>CM066034.1:823546707-824155715 GCA_033557465.1 Ichthyophis bannanicus
GTATTCATAATTCATTCATTCAACCTGCTTTGCAAATTTAGCTTCCACTGCCCTAACACTGAATATGGCATTACTCCGAATCATTCAGTCAGAACCTGAGCAAACATAATCATTACAAGTTTCCTTTCTATGCCTGGATTTTTTATTTTATTCCCTTTTTTTGAGGAAAAATGAGTATTTGCAACGTTTGAAAGCTCAGAGAGAAAGTTGCTTTCACCCTCTGGGGCTCTTTTGCACAGTGGGTTTTTGGCTGTGGTTTGAGAGAGGGGCTTCTCTATTAAGGGGTGACTCTCTCTTGCTGATGGAAGAATGCTACAGGGTTTTTCTGTTTTGGAAGATGGCTCCTTTGTAAAGTTGCTGTACCTCATAAAGAGTGTTCAACTTGGGAAAGAACTGGGAATCTGAAATTGATTTTGCTAAGAAGGGCTTTAGGTTGAACTAGGGGGAATTGTGGATCATTCAGAAGCACCTTGTGTTAAACTCAGTTCGGTTCAAATCCCTCCCACCACACACACACACACACCCCAGATGGAGGGTGTTTACGTGTGTAAATCTATGTGTTATAGTTATATTTACGCACATCGTAGTCACTATTCAGAAAGTACACCCTTTGGGCCAATCATGCATACTTTCACTATGGACATAGGGCCAGTGTACGTTTTTGACCACTTATGTCCCTATTTTATGAAAACACACATAAATCTAGCTGCCCCTTGTAAAGCTTCCCTCTTTTAGTCCAAGGACTAGCAATTGTTCTGGATTGTCAGCTGGTTAGCCAATTTTATAACTCAATGCTATCAAATAAAATTGCCATTTCCCAGAGGACTGCTCCTTCGCAGGCATTTTCCACGGAGATACACTTTGCCTGCCGATGTTCTTGAGATAAGTGGAACCTGCTGAATTTCTTGGCGAGGCGTACTTTGCACCAGTCTGAGGGTCAGGCCGGGAGAAGGACATTGAACCCTACCTAGGTAAGGCTGGGAAGGTCCATGTGCCTGTCACTCCCTGGAGGATCATCAGTGGGCGATTTGGCAGAGAGCAAACAGAAGATGTCAGCTCCCCAGTGGATTCTTTGAAGGCTGTGATATCTTTTCATGGGCCATCATAAGAATTAGCCTAAGCACACCATCTCTGGATATCAAGATCAGTTTTTCTCAAGGGATGGCCTATCGTTTTCCATTAACATGACAACATCAATGATACTTGCTGTACTATTTTGTGTCATTTCCCATTGAAAACTACACAAAAAAACAAAACAAATGAAATTTTGTTTCCTGTCATTAAGTTATTTTGCCATGCATTAAAGAGTTTTGGCAGATGCTAAAATGTTTATCGCATAGTGAAGCACTATCAGTGCACTAAGCCTACAGCAGTAACCATTCCCACATGTAAAAAAAGCGGCTGTGGTGTGATTTAGGGAATAGACTGGGAAGGATTGGGGCAGAATGGGAGCACATTGTGGTTAGTGCGAGAATCTTTAGCGCATGCTCACCGTCAATATTGCGCACCACCATATCCATGGTAATTATGACAAACGGCTTAACGTTGGGCAGGTGCTAAACCCATGATACCTGTATGGGGTCATGCCGTGCACTCTCTCATTCAGTAGCATTGGTTCCATGCCACCCCCAGCCTAAGTTTTGGGGCTGAATGCACAGTAAGTGACCACGATTTAGCAATAAAGCACAAACATTTTAAAAAAGTAAAGGCATTGTCAGAGTATAGTGCCAACTAATACTGAATGAACCAATGATATACGAGGGAAAATGAAATGATTGAAACATAAATCCAAAATGAAACGGCATAACAACACAAAATAATTCTCTACCATGCACACAACTGATTTTCTCCGAGGTCATTGGCCTAATAGTTAAAGCAAGGGGTGGTATCCGGGGAAGCCAGGGGTCATATCTCGCTTCTCGCATTGATGCTCTTTGTGACTCTGATTTAGGGGTCCTTTCACTAAAGAGTGCTGTGGTGTTGAACCAAAAGCTCCGATAATACGAAAATCCATGGCGTGTTAGGGCAGCACCCCGGCATTAGCTATCAGGGCATGGAAAGCATGTTCCTTACAGTTCCTGGTGCAGTATCAAAATTGTGGAATGAGTTACCTTTGGCATTAGGGATCTTGTGGATTATATTCAATTTCGAAAAGCTCTAAAGACATGGCTGTGGAGGAAATTTTTTAACTGTACCTGATGGAATTGTTTTCTTATTATGTTGCAATCCACTTTATATGTCTGTAGATTGTAAAAGTGGAATATAAGCCATGTTGTTAAATTAAATTAACGCAGTGCACGCAGGTGGTGGTAAGTGCACCCCCGCTACTTGTTCACCAGGCAGGTAGCAGAGGTGCACTGACTGCATGTTGCTCACCCCACCCGCTTTCTGCCCTTTACCTGCCCAATTGGAACCCTAAGATGCCGTGGACAGTTAACGTGGAAATCTGGCTATGATGTCATGGCTCAGTGCTGCCTAATGTGCGCCTTTAGAGCACGCCAGACCAGCATTGACAGCTAGTGGCCTCAAGTCAAAGACTCCCTCAGTCAATTTCTGTAAATACAAACTTAAGGCTAGATTTACTAACGTGCTATTGGACTCTAAGATGAGTTTTGTGCATGAATAAGCACCATTGACAATAATGAGACCTGCCTTAATGCACACTAGTAAATCTAGCCCCATAGACCAGAAGGACTCTGGGGCTGGGGAAGTACCTATTATACCTGAATTGTAACTTGCCCTGACAACAGTTTTGGAAGGGCAAGTTATTAAATCCACTTTAGACTTCCATTAAATGAGCTAGAGTTTGGGATTTTTAAGAGGGAGAATAAAGTGACAGCATGGTCACATTTTGGCCAGCAATGGAGCCTGAGCAACTCAGGAGGTCCTGAGATAACACTTAGGCCTTTTGCATTCTCAAATGATTTCAGAATGTACGACATCAGCGATAGTCCGCTTGATCATTGGAATCATGAATGGAATTCATTATGTCTTCTCAAAAATGTTTTTCCAAGCTGATTCTTTGACAATTTTATATTATTAGTACAAGTGCATTTCTGTTCTCTTTCCATTGTTTGCAAGGTCAGTGTTCATTCATCAGTGACACATAGATATGCCATAATAAAATAAGAATTTGTAATTTCGGGGGCAGGAGCACAGTCAGGGATTTAAATTTTTTTCCTTCCCATTGCAGCAAAAACAAAGCAAACAGCATGTGGTGATTCAAAATAAATTATGTTTTTGTGTACATGCAACTGTATTCATGTAGACTAAGGATCCTATTACAGTGTTTTCCAACCCTGTTCTGGAGGTTCATCTTCAGTCTGCTTTTAAATTTGCATACAGTACACTAGATAGACAATATATGCAAATCTATTTCCTGCATATTCTTTATGGATACCGAGAAAAGCAAACCGATTAGATGTGCCTCTAGGAAATACTGTCCTAATATATTGGTGAGGCCTTTCAGATCCTACTCCCCCCTCCCTGCCCCATGTTGCTTCACATCATCACAGGATGTCACTTCATTCTTAGTTTTCCCACTGTCCCAGGGCAATCTGCTGCTCTGCTCCCCTCCCCATCTATTCCATGGAATACACTAGGATAGGCTGGAAAAGCAGATATGGAGTGGAATCATGTGCTGGACATGGAGTTAAGTTGGTCATAAACCAATAGTTATTCTTAAAGAACTCTTCAAAAATGTAAAAAAAAGAAAAATCCCCACAAAAACAAAAAAAAAAACTTCAAAACCTTGCATGAACATAGAAATAGGAAGGATCTTGCATACAAAGCATCCATGTCTGTTTGCTTTTGTTTCACTCTGGTATTGCGACACTGCTGTACTCTTCATGATGTGGGCTGGGAAGTGTATATTTTGGTTTGTCTTTCTTATATATTCATTTTGTTCCTATATTAGTTTATACTGTTTATTTTCATTGTATTATGTTATTTGGATAGCATACTGAAAAAATTCAATTAAAAAAAAAAAAAGAAAAAAAAAAGAAATAGGAAGGATCTTGCATACAAAGCATCCATGTCTGTTTGCTTTTCTATTACAAACAGCCCATTTTAAATTAGCCCATAATGATATCTATTGTCAAAGATCCGTGAGGCCTCTAACTATTTTCTAGTTCAGAGAAGTAAGCAGTAATACTACTTCCCACCCACTAATGTCTAATTTAGATATGCAATGGAACTATGCTCTTATCCTGTTCTTAGACACAGAAGAGTGACACTCCCGTATGTTAACTAAGCAAACCCATAGATGGGAATTTGTTGTTTCTGATGGAACAACAGAGAACCATAAAGGAAGGATCTGGTGTATCGTGGTGGAGAGCGAGTAAGACAAAATCTTCACAGGGATACAACATGAGCAATCCCTAAGGTGTAGCCTCTGGAGTTGTGGCCTTCAGATGTCAATGCTGTCGAAAAGGATTGACAGACTGCCCAGAAATGATAGTTAAAGTGAATTGTTCATGTTTTGAACAGAATAATAATTTGTAGATCTTGACCTGGCACAGATGGAAACATTTGCAATGTAAATTTAGCTGTTAATATTTTCAATCAAACTCTTAGAGGGTGTGTTTTTGAATCTGCTATAGAAGCACAAATGGAAAGAGTTTGCCCTGTATTCCCTCTTCTGTGTACACCCACAATCTTGCATGAACAAATTCAAGAATCCTTAATTTGGAATTTGCTGTCATTTTCCGATCTGCAACTCACTGTGACCTTGAGTATCTACTACTACTATTCAACATTTATAAAGCACCACGCACGCAGCACTGTACAACTAACCTACAAGAGGTAGCCAACATACAAGAGACAGTCCCTGCCCGTTAGAGAGTCATGCTCATCGGGGCTTACAATCTAATCAGAACAGTATAGAGCATTAGTCAGTTCTGCACAAGGTATAGTATGGTCTGTACAGTTTGGTCATAAACGTTGACGGGGGGTTAGGATAAGATGAGCATGGAAATCAGGATCTGAAAGCAACGGTGAAGAGGTGAGTCTTCAACCTGGACTTGAAGAGGGCCAGGGAGGATGCTTGGCGTACAGATGCAGGAAGGCTGTTCCAGGCGTATGGTGCAGCAAGGTGAAAGGAGTGCAGTCGGGAGTTCGCGGTGCGGGTGAAAGGCATTGATAACAGTAATTTGTTAGCGGAGCACAGATTTCAAGAGGGGACGTAGGGAGAGATAAGAGATAAGAGGTATTGAGGGCCCATGGAGTGAATGCATTTATAGGTCGGTAGGAGAAGTTTGAATGGGATGCAGAATTGGACAGGGAGCCAGTGAAGCGACTTGAGAAGAGGAGTAATGTGGGCATGGCGAGACTGGCAGAAGATTAGTCGAGCAGCGTGATTTTGTATAGATTGAAGGGGAAGGAGGTGGCTCACGGGGAGACCAGTGAGGAGTAGGTTGCATTAATCGAGGTGAGAGGAGATTAAGGAGTGGATAAGCGTTTTGGTAGTGTGTTCAGAGAGGAAGGGGCAGATTTTGTTGATGTTGTAGAGAAAGAAGCAGCAGGTCTTAGCTACAAGATGGATATAAGCGGAAAAGGAGAGAGAGGTGTCAAAGATAACCCCTAGATTGCGGGCCGAGGGAACAGGGAGGATAATAGATCCATCCACATAGACTGAGAAAGGGGGAAGAGGAGGGGAGGAGTTAGGGGGAAAGATAAGGAGTTCAGTCTTAGCCATGTTCACTTTCAATCGGCGATGAGACATCCAGGCAGCGATGTCTGAAAGACAGGCAGAGATCTTGGACTGGGTTGCTGGAGAAATATTAGGTGTAGAGAGGTAGATTTGGGAGTCATCGGCATAGAGATGGTACTGAAATCCATGGGAGGAGATAAGCGCACCAAGGCCTTGGGTATAGAGAGAGAAAAGGAGGGGGCCCAAGACGGATCCCTGGGGTACACCTACGTGGAGCGGAGTAGGGGAGGAGGAGGAGCCTGCAGAGCATACACTGAATGAGCGATGGGAGAGGTAGGAGTAGAACCATGATAGTACGGAGTCCTTGAAGCCAAGCGAGGAGAGGGTGGTGAGGAGAAGGTTGTGGTCAACTGTGTCAAAGGCAGCGGAAAGGTCAAGAAGGATGAGGATAGAATAGAGGCCCTTAGATTTAGCCAGGAACAGGTCATTGGTGACTCTTGTGAGAGCCGTTTCAGTGGAGTGTAGGGGACGGAAGCCAGATTAAAATGAGCCCAGGAGGGACTGGGAGGTGAGGAAGTCGAGGCAGCGATGGTGGACTGCTTGTTCTAATAGTTTACATATGAAGGGAAGGAGGGAGATGGGTCGATAGAAGGGCATGTGGGATCAAGTGAGGGTTTCTTGAGGAGGGGTGTGACAACAGCATGTTTGAAGTCAACGGGGACAGTTGCAGTGGAGAGTGAAAGATTGAGGATATGAGAGATGGAGGGGACAATGGTGAGGGAGATGGAATGTAGGAGATGGGTGGGGATAGGATCTGATGAGCAGGTGGTGGGTTTGGAGGAGGAAAGGAGTGTGGTTTCTTCTTCAGAGATCAGAGGGAAGGAGGAGAGGGTAGCAGAGGGAGTATGGATGGGGGAGAATTGGGGAGGAGGGGAGGTAGATGAGGGTGTGGGGAATTGGAGGGTAATCTTGTGGATTTTGTCATGGAAGTAGTCGGCTAGGGTTTGGGCATAAAGGGAGGGCGAGATTGGGGGCAGGGGGACCTTGAGGAGAGAATTGAGGGTATTAAAGAAACGGCAAGGATCAGAGGTAAGGGAGTTGGTCAGATGGGTGTAGTAGTCTTGTTTGGCAAGTGCTAAGGCTGACTGGAAGGAGCCAAGCATGAATTTGAAGTGTAGAAGGTCTTCCGGGGAGCGAGATTTGGACCAAGCTCGTTCGGCAGAACGGGCGCAAATGCATAGGTAACAGATTGAGGGTGAAAGCCAGGGTTGGGGAGTAGATCATTTGACAGGACGTGGGGTGAGAGGTGCAAGAGTGTCAAGGGCTGAGGATAGTGTAGCATTGTAGAAGATAATGCCTTGTCAATGGACTTGGAGGATATAATGGAGGAAAGAGATGGAGAAATGGTGGAGGAGAGAGTCAGGGGATCAATATTATGAAGGTTTCTGAATAGGTCGGAGGAGACAGAACGAGGTTGGGACGGCGGAAGCTGAAGAGTAAATGTTAAAAGATGATGGTCAGATGAGGGAAGGATTGAGTTGTGGAGGTTTGAGGGAGAGGAATTGGAGAAGAGTATTAGGTCAAGGCAGTGGCCGTGTAGATGGGTGGGGGAGGTGGAGCAAAGTTGGAGGTCGAACGAGGAAGTAAGAGCGAGGAACTTTGAGGCATGGTGGTCGGAGGGATTGTTGATATGAATGTTGAAATTGCCAAGAATAAGAGTGGGGGAGGAGGGGTCCATAAAGGCAGAAAGCCAGGAGTCAAAGTCAGTGAGGAAGGTTGATTTGGATTTGTCGGGTGGGCGATACATAACAGCTACTCGGAGGGGAAGTGGTGTGAGGAGGTGAATGGAGTAGACTTCGAAGGAGAGGGGGGAGTGTGATTGGGGTAGCAGGAGGGGTTGGAATTGGCAGGAGGGAGAGAGTAGGAGGCCAACACCACCACCGCGACCAGTAGATCGAGGTGTATGGGAAAACTGATAGCCCCCATAGCAGAGAGAGGCAATAGATGCGGTGTTGTCTTGTGGGAGCCAGGTCTCGGTCAGGGCAAGAAGGTGTAGGGCATTAGAGATAAAAAGATCATGAATAAAAGGAGTTTTTTAAATGATTGATCATGCGTTCCATAGGGCGCATGAAAATGGGAGAGTGGAAGGGGGAAGGAGAGGGTTATGGATAAGGTTGGATAAGTTATGTGTGGATTTCTTATCGGAGTAACGTGGGGGTCTATTTCTAGGGTAATGCCGAGATTTAGAGGGAGCAGGGTGTGGGTGGGTATGTCTGGATGTGTGTAATCTCCAAGAGGGACATGAGGGAGGGGAAGTGAGGGGTAAATTGATGGTTTTAGGTAGGTTATGTGAGGATTTATTTTTGGAGGTAGGGTTGGAGTTGATATCTCTGGATGAGTGATTGTGGGATGAATGAGGGAGGGCAGAAGGGGGGAGGAGCGGGATGTGGATGAGATTAGATAGGGTACGTGAGGAACTTTCCTTAGGGTGAGAAAAAAATCGGGGGGGGGGGGGCCCGGGGTGGGGTTGATATTACCTGATTAGAGAAGGAGAATGAGTATCAGAGAGCATGGTAAAGTGGAGATAGTACGGCAGAAGCAAGGGTGGGGTTGCCTTAAAGAGAGGGGGGCTGGTTGAATGTGGGGGATGGTGTGTTGAAGCTCAAGAGCAGATGCTAGGCTGGAGGACAGAATGGAGGGAGAAGTGAGGAAGGTTGGGGGAGGGAAGGGGGAAGAGGAGGGAGGGTGTTGGTAGGAGGGGCGTCAGTTGAGGAGGATGAGGAGGAAAAGGACAATGTGATGTGGGGCCATGGCAGTGGGCAGCAAGGTCTGTGCAAGTATTGGTTAGCAAGTTCTAGGCAAACAATGGGTAGCAAGTTCTAGGCAAACAATGGGTGGCAAGTTCTAGGCAAGCAATGGGTAGCAAGTTCTAGGCAACAATGGGTAGCAAGTTCTAGGCAAACAATGGGTAATAAGTTCTATGCAGGTAATGGGAAGTAAGATCGCAGACAGCAGTGGAAGCAAGACCAGAGCAAAGATACTTGTAGGGTGGTAATCGTGAGATGGTTGGGGTTAGGAGGTGAGATGTGGAGGTGTGGAGGAGCGATTGTGCCTGCTCGCCTCTCCGGCAGCTACGGAGATTTGTTGGAGCTGTGTTAATGGATCACGCAAGAGCGGGTCTTGGCTTAAACTTGAGGGTAATGCAGAGACTGTTTGGTCCTGGGGGTTTTGTTGCCGCCTGCGTTCCCCGCCTAAGGGCCATGCCAAAGAGTCCTCTGGCGAGGCCCTCAGGCGCGGGCCTGCCAGGCGCGAGTGCACCCAATGGTGCCCTCCTCTTAAAAGGGTTACTGCTGGGCAGCGTGGAGACCGGCATGCAGCCCGCGCCCGATGGCGCCCTCCTCTTTAAAGGGCTGCTGCTGGGTGGCGTGGAGACCGGCGTGCAGCCCACGCCCGATGGCGCCCTCCTCTTTAAAGGGCGGCGTGGAGACCTTAACCACCCTGTTCTGAAACTGAGACTGCAAGTCCCCGAGCAAAGTTCATGCAATTGTCTTGTATTGCAGCATGTCACACTCTAATGATACTATAAAACTAAGAAATGCTATATCTATTACCAATAGTCACTAAACATCTTGTTCATTTCTTAATTCCATATACAAAAACAAAAGAGAGAGGCCAAAAACAGGCTTTAAAAATTGGGAATCATAACCACATTTACAAACTGATGTCCAAAATATTCATCTTTCTTGTAATTATATTCACATTCTTTCAGAATATAAACCAATGGGAGTGTAAAGGGCTCAGCGGGTGCAATTGCTTGTTTTGAGTGGCATAGCTCAGTGGTTCAGTCCTGCTTTGCTGATCCCACTGAAGTTTTCTTGCTGCTGATTTGATGTCTGTAGAGGTTTATGGAGTGCATTGCACTACATTGGGGTGTTTACCTGTTAATATCAGAAGAGCCAAGTTAAGCACGATCTCTGTGAATTTTTATTACAATAATTGACTGTGGACTCTGTTTTGAATGTTCCCAGTGCTGTAGATGCTTTAGGAGATTCCATCCCCGACGTTGATCGCCTCTGTACGTCCGGTCTGAGCCGGATGTAGAGGGGATCGCGATTCTGAGCCCGCGGGGCATGTCTAGCCCCGTGGGATCAGAATCCTGATCAGGCATGTATATGCAGGCCGGGACTGCGATTCAGCCTGGCTTGTACATGCACAGCCAGGCTAATAGTCAGGGCTTTTAAATGGAGCCGCGGCACCATGGCATCCTGTTGCTATGGCACCGCGGCTCCATTTAAAAGACGCGATGCCGGCCGCCTGAAAAAAGTGTTTATTCCCCGCAGCCCGACTCCCAATCTGGCCTCCTAAAGCCAGGGTCGGACTGCGGTGAATGTCCCTTGGCCCCCCCGTCACATCCTCGCCCCAGGCAGTTAAAAAAAACACCTCCAGGGAAGTTATTCCACCTCTGAGGTGGAATAACTTCTCTGCTCAGGTCGCTGGCCCTGGACATACAGAGCCAACATTAGAATTGGCCCTGTACGTCCAGGGCCAGTGATCGCCCACCGCCTGCCCCGATGCTGCCCCCGGGCCTCCCCTTCCCCACCCCCGTCTAACTTCCCCGCAGAACTGGCAGGGAAGTTATTTGCGGGCAGGAGAAGGCACGAACAGCAGGGATGGATGTCTTTTGGGACGTCCATCCCCACTATTTGTGGCTCAGAATAACCCTGTTTTTGTTTATTTAGAGTGTATTTTAGGGCAATGATGACAGGTAAGGAATGGTTGGGCCCTATAAATCCACCCGTTGAGCCCTTTACACTCCCACTGGTTTATATTCTGAAAGAATGTGAATATAATTATGAGAAAGAAGAATATTTTGGATATCAATTTGTGAATGTGGTTAGGATTCCCAGTTTTTAAAGCCTGTTTTTGGACTCTCTTTTTTGTTTTTCATTATTTTATTTTGCGGTCCTGGTTGGTGCGAATGTTTGGATAATAGCTGTGTAATCCGCTTTGATTTCAAGATAAAGCGGTATATAAATCCTTTTAAATAAAATAAAATAAATAATTCCATATACAGCAGGCATCGGACTGTATGGCCAGACCTACAAGTCCCATCAGTACAATGGAAACAAAACCAGGTGTTGTCTGGTCTGTTTGAAAGGCAGAAAGCCAGTTTGATAAGCCTATTAGAAGGCAATCCTACACTGATATCGCATGACCCATTCCTGCACCTTGCCAGTGTGGGCTGGCCTCTTCCCTGGCTTGTTGACGATCTGACTGAGTGTTTTTCTGAGTGCAGATACTTGGATTACGTAGTGTAAATTCTTCCTTGATTGGTATGTTTCATCAGTACGATGTAATTGGTGCAAACAGGTAATTTGAAGATTACAAGCCTTATTCCACTATAACAGTGATTACTGATTGCTAATTGTAGTGCTGATTTTTAGGAGTCTGAATTCTTGACAGTTACATTACCCATGTGATTTATCAGTTTATCTACAAGACCATTTCTTAGCTGCAGGGTTTTCCAGTAGATGGAGCAGAGATGTAGGTGATGAAAGCCATCTGTGGCATTAAGTTCACCCCTTCCCCAATTGCTCTTTCAATTAATACATGGTCAGGCTAGTCATTAACAATACGGTTGAGCACATCCCAAATTAGTTGAAACCAAACCAAACCAAATAAAAAATCATTGGGCTTCTACCGTTCCATAGAAATAGTCACAGCTCAGAACATTTTGCTTGTTTGCACATGCTGGAGACCCAGATTAACATTAGGGATTCCAGAAAAAACAGAAATATGCATCAGAAGCCCAGGAATAATTTTACGAGTCTGATTACATACCATTTTGAGCCCTTCTCATGTTACTGCACACCTGCACAGCTAGGAAGCCTCTAGCTATATCTTGGCAAGTATAAGACATGTCTCAGGAGTATCTAAAGAAACTACCTGAGTTTGGAAGGTCATGAAATAAACTAGGAATGGATTTTATGTTTAACCAGGAGACTATAAACTCAGAGAATATAAACACTGGCAATTCATAGAACCTACAGTAAGTGACGAGTCATATTGACCAGTCTAGTTTAAATTCCTACCTTGCTGGGGACTTGGGGGGGGGAGGGGTGATTTTAAAAGGCCTGTTTGTGATTTCCATGTGAAAACGTGGTATTTACATTTGGAAATGGCATCCATGCAGAAATGGCGATTTTAGAAATTGCAAGGGGTGTGTTGGGATATGGTTAGGGCATGGCCTGGGCGGATCAAAAATCGACATATGTACTCCCTATTTCATGTGGAGCCTGATTCCAGCAGGGGCACATCCGGGCCATCGGGCCGTCCAAAAAATGGACGGACCCAAATTGGACCTGATTCTGCAACCGTGGGAGCCAGATGGTCCCATAGTTGCAGAATTGGGCACTTGGACGTCCTGGTGTGCCCCTGATTCTGCCGCAGGTGAGGTCCGCACATCTGCCCGGCCAGCTCTCCCTATACTCCTGCTGGTGTGCCAGTGCCATTGCGTCCCATCACCATAGCACCGGGATGACCAGCAGGAGCCCCATAAGCCCACCACAGAAACAAAATGTTTTTTCCCCACCACCCAACCCTCAGCGAGGTCTGTTAGGGCTGGAATCAAGCAGAGGGAATGCACTTGCCACTGGTCCAAAGGTCTGGGGGGCTGCCAGGCCCGATCGCTGCCTTTGGTGGGACTTATTCTACATCCAAGGTGGAATAAGTCCCATGTCTATCTTTCCCCCACCGACCGTACAGGGCTGTGACCTGAATAAGCCCTGTATGTCCAAGTGCCCTGGCCCACCCCTGCTCCATCCACTTTCCACCTCTGGCCCTCCTCCTTCCGCCCCTGTCCAGCGCTCCCCGCACTAACCCTGTGAAAGTGCGGGCCTGCACCTTAATGTAAAGAAGACAAAGATCCTGACAACTGGCAAAATCAAGCTCATCATAAGTTCATCATTGATGGAGAAGAAATTGAAATCATGGACAACTTTAACCTACTTGGATCAACTATCAATAAAGAAGCAACAAGCAGTCAAGAAATCCGATGACGTATTGCTCTTTGCAGAATGGCTATGAAGGATCTAGACAAGATTCTCAAGAGCAGAATTGTCTCTCTCCATACAAAGATTCGACTCGTTCAAGCCATGGTATTTTCAATAATATCATATGGATGTGAAAGTTGGACAGTGAAAAAGATAGACAGGAAGAAAATTAATGTCTTTGAATTATGGTGCTGGCGGCCAATACTGTGTATTCCATGGACTGCCTGAAGAACAAACCAGTCAGGAGATCATACCTAAACATTGTTTAGAAGCTCAGATGACAAGACTTCGACTTTCATTCTTTGGACATATCATGCGAAGAGAGAGATCATTCGAGAAAGACATCGTGCTTGGCAAGATAGAAGGTCAACGCAAAAGAGGAAGGCCGGCAATGAGATGGATTGATACAATAACAGCAGCTATGGGTGCCAGTCTGTCAACAATGAGCCGCCTGACTGAAGATCGAACACAATTTAGGACAACTATCCAGAGGGTCACCATGAGTCGACACCAATCGACGGCACTTAACAGCAACAACAACAACTGGATGTACACAGCACTGTACAGTGGGGACATGTTTTCAGATACAATGTCCCTGTCCAGAAGAGCTAAAAATCCAAGTGGGTATTTGAGATAATGGAAAATAAAATAACTTGCAAAGGTCAGGGCCAGATTTTAAATTTCGGCACCCATAGGCAAGACCAGACAGTAGATCTCAGAGAGTGATGACGACGTTGTCAGTGATCCCAGAAAGATTGATGGATGAGGAACTGAGGAAGGCCAATGTCACCCTTTTGAAGCAACACATGCACATGGCCTCAAAGTAACCAGGTGCATGCTCCTTTTTGGCCTGAGGTTTAGAGCCCTAAGCAATAGCCTGTGTTGCCGATTCCTAAATCTGGGCTAGCCCAAGGACACAAACAATGCCAAAAGCAGGATCCAAACCCTGGTTCTCAGCCATCTCTTCTCCATCAATTAGTGTAGTTTTTATATGAATTCACTTGAATGCACAGAAATAAATGTCTATGAACAAAATATAAGGTAATTCTTTTTTATTGGACTAATAGATTTCTTGACTAACTGAGGAGTCAACATTCCCTTCCTCAGGTGATAGAAAGGAAAAGACTAGAAAATCAAATGAAAGGAACAATTTTACCATTTACACCTCTAATGTTTCCTCTTTTCCAGCGCCAGCAATCCCTTAAGAGAGTGTTTTAGAATGACTGGCCAAAAAGCCAAACAGGCTATAACTCTTTCATGCAGATGTGTGTAGTAGATTAATATTCCGCATAGTGTTATACATCCAAACTTTGATGGTAAACACATCCCCTTTTTCCCCATAGCAAGCCAGATATGTTTTCTATCTTCCCTGGTGGTTCTGCACTGTGCCCAGGACTTCTCAAAGATGTAGGGGCAAGTGCTCTTAGGCTGGCGAGAAGCACGTGACCCTGAATTGTTCTGAAACCTAGAAGATAGACTTGGGGATAGCTCTGTGATGGTGCTCTGTACCCACACTGAACCACTTCAAGATCTGACCTTCAAGGAAGGAGACACGCTGAAATTCTTTCAAGGATGATTTATGCAAAGATGCATAGAATGAAAAAAAAAGTCAAGTCCGGTAAATTCAGATTATTTTCGATAATACCTTTGCAAAGCTATTAAAAGCGCAGAAAAGTTCCAAAGAACGAGAAATGTATTTCGAATAAAAACTTGCACTTTTAGCTTCCTGACACTTAATCTTGATTATTAAGTTCAGATTTATTCCCCAAAGCTCAAAGAACATGAGGTTAATTCAGACTTGGCATGACTTCCATTTTTAATGCAAGCTGATGACAATTTGATAAAGAGGGTGAAATGCTCCCGAGAATGCCGTGATCCCTACCCTAACCTTGGCTGGTTGGAGGGTTTCTAAATGGAACCTGTGTGATAAGGCTGTTTCTGCACTCTGCAGATGATTAAATGGTGTGTTTAATTAAAAATATGCTGGGGTGGAGCTTTGGGAGCAACTGCTGGGGCATCAATTACTTTTATCGAGGAAGCTACATGTTAATAGGCAGGGATAGTGCATTTATATTATTTAAACCATTTGCTACCTGGCCTGCCTTCCCAAAACTTAGGTGGTACATAACTAATTGGCATCTACACTAAACAAACTTAATAATTTTCATTTCTCTAGCCCCTAGAAAATAGTTTGGATGTTTTCAAAATTCATAGGAGGAAGGTGCATTTAATAGGTAAAAATAGTGGAGGAGTTTCTTGGAATTTAAAGGAGCAGAAGGGGGGACAGGATTCAGATGAAGAGATTTCACAGTTAAATATTAATCTTTTAGTTATAGGTGTGTGAAAGCCAAGGATACGTTTGTGGAAGCCAAGGATATGGTAAAGAGAGAATTCTCTGTAAAGTGAGTATGGTATCCTTCATATGACCTTGAATAGAAAGGTATGAGTAGGTGCATATATTGGGACAGAGTCCTTTCACATTGATAGGCAGGACCAAAATGATTAAGGTGTTGGGGCAGCTTCTTAGGAGGAAAGGTGAAAGAGACTAAGGGGCATGTTTACGAAACACCGAAATTGTGCGGGGCCCCGTTAGTGTGCCTGTGCCATATAAGGAGTGGGCGGTTCAGGCAGAAAAAAGGAATAAAAATGACCGTACCTGTGCGCGGCGCGCACATTTGCGGGTCCACATTAGCGCGTGGGAAGGCTAAGTGGGGCGCTGCTGGGCACATATAGGAACAGTGCCGTAGCACAATGGTGAAGATACTAACCAATGGTGCAGGGGCCATGGGTTCAATTCCCCATTGTGCACCACAAAAACGCCAGCTTGAGGCAATAACATTAATGGTGAAAGGTGCACTAGAAGGCACATGAATCCTGTACGGCAGAAAGGGGAACCCTGCTAACCTTTTGCAGCAACAGGCGGCACACTGTTCATATCTGGGCGGCAGAGTGCGCCGCACTGTTAATATTGGGCTCAGAATGCTTTGCGCTGCAAATTGTGTGCATTAGGCGATGTGCTGTTAAGTCCTTGCGGTTTGAGCGGCAGAAGGCGGTGCGCTGCAAATTTGGAAGGCCGAAGGCAGTGCGCCAACAGACAAACACAGGAAGAGAGAGCCACAGCAGAATGGTGAAGACACTCACCAATGATGCATGCATCAGGGGTTCAATCCCCCACAGTGCCCAGTTAACCAGCCTCACTGAGGCATAATTTTAGGAGGCATAGAAATAATGGGCAGCAACAGGCGGCGCGCTAATGTCTTACGAGGCACTTGAATAGTGTGAGGCTAAGGCGGCGCGCTGATGTGGAAGCATTTGAACAGAGCCACAGCACAATGGTGAAGACACTCACCAATGATGCATGCATCAGGGGTTCGATCCCCCACAGTGCCCAGTTAACCAGCCTCACTGAGGCATAATTTTAGGAGGCATAGAAATAATGGGCAGCAATAGGCGGCGCGCTAATGTCTTACGAGGCACTTGAATAGTGTGAGGCTAAGGTGGCGCGCTGATGTGGAAGCATGTGAACAGAGCCACAGCACAATGGGGAAGACACTCACCAATGATGCATGCATCAGGGGTTCGATCCCCCACAGTGTCCAATGAGTAAGGCTTGCTGAGCCATTATCTGTCATGATGAATATAGCTGAAGGAGGCATGTTAAGCTTTTATTGTAGTGACTGCTGTTAGCAAATGCACTCTCAAAGCACTGTAATATAAGGTGCTGCATAAGGTGCCCTACAAGGTACCCTAGAGGGTACATTATAAAGTGCACTGTCCACCAAGGCACCCTACAATGTTGCCTATAGGCCGCTTTATAGGGTGCCGTATGAGGCAGGGCAAGGTACGAGCACTGTTTGTGCTGGCAGCACTGTGCATTGTAACGCATGGAAATCCTACGTAGGTGTGCACACATGCAAGAAGGAACAGCAGTGCAGCACAATGGTCAGGAGATTGACTGATGGTGCAGGGGTCATGGGTTAACATCAGCAGTGAATAAGGTTGGCTGAGGTACGTATGTTCCCTGCATGCAACTGAACAGCAATCTGTGTTGCCATCTAAAAAGAAGGCCTTCCTAGTGCCATACATTAATGCACCCTCCACGGTGCAACAGAACGAACATCAGAAACAACCATGTCAGCAAAGGCGAGTTATAATGTTACCCAGCGGCCATGTGGAAAGGGTGGCAACTCCCAGGGCACCATAGTTGGTATCTCATAAGCTGCCTGAAACGAAGGTGTGACATAAGATGCCCCAAGGATGTATAGGTGAACCCAAAAACATTTGCTAGGAGCAGTAACATCCCACAATGTAGGGGGAACAGAGGTATGTGCCAAACGCACATGTAACCCAAACACTGCACAGAGCTGAAAGGAAAGACAATGCAGAGGTAATAGAAGGATGTAGATCAAAGCTGCTGTACTACACAACTCAGCCCCAGGCCATGTGGCTGCTAGAGAAATAGACACACATATATATCCAGTTATTTAGTTATGTTTAGTTATGTCCATGTCACTATGTGGTAGGAGCGTGGTTTACAGAGAACAAAAGAAAGACCTGAACAACAGGCTGGTTGTTGTTACATATAACAGGAACATATACCTGGAATAACATGGGAAAACTATGTACATGGAATATATGATTGGTGAACAAGATAACATACCCAAACTATTTACACAAATTAGCAAGGATGCTAGTAAGAAGGAGACAGCTGTGGTTAAATATGTGCTGTGACTGTTTGGTTATGTGATCGGGGCCATCTGTAGCTATGCACAGAGTGATGGTAATGTACCATGCTATAATGTCAGTGTTTGACAGAGGATGGGAAGATGTGTGCAGCGAAGGAGGCTGAAATGGCAGGATAGATGAAATGTCAGGATGACAGTGGAGTAGCAGTGTTATGCAGAGCACACACACGAGAGGCAACCAGGGAGAGATGAAATGCAGGAATGTGTAGGAGTGCAGGACGTGGTGTAGCAGCATGCACGTGAGGATACGATGGCCAAAAAGCTGGGAGACATAAGATGGGCAGAAGGATGATTCCCATCTCAGATGAGGGTACAATGTTCTCGCAGCACAAATCTGCACATATATGACTGTCATACAAATCGAAACCACCTATGCAGGACAAGCATACACATCAAAGAGAACAGAGAGGAATCAAACCTATGACCACCACCACAAATGCCAAGGCAACAACTGGTAGGCCACACCACCAACATCAGTGCATTAGCAGAGGCTGCATACAGAAATACTGAAGCCCATCACACAAGACGCATGCTGGCTGCCAGGACAGGCAAACCCCCAACAGTAATCATGACCAAATGGACATGCAGGTCATCTGAGTACAGATCAGAACCTAGTCTGTATGTGGGACCAGGGACACATGCACACACACACAATGAAATGTTATGCAGTGCATACAGCATGCGAAAGAGGAAGGAAACCAAATCCTGAGGGCATCAGAGGATGCTCGCTGGAGATGGGTACCAATCTGGGACAGGACAGGAGAGAACACAACATGAAAACAGGTGTACCACACACCAGCTGAACCACAGCCAAACCCCCAGGTGCACTGCCATGTAAACACCATAAAGAAAGAGACATATGTGACTGATAACATCTGATGGCTAAACAGCACAGAGTGCACACCTTGCTGTACAGTGAAGAGAGGGAAGGGTGTGTGTAGAGTTGATGAACCTGCCGTTACCAAATGGTCCAGGTAGCACAACAGAAAAACAACAGAACAACCACATGTGGGGATCAAACCTGCACACTACTGTGTTAAAACACATGCCTCTAACCACTACCACAAACAGCACACTGAGTACAAGGCAGAACAAATAGTCCAAAGGGAGGGTCTATGTGGGAACCTGTCAAACCCACTGATGTTGCAAATGGGTGACATATACACACCTGTCACTCTACAAGGATGTGAGCACAGGTGGGCCATGGACATGACCAGCAACCAGTCTATAGAAGTGCACATGTGCTCAAAGAGTGGAGGAGTAGCCTACTGGTCATAAACCTGTTGTGGACATCAAGTAACCAGGGCCCGATTCACACTAGCACTCCTTGTGGCCTTGGGCATGTCACGTAACCCCCCATTACCGTGGACGAATGACCAGAAAACTGACATTGACCAGAACACCCTGGAGTTTCACGGTCACAGGGAGTCAGGTCAGGACCGACTCGAAGGCACACATTGCATTGCATGTGTGTCACCATGATCAAGGAGCAAAAGAGACAGATGTGTGTCAAATACATATCTTTATTTGGGTCACCCCTCACAGACACTGTAGACCGTGTTATCATAATATCAAGGTGAGTGCAGCCCTGGTGAGAGACAGAAACACATTTAGCATGGCACCAACCCACATCCTACAGAAAGGTCACTTCATTGACTGTAAGTGAAGGGCACGAGATATAATGTGCAACAGGTGCACGCTATGCACTGGCCATCAGGTCCCCACCCCCCACCTGCTGCTGCATCCCTCAAATGTGTCACGCACATATGAGTGCATGAAAACCGTAGGCGTTGCTGGATGAGGACCCAAAACACATCACCTGTCCCTCGCAACATAGCCATCAGGCAACACAGGAGGCTCACAAATGAAAACATCATATGTTGTCAAGTGAAAATAACTCCTGAACGTAATGTGCAACCTCTCACCTAATGCCTGATCTAGGAATCAGAAATGCGATAATGTAGATCACAGCAATCATCACCAGCACAATGAGCATATGCTAACAGGTCGCAGAGGCACATGAACCCAGAGCAAATACAAACAAAACAACCTGCAGAAAGCTCCAGAGATAACACCATGCAGGAGTGCCCCTTCCAGTGTTTGTTGGTTAGACAGTGTGTGGACACATATAACACGGTACATGGAATGCACAATTGAAGGAGGGCAATGGACACCCACAATGCCACACACCAAATATAATGGCGCAATGGGAGTGTCATTACCGCGGCGGATAAACAGGACCGTACAGATGTGCAATGTAAGGTGTGTACATACATGCAGAGTGTCACGTCTGTGCAGTAAGCAAACACAATGACCAGCATGTTAAGATGGACATGATGGCCAAACATCCTACAGTGAACTACACAAAAGCCATAGGTCCACATACTGTGGTTCACAAACATAAGCAGTCAGAACCACAAGCACCATCCGTATACCAACATGATACAGTGATGCCACTCATACATGTAAACACCCTTGCCCATTGCAAACATCAATCAATGATGTTGTTGGGCATGAAAGGGTTGGTGTGGGAAAAACGGTATCATGTTCAGGTGGAGGGCAGGTGGACATAGATAATATGACCGCTCCATCGTCACCCCCATGCCACTAACATGGCTGTATGCTCGTGTTGAAACTAACAGATGACCGTATCCTGGGTGCCATGTCACACACATGGCCAACCCACAACAACTACACAACTGGGGAGGAATGTACAACATACACTGACAATGTCAGTCCCTGCTACACCCAGCGTCCAAAAAGCAAGGTGTATCTGTAATCCAACAGGTGAGGTCAAACGTCTCCATGCAACCCTGGGCTTGCATAGCCAAGTGTCACATTCCAATATGCCACAGTCCGTGAAAGTTCATCTGTGTCCCCTGCAATGCGCAGGACCCCCAGCCCCAGAATGGCAGAAACAGTGTGGTGTACAGGTCCGTCATGGCCAAAGCAGCGGTCCAAAAGCAATACTGTCCATCACAGACATGTGTTCCACTCGCATAAGTCAAACATCCAATGGCACCATTCCCCAGAAACAATTCCATGGTGGTCTGTTCCCCAAAAGGTGTGTGATGGCGACGCCAGATGCACTGTAGGAAATGTGTCCGGGATGCCTTCTGTCCTGTGTCAGGAGAGGATACGTATGGTCGTGTTGGACACCTTGTACAAACAACACAAATTGCAGAGAGTCGCACCTGTGAAAATACAGATGAAACGGATGAAAAGGCAAACATGACATAATATGAACATGAAATAATATGCATATTGTTGACACATCAAATGTCAATGCAGAATGGGTGTCACATGGATATGGGCATGTCCATATCCATGTCACACTGCTACACACTATATGCATCTGTTCGTGTGCATAGACAGGCACCATGACATGTACATGAGACAAACAGTAACTCATCAACAGGTACAGCCACATGTACCCCCAAATAACAAAGGTCCAACATACCCTGTGTGTGCATTATGTGTACGTCATCGATCCCTTGAGCGACTCCACAGCCACATCAGGTCACAGTGAAGGGAGACAATGTCAGCCAAACAGGTAGAATCACCATGTCAAGTCACTGTTGATGCATGTCCACATCATGCCGATACCTGAAATAAAAAAAGGTTGCTCAACAGTGGTCCCTCAGAACACAATACACAGTTATGCTCACAACGCACACCACATGTTGAGAATGTTGACAATGTAAACAGCACTACGGTACAGGTAGCACAGTCACCACTGCCCCACAGGTGCTCCCACCCCTCACAGCACATGATAATGTACCATGACTGGACACTGCATCAGCACACAGTCAACGCATAAACATGCACCCACACAGTATGCGTCGGTCTGCGGGACAGCTGTGATACATGGCATGTATGTGCACAACTGGCAACTTGTGGACATAAAGGCGCAGTGACCTGCCCTGATACCCCGGTGATGGCTGAGATAACAGTGTTGGGGAGGCAGCAAGTGCATTTTCCTGTAAGTCAGACGAAAACACATACACATGTAGCTATGTCGTACAAATGCCATAAACAGTTTTGCAGAAGACATACTGTACACAAACACATAGGGATATGTCTGACAACAGCAAGATATATGGGTAAGGGAGGCCTAAGGAAATAAAACCACCACAACATCTGCACAGTATGACACATACCATACGACATGTTGGGCCCATGACTGCAGGCACAATGTAGCTGTAGATCCAACTACCCGGACCGCAGCATCGTGGCTGCTGTCCAGTCAGGTGGCACTGCACCACAGAAACAGCTTCCTCACAAAGTATGTCCTGTGCAGTGGAAAACACAAGAGAAACAAACATATTTCATGTCCAAGGTGTGAAACACACACTGCACCTCTCTGTCCCCCAGCTGTCACACCCCACAACATGACCTATGGACTGGCTGTGCACTATCACACTGTACGGAACTGTGACATGGGAGAGGCAGCACGGAAGTGTCCGTTGCTATATAAAGGTAACCCCAATCCCCCTGTCATCTCCCTTACCACTCTGTTGTTGTACACACTGGTCAAGATAGGTGTTTGCTCCCCCATGTCTATGGCCCATCCCAAGGTCACAATATCAGGCTGTCTCCCCCATGTTGCCACCAATACCCCCTCTCCGTGTGTACTGCCCTTCCACTGTTCTATGTTACCCCACTGTACATTGCTGTAACACATGGAGATATGCAGTAACACCTCCGGTATCCATTGGCCAAAGACATATCCTGCAGTGTACCTCGCACACCCCAAATATTATTGACAGCTGTGTGCTGATGATGCGCTCAAATAGATGGCAATGTCAGCGCCACGTCTGTAAAACCACACCCCCATGTCTGCCTGTGACCTGACCATAATGGCTGCATGTCATCCCACTGTGTGAGAGTGCGAATGTCAAACCATGGATGGCCTATATGTGCACCATAACCAAATAACTGTCATCTAGGTGTCTGTGTGTATGTGGACGTAACATCCCTTGCAAGGTCCGTAAGGTACTTGCTGATGTGGACTGTGCTTTCCTGCCCTACACACATCCACAGCATGTAAGATATGCCATACGTCATACTGTGTTTTTCCGAGCAGCAGACATCACAGTATCCTGTATCCAACAGTGGCCAATCTAGGTCATACGTACCTAGCTGTATCCCCAAAAGACACAGGTCCCACAATACCTGTACTGTGTCAAGCACCGATTATCCGGGGTACCTTCTTCTATAGTGGTCTATTAACCTGTCCTGCAGGAACATGTCCAAACCTCCATTCAAAGTCAGCTACAATAACAGCCCTTACCATATCCTCTGCAAACAAATCCCAGAGTCTGATGACACATCCAGCAATGTGGCATATGTTGAGATAGCATCGGCTACACATGCCATGTTCCTCATGGACAACCTCTAAACTGAATATACACACACACATGCAGCGTACCACTTGGCTACTGTAACCCACCCTTTGCTGATCTGACGTCCATCACCTCTGTATGTGTGTACATATGCAACAATGCACTGACTGGCCACTCCACAATACAGCTGCTATCAATGATATGGCCTCCTGGCTGCACACAGCGCAGGTCCCCCTCCTGCCACACATCCATGTCAAGGCTACATGATAAGGTATACATCAGGGCACACTGTGGGGTTGCATTAACAACCGTCGCACATAATTAATAACATCATTGGAAAGCAGTCATAAGCATGTGCTCTGTGCTATGTATGACATGTGTCACCACACCTAGCCAACATACACACATAGCCAGCTCACACAAGCATAACACCCACACAAGTGGACAAAAGGTGTACAATATAAACAAATACCCCGCAGGGGAACTGTCCACAAACAGGGTCATCCCTCCCACTGTGACTACCGCAATATATGCCTGCCACCGTGCTCCATCCCGACCATGAAACCAACGAACTCTTCTTTTCACAGCAACTGCTATCACCACCACCAACTAACTGGGAATGTGACCCACAAAGTATCTGAAAGGTGTAGCAACACCCACACACATAATACACCAACAGCTGCTGTTGTGCCGCGGCCACATTGTTGGTCACACATGCATGGCTATATGTGACCGTGGGATGTTAAGTTGAATGACAATGCAGTGTTGCACCTGAAGGTGATATGTTCCGACACAAAAACCTTTATGACCATCACACACACAGAACAGCACATTTATGTGGGAATATATGCAATACGTACCAGAGAAGATCTCTGCAATCAACCTCCGCCTGACCGCTGTGCCCTCTTGTGTGTCACCACTGGCACGTACAGGGGGGCATGGTGGATCATCATCCAGATCCTCATTAATCTCTGCAGGAATATTGTGCCTGAGAGCAATGTTGTGCAGGATGCAACAGGCAATGATAATCTCTGCCACAGTCATAGGTCTATATTGTAAGGCCCCGCCTGTCCTATCCAGACACCTGAAGCGACTTTTCAACACGCCAAAGGTGCACTCTATGACAGAGCGGCTGGAGGCGTGGGCCTCATTGTACCTCCGCTCTGCATGTGTCCGTGGATGACGCACAGGGGTCAGCAGCCAGGGGCGACACCCATACCCTGCATCACCTGCAGAAAGAAATGTTGCATGTCAATGCATGAGTGCATGTTACCTCTCATTTACACAGGTATGGACGTGCGAAACAAATGCAGAACACATCCTGACAGACATATATGACACACCAACTATGCATTTCTGAAACATATACATATGTTGATATAAATGGTAAACATGGCCTATGGAGCCTGTACATACTGCCATAAAAAAACCAGTCCCAGTTGTACCTATAGAAATCCTCTATGTGTGGCACATGCGTATTGTACTGCAGTTCCTGTCCTCATCTCGACCACCTCCAACGTTAGACTATACCACCAATACACATATCACCTGTTCAAAGTATATGTCAGCAATGTACACAACCCAAAACCGTGATGTAATCCGATGGAGCCTCGCACCCAGACCATGTATGCCAGGGAGGTCTGACAAGGTCACAACCATATCACCGCTATACCCCCTGTCCTCCAAGGTCCACATCTCAAAAATGAGCATATTGACTCCATATGCTGGTTCCGGCTAATCACCTATCCTTTCAGTAGCCACCCTCTGCACTGTCTCCATCATGTTCAGAGCCTTTTTAAACTGTGGACCACAGAAGTGCACACCGTAGCCCACATGAGCTTGCACCAATCACATGGACAGAGGCAGAGTACCTACCTGGGTATGTGCGACCAATACCTCTCTGTATTCACCCATGTAGTCCCTTGCCCCTGCTGTCACCTGTCCACAATGCTCAACAACATTAGGATCAGCACATACAACGTCGCCTATGTCCCACACATCTGCAGTGGCCAAAGGTATCTCTCCTGCGGTGAAACAGGCCAAATGCATGACCATCCATATGCAAAACTGTACTCGCAGTTGCTAAGGTCAGGGAAACCCATCATATGCACCCCCCCCAGTATATACGCGACCTCCGGGGTGACAACCCAGTACTGAGTGAGTGTGTGGACCTCACACACACATGACAAGGGTTAGGTGTATGGATTGTCCAGAACATAAACGTTACATGAAATAACAAAAGGACCAGAAAAGGAGCCGCCATCACAGGTGTGTGTGATGGGCAGCAACCCTCCCCCCCCCTCATGTGGGCAGATGTCACACACACACACTAGTACCAATCCACCAACAGGACACACATCTGCACCTGAGCTTAGTTTCCAGAACAACATGAGCAGGGTATGATCAAACCGTATCACAATCCTGAGGTCAAAATTCAAATTAGGTCCCCTGTTAATCCACATATACACTCCTGTAACAATGTAAACACATAACAGTCATATGTCTTTTGAACGTGAGGTACGTTTGCAAATGCAAAGCTGGCAAACAGCGCCCTATATAACAGATGTTACATAAACCAATACATATATGCAGCACATAATAGGTTAGATGGAAATACTCACCCAGCAATATACAGTCCCCATATTGTCCCTCCTCAAATTGCCTGAACAGTGCTGAGTGATGCAGGATATAGGAGTCATGGGTGGACCCTGCAAACCGCGGGACCACATTCAGAATATGCAGATTAGCATCACATACAACCTGAACATTCAGGGAATGGTAGTGTTTGCGGTTGCGGAACACCACCTCCCTGTCTCTAGGCGGGACCAGGGCAACATGTGTGCAATCAATAGCTCCCATCACGTGTGGTATCCCAGCTAACGCCTCAAAGGCCTGGTTCAGGGTCCCCCACTGTTGCCCAATGTGAGGAACGGCTATGTAATTCCCCACCCGGCTGACCATGGCACGCAGTACTTGGTGGAGACAGCGTGAGAAGGTGGGGCGGCTCATGCCACCCACTGCAGCCACAGATGACTGGAAACAGCCAGAGGCAAAGAAATGTAAGGCAGCAAGGAGCTTGACTAAACCTGGTATGGCATGTGACCGATCAGTCAGGGGCTCGAGGTCAGGTCGCAGATCCTCATAGAGCTCCCGAATAGCCCTTGTGCTCAGTCGGTACAGGGAGATGACCAGGTCCTCACGCATGCCCTGGAGCTGGGCTCTGGGCCTGTAGAGGCGAGGCTGCCGAGCCTGCACCTCAGCACGCCGTCTGCGTCGTCCACGCACCGCACCTGTGTGGACCACCCCCACAGCTGCAGGTCTGAGTTGCTGCGGGTCCACACCCATGCCCTGTGCCTCAGCCCCATGGGCACCATCTCCCCTGTCCTGCAACCGCAGCATCCGCCCACATCTCAGGGCACATGCAGCAACATAAACAGCCGCCATGAACTACAGACACACACAAACACACACACAAAAACACACCCACACCTGCCTAAACACTGGACACCTTACAACCCACACATGAAAGGAGACACACAAAACAGCACAATACAATGCAACGTACAGCACAACTACAGCAGACACCACACAAGACTAGATCCACACAATACAGCACAGTAAACGGAGAAATACAGAACAATACCATACAGACACACAGAATCCAATACACTACAGCTGCCTTTCTCTCCCTGTAACTCACAACCAACATACACCGCGCCTACGAAACAACCCTCAATGTGGACCCAATCTGCAATCATATTTATCCAGGTTATGTTGTACGTACCTTGCGCATGCGCGGTTATGGCCGTGCGCGGCGCGCATGTGCAGCAATGCCCTAATTTGCGTCTGTGTGTGTGTTGCGCGCATGTGCAACCCCTTACGCATGGGCGTCTGTCTGTGGGCGGCGCGCATGTGCAACTCGTTACGCATGGGCGTATGCATCGCCTGTGCGTATGCGTCACCTGTGCGTGACGTCACACGCACCCAAACGCACATGCGCTAACAGCTGCACATGCGTATCGCGCACACACACATCCACCAACGCACGCCCATGCGCAATGTCACATACGCGCCGCGCACAAGCATCGCCGTGGCACAGTTGCACATGCGCAATGTAGGTAACCGTCTAAAACGTATAAATCACCCTGCGCGCCTGTTGCACGTTGAGGGATGAGTGAGGAGTGAGAGGTAGGATAGCGAAGTGTGAGAGCAGGAGGTATTGGAGCAGGTGTCAGTGTAGTGGATTGTCGTCAATTGTCTCTGTATTGTGGTGTGTACTGTTCAGTTTATTGTGTTGTGTTTGTAGTATTGTGCTCATATCTGTTGTGTCTGTGACGTGTGTGGCGTAGGAGGGGGAGAAGGGGTGAGGTGAGGTGAGGTTGCGTGTGGCCAGGGGAGTGGGGAGAGGAGGGCGATGGAGCGGCAGGGGGAGAGTGAGAGCCATAGGGAGAGTGGAAGTGGCACGGTGAGGGTGAGAGTGAGGGAGAGAGAGAGGGACATTGACAGGGATAGAGGGAGGGTGGGAGAGAGGGAGAGAGAGAGGGATAGAGGGAGTGATAGAGAGAGTGACAGAGAAAGGATGAGGGAAAGGGAGGGTGAGGGAGTGCAGGAGGTGCGGCAACCAGTTGCGCAGGAGGCAGGGGCTATGGCGGCTGAGCCAGACGCAGGGCCATCAACACAGGGCCAGGCTGCACCCAGCCGCCACACTGGGAAGAGGAAAAGGGCCCCTGTACCTGAGACCCAGAGGAGGAGGGCCACACGGTTCTCAGATTCTGAGAACCACAACCTCCTCGCTACGGTCCTCGAGAACTATGAGGCTCTGTTTGGGAGGCAGAGCAGCCGCACAAGTACAGCAGGCCGTAATGCGGTGTGGGAGGAGATACGCAGAGCAGTTGCCAAGGTAGGAGGCCCTCTGCGAGACATTGACTGTCTAAAGAAGAGGTATTCTGATATCAAAAGAGGGGTGCGCCAGCACCTGTGTGCAGAACGACAGCATGCCAGTGGCACAGGTGGAGGGGGCCCCCTACCATCCATGCTCACGCCCCTAGAGCAGCAGCTTGCAGACAGGCTTGGGCCAATATACACATATGGCCTTCCTGTGGCCCTGGATACAGCAGATCCGCATGCAGGTACGTATGCTACGCATATATTTCACCTCTCCATACCTTGGTGAAATAGCCATTGTGTAGATGGCAGACATTTGCACATGCACCCCCATAAATCTCTACCAAGCCCCATCATGTACCCATGCTGGTGGCAGAGGTCTGTGCTGTACCCCTGCACACTCCTGTCCAACACAAACACACACGCGCACCCCAAAGGTAACATCAAGCCAATACAAAGACTCTGGGAGACCTGTAGGACAAATACATAGTTGTGGCAAACACACATGCCACGTACCCAACATATGCTTGGTTGTGCTGGCAGCCGCAGGGGCAGTACGTGCCCCTGACAAGTGCTCCTCCACCTCATTCATACATGTACACCTACACCCTAGCCACAAACCTTTCACAGCGGTCGAACGGAACGGTTCACCTACATCATGGAGCAGTTGGAGACTGAAGATATGGCAGGCGTAGAGGCAATGCAGATCACATAATGCGTTAAATCTATAACTGTGCTATCACCCTCCTTCACCGCACACGTACATCTGAGCAAGGTAGAAAAGATGTGGACATATGTGACGTTGTTGTAAAGGATGTGGATAGCACAGTGAATGACGGTAAAAGCGGTCTCCACAGCATTGTATGTACGCCTGGCATTACAGCAGTCCCCCAAGAACAGCATACTGTATGGGGACCTTCCCTGTCGCCGGCATATGACAATGCATTGGCAAGGTGTAGTAATACACGGTTGCGGATGCGATAACGGCAGATGTGTTGTCGACCCTCTGCCCCTGTGGAAGTCACGGAAACATGGCCTGTGTTGGGACAATGACATATGTCTCTAAAGATAATATGTGTCTGTCCCTCAGAGCTCCACACGTCTTTGTATTGTCTGGCGTCACACTGTTTGCCTGCCATGCTGCAGGGACACATTCAACATGTGTCCCTCATCCCCTCAGTCCCCTGACCTGTCACAAACATCTCCACGTGTACCAGGCCCTTACCTACCCCCCCCCAACAGTGCTCCTCATCCCCTGTAATATAGCATTGGCCTGTGAGGGGTGCATGTTTATGTGACATACCATACGCACATTGATACATGTGCCTGTCAATGGGCACAAGATGCTTTACATTAGCTGCTCGATGCACAGTAGGTCACTGCCAGACACATGTAGCAGTATGCTCACAGTATGTCCCAGGGACATATGGCCTGCTCAATGGCATGCACAATCAAACAGGGGGTAGAAAATACAGGTGGAAGTGTGAGAAAGGAGCAGCCGTGAGTGGACAGATGTTGGCCAGATGGGGTGACAGACGGCATGGGGGATCACTGCACAATTATAGCTGTAGCTGAGGCATGGGAAACAAACTAGGTGTGCGGACCTAAAACACACACCTGTGTCCCTGGGGCAGGTACATGTTGGCTACAGACAGGTATGGGGGTGTGTAGGGGGCCCTGTATGCAGCACACATGCTGGGTCCCCACACCATCAGGTATGTGTTGTCTGCAGCACACACGTGTACATAGCTGTAGTGCGTAAACATATGTGTGCTATCTGTGTTTGCCCACAATACAGGTGACTACAGCACCATGCTGACACATGCGGAGGAGGGTGCGGTGGACGAGGAGGGTGCGGAGGAGGGGGATGATGTGGCCGTCCCTCACATCCTGGAGGGGGAGGAGGAGGAGGCGGAGGCTGTAATGTCGGTGGCACGGCCATGTTCTGGGGAGAGTCCCCTGCAGTCACTGATGAGCACCTACCCACCAATGGTGTCTAGTCGAACAGGTACCGGCCTACCACCACAGCAGGATGATGTGGTCGAGGATGACCTCATGGGGGAGCTCAGAGCCCATGCAACATCCTCACGGCAGGATGCAGAAGGTGGGTGAGAAGCAATGTCACCCCCAATGTTCTGTATGCAGTGTGCCCATTAGATATCAGCTGTGCATCCCATGGCATTAATGTTAATGTGTTTACACACCACAGAGAGGCAATGGGGTGTACACAACCTACCTGTGGAGTACATGTCCGGATGCAGTATGTGCAGCACATTGCATGCAGTACAAACTATGGTAGAACCTGTGCAAACCATACCTACACACACATCTAGACATCTGAGCACGTAGTTGTTGCTGTTGAGCTGACTCACATACCTTCTCCGTGGGCTATGTCATACAGTAGTGTGATTGCTCGGCAAGTCGTGTGCGCACACACATGTGCACAGCTGAGAGGGACCACTGGTAAAAACGGAACGTGACAGGCACAACGCACAACCCACTACTCTCTGTGTGGGGTGTGTCTGTGCTGGATGTGACAAATACCGTCCAAAGCTGTCACATGTGTGTCTCCAGTAGACGGGATACATTTGCCCAACAAGCAATGTTACGACGTATGTTAGCGGATGTTAATGTGACACACACCATAACAGCCTAGGCACTGTTCCCTCTAAGCTGTGCGCGTGTGCACGCGCACACACCTCGCCGAGTGAGCGCACATACTTTACAGCAGAGCGCACAAAAATTATGGTTCTGATTCTGATAGAAGACAACATAGTCGCTTAAGAGTTAAAAGTTGTGATTGTAATTACTAGACATATTCCGCTTCATTTAGTAATTGTCCATATTCATTTCATTTAATTAAAATCAATGTGGTGTACATACTGTATTCTGACGTGTAGTCAAATCATAAAGTATATAACTCCGAGTGTCGTTATGTGGCGCACAAAAATTGAACCTTGCTTCAAAAGCTGCACAGCTGATATGTTATGCGCACACAGCCTACAGATAATTAGAGGGAACATTGAGCCTAGGGTGAGTGTACACCTACGGATGCAGACCTACTAGGTATGCAGTTTCAGCTGCATCATGTTGTGTGACAATACCCCACGAATAGCATAGCACTTGCACAACTGAGCTTCATCACTGTAGCCCAGCCGTGGCCCAGTAACTACTCGTGTAACTGTCACATGGGCCATGGGGAATCAGAGATGACATACCTAGACCCCAGACACGTACAGTCGCCATATATGCCCCAAAATGTTGGTACGAACTTCCACCTGATATTAGATCCATCAAAGGCCTTATGCAGTTCCGTAAGGCAATGAAACACCACATCTTCCTACTTCACTTTGCTCATGCATCCACCCCACCTCATCTCACCCACCTGCCAATGTCTACAAACCGCACCCTGTCACAAGTATCTTGAACCCGCCTTAGACCTCCTGTATATACAATCCAAATCTAATTATATTTTGTACATATGTTTATAGTTCCCCTGTTGCTCCAGGTTTATGCTCCTGTTACAATGTATGTTCCAAGTTTAAACTCCTGTTACAACGTAAGCACAGAACAGGCTTCTGACTGTGCACCCTTGTTGTATGTAAACCGCACTGATAACAAATAGCGCGGTATATAAACGTTTTAAAGTACTTCAAAACAATAAGTAAATAAACATACATGTATGTCATGCACCGTCACACAGACCCCATCCCCTACGGTCTGCATCACCAGGTGTAGACCACTCCTACCACATGACATTTTCAGTTGGAATGACATCAGACACACATATAGCACGATGTACAGACAGGACACGGTCTAGGATCCTGTACCCATGGTTTGGGAGGCTTACAGGTCCCTGGAGGCAGCATGTATGTCCACAATTACGTTAGGCTGGTGGACATACAGACAGGGCTCGCAACATGTCCCGTTCATGTATATGTGACACTGAGGTGCACAATGCATGGTTTGTGATGAACCCCCCGGATCACACAGGTTATCTGGTGCCCCATGCTGGGTCCTGATGGACTAGACAGCTCACAGGTGGCACCCCTGCTGCCAAACACATTAAGGGAGGGCCCCCCCCTATCTCTGTGACTCACTCCTCCCGAGGGCTCACCACATGCTGTTGCATGCTCAGCATGACCCTGTAGTCGCCATTTTGCGTTGTGTCACCCTGTGCTGCACCATCTGGTCCTCTCCATGCTCGTTGTGCAGCCTCCACATGTGTACCAAGGTGTACATGCACTGTTATCTGACCCCAGGTCCTTAACCACTGGGTGTATGTGGACCCCTCTGCCGTCAGACACATGTGGCATTGGTGGACCTGCCCATGTACGGGATGTGATCCTGCTGCGCCAACCCCATCCCTCATAGTCAATGGCGCTACACCTGTACCCTGTCCATGCTGTGTGTATCCCCCCAAATGTGGTCCCACATGGGTTGGCTGTGCACATTCTATCTCTCTGCAGCACGACGTATCCACAGGTGTGTTTGCTGTCCATCGAACACGCTCCGCCACACTGCACAATGGACATGTGTGTGCTATGTGTCCACAGGCCTATTCCAATATCTGCAGCACGTGGGGGTGTGTGGGCAACCTGTGTATCCCTGTGTGTGCCACCCACATCACATAGATCAACCATGTGCTGTGTGTGGCATTGACATACACCTTTCTGACATTGCGTGTTCAGAACCATATCCGCGTGCATACTATAGTTTGTACAGTCACAATGACAATCATGTGTTATATGAGTCATCTTGTTGTGTGTTTCTTGGGAGGTATATCACACACCACCCTGTCTTCCCCCCTACAGGCATCTGTCGTGAATTGGCAGCTGTGCGCCAGTCTATCGATGCCAACACGCTGGAGATTTGCCACTTGCGGCAGGATATCAGGGACATGCCACTTGAAAGAATGTGTGTGGCCCTGGAGGGGATACGTGCCATACTGCAGAGTTATGCACAACCACCGCCACCACCACCGCCACCACCTCCACAAGCACAAGATGAGGGGGAGGGTGCAGCACAAGGGGGTAGGGTTTTGCGACGTGCCAGAAAGGGCAGGCCACGCCGTGGTTCCTAGGTGTGTAAATAAATGTTTTGAACAACATACATGATACGTGTCATTGCAATTTGTGTCCCTTTGGTCCCCTATGTGGTGTCCACATGCATGTCGTGTCGCTGATCAGCAGACCCTTGCTGTCGCATTAGCTGCTCCACCAGGTGTTGCAGAACAGACGGCACGACATGCTATGTGTCACCTACACAGTCCATAGTCACAGCCCCTTGGCTGTAGGGGTTCTCCACACACACACTGACCCATGTTGTCTGAGGTGTACTGTTCCCATACCTCATGGTCTGTCGTCAGCGGCATCACCCCCCTCCCCCCCTCTGCCAGCATACCTGGTTCCATATTTGTGGTCATAGCCTATATCAAAGACAACAGTGGGAACATGTCTGGCCCCCCCCCAAGGCATGCAGGGGGCACCGGCCGACATGCGTAGCATGCTTATGTTGGCTTCCTCCCTTCCGCTGACACATTTGTTAGCAGTTCAATCCACCCAACAGCATGGCTGTTTCTGGGATCCCCCTCACACTTCAACATCCCATGCGGCTTCCCTGGCCCTTAGCCACTGCACACGTTTACGCCCCATGACGGCATGTGTAAGCAGTCCATGTCTGCCAGCCATGTCAGCCTCCACAGCCTGTCCAGATGCACAGACATATCCCAGGCATTCATCCATGGTGGGTGGTTGAGGGAGACACATGACCATGTATCCACATAACAAAAACAAATGTTTATTATAGAACATTTAAACATTGGCAACATGCCACCACACAAACATCCCCATTTTGTGCGTGGAACACAGCACAGCACAGGGCACATGTGCACATCACAGGTGTTGTCAGAGGTGCCTGTGACGCCCTTCGGCAGATGCCCGCCGACATTGCAGCTGCGCAACATCGGCGGACACCTGCCGGACAGCCCCCGTCAGACACTGCAGTGCATGAAAGACTAGGCGTACGTCGCGCCGCACATCATCAATTGCCCCCAGCACATCATGCATGCACCTGCCAGCACATAGGCAAATGGTGCCCGTGGTCTGTGTGCTGGCATGTGCATGCAATATGCCGTGGGCCGTGGATGACATGTTTGTGCGACGACGCCTATCCCCAGCTTCCACCTGCAGTGTCTGACGGGGGCCCACGTAGCCCTGTGCTGTGCTGTATTCCCCCGCACCCCCCCCCACCCTGTCCTCCCCCCACCACACTCTCAGCCACCCTCTCGGCCCAACCCAGCACCCCCCCACACACAGGTTGCACATTGCCCCCCTCACCCGCAGCCGCCCTCCTGCCAGCAGCATCACCCTCTGGGTGTGCCTGTGGGGGCCTCTCCTCCTCTCCCATCTCGTCACCCCCCACCACCGTCCATTGCTCCTCCTCCCTCTCCTCCTCCCCCCCTCCCCCATCTGCTGCTCCTCCTCCGTCTCCTCCTCCGCCAGCTCGATCTGGGATCCCTCTTCCACCTCCGTCTCGCTTTCCACCACCACCACGTCCACCTCCCTTGCACGGTGGGTGGTGGGCCGCCGGAGTGAGTAGGCCGATGTGTGGCCCTCGCCGCTGCTTTCCTCTCCCCCTGTTAAAGTTAACAGACATATCAAAACGTACATGAGTGTTACGTTACACATCTACAGATGCATTAAACACACACGTTGGTGGGCCAATGTGACATCATAAACTGAGAGTCATGCCTGTCCAGTCTCACCATCATTGGGTGTCTGTGGCCCCCTGCTATAGCGCGCCAGGAAGTCTCCATGGAACTGCCGTAGTTCACGCACCTTCTTCCTCAGATCCTCCACCTGTTGATAAACAAACATTGTTTGGGGTCATTACCTACCCTTCTGCACAGGTGGATAGTTAACATACCCATATTCATGGTTGGCCACTGTCACCCTGCTCCGTGTGCCCTGCTGTGTGTTCTGTATTTCCTGCACAGTCACACACTTGTGACAGGTGATCCCTGGGAAATGTGTGCATAGGCCTGCCTATGAGTGTGAGGGCGGGACCCACGGCGCCTGTCGGGGGTCTGCTGGCATCATCATATGGGACACCAGCCAGCAGCATTGCCCAGCACCTACAGGCTTTCCACCCCCCCACCATATCCTCACCCTAGGCACGTCATGTTTGCAATGGTGGGGGAGAGAGGGAGACAAAGGGGTGGGGTATAGGGGGTGGGAGAGTGTGAGAGGGACAGGGAGTGTGTGCGAGGGTGTCACATCCCCTGGGGGCAATGTTGTGTATGTGTTGACAGATCCCTTATTTTCAGGGTTATCAGCTGATACAGGTATGTAGGAATGTGTTGGACGTGGAGGTGTGGAACATGGTCCCCACTGGTGGGGGCACCCTAGTTGTGCGAGCATGGGAGAGGATCCCATTGTGTGTGGGCCCTGTGGAGGTGTTATTTGACCATCCATGGTTCCCTTGTCAACACAGTGCAGTGCGATTCAGAGTCCGGTATGGATGGGATACCTGTTGGACTGCGGCCTGATCAAATATTGCACCCCTGTGTGTGTCTCCACATGAGTTGAAATGGCTGTGGGAGGTGTGAGATCATCACTATGTGAGTGCTCGTCAGCTGTCGTTCTCACAGGCCGACTGTCGTGCACCCCAAGGACTGTGTGAGATGTGCAACCTACCCACCATAGCCAAGAAAACATATCCGACTGACATACCCTCCGTCACAGTCTGCTTTCCCACCCCCCTAGGTCTGGTGTGTCCTACAGCACCACATCAGCAAGATACAAACTGAGAACAGGGTGTTGCCCAGGAATAATTAGGCAGCTATCAGGTCCCCTGGTGATGGAGGGACAGGTTCCAACAGCATAGGCATACTGCACCATATCCCCATGGTGCTTGCTGGCCGACCCAGCTGGGCTCCGTGTACACCTGGTGATAGTGGGATGGTTTAAACCACATTGGCAAACAGCCCCATATCCACAGGGTGATAGAGGGCCCACTTTGAAGGCCTCTCTGTACTCCTGGGGACAGGGATGATGGGTTAAACAACATTAGTAGACATCCCCATAACTCCAGGATGACAGAGGGCCCACTTTGAAGGCTTCTCTGTACTCCTGGGGACAGGGATGATGGGTTAAACAACATTAGTAGACATCCCCATAACTCCAGGGTGGGTGGGAGTGTACTTTGATGGCTTCTCTGTACCCCTGGGGATAGGGATGATGGGTTAAACAACATTAGTAGACATCCCCATAACTCCAGGATGACAGAGGGCCCACTTTGAAGGCTTCTCTGTACTCCTGGGGACAGGGATGATGGGTTAAACAACATTATGGGACATCCCCATAACTCCAGGGTGGGTGGGAGTGTACTTTGATGGCTTCTCTGTACCCCTGGGGATAGGGATGATGGGTTAAACAACATTAGTAGACATCCCCATAACTCCAGGGTGGGTGGTAGTGTACTTTGAAGGGTTCTCTGTACCCCTGGGGATAGGGATGATGGGTTAAACAACATTAGTAGACATCCCCATAACTCCAGGATGACAGAGGGCCCACTTTGAAGGCTTCTCTGTACTCCTGGGGACAGGGATGATGGGTTAAACAACATTAGTGGACATCCCCATAACTCCAGGGTGGGTGGGAGTGTACTTTGATGGCTTCTCTGTACCCCTGGGGATAGGGATGATGGGTTTAACAACATTAGTAGACATCCCCATAACTCCAGGGTGGGTGGGAGTGTACTTTGAAGGGTTCTCTGTACCCCTGGGGATAGGGATGATGGGTTAAACAACATTAGTAGACATCCCCATAACTCCAGGATGACAGAGGGCCCACTTTGAAGGCTTCTCTGTACTCCTGGGGACAGGGATGATGGGTTAAACAACATTAGTGGACATCCCCATAACTCCAGGGTGGGTGGGAGTGTACTTTGATGGCTGCTCTGTACCCCTGGGGATAGGGATGATGGGTTTAACAACATTAGTAGACATCCCCATAACTCCAGGGTGGGTGGGAGTGTACTTTGAAGGCTTCTCTGTACTCCTGGGGACAGGGATGATGGGTTAAACAACATTAGTAGACATCCCCATATCTCCAGGATGACAGAGGGCCCACTTTGAAGGCTTCTCTGTACTCCTGGGGACAGGGATGATGGGTTAAACAACATTAGTAGACATCCCCATAACTCCAGGATGACAGAGGGCCCACTTTGAAGGCTTCTCTGTACACCTGGGGACAGGGATGATGGGTTAAACAACATTAGTGGACATCCCCATAACTCCAGGGTGGGTGGGAGTGTACTTGATGGCTTCTCTGTACCCTGGGGATAGGGATGATGGGTTAAACAACATTAGTAGACATCCCCATAACTCCAGGGTGGGTGGGAGTGTACTTTGAAGGGTTCTCTGTACCCCTGGGGATAGGGATGATGGGTTAAACAACATTAGTAGACATCCCCATAACTCCAGGGTGGGTGGGAGTGTACTTTGATGGCTTCTCTGTACCCCTGGGGATAGGGATGATGGGTTAAACAACATTAGTAGACATCCCCATATCTCCAGGATGACAGAGGGCCCACTTTGAAGGCTTCTCTGTACCCCTGGGGATAGGGATGATGGGTTAAACAACATTAGTACACATCCCCATAACTCCAGGATGACAGAGGGCCCACTTTGAAGGCCTCTCTGTACTCCTGGGGACAGGGATGATGGGTTAAACAACATTAGTAGACATCCCCATATCTCCAGGGTGATGGTGGGCCCACTCTGATGGGCTCTCAAGGGTCCTGGTGATAGGGGTTTTGCCCTGACCAACATTGGCACACACCCCATAGCTCCAGGGTGGCTGCCAGACCATGTGATGCACGTTTCACACCCCCTGAGGGTGGCCAATGTGTGCAGCCCTGAGGATGCAGAACACGGCCAGTTGCACATGATGTCTCTGGACCCATCCCAGGCAGCTCTATGGGCTAGGTGTGTTACAGTGTTTTGTAGCACAGCAGCAGCAAGGACTCCAGGATGGCATCATGCCCTTTGTGACTACGTCCCTAAACACCTGGGTAGATGGCACAACACTCATATGTGCTACATATAGACCTCTCTTTGAATGTTTGGTGGTTTCACTATTTAGTATAAGCTCAATTTAGATGGTTTAGTTGTTTTTCATTACATATAGACCTTGGCATGTGGGTCCCCCAGCTACACTTTACTGATCTGGAATACCTACACACAGCACCATTGACAGATGCAAACAACCCTGTCTGTGTCTATGGTAATTATGACCTGTGGCAATGCACTCACCTCCCTTTGGTTGTCTGCCACACGATTGAAACGCCTTTTGATTCTCTCCCAGGCCCTCTGGACCTTTTCTGTGTTTTTTCCCCTGGCGGCCCCTGGGAACAGCTTCTCCATCTTTGGCCCAACCAATGCGGCCAGGTGGCAAAGTTCGGTGTGGCTGAATGCAGGTTTGCGCATTCTGGCAGCCATTTTGTTTTCTGCCCTTCTGGACGTGACGACGCTGACGACGCAACCTCCGCATTTGCGCATTGCGGCTCGCGCACATGCACTCCGCATGGCTGCGCTCCAGACATTGTGTTGCTATTGCGTTCCTCATGGCTGCGTGGATGTTATGTTATACATTGGAAATGCACGCAACTTGCACACCCAAGGGTTAGGGTGTTGGAGATATGTATGTGCATTGATCTCAGCAGTCACACATGGCACCAATGGAGTATGTTTAGTGCACCCTGAGATTGTGCGGGGCCGCGTTGGTGTGCCTGTGCCATATACGGAGTGTGGGGTTCAGGCCGTGGAGATAAAACATGGGGTCGAACGCGGCCTGACTGGTGCGCCAGGCGCTAATGGCCGGGGTCCACATTTGCGGCCCGGAAGGCCACGTGGCGCGCTGTTGGACACACACGAAATGTAGCAGCAGATAAGCATGCAATAAATAAAACCAGGAGTCGTTCAAGGATCAAAGCCAGTTTAATGTGCACATGGCTCAAGCAATAAGCAATTTCAAAATGGCTGCGCAATGGTTTCTAGCAACACAACAACTTTTATAGCGTGCTTCTCCATTCTAGACATAGGCATACCTTTCATTGGTCCAAGTAACCCCTCTCACCCATCTATTGGTCCCGGTACTGATATGGCTACCCAATCGGGACCCTGGTCTGGGCTCAGCACCTGGTTGCCCCCCTTCTAGTCCCAATTACAATGGTCAGTGTCTCTAACTTGTTACATCTCTCCTCCAAGGTCGCTTAGCTTGTTAAAACATATGGGAAGCAGGGCACTGTAACCTTGCTTTTTGCAGAGTTAATTAATTCCATAGAAGCATAGCACACCTTATCAGTACCAATTAAACTTGTTTTTCTATATTTTCTCAGTTTCGTTTCTGCTTAGCTATGTTCAGTTAAACTGAGTTAAGTTTCAATTCTATGGTGTCATCATTCAGGGGGGTTTTCATTCCTCTGGGCCTTACTACAGGCCTCAGTTGCAGGTCAAGCTGCTTAGGCCTGTCTGCTTAGTTCAATTAGCATGGATCATAGGCCGTCGCCTACCACAATATCAACAGAGCTGTGGTACAATGGTGGGGACACCGACCAATGGTGCAGGGGCCATGTGTTCAAACCCCCTTTGTGCACAACGTAAACGCCTGACTGAGGCATCACCTTTAATATGTAGAGGTGTTTTAGGGGGCATCTTACTTTTGCACGGCATAGGGCGGAGCAGTGTTAATTTTGAGCAGCAGCAGGCGGCGCACTATTCATTCTTGGCGGCATGAAGCGGCGCACTGTTTTTTGGGGCGGCAGTGTGCGGGAAACTTCATTGTGAGCAGCTTAGGGCCGCGCGCAGATAGCCATGAGGCGGCGTACTGATGTGTCAGCACAGTAACAGAGACACAGCACAATGGTGGGTACACTGACCAATGGTGCACGGATCAGGGGTTCGATCCCTCACAGTGCTCAGTGCACAGGGCTGGCTGAGGCAGTATGTTTTTGGTGAGTAGTGCTGTAGGGTGGCTTTTAGTTTTCCTTTATTTAGCACAGCTACCAAACGCACTCGCACATCATGTTGACATGAGGCAGCTCATGAGGCACATGTTAGAGTGCACTGTCCGCCAAGGCACCCTTGCATGTCCCCTATAGGGCACCATATATGTTTTGTCTCCGGATGGAGACTAGTGCACCTCATATGGACCTCAACTAACAGATGGCCTATTGTGTGCCCTATCAACCACACTCAAGGGCACCATGTGGGTATAGTACGCTGTGGGTTGATTTGCTGCCAGCAACATCTGCACATTAAATGTTAAATACCTGTGCAGCGCCCTACAAAATTACACCACTGTGGGATTGAACCCATGACCTCTGACTTCACAGGCAATGAGGTACCCATTGGCCTACAGCTCTATAGCTGCCAGCAAGCCCCTGGCTGGCTGCAGAGAGCCTGCATGTCACCACACAGACAGTCTGTTGTGGTAGCCAGGATAGGGTTAGTCCACCCATACCCATGATGCACTGCACATGCAAATCAACTGTCCACAGATAGACACAGGATCGGGAATGCACCCCGGCATCTCCACAGCTTGGTAGGTGGGAGTGTCCATGTGCACCCACACATCACCTCGGCCTGGTAGGGTGTACTGAGTAGGTGTTGTACTGGCACAGAGTAGCTACACACCGTCACATTGTGCGGGTACTGTGCTCACCCTGAGTGTGCGTGGGGGCACCCAGGATCAGGTCCACCACAACCTCCGTGGCAGAATGAGGCCATGCCAGAGCTTCACAGCACTATTACTCTGTGAGATAGGTTGTTTCTGCAGAGACACCTTGGATATCTCTGTTGGGCAGAGTCAGGGGCACCCCTTATGTGAGACCTAGGTGGGCTCTTTATCACCATTTCTCCCCCTCAGGTTGGATAGCAGGGTCTCTTATCATCATGCTACCTCCCTGCAATGGTAGCAGTAGGGTGGACCATCAACCCCAGTCCTGCTGTGGGAGAGACACCCTACAGCGCTGTCACAGCAACTCCATACACATCCATAACACAATATCTGACAGACATTAGGCCTTGATATGCTAAGTTGCACCCCACCACTATCTGATCTTCGCCTACAGCAAGCCATCAGCCACTGCACGGCGCTCCATCAGGACACACACCAGCTGACATATGTCTGCTAGTTAGTCCTGTTGGAAATGCATGCACCCAGAACTGGGATGGCAGTGCACACCAGCAGTTAAGTCATTGACTGGGCCCCGACACAAAACCCATATATATCACATGGGAGACATACTATCATTCACTATGGGGGTGCCTAGCCATGTTGTCTTCACTGCACAGTCAGGGTGGAGTGCAACCCCAGCAGCACATACAGAGGCCACCATGTATGTGTAGGTGGTGGGCAACCACTACACTATCCCAGTCAGTGCCCTCTGCCCTGTGCAGATGCATCCTGGCCAACCCGCCCTGTCAGAGCTATACCCATGGTACCTTGCTGCTCATTATGCACATTGGCAGGCCAATACTGCCAACAGTGCTGGCAGTGTGGGCTGTGGGAGGTGTTTGCAGCCAACACACACTGTATAGACAGACACACACTCCCACACGTATGCCAGCATTGTGCTACTGTAGAGGCGTTTGTCAGCATTAGCCACCACACCAGTCCTGGGCACAGTACAGGCATGGATATGGTAGCAATACTGTTTTGAGTCACTCCCCAGGGTGGTAAACGCTATCAGAGACCAGACCTGATGCACCCACTGCAGTCAACAGACAGATTGTCATGATGGAGCTCAAGGAGCAGAATGTGCGTGACGTAGGGATATCTATCTGCCAATACTCAGAGCAAGTGTTCGGAAGCTGTGTACCGTATACCCAGGTGTACAGTGACATTGCTAAGGTATTCACATGCTAGTATTGTGAGATGCACACAGGGCCCGATGTCCTGCCTCTCGAGGGGGCATTGGCCATTGGGGCCTGTGGGTGTGGGTGTGGGTGTGTCTGCCCCTGTTGGCTGCTGCTTTACGGCTGAGGTTCCCAAATCCAGCCCAGGGTTGCAACACACTGTTCGCGTTTTCCTGCTGTCCCTCATGAATATGCATTAGCTACATCTACATGCCATGGGGGTGGTGCAGAGATATACAGCACTGGCATTTGTATGGGCGGCAGCATTGAACCTGAATGGTGTGTGGTCCTCTGGGACTGCATTTGTGAGACTCTGCTCTAGGTAATGCCCCTCATCATGGTGTGTCTGTGATCAGTGGGGTGTAAAATTGGCGTATGAGCAATGCGTATGTCCCCAGCAATAATGTTTGTCCTTACTATCACGGATTACTTGTGGGTAAAGATATGTGGAGAGGATTGGCAGGGCTTTGAACCTGTGACCTTCTGTTCTTGCACACACTGTCTGTGTGCAGTGCGCCACTGTGTTGCCACAGATGTGCTTGATTCCCTGGGCAGTCCATGACTGTACATCCGACAGGGCCTGTCTGTTGCAGTGGACGGTTCCAGCCTGCACATGGCTAGGCCACTGTCTTCTGTGGCTAGCAGCCACTGCCCCTCCACAACCTGTACTCGTCCGCCAACATGATGGCATTCCTACTCTCAGGGAATGCATATGCCCTGATTGCATTGTGGCACTCCGGGACTGGATGTGGGGGACTGGGCTGTGGGTAATGCCCATTGTTATGGGGTGTGTGCGGGGTAGGGCAAAATATGGGTGTTTGCACCATGCTTATGTTCCCTGCAATACAGGGGTGTCTGTGCTATCTTTGTTTAGTGGTGGGTAAAACATAGGAACTGGGCTGGCATGGGCCCCAGCTGGGATTTGATCCTGTGCCTTATGGTCCTAGAGGTAGTGGCTCTGTCCGCTGCACCACAGTGTGTCCACAGAGACAGTGCAGTCCCTGGAGATAGTTAACCTGGCAGGATGGAGTCGCAAACCCTGCTCTGCACATTTTTACTGTGGGCTCATTCACCCTGTCTGGTGACAAACGTGCAACTGAGCCCCGGAACTGACCACCGCAGACGGGGGTTGATATATAAACAAACTGGGCAACCTTGCTATTGATGGGCAACCATAAACACCACTCACAGGGAACGTACGTAACAAGGAAATGTGTGTTGGGAAAGGTCTCCGCTCCGTAGACCGTTCCATAATTCATTTATATGTTTGGTGCTTTCCTGGGTGTGTTTTTTGGTTTTGCCCTTTACTATCACTGTTCCCCAGCTGACCTCCTCTTTGTACTATTTCTGTGGTGGTCATTTGATATTTGTAATTGCACTTTTGTGCTGTGCACATGTATCACACTGCTCACGTTTTGACGGTTTCCCCGGTTTAGGTGTACATTGCTGACGAAAATGGTTTCCCTTCCCTTTACATGGCCTGTACCGCGAGTGTTTCACTCGCGCTATTTTTTACTTGCGATTTCAGCCCCGATAATGTGCGGGGCGCCTCTCCCCTCCCCTTCCCTGCCCATAAGCCCCGTCTCTCCGCCCCTCCGGAGCCTTCCTCCGCCCTCCGTTAGCCTTTCCACGCCTCTATCGGACATTTGCGGGCCCGTACTTGTGCGGGGCGCGTTCGTGTGACGCGCACGCGTGCGGTGGTGACCCGCACGTTTACGGGCCATTTAAGTGCTCTTAAGTACCGCTTTTAGTGCGCTATTTTGCGGCGCGCAAATTAGCGGTTTTTAGTAAACATGCCCCTTAGGAAAACTCTGATGGTTCCTCTGTACGTTCTGTGAGTAACAGCTGCATGTTTTAAAATTAGGCATTGTAAAGCTGGTGTTTAGCCTTTCTTTTAAAATATTTAGAGGGAGTTTGTGAGTGTATAGTATTACTATTCTAACTCCTTTAGGGTGATATTCAGTGATTGTAATAATCATGTCCTGGCAATGTCCCAGTTTTTATACTATTTACTACTATTTCCTTTTTTAATTGGTCTTGTTTTATTGATTCTTTTATGTGTTAAATATGTGTGTGCATATATAGTCCAAAGCCATTTCGCTGGCCAATTTTTGGAGGAGATATTGGACATTAAGGGGTTGAACTACAAAGGTGCCTGTAATGTTGATCTCAGCTGTATTAATGAAAGAACCATGCATGTGAATACCGGCACCTATTTTGTTGGAAAATTGAATCTGGTGTCTTCCCAGATGCTCTCAAACATACATCCATCTGACCACTGCTGAAAAACAACCAGCTTGACCCAAAGAAGGAGGACTCATACCGTCCAATCTCTAGTATCCCATTTCTAGCCAAAATTCTTGAGAAATTAACTCTCAGGCAGATACAACATCATATAGACTCATTTTCCCCTTTAGATCCATGTCAACATGGATTCAGGGAAGCCCACGGTGTAGAAACTCTCCTAACAACATTAATCAATACACTTATCAACGGCATTGACAATCTGAAAAATGGTTTTGCTCTAATATTTCTTGATATAGCTGCTGCGTTTGATTCTGTGGATCACATACAACTACTAAAGCGACTTCATGAGAAGGGAATCAAGAACCGTGCTTGGGACTGGTGCAAATCCTACCTGGAAGGTAGATTACAACAAGTTTGTATTGGTAATGCTACTTCAAATCCCTTTCAGCAGAAACAAGGTGTACCACAAGGCTCCTCCTTGTCTGCGCTGCTGTTCAACATCTATATGCAGCCAATCTGTGACATCGCACGCTCTTTTGGTATATCCTGCCTTATGTATGCGGATGATGTGCTATTATTCTCACCGATATCTGTATCATACCCAAACTATACAGTGCTAATCAACTGTTTTAATTCAATAACTGATTGGCTTCTCTCTCAAAACCTCCGTATTAACTTTAAAAAAACAGAGGTTCTAATAATCACAAGGAATAAATCTTTCTCCCCTCCATCAATTCTAAAAGTCAGCGATGCTGATCTACCAGTCAAATCAAATATTCGATATCTAGGAGTAATTCTGGATCAAAGGTTAGACTTCAAGGAACATATAAAATGCACCGTAAAGGCCGTTTACTTCAAGATAAAAACCCTTCGTCATCTGAGACCTATGATGAAGTCTGATGACTTCCGCACCATCTTTCAAGCTCTAGTCACGCCGCACTTTGATTATGCTAACATAATACTCCATGGCTTACCAAATATAACTATTAATCCTCTACAATTAGCCATGAACGTAGCTGCTCGTGTCCTCTGCGGATCATCAAAGTGTGAACATATTTCCCCCATTCTAGAGAAGCTTCATTGGTTACCAATAAACTGTAGAATCCAATATAAGGCCATCCTTACCACCGTTAGGGCCTTCAATAATATTTCTCCAGATTCCATCTCTGATCTCATCATACACACAACAAATAACAGGTCCAGGAGATCTCCAGCTGTTGACACACTACTTATACCAAAAGTTTCCTTAAAAGCTAATCAATCATCCATCAATAGGGCTTTTTTGGATTATGCTCCTAGATGTTGGAACAAACTCCCTCCCAATATCAGAGCAATTAAAGACATCAAACAATTCAAAAAATCCCTTAAACACCACCTTTTCATCGCACACTTCAAACACCTAAACACCCCTTCCCCTCCCCCATCCTTTTAACCTCATACCTACCCTAACTGTATAGATTTTATATATCTCCAACATGTATTTTCTAGAAATATAAATGATTTCCCTGTTTACTTCCATGTTAATTTTCCTGTTACTTGTAATAGGTCTGTTATATCTGACCAATTGTTGTATTGTTTCAATGTAAACCGCACTGATGACAAATAGCGTGGTATATAAGAAAATTAAATAAATAAATGCACTAGCAAAATCAATCACAAAGCAGAAAAGCATGCCTTACACATATTTATTTATTTATTTAATACACACTTATATACCGCTGCTTCCAGCGATCAGCAGCGGTTCGATTCTTCTTTTGGGGTTGTCAAATCAGGACTGGGGGGGGATAGTAAATACATAGGTCCGAGGGGAAGGTCACAGCACACAGGATTAGTGTCTTGGGGATGGGATTATACATATTTACATTTATACATACATATTTACACATTTTTGGATTACACATTTTTACATATTTATACATGAAGTGGATTCAACAGCATATAATTATCTGATTGCTTTGCTACGATTCCATGGAACTTGAGAGTCATGGCTGATTGTAGTAGCATTTGAATAGGTGGGTTTTTATCTCCTTCCTGAAGATTGTAATGTCCTTGATTAGACGCAGTTCAAAAGGGAGTTGATTCCAGATATTTGGCGCAGAGAATGAGAAAGCTCTGCGACATGTACTTGTTTTCACAGTTCTGATGTTGGTGGGGACCTGCAGGGTGCCCGAGTTGGTAGTTCTTCTGTCCCTATTTGCAGGTTGTGTGCTGATAAGTGTGGACAGGAATGAGGGGGCTATGTTGTTGATAAGTTTGAATGTGGTTACTAGCATCTTGTACTGTATTCTAGCTGCAATTGGAAGCCAATGTAGGTCGATTAAAATGGGGGTGATGTGTTCAGAAATGCTTGTTCCCATTATGATCCTGGCAGTCACATTTTGGGCCATCTGAAGGATATTTAGTGATTTTTTAGGCAGACCTTGTAAGATGGCATTACAGTAGTCTAGGTGTGGCATGATGAGTGCTTGAGCCACGGACCGGAAGTCACAGGGTGCTATTATTTTCCTTAGAGGTTGTATCACCCTAAGTTTATGGAAGATGGCTTTGTTTGTTTTACGTAGGTGTGTCTCCATTTTTAGGTTGCAGTCGAGTGTGACTCCTAGATATTTGATTTCATCTTTCGCGTTGTACGTGTTGTTGCACAGGGTGATTGTAGACGGGGGCTTGAAGTTCGGTTTACTGGATATATACATGACCTCTGTTTTTTTGTGGTTAATCGTCATGTTATTTTTCTGTAGCCATAGTAGCATTTCGTCCAGGCAGTTTTCTAGCTGTGTGTAGAGCATAATATCATCCGCATAGATGTGGTAGTAGATGTTATGCCTTTTAAAAATGTTGCAGAGGGGTTGCATGTAAATGTTGAACAGTAGGGCCGAGAGAGCTGAACCTTGGGGTATGCCCTGTGTTTGAGAGAACGGTTCTGCTTGTTCCCCATTGAATTGTACTTGAGGCCTTCTGTTCGATATGTAGGAGGAGAACCATTTGAGGGGGGTTCCCACAACTCCTATGGATTCGTTTGCTAAGGAGGATCCCATGATGTACAGTATCAAAGGCGGCGGAGATGTCAATGAAAATGAGTATAAACATTTTCTTTCTGTCTTCTAGTCCTTTGAGTAGGTTGTTCATTAGCGCTATCAGAAGTGTTTCAACTCCATGGTTTCTTCTGAACCCGTATTGTTGTTTGTCTAAGGTATCATGGTCATCAAGGTGATCTTGAAGTTGTAGGAGCACTGCCTTTTCAATGATTTTTGCCAGGAATGAAATGCTGGATATGGGGCGGTATGAGGTCGGGTCTTCCTTGTTGAGAGAGTTGTTTTTTAGGATTGGCCTTATTATAGATTGTTTTAGTTGGTCAGGCATTATTCCTTGACTTAGCGACTGATTTACAATGTGTGCTATTTGCTGGTTGATCTCTTTTTTTGCCGCTTTGATCCATGCAGTTGGGCATGGGTCGAGTGGTGAGGTGGTGGTATTTATGGAGGTTAGAATGTTGGTGGTTTGTTGTTCATCAATGTTGTGGAATGTGTTCCATGTTAGTTCTTGCTTCACTTTTGTTCGTAGGTGTAGTGTGCCTACATCGAACGTGGGGGCGGTAGTAGTCAGTTTGCTTGCGTAGTAATTTGCCAGAGTTTGTGGATGGATGGGGCTATCTTGATGTTCCGGTAGGGCTGTTTTGGTAAGCGATTTTACTAGTGCAAAAAGTTCACATGGTTTGTTGATGGCTTTGTTTAGGATGTTGGTATGGTGTATCCTCTATGCTGTGTTTACTTCTTCTTTGTATTTTGAGAGGAGATTAAGGTACACAGCCCTGAGTTCGGTGGATTTGGTGTGTCTCCACTTTCTTTCGTGCTTTCTGAGGTCTCTCTTCATTCTGGTCAATGTTGTGGTGTACCAGGGTTCTGATTGGTGTTTGGATGCGTTTGGAGTCTGATTCCCTTTGTGGATCGCTATGGTCTGAATTCCGGTATCCCAATTGCTTGTTAATTCATCGAGGTCCGTTTTTCCCAGGTCAATGTGGGATTTGATAGTATTGATGAGACCTTCCATGTTTAGTTTGCTAAATCTTCGTTGTTGGTGTGATACTCTTTTTGCTTTTGTGTCTTTAGTCAAGTTCGGAAGCTTTAGCCGTATATTGATTTGGTGGTGGTCTGACCAGGGTAGTGGATTGATCTCTATCAGGGGCTTCTCATCATTGGCCTGTTCTCCTTTGGGTGTGAAAACCATGTCTAGTGTGTGTCCTTTTTCATGGGTGGGTTCTGTTATTAGTTGTTGGTACCCTAGCTGGGTCATAGCTTCTAGGAAGGTGTTTGCATTCGTGGCTGATGTTGATGCTAGATTTAGGTCCCCTAGTATAATCTGGAATTTTCTTGGTTGTGTCGATGAAATGGTTTCCAATGCTGATGCAAATATCTCATGATGCGGCGTGGGGGGTCTGTATATCAAGCAGATGGATAATGCTGAGTTTTCTACCTTGAGTAGGTCTATGTCTGTGTTTGAGTTCTGATATGTGCTTGAGAGTTTCAGGTTGTCTTTTGCTATCATGAGGACCCCTCCACCCTTCTTGTGGGATCGGGGACAGTTATACAGGTTGTATCCAGGTTTGCTGATCTGGTTCAAAATGGCTGCATCTGTGTCTGTGACCCATGTTTCGGTTATACATAGGATGTCCGGTTGGTCGTCTGTGATGATGTCGTAGATTATGTGGGTTTTGTTCCTGATTGAGCGAGCATTGATGAGGATGATATTACAGGCTTCATGCAGGGCCTGCATAGCCTGGTTGCTAGTGGTTTGTGACGTAGTTTGGTTGAGTGAGTGGGGCAATGCTGCTTTGGGCTTGCGGTGTCTCCGATTTCTCGTAGAACTTTTAGTGGAAAGCCTGTGTTGGTGCGTGTGTGTTACAATCTTTCCTGCGAAGTAGTATGGTGCGATTAGGAGCGGTTGTGGGGTTTGTATGGAGTAGAGGCAGGGCCGGCCCGTCCATTGAGCAAGAATGTTTTTTGCACAGGGCCCCGCGTTTCAGGGGGCCCCGCGCAAAGAACATTCTGCTTTCCTCAAAATTACATTAAAAAAAAAAAGCTGGCTCTCTGGCTGCTGCCGCTGCCGCCGCGGCAGAATGCAGTGTCCCGCGGGGCCCCCTCTGCGCCGGCTGAGCCCTCTGCCCGGCTTTCAGATTCGCGAAGGGAGAGTGTCTCTCCCTCGCGTCTCTGTTAAGCCCGCAGGGGCTAATGGGAAATTTCCCATCAGCCCCTTTAGACGCGAGGGGTTGATGGGAAATTTCCCATTAGCCCCTGCGGGCTTAACAGAGACGCGAGGGAAAGACACTCTCCCTTTGTGAATCTGAAAGCCGGGCAGAGGGCTCAGCCGGCGCAGAGGGGGCCCCGCGGGACACTGCATTCTGCCGCGGCGGCAGCGGCAGCAGCCAGAGAGCCAGCTTTTTTTTTTTGGACTGCAAATGGGCTGGGGCGGGGGGGCTGTTAGCACTGCTAATGGGCTGGGGTGGGGGGGCTGTTAGGAATGCAAATGGGCTGGGGGGGAGTTAGGACTGCTAATGGGCTAGGGGGGGTGGGTTAGGACTGCTAATGGGCTAGGGGGGGTGGGGGCTGTTAGGACTGCTAATGGGCTGGGGCGGGGGGCTGTTAGGACTGCTAATGGGCTGGGGCTGGGGCTGGGGCGGGCTGTTAGGACTGCTAATGGGCTGGGGGGGCTGTTAGGACTGCTAATGGGCTAGGGGGGGTGGGGGCTGTTAGGACTGCTAATGGGCTGGGGCGGGGGGCTTGTAGGACTGCTAATGGGCTGGGGCTGGGGGTGGGGGGGCTGGGGGGACTGCTAATGGGCTGGGGGGGGCTTTTAGGACTGCTAATGGGCTAGGGGGGGTGGGGGCTGTTAGGACTGCTAATGGGCTGGGGCTGGGGGGGGCTGGGGCTGGGGGGGCTGGGGGACTGCTAATGGGCTGGGGGCTGTTAAGACTGCTAATGGGCTAGGGGGGGTGGGGGCTGTTAGGACTGCTAATGGGCTGGGGCTGGGGCTGGGGGTGGCTGGGGGGACTGCTAATGGGCTGGGGGGGCTGTTAGGACTGCTAATGGGCTAGGGGGGGTGGGGGCTGTTAGGACTGCTAATGGGCTGGGGCAGGGGGGCTGTTAGGACTGCTAATGGGCTGGGGGGGGCTTTTAGGACTGCTAATGGGCTAGGGGGGGTGGGTTAGGACTGCTAATGGGCTAGGGGGGGGTGGGGGCTGTTAGGACTGCTAATGGGCTGGGGCGGGGGGGCTGTTAGGACTGCTAATGGGCTGGGGGGTGGGGGCTGTTTGGACTGCTAATGGGCTAGGGGGGGTGGGTTAGGACTGCTAATGGGCTAGGGGGGGTGGGGTAGGACCGCTACTGGGCTGGGGGGGGGTAAGGACTGCTAATGGGCTGGGGGGGGGAGTGAGGACCGCTAATGGGCTGGGGGGGGGCTGTTAGGACCGCTAATGGGCTGGGTGGGGGGTTAGGACCGCTAATGGGCTGAGGGGGGTGGGTTAGGACTGCTAATGGGCTGGGGGGGTGGGGGCTGTTAGGACTGCTAATGGGCTGGGGGGGGTGGGTTAGGACTGCTAATGGGCTAGGGGTGGGTGGGGGGGGCTTAGGACTGCTAATGGGCTAGGGGGGGTGGGGGGGGTTCTGACTGCTAATGGGCTAGGGGGGGTGGGTTAGGACTGCTAATGGGCTGGGGGGGCTGTTAGGACTGCTAATGGGGTGGGGGGGTTAGGAATGCTAATGGGCTGGGGGGGGTTGTTAGGACTGCTAATGGGCTGGGGGGGTTAGGACTGGTAATGGGCTGTGGACTGATGGGGGCTGTCTGGAAATGGGGTGATGGGGGGGGTTAGAACTGCTAATGGGCTGGGGGGGGGCTGTTAGGACTGCTAATGGGCTGGGGGGGTGGGGGGGTTAGAACTGCTAATGGGCTAGGGGGGGGGTTAGGACTGCTAATGGGCTGGGGGGGTGGGTTAGGACCGCTAAAGGGCTGGGGGGGCTGTTAGGACCGCTAATGGGCTAGGGGGGCTGTTAGGACCGCTAATGGGCTAGGGGGGGTGGGTTAGGACTGCTAATGGGCTGGGGTGGGAAGTAAGGAATGCTAATGGGCTGGGGGGGGCTGTTAGGACGGCTAATGGGCTGGGGGGGTTGTTAGGACTGCTAATGGGCTGGGGGGGTTAGGACTGGTAATGGGCTGTGGACTGATGGGGCTGTCTGGAAATGGGGTGATGGGGGGGTTAGAACTGCTAATGGGCTGGGGGGGCTGTTAGGACTGCTAATGGGCTGGGGGGGGGGTGGGGTGGGTTAGGACTGCTAATGGGCTGGGGGGTTGTTAGGACTGCTAATGGGCTGGGGGGGTTAGGACTGGCAATGGGCTGTGGACTGATGGGGGCTGTCTGGAAATGGGGTGATGGGGGGGTTAGAACTGCTAATGGCTGGGGGTGGGCTGTTAGGACTGCTAATGGGCTGGGGGGTGGGGGTGGGTTAGGACTGCTAATGGGCTAGGGGGGGTGGGTTAGGACTGCTAATGGGCTGGGGGGGTGGGGGTGGGTTAGGACTGCTAATGGGCTAGGGGGGGTGGGTTAGGACTGCTAATGGGCTGGGGGGGCTGTTAGGACTGCTAATGGGCTGGGGGGTGGGGGGGGTTAGGACTGCTAATGGGCTGGGGGGGGGGTTGTTAGGACTGCTAATGGGCTATGGGGGGCTGTTAGGACTGCTAATGGGCTTGGGGGGCTGTTAGGACTGCTAATGGGCTGGGGGGTGGGGTGGGTTAGGACTGCTAATGGGATAGGGGGGTGGGTTAGGACTGCTAATGTGCTGGGGGGGGGCTGTTAGGACTGCTAATGGGCTGGGGGTGGGGGTGGGTTAGGACTGCTAATGGGCTGTGGGGGTTAGGACTGGTAAAGGGCTGTGGACTGATTGGGGCTGTCTGGAAATGGGGTGATGGGGGGTTAGGACTGGTAATGGGCTATGGGGGGGTGGTTAGGACTGATAATGGGCTATGGGGGTCTAGGACAGGAAATGGGCTGATGGGGAGGGGTTAGGACTTGAGGTGGGCTGATGTGGTTAGGACTGGTAATGGGCTGTGGGCTGATGGGGGGGTTAGGACTGGCAATGGGCTGATGGGGTTAAGACTGGAAGTGGGCTGATGGGGGGTTAGGACTGGTAATGGGTTATGGGGGGGGCTTAAACTGAAAATGGGGTGATGGGGGGGTTAGGACTGGAAGTGGGTTGATGGGGGGCTAGGACTGGTAATGGGTTGGGGGGTTGCTATGACTGGAAATGGGCTGAGTGGAAGGGGAGGCTTGAATTGCAAATAGCTGATGGGGAGGGAGCTTGGAATGGAAATGGGCTGTGAGGGAAGGGAGCTAGGACTGAAAATGGGCTGATGGAGCAGCTAGGATAGGACTGGAAATGGGCTGTTGGGGGGAGCTAAGATTGGAAATGGGCTGTGGTGGGGCTTGAATTGAAATGGACTCATGGAGGGGCTAGAACTGAAAGTAGGCTCATGGGGGGCTTGGACTGGAATTGGACTGAGTGGAGGGGAGCTATGATTTGACATGGGCTGATGATGGGGCTAGGAAATGACTAGAAGTGGGCTGATGGGGGGCTAGGATTGGAAATGAGCTGATGAAGGGACTCAGACTGAAAATGGATGGGGGAGCTAGGACTGGAAATGGGTTGATGGTGGGCTAGGACTGGAAATGGGCTGATGCAGGGACTAGAAGGGAATGGATGCTGGGTGAGACTGGAACTAGAAGGGAGCTGATGTTGGGGGAGGATTAGAATGGGATGGGGCTGGGAGAGTAAAATGGAGAGGGGAAAAATATTTTGTGTGGGAGGGATGAAAAATCTACAATTGGCCTGGTATTGGGAGAGTAAGTGGGGATTGAGGATGGAGGGGTAAAATTTGTGTGGATGAAATAGGAATGAGGAAAGAGCAAAAGGAGAAAGATTAGTATGTTAAAGCAGATGTAGAGAGAGAATGGAAAAAAAAACTAGAAGAGAGAAGAAAGAACAAATGGACAGCAGACGATGGACAGTTAGCAGAAAACATGAAGAAACCAGAAGAAAGTGGCTGGAGCAATTGCAACTGAAAAAAATGCACAAAGGTAGAAATATCTCTTTATTTTGAATTTATTAACTGGAATATGAAACCTCTGGGAAATGTGCATCATTAACGTCTGTGCTTTGTTTGGTACAAGAGGAAATTAATTTATAGTTTTATTTCTACAGTGTTGTTGTACATTCCAAGTTTGGCTTTTGGGGTTCCCAGTTTAATTATTGCCTTCCTGTTTCTAAATTGTGATTCCTTGTTTGGTGATGGTCTATGTTCTGCATGTGTAACTGAGCTGAGGTATTCTGTTTATGTAATTCCTATTTGACATTGCCACTTGTTCTCTTTCCCCAGTATTCTCTGAAATGTATTGGTTTAATATTTGCAGTGTTGCCTTTTGATAGTTAGGGTATGGTGCTTTGTGAGTCCTGGTAATGCTGTCAGGATACGGCGGGTTTGCTATGGCTTCTAAATGGGCAGCGTTTGTAGTAGTTCCTAATGTGCCTGGCGGTTGGCACTGGATTATAGTAATGTAGAAATCTTTTAGTCTTTCTTTATCCATACACTCATTAAGAGATATGTTTACTAAACGTTAGTGTATGGTAACATTATGCAAATATTTATGCAAATAAGGCCACTTATGCAAATGAGGCCCCGCACTGAGTCTCCGCATATGGCCCCGCACCCCCCTTGGGCCGCCCCTGAGTAGAGGAGGTAGAATGGGGTGTAAAGGTGCGGGTGGGATTGGTATAGGTTTTGATTGAATGCGTATGCAGGTATTAGTGTGAACATGTATATCCCCACGTACCAGATTAGCGCCTTCATTTTTAGCTGTGTGGTGTAACTCTGCAGTGACCTTTACTCTGAGAGCTATATTTTTAGATCTGGTAGTTGGAATTGCAGCCTTAACAATCGTGGGTAACAACAGTATAGCTTGTAACAGTTAGTTAGTACCAGCATAAGTAGTGAAGGCATAATCTGGAAGGATGCTTCTCCCTGACCTTCCCCCACTCAGGGTTTATATACTACCTGGTCGGACTCCACTATCCAGCTAGGTTTCTTTGCAGTGGCTTTGTTAAGGTAGCCCAGAGAAGGGCTGTGCTTAAGGAAGACTGGTGTTCTCATATACATTCCCTGACAGTGTACCTTTTTGCTAATGTGGGCAGCTGTAAAATTACCCAAGCCACTATGGGTCTGATTCACTAAGTTTTTTTTTCCCAATAGACATAGAATCTGTGAAAAGTCTTGGTGAATCATGCCCTAAACTTAAATGGCTCTATACACTGATCTTCATTAATTTCTTTTGCTCCTGCCAGTTCTTCAATATGCCAGTTCAATGTTCTTTAATTGCTGTTTATGTTGAGCGGGTTAAAGATTTTTCCTCAAGCTCTTACAACATTTGTCTCTCTCTTTGCTTCTCAGGTTTTTATTGAGCAGATTGCTTTTTATTAAGGAACTCTAACCCAAACCCCCAAAATGTCATTCTTTCTTTCTAATACTACTACTAAACATTTGTATAGTGCTACAAGGCATACGCAGCGCTGCACAGACACATGTAAAAGACGGTCCCTGCTCACCGGAGCTTACAATCTATTAGAGATACAGACAACATGGTAGCTGTAGACATGGAATACAGCTAGGGGGAATGGTAAGGAAACACAAAGGACATTGGGTGAGTCAAGAGCCTTTCTTTCCAACACAAGGGCCAATAGTTGCATCTCTGAATAACTGATCTTTAATCAACTCCTTCTAAATTAGAAAAATAGCATACATGTGCATAATAAAATTATTTTTTTAAATTTCAGAAAAGCAATGCTTTATACAGATGGCACAAGGTTTTTTCCTATCATTCATGAGATATATCACAGGAATGTAGTAAATATTCCATAAAATCCAGTAAAAATAAACAATGCAAAGCTTTCTTGGCACCATATATATGAAATGAAAGATAATAGAAATGTCTCTACTATTCATGCTCTCCTTGTTCATTGGATTTTTGTACAAGACTATAACAGCTGAGCCGTAAGTCCCTCAAAGTAGGTAACTACAGTATGGAGCCCATTAAATTTTAGGTGCTTATTCAATAGTCTCATATGAGTATAAAGCTCATTCTGTGCAATTCGCATAGGGATTTTTGATGATGTGCAATATATATTCGTTTAAACTTTGTGCTTTCTGTATTCACTGTCCTGATGGTGGTCATACAAAAAAAGAAAAAACTTGGTCGCAGATGCTGAAATGTGCATGCTGAATTGTTAGTGAAATAATCCATAGCTATGGAATACACAGTAGGGAAAGTAGGTATAAAGCCATTCCCTAAGGATTCATTTAGAATCTGCTCTGCCAGAAATAATTGGTTCCTTATCTCAGTACGTGTACTAGAATACCATTTATAAGGCCATTTCTTTTCTTGAGAAGGTTAAGGCCCGGAGTCTAACAATGGCCTTCCTGTAACTTCTGTCTGATGTCAAAGGTCTGTGATGATATTTTATGGTGTCCTCTCTCTCCTCCACTGGTGGTAAGAGTGAAAGAAATGGTAATTTGCATAAAATACCCCCCTCTGCTGTGTTTCAATGCAATATTTAGGAAGCTGGTTGGTAAGGAGGAGCTGCCATATAGGATTCTAGGACATAGTAGACTTCAGTCTTGATACGTACACAATATCGTACTATGTAGCATATTTATCTCCTGTGCAATTTGTAAGCATAGAACCTCTGAATCAGCCCCTAAGGGTCCTTCAGTAAACAGTTACATTAAGTAGTACACTTTTCTCTCACATACGTTCTGCATTATTAGTGAAATATGTTAGCTGGAAAAATATAATCATCCATTTGTGATCATTTTCCTTTGTTATTGCCAGAGGCTATGCAAGCTCTGGTTTTCCAGAGGGATGTATGTTGAAAGGGAGAGGCCAGACCACATACAAACATAGCAATAATCCTCTAAACACAAACTGGATAATCAGCTGACATTTGCTTTTTGCTTTTTCCTGAACTACAAACAGCATTAGCAGATCCTAGTTTAGTTGTCTCAGGAGAGCAGTCTTCCAGCAAGTTGACACTTATGAAATAAATGAATTCTGATCTATCCTACCACAAGAGCCGCTCTCATTTGATAGCATCGTAGCCACGGAAAACCAAATTCCCCAAAGATAATGTTATGGCGTAACGTATTAGAAAATGTGCCTTATACAAATCCTCTTAGGATGATACAGTTAAGCTACTGTATGTCTTCAATTATTTCACATTAAGCTCAAGGAGCTGAACTGAAGAACTTTGTGATTTCTTTTATTTGGCAGAATCTAATCTAATTTTCCATTTCCAGTCTTGGCCATGACTAATCATTATTTAGTTTGAAAAACAATATATTTTGCAGAGCATATATTCAGCATTCTGCTCCCTATAAGGCACATTTTTCTATTAAGGAGGCGATTTTCAAATAAGGTTGACTGCTATTTCCACCATATGTAGCCCATTTTCAATGAAAACCAATGTACAGCATGCATGTTAGAAACACTCAGAAGCTTTCTATCTGCCATTTATGTAGGCAGTGGGGGGGGGGGAGGTTAAAAATCCCATACACATAGACTGTATTCCTCATCAGATTCGACTACACCATGGAAATCCATCTTTTTTTTAAATCCACTTAAAAGTATACATGCAATGGAAGCCTGTGCATACTTTTAGACAAATAGAGAAGGGTAATTTTCAGTAAGGTCGATTTATACAGATAAGCTATTATTTACCTGAGCAGCTTTGAAAATTGCTTTCTGCAAAAATTGCAGCCAAATTCTTTTATGTTAATCAAATAATAAGTAAAGTGATGCCATAATAATAAAATATTTGCATAAAATTCACATCGGAGGAATCATTTCAAGTATGGCATGTATTCATTCATATGTTGCATAGCCATTTACTATAAGGTCCTTAGAGATGCAGTTTTTAAAAGTAGAGTGGATGAGTAGCTTCATGGTTAGATAAATGGGTTGTTTACGAGAAAAGTTTCAATCCTGCTCTGGCCACTGACATGCCCTGTGACCTTGAGCAAGTCACTTTATTGCTGCAGGTGCAACTTAGACATAGGCCTATTTTGGCAGGGAAATAGCTATGTATCTGAATGTAACCAGGGCTGGCCTGAGGGTTTCTGCTGCTCTAGGCAGACCCTTCATGCTACCACCCAAATATTGTGGTGTGCCTGGTCTTCCTTCCAACCTTCCTGGTATGCATCTTCTTACCTGGTGGGAGGGGGGAGGGCGGCACAGCGATGCCTCAGCTGCAACAAGCTTTAAAGTGCCTATGCTAGCGTGCTCATGGCTTGCTGTTCGTGCCCCCCTCTGACACAACTTCCTTTTGAGGGGGCAGAGTGATAGGAAGTTGCATAAAAGTGGGGCAGGAGTGGCAGGCCATGAGCACGCCAGTACGGGCACTTTAAAGCCTGACGCAGCGGAGGCATTGCGTGCCGCCTCCTTTCCTAGTTGAGAAGATGGATACCAGGAGGCAGGGGCAGCATGGTTGGCCAGGCAGCGATAAACAGCTGCTTTGCTGGGAGGAGGGGGGCCAATGCTGCTCAATGGGTCCTTCCACCCTCAGAGGTGGAATAAGTTCCCTGTCTAGTCTGCCGGCCTCAGACATACAGGGCCGACATCAGAATCAGCTCTGTATGTCCGGGGCCGTGGACCACCCATGGCCTGCCCTAACTCTGCCTCTGTACTGATCCCTTCAAACTCATTGTTCATATGGAGAGGCTTCGTTGGAGATGGGAAAGGGGGACAAATTGAGGGGATGGACATTTCAATGGAATGTCTATCCCCACTATTTGTGCTTCAGAATAGACCCCTTAGAGCACATGCACACATTTACATCTTCTTTAGAATGGGTATAGATTTGTGGGGAGGAGGGTCTTTGTACAAGCCTATTTTCTAAAGACATATAGATACCTATGTTGCCTTTATAATAAAGACACATTTTTGGACTTTTCATAAGAGGGCCCTATTATAAAATAACCCCCTCCCCAGAAAACCTGTCCTTTGAGTGAATAAAAGTTTATTGGAAGTGGAAATGATAGAAAGATGTTACAAACACTTCCTAATATACACAAATTATAATATTTCAGTTCTACTTCTATCCAGCACTTTATCCCCAATCCAAACTGTTTCTCAATTACCTCAACAATTTCCTTTGCTGGATATCACAAATATTTTTGAGCTCCTACAGCTTATGCTAAGAATTCTAACAACTACAAGAATCAGAGGTGGAAAGAATATAGCAAGATTATGAAAAAGGGTGATGTGTATTAAACAATTGCAAATACATACATATAGGAGAATTAGAAAAGGTGTAGAGAAAGTTACCAAAATGGTAAAGGGAATGGAAGGATACCCCTATGAGGAGAGGCTAAAAAGATTAGGACTCTTCAACCTTGAAAAGAGATGGCTGAGGGGAGATATGATAGAGGTCTATAAATTAATGAATGGAGTGGAACGGGTAAACGTAGATCGATTGTTTACTTCATCAAAATGTAGAAAGACTAGGGGACATGGAATGAAGCTTCAGTATAACCCATATAAGACTAATAAAAGAAAATATTTTATCACTCAACGTGTACTCAAACTCTGGAATTCATTACCGGAGGATGTAGTAAAAGCTGTTAGTGTAGCTGGATTTAAAAAAAGGTTTGGACAAGTTCCAGGAGGAAAGGTCCATAAACCATTATTAAAGGGGACCCAAGAAATCCACTGCTTGTCCCAATACAAGCATTGTAGAACCTGTGTCTTTTTAGGAAACTGCTAGGTACTTGTGACCTAGATTGGCCACTGTCAGACCTTGGTCTGACCCAGTATGGCATATCTTATGTTCTTATGGCCTGTGTGCTAAATATTAATCTTTATGCTAAGGCTATTTAATGGACATGTGGAATAGTGTGCTGTGCACTAAGACCCTACTATGCACACAAAATTGGTCTCACACAGAGTTAGCAAGTATATACTAAAATGAGCATGTACATATTTTTAAATAAAGGAATTGAATATGCAAATGAGGCTTTAGCCGAATGTTTGCTGTTCAAATTCTCGGTTTCCCTCACTGCCCATATGGATTTGCAGTTCCCTCCTCTCTTCTCATCTCTCCACTCCAACCTCCCCCCCCCCCCCTCCAATCTGGCTTTGGTCCATACTTGGTCCTCCTTTCATCCCATTTCAGCAACAGAACTCAATAAAACTCTTTCAGGTTCCAGGAAAACAACCAGTCTGCTGGATCCCATTCTTTCCACCTAGTTATCTGAACCATCTCTTGCCCTCCTGCCCCTTCTCCTAACCATCTTTAATTCCAGTTTATCTTCTGGAACTTTTCCTGACCCTTGCAAATCATCTATCATCCGGCCACTTCTTAAGAAGTCATCACTAACCATACCTGCACATTGGCGCCCAGTCTCAAATCTCCCCTTCTTGGCAAAAGTACTGGAAAAACTGGTGTTTCTTCAATTAGCATCACATGTCGAGTCTACTAATATTCTCCACCCCCACCAGTCCGGGTTCTGTGCTGGTCACAGCTCAGAGACCGTACTCCTCTCCCTGCTGAATGAGCTACATGTCGCACATGATCACGGAGATATCACGTTGGTTGTCTCGTTTGATCTTTCCTCTGCTTTTGACTTAGTGGATCACTCTACACTGCTTTCCCGTCTGCATGATTCTGGGGTTTGGGGTACTGTGCTGCTTTGGTTTTGTTCCTTCCTCACTACTCGCTCCTTTTCTGTGCACCTCAATGTTGTGTCCTCCGCTGTGGACCCTCTGGTATGTGAAGTCCCCTGGGGATCTGTGCTCTCCTCACTTGCTGATGACATAATCCTTCTCTACCACACCTCCACCATTGCTATTGATTTATCATCTCTTAATGACTGTCTCTCCCTCATTGCCACATGGGTCTCAGCCAACTACCTCCACCTTAACCCTTCCAAGTCCACAGCCATTTGGGTCTCCTTCAGCACCCCCTGTCCTACCATTGTCCAGCAGCTTAGTTCTACTCCTATCCCCATGGTTTCATCATTCTGTTATCTGGGTGTCACACTAGACTCTGCACTTTCCTTCCAGAGGCATCTGTCCATCCTCATTCGCTGTTCCTTTTGTACACTCCATCAGATCAGAACAGTCTGTCCCTTTTTACCGCTTTCTTCAATCACCACTCTGCTGCTTGCTCTAGTAATGAGTAGGTTAGACAATTGCAATGTGACCCTTGCAAACTTGCCTCAATATCAGCTGCAGTGTTTACAACTATTACAAAATACTGTGGCACATGTTATCACTCACACTAGGTGTTCAGACCACATCACCCCACTTATCATGCATCTTCATTGGCTTCCCCTCTGCTACAGAATTCAGTACAAGTTTCTGATTCTGACCCATGAAGTCATTTATACCTCCACACCTCAGTATCTGGCCAATCTCATATCATTACACACCCCCTACTATTAACTCCAGTCCCTCCATGCTAATTGGCTTTCTCTCCCATCCCCATCTCAGGCTCACTTAGAACTTACCCATCATGCTGCATTTTTCTTTCTTAGTCCTGCACTCTGGAATGCACTGCCATCTTCACTTTGCCTTGAAGTCTCCTATCAGAAGTTCAAGATGCATCTCAAAATAGATTTGTTCCATCAAGCCTATACCATCCCATATACCAGTCCTCTTTAGTTCCTCTATCACTCTCCACTGTCTCTGCTGGGTATCGCTGTATCTGTTCCTTCTTTCCTGTCACTTAATGGCGTTCCTTTCTTTTTCCTTTTGTAGCATTAATGTTTTATTGTAAACCACATGAATGTCTTGGCCTGGATAGTATATCAAATATAAAATAAAGATAAAGGAAATAAAATGTGACATTAGAAATATTAAGTCCATGCAGGCAATACAGTAAAACTATGAGTGATGAACTTGTCCTAAAAGGCTGGATTCAGTTGACAATTCTATTAATAGGTATACACCCTAGAATACTGAGGGACCTTGGGGACATTCTTGAAGCTCCACTGACTGACCTTTTCAATGCCTCATTGGAGTTGGGAGTGGTGACAAAGGACTGGAGAGAAGCTTATGTGGTCCCTTTACACAAAAGCGGAAGAAAGGATGTGGTTGAAAACTACAGGCCGGTTAGCTTAACTTCGGTGGTGAGTAAATTATTGGAAACACTGCTGAAAGAGAAAATAGTGAAGTTTCTGTAGTCCAGCAGATTACAGGATCTGAGGCAGCATGGATTCACCAGAGGCAGATCTTGTCAGTCAAATCTGATTGATTTCTTTGACTGGGTTACCAGGGAATTGGACCGAGGGAGTGCCCTAGATGTGGTGTATTTAGATTCCAGTTAAGCCTTTGACACCATTCCTCACAGGCGACTTATAAACAAACTGAGCACCCTAGAGATGGGCCCTAAAGTTACTGCTTGGGTTGGAAATTGGTTGAGTGGGAGGCGACAAAAGGTACAGGTAAATGGGGCTCACTCTGAGGAGAAGGAAGTTACCAGTGGTGTGCCTTGGTCTGATTCTTTTTAACATTTTTGTTAGTGATATAGCGGAAGGGCTGTCGGGTAAGATTTGCCTCTTTACGGATGATACCAAAATCTGCAATAGAGTAGACACCCAGGAAGGTGTAGATAACATGAGGAGGGATCTAGCTAAGCTTGAAGAATGGTCTAGAATTTGGCAGCTGAGATTTAATGTTAAAAAATGCAAGGTCATGCATTTGGGCTGCAGCAATCCAAGGGAGCAATATAGTATAGAGGGTGAAGTACTTTTGTCCACTAAAGAAAAGCGGGACCTAGGTGTGATTGTGTCTGATGATCTTAAAGTAGCTAAACAGGTAGAAAATGTGACAGCAAAAGCTAGAAGGATGCTTGGGTGCATAGGGAGAGGAATGGCCAGCAAAAGAAAGGAGATGATATTGCCGCTGTATAAGTCTTTGGGGCGACCTCATTTGGAGTATTGTGTGCAATTCTGGAGACTGCACCTTCAAAAGGATATAAACATGCTGGAGTCAGTACAGAGGGTGGCTACTAAAATGGTTAGTGGTCTTCATTATAAAGCATATGAGGACAGACTTAAGGATCTTAATATGCACATCTTAGAGGAAAGGCCAGGATAAAGGTAATATGATTGAGATATTTAAATACCTCCATGGCATAAATGCACAGGAGAGCCTCTTTCGATTGAAAGCAAGTTCTGCTACAAGGGGACATGGGATAAGCGTGAAAGGGGATAGATTCAGGAGTGATATGCAGAAATATTTCTTTGTGAAAAGAGTGGTGGATCCATGGGATAGTCTTCCAGTGGAGGTGATAGAGATGAGGACAGTATCTGAATTCAAAGAAGCATGGGACAAACACAGAGGAAAAAAGGGGGCTGTTGTAGTGGTTGATATGGAAGGACAGACTAGATAGGCCATGTGGTCTTTTTCAGTCATCATTTTTCTATGTTTCTATTTGTTGAATAGCTTGCTCTGCTGTGCCAAGAATATTTCTTATAGCCATAGGAAAAGGGGGCTGGGAGAAGGTGGGGTTGAAGTTGAGGACTGGAAAAGGTGAGCGGGGGGAGCTGATGCTGGGTCTGGGAAAAAGAAAGATGATGCTGGAGATGAGGATTGGGAAAATGGAAGGCTGATTGTAATGCTCTGGCTGAGAGCAGGGTGGCTGATGCTGATACTGATGCTGGGAGAAGGGAGGATAATGCTGAGGCTGAAAGGAAGGGGCAGGGGCTAGATGAAGGACTGACAGTGGCAGATGCTGGAGGAGTGATAAGAGAGGAGTATACTGTAGAGATTGATGAGGGAAGCAGCAAAGATAAATTCAGGAGAAGACAAAGTGGAAGGAGGAGAGAAATGGATGCTGGGCTAAAGAAGAAGTCAGGGTAAATGAGTATTGAAGAAGGAAGTAGGTAGATGCTGCAGAAGGGGAGAAGGTGATATGGGGTAAACAGCAGAAGAAATAGATACTGAGGATGGTGAGAAAGAAGCAAAAGGTTATATACTTTGGGCAGGAGAATGCAGGAGAGCAGGGACTTAGTCTTAGGCAGAGACTAGGATTGGGTGGGAGACCAGAAGATAAAGGGGGATGTTTACTAAACTGCGATAACTTTACATAACGCACGTTATGTAACGTTAATGATCGTTAGCGCATCATAACGCGCGTTATGATGCGCTAACGATCGTTAACATTACATAACACGCGTTAACCAACATTAACGATCGTAAAGGTCCGCAGCGCGGTAAAACACCGCAGAAGGTGGAGAGAGGGCGGAGAGAAGGGGTCAGTGGGCAGAGAGTGGGTGGGGAGAGGCTCCCTTCACACTAACACGCTGATCTGAAGAGCTGAATCCAAACGCGATTGAAAACCTGCCGTTAAATGCACATTACAGGGGAGAGAAACCATTTCAGTGTCAGCAATGTACAGCCCAGGCAGGGAAACCAAAACAAAGTGATAAGTGTGGTACATGTGCACAGAACAAAAGGGCACATAAACACTGAAAATGACCTCAACAAACTGGAAAAAAACCATAATCAAGCTGGCCAATAGTGGTATTAATGAGAAACATCAACCCCGGAGTAAGCTCCATAGAAAAGATATAAATCGTGGAAGGGTCTATACTCCGTCCCAATACAAGGTGAATGAGCCCACAGTGAAATAACGCTGCTCAGGGTTTTCCCCTCCATCGGACAGGGTTCCTATGGCATGCACATGTCCCACAACATCAGGGGGGGCATGTCGGAACGGCAACTGGACAGATGCCAGAAAAGGGGATACAGAGGGCCGCAGGCGGCACATGCTGTGGTGGAGCTGGGCCACAGTGCGGACTAGGGTGATGCCTAGGTGGCCCATATGAATGCTGAAACAGCAGAGCAGCCAGACAGCAACTGCTGAAGGCCCAATACGGGCACGAGTGTGTTTCCCACAGTGTCACAGGGGATAGTACCCAACAGCTACCCCCAAGGGCACGGAACATTGGCAGGCGGGGCTGGGGGGAGCGTGGACGTCTATGCAGGCACCCCTACCCCAGAACCCACACCATAGGCAGCCACCTACCTGCACACTGGATGGCCTGAGACTGCGGACCACCAGCAGAAGGGCATGTCAACATGGTGGCTGAGGGATACTGGTGCTGGAGGGGTTATTGGCAGATGCCCGGAGCAGACCGTGGCCTAGCCCTATGTAGGTGGGTGTACTGCAACAAACGGGCCCTGTCTGACGAACAGTCATGGTATCACCAAGGAATGTACCAACTCTGTGACAACAAGGTGGTGCAGTGCACAAAACCAGTGTATTCAGAAGCAGAAGATCACAGGTTCAAGTCCCAGCTGTAGTTCCTGCCAACCCAGTCTCCATATTTTACCCACTACTACAGCGTGCTAATGCAGACAGCACCTTTATTGCAGATGACGTAAACATGCCCAAGACACATACATTTTACCCTACAGAGCACAGACACCATGAACATGCACATTACCTAGAGCAGAGTCTCCCAAATGCAGTCCTGGAGGGCCAAACACCATTCCGGTTCCATGCTGCCTCTAATAAAGATGCCTGTGCTGCATTTCTATGCGCCACCCCCATGGTATGCAGATGTATCTCATGCATATTCATGAGGGACAGCATGAAAACCCGAACAGTGTTTGGCACCGCAGGACTGGAGTTGGGAACCTCTGCCATAAAGCAGCAGCCAACAGGGGCAGACACACCCGCACCCACAGGCCCCATTATCCAAAGCCTCCTGGAGAGGCAGGACTTTGGGCTCTGCGTGCATCTCCCAATACTAGCACTTGCATACCTTAGTAATGCCACCCTAAACCTGGGAATATAGTACACATCTATCAAAAGGTTGCTATGACTACTGGTAGATAGCAATTCCTAAGTTACGTACAATTTTCTGAGTGAGCTGCATCATAGCAACCTTTCTGATGTCTGTGGATTGTGCTACAGGTCTTGTGTCTGACAGTGTTTACCAACCTGGGGAGTGACTCCTACAGTATTGCATACCATAGCCATGCCTACACTGTGCCCAGGACTGGTGTGGTGGCCTGGGCTGCCCAACACCTCTATAGTTGCACAATGCTAGCATAGGTGTGGGGAGTGTGTGTTTGTGGTGGCTGCCAACACCCTCCACAGCCCACACTGCTAGCACTGTTGCCAGTATTGGCCTGCCAATGTGCATAATGAGGAGCAAGGTACTGTGGGAATAGCCTGGATAGGGTGGCCTGGCATGGATGCATCTGCACACGGCATAGGGCAATGGCTCGGACATTGTAGTGCCTGGCCACCACCTGCACGGACAGGGTGGCCATAGCATGTCCTGCTGGGAGGTCACTCTCACCCTGACTGTGACCATGGCATGGCTAGGTTCCCCCATAGTGCTTTATAGCATTTTTCTCATATGATATTTATGAGTTTTCTTTTGGGGCCCAATCACTGACTTATCTGCCTGGTGTGTATACTGACATCCCCGTTCTGGGTACATGCTGATCCTCCAGGACAATGCACTATGGAGTAGCTGGCACACTGTCTGCAGCTAGTATGTGTCTTGGTGGAACACCTTGCAGGGTGCAGCGGCTGGAGGCTTGCTGCTGGAGAATGTCAGATAATGGTGGGGGACAGCTGAGCATTTCCAGGCCTGCCATCTGTCTTCTATTGCGTTATGGATGTGTACCGCTCTGTCTGTTCCCCAGCAGGACTGGGGTTGATGGTCCCCTCTACTGCTACCATTGCAGGGAGGTAGAATGTGGATCTATTGGTGGGTGATCCTGTTTCCCAACCTGAGCCCCAGAGGGTGGGTTGTTTGGTGGTACATAATCTGCCTATGGGTCCATATACCCCCCCCCTTCACCTACAGCAAGTAACCATGGCACCAACACAGGATATGCACTATTATGGGTGCATCATCGCCCATAAGGACTAGACATGACTGAGAAAAACAGCAGGACACAGATGTATCCTAGGTGTGTCTAACGGAACTACCTATCACAAACTGATGGGGACCTGCAGCATAGAGTATTTCAGCCATGAAAGGTGCTGTGGACCTGGTGCTGGACGCCCCACCTCAACCTCACGGTAGGCACAGTACCCGCCCAATGTGACTGTCTGTGGCTACTCTGTGGCAGTACCACACACGGTCTGTTCCCCCTACCAGGCCGAGGTGCTGTGGGGGTGCATACCCAATCTTGTGCCCATCTCTCGACTGCTGATTTGCATGTGTGCACTAATAAATGTGCACTAATAAATGCATGATCAATAAGGAAAAAATGGCCAGCACTAACTGATATGCTCTCAGCTCATAACCTTGATATCCTATGTGTCACCGAGACATGGCTTTCAGCCGCTGACGCCGTGATCCTTCACCAGTGTGTCCCGCCTAATTTCTCAGTCCACTCTTGTCACAGAGCTGATCGTCGTGGCGGAGGAGTACTTATCCTAACGAAAGCCGACCTCAAATTTCGGCTTGCCGCCTCAAGCAGCACCTCTACCCTTGACTCTGTTACCATTACAAATAAGCAAATCACTATTAACTTGCTCTATAGAACTCCATCTTCATCTCCAGATGGCTTAGCAACAATAATTGATCTTGCTTGCAACACCACGAATTCGCATACTCTAAACTGGATATTAGGTGACCTCAACCTCCCAGTCATTCAGGACAGCCACACCAATGCCTTTATTGATGCTCTCAGTGATCTAGGCTATGTTCAACTTGTTGATACCCCTACCCATATAAAAGGCAACTCACTTGATCTTATCTTTGCACCACAAACAGCCCTCACACATTTGCATCAGTCTCACCTAAACGTAAGTGCGGTTCCCTGGTCGGATCACTTCCTGATAAGATTCCAGATTCCAATTTGCACCAACTCCTCCAAATCCATACCTGAAGATAAACCCATATCAGAACATTTAAAGCGCTTCCACCCTTTTAACAGAGAAGATATTCTAAAGAGGACACACAATCTATTTGACCCTCCTCTTCAAAGCCTCGATGACATGGTCGCCGCTTGGAACTCAAGCCTAGATGCCGTGATCCACCATGAACAAAGCACCACATAAGAAAAAGAATGCCCCATGGTACTCCCAAGAACTACGTAATTCGCTCCTTCAACTCAGACGACTTGAGAGACGCTGGCGACGATCAAGAACAGCTGAGAGCCATGAGGCATTCACAGCACAATTAGGAAAACATCGGTTATCTGTAGCATCAAGTATGAAACAATATCATGCAAAAAGACTACAACGCTCCTTGAACAAACCCCACGAGCTTTTCCAAATTGTGAAATCTCTAGCAAAGGAGCCATCTCAAGAATATGCTTATTACTTGCGTAAGAAAAGTAATCAGCTTGCCCACACTGCTAAGCCCCCCATACCAGCCAGCCTACCTTTCTCCATCCCACAACCTCCTCTTGGTCATTTCTTGAGTGGGTCCCAACACACTATCACATCATTTTCTACTCCATCTGACAGAGTCATTCAAGACACTATCCTAAACATAAACACTACAACAGCACCCTCCGATCCGTGTCCAGCTCCCTGGATAAAGTCCCTGCGTGCTGAGCTCAGCCCATTCCTATCCAAATTGATTGATGTATCGTTCTCTACTGGAACATTTCCTCGAAGCCTGAAACAGACGGCTATCAGACCACTCCTAAAAAACAGTAAGTTGGACCCTTCGATGATGGAATCCTACAGGCCTATCTCCAGCATACCTCTCCTATCGAAAATCATTGAAAAGATTACCCAATGCCAATTACAAGATCACATAGATACTAATGCACCCCTGCATCCCTGCCAGCATGGACTTCGCGAAGCACATGGTGTTGAAACATTACTCACAACCTTATTCAACACCATAACCTTAGGTCTCGATAACATCAGACAAGGCTTTGCACTGATCTTCATGGACATTGCTGCCGCATTCGACACCGTAGACCACGAAGTTCTCCTGCTACGCCTCAGAGAGAAGGGAGTTCAAGCTTCAGCTTTGTCATGGTGCAATTCATACCTCACTGATCGCTGGCAACATGTCCGTTCTGGCCCCTCCAACTCCGATTCCTTCCCCCAAACTAAAGGTGTTCCACAGGGCTCATCTCTATCTGCCTTGCTATTCAATGTCTATATGCAACCCATTTGTGATCTCATCCAATCATTTAATATCAACTGCCTGGTCTATGCTGACGACGTCTTGATGTACATGCCAATTTCGACAGAACATCTTGAACTATCCCCACTTATCAGGTGCTTTGACGCTGTCACAGACTGGCTAAATGCACAAATGCTTAAGTTAAATTTCAAAAAGACAGAAGCCCTCTTCATAACCAGGAATCCAGCTTTTACTCCACCCTTGTCTATCAAGGTTCGCGACGCAGAGATCATATGCAAGACTACAGTAAGATACCTAGGTGTAACGCTTGATCAGCAACTTAATATGAAGGCTCATATCAAAACATAACAAAGTCGGTGTACCATAAAATCCGGACCCTCCGCAATTTGCGTCAACTGTTAGAACCTGATGACTTCCGAACTGTCTTTCAGGCCCTAATAATGCCTCACTTTGACTATGCCAATGCGATCTTGTATGGTCTACCTAAGTGCACGACTAACCCCTTACAACTTGCAATGAATTCAGCTGCAAGAATCCTTCATGGAGCCTCAAGAAGTTCTCATATTACCCCAATACTAAAACAATTGCACTGGCTACCCATACAAGCCAGGATCTCATTCAAGATCCTAATTATGACCCATAAAGCCATCAATAAATACCCTGCTACTGCCATTACTGATCTAATTTCAATCACACCTCCCAATCGAGCAAGGAGATCGAATGCCGCAAATACTCTCATATTACCTAAGGCAAGCACAAAGTGTTCTCAATTCACTAGATCCAGAGCCTTCTCCTTCTTTGCTCCATCCTGCTGGAACGCACTACCAGCAACTATCAGAACCATCAGTGAACTCTCCCAATTTAGGAAGGCACTGAAACGGCACCTCTTTCTTCATCACTACGATGATGCAGTCTTCTCCCCACACTCACCCACTCTCACATCTCAATGCAGCACCTCAAACTCATGCACGTCACATTCCAGACTGATCCAACCACCATGAGAAACTTATGCAGTGCCGCATAACTCATTATATTGTTGCATAAAGTAGACTGTATTTATTCATCGTGTCTCCTTGTTAAGGGACTGGTTATTTATACCCTATTTTACCTGTTATACCTGCTTAATGCATACCCAAGTTTAATTTTCCTGTTTAATGTATACCCAAGTTATTATACCTGTTTCACTGTAAGCACAAATCACGAAATTGAGATGTGCAACTCTTATGTTCATTGTAAACCGCACTGATGTCGAATAGCGCGGTATAAAAGAGACTGCAAATAAATAAATAAAATAAATACTCTGTGGCAGTACCACACACGGTCTGTTCCCCCTACCAGGCCGAGGTGCTGTGGGGGTGCATACCCAATCTTGTGCCCATCTCTCGACTGCTGATTTGCATGTGCAGTGCATCATGGGTACGGGTGGGTTAACCCTATCCTGGTAACCACAGCAGACAGTTTGTGTGGTGACGTGCAGTCCTTCTGCAGCCAGCCAGAGCTTTCTTCACAGCCTTATAAGGTGTCCTATAGGGGACATTATAGGGTGCCTTGGCGGACAGTACACTTTATAATGTGCCCTATGGAGTGCGTTATGGGGTGCCTTAGGCGGCACCTTAGGTTATGCCACCATGAGGGTTGTAAACGGGGGTGCTGGGTGAGAATGTCCACAGTCTTGGCAAAGGCAAATATTAATATGACTTGCAAAGGATTGTGGGAAATGTAGTCCATTCATACCAGACTCGGCCGTTCACAATAAATTAGTTGTGCTTGCTCGAATGTAAAGCAAAGAAGATATTTTATTTATGGGGTTATTTCTCCCAACACAGATATACTTGGTAGCACATAAAAAGGAACACTTGCTTTCAGTATTATACATAGAAAAACAAATTAGGAAAACAACAGCTAAACTTGTTAAGCAATCAAATCAAAGCATAAAGGCCTTGATGGGAACAGAAAGGTCTTTTCTGTAGGCTCCTGCTAATCTCTCCTTAGCAGTGCTTCAAAGAATAAACAAAACCCACAAAGTAGAAAAAAAACTGTTCTTTTTCAGGGATAACTTCTTGTATCTGCACACACACTCAGAAGTGTCCCTTCAGAGCTCACCGGCAATTAGGCAAGGCTCAATTGCTAACAATTACCAGCTGAAAACCTCTTGGCTGGTTTACTTTCTATTACGTGGCTAAAATCCTACTCAGAAACTTTTCTGAGTAGATCAAAGAACAAGTTTATATTTCTTTGTGATGGTTGTTGTATTTTGTAACAGCATATTACCACAGAAGTTTAGAAAGAGAACAATCCATGTATTCAACATCTTCCCCTTCTTCATCTATCATGGGTTCAATATCATGGATTGGCACAGAGGAATTTCTCAATGGAACACTCTCAGGACAATACTTGTTTCCCTGCTGTCTTCCCAGTGAAGAGCTAGGGCATAGATCAGTGTTCATACCTGAGCTTCTATTGCTGTTAGAGTTCCTCTCTAAATATCCTGGCCAGTATGTAGTCCAGTTCTTATGTCCAGCCTTCCAATCAAGATCCCTGGACACTGGATCTCTCTTCACATACCTTCTTGCACTGGTCTTAGGGTCCCTTCCAAGTGCAGCCGTCTCCCTCACAGGTGCCGTCCGGGGATTCCTGGCTCTGCAGCCCCACTCCTCTGGCTTTCCCTAGTCCAGTGGTGTATGCTTGCCTCTGGAATGCCTCCCAGTATACGTACTGCTATGGACTCCTTTAGACCTCCCAAATGCTTTTTTCTTCTTTCTTCCAAAGTGTTTCTTGCTCTCTCTGTCCGTCAGCTCTGGCTTCTGCTGATGATGATGGTCAGGATGATCAAGGTGCTTCTGATGATCCTTCTGATCAAGAAGATGATTAAGCTTCTGATGATCAAGATGATGATTCTCTGTAGAATAAGCTTTTCTTTTATCCTGCTTAGATGAATGCTCCACCCTAGCACAACGCAGCTGTGCTGAATCAAGCCCTGCCCTTGGAGATGAGTGCTTGGGGATTACCTCATAGCCCTCCTGATTGAACACACGTTTCCCCACTTCAGCTCTTCTAATGGCTGTTGGAAACCTGGTGCATTCTGGGACTGGTAGTCTTTTATGGAAACATTCTGTTTTATTATTTCTACCAGAACAGACAGGGTGCTTGTTCAGAGTCACTTCACCTCTACTATAGCTCCTTCCTGAACTATGATAAGCTTCCTTATCACAGGGTGTGTTTGCTGGCAGCACTAATTAAAATACAAGTCAAATGCCTCAACAATCACTACTTAAATGTAAAGGGTGATGCCTCAGCCAGCCTTACATATTAGGCCCACTGGGGAATCAAACCCATTAACCCTTTACCATCAGTCAGTGTTGTAACCATTGTGCTACAGATCTGTTGCTGTCCTTGTTTGCCTGCGTGCCTTCTTAGGATTAACGCGCGGTAATGTGCCATGTAGCGCTCGTTCATTTATGGTGCCTGGTAACGCGCGTTATCAGTAACGATGTACCGCCCATGTCATTATTTGGGATTTCTGTCTCTACTGCGGCTCCTAACGCGAATCACACTAATGCAGTTTAGTAAACATATCCCAAAGTCTAAGACTAGCTGGATATTGGAAGTATAAGTGGGGACTTGGGACTTGGTTAGACTGTGTGAGGACTTGGGGATAAGGTTGTGTGGAAGAGTGATGACTTATGGAAAAGCTTTAGGATACTAGGAGCTAGGTATATGCATTATTTTTCATATAAATGTAAACATAGATGAAAATTACCATTTTTTGTTCATTTTGGGGCCAACTAACAGACAGCACATGCTCAGAAATTTTCCTGAATTTGCAAGCTTTGTTTTCATCATGCATGCAAGCACTTCCAGACACATTGGAGCCAATATGGGAGGAGGTGGTCAAGGAAGGGTCACCAGCAGCCAGCATGAAGCACTTCCGCCAGTCCTGCTGCAAATCCTTGACAAGCAGCCACAGAAACCTTTCCCAAGGGGCATGATGTCACAGTAGGGCTGGATCACACAGCCATCACAAACCGCAGAGAACCATTTTGTGTCTGACTTTCAACAATTCTGACTCATGCAGCTACAAGAAGAGGGCTTTCTTCTTTAACTCCTTGGTTTCACAATGATCTAATCTGCTCTTGAGCATAGGGGCTTCCTTGCATGACCTGCACATTTTAAGGATACTCCTACCTCCCTGGGATACTCTAGAGAGGAAGACATATGTGTCATGAGACCATATAAATGCCATCATGCCCATGTAGTATGGCCTAATCCCTTTTAGGATAGATCTCCAGATCCTTGTAGATGTGCTGTATGCCTCAACCCCTGGGTTTTGTACCTCTATGCTTATGTCTTTCTAAGCACCTCCTTCTGCTACTGCTACTACTACTCTTTATCATTTATAAAGTCCCACCTGGGGACAGCAATCTCAGGCCGGAGGGACTGGGATTTTTAGTCCTATAGGCACTCCTTGTGGTCTTGGGCAAGCCACTTAACCCTCCATTGCCCATGTTCCCTGTAAGTATTAGCGTATGTGTGTCATATCCCCTCGTGTTAAATGTATCTCCCAATTGACCGCTTTGACCCGGTGAAAAGCGGGATATAAATACAGCTAAATAAATAAATAAAATAAAGTGCTACAAAGCATACACAGTGCTGTACAGATACATGTAAGAGATAGCCCCTGCTCATCAGAGCTTACAGTCTAATCAAGACAGATAACACAACAACTGGGGATTAAGCTAAATCTAGGGGACTGGTAAACCCATCAGCGTCACACAGGGTGTTCCACAAGGTTCAGCACTCTCAGCCCTGCTCTTCAACCTCTACATACAACCCATCTGCTCAATCATCAAGAACTTCAACTTACAATACACCATATACGCGGATGATATAATGATATTCACACCAATCAATCTAAACAAACCTGACCACACCAACATAGCCAACTGTTTTGAAGGGATGACAACCTGGCTGCAAGAAAACAATCTAGCAATAAACTATAATAAAACCGAAGCACTGAACATAACAAGAGACCAAACATTCACACCCACGCCCTCCATCAAACTAAACAAGGCCACCATCCCAATAAAACAAGAAATAAAATACCTGGGAATAACCCTTGACAGAGAGCTCAACCTTCATTCCCACATCGCGAAAACCACCAGGAGTGCCTACATCAAGATGAGGACAATCAGACGACTTAAACCCATCCTTGCTCCCGAGCATTTTCAAACAGTCTGCCAGGCCATCATCACCCCCACCCTGGACTATGGCAACCACATCTACCTAGGACTCCCAAAGAAATCCACACAACCACTTCAATTAGCACAAAACACTGCTGCAAGACTCATAATGGACAGTACAAGCCACGAACATATCACACCCATTCTATACCACCTCCATTGGCTACCAATCAGCTCTCGAATCCGCTACAAAGTTCTCTTAACCACATTCAAAATAATAAACAAACTATCTGCAGACAGCCTACAACAGCTCATAACAGCTGACGACAGCAAAAGACCAAGAAGAAAGGGAACAGCAAACAATATCAGAACTCCAAAAGACTACACCAGGACAAACCAAGCCACATCAAAAAGAGCCTTCACCCTGGCAGCCCCCGCCATATGGAACTCTCTCCCAGACCACCTCAGAGCAACAAACAACATCAAAGACTTCAGAAAACAGCTCAAAACTGAACTATTCAAAAACCATTTCAAGGACCTCATAGAATGACTTTTGATCAACCAAGTCAGATAGCAAAGCCACCATTGTAAATATGAATCTGTAAATATGTATCATAAGCACACAATGTATATAGCTTCACATCAAATCAACCACACTCCATCACACAGTACACTGCGACAAATCAACACTGCATGCTACTGACAACCCCCCTTCTTTGATTGTTTGCTGTGCCAACCGCTTTGATTTCATGAGAAAGCGGTATACCAAGTCCGTTTAAATAAAATAAATAAATAAATAAATAAAGATGTACATAGGTGGTGAACAGGAGACTAAAAGGATCAGGATCCAAAAGCAGCCTTGAAGCTTTTAGCCTGGATTTGAATAGGGACAGAGATGGAGCCTGATGTAGTGACTCGGATAGTTTATTCCAGGCATAAGGAGCAGCAAGGTGGAAAGAACAAAGTCTAGAGTTGGCAGTGGTAGATAAGAGCACAGCTAAAAGGGATCTGGCAGAAGAGTTCCTGAGGAGGTGTTTAGGGAGAGATAAGAGAAGAAAGGTAGTGAGAGGCCACAGAATGAATGTTCTTAAGGTCAGTGGGAGAAGTTTGAACTGGATGCAGAAATGAATAGGGAGCCAATGAAGTGACTTGAGAAGAGGTATTATGTGAGCATAGTGAGACATGCAACTGAGTTTTGAACAGATTGAAGGGAGATGATTCAGAGGGAGACCAGGGAGCAACAGGTTGCATTAGTCCATAGGGGAGGTGACTAGATAGTGGATAAAGGTCTTAGTAGTCTATTCATAAAGGAGGGGAAGAGTTTTGCTGATGCTATAAACAAAGATGCGACAGATAATGACTATCTGTTGGATGTGTGCAGAGAAGGAGAAGGAAGAGTCAAAGATGATCCTAAGGTTGCGAGCTAAGGAGTAGTGTGTTATACATGGAAATAGAGAAAGGAGGACTGGAGGAGATAGATTTAGGGGGAAAGATAAGCTGCACTGTTTTCTCCATGTTCAATTTTAGATGGTGGTGGAACATCTGGCAGCAGCCATATTAGCAGGCTGGGTTATGGGCTTGGATTCCTGTAGAGATTTCTAGTAAAGAGAGGTATATCTGAGAGTCATCAGTGTAAAAGTGGTACTGAAAATCATAGGAGGAGAAGAGTGCACCAAGGGACTGGGTGTAGAGAAAGAAAAGGGGAGATCCTAAGATAGAGCCCTGAGGTTCGCTGACTAAAAGTAAGATGGCATTAGAGAAAGATCTACCAGAACATATACTAAAAGCACGGTGGGAGAGATAAGAAATCCAGGATGGAAAAAAACCTCTAATTTTTATTTTGTTCAACTAGGCTTATATACTGCTTTTCTACCAGTCAAAGTGGTGTACATTTAGGTACTGTATATATAAAAAAATTTTCCCTTGACCCCCAGGGCTCACAGTCTATGTTTTTGTACCCAAGGCAACAGAGGGTTAAGTAGTCTTGAAGGACTAGAAAAAGGACTGCTACTTCTGGAGAGAGATCTGCAATTGTGAGTACATACTTCTGGGAATTTTCTGAAAGGACTTCTTTGTATTAAAGCTAATTAATCAGTGAACCCAGTGTTTTTTGTTAAATCAGTCAGGGCCTAGTAGCAGCAGTTTAAGTTTAAATTTAAAACACAGAAGAGAACTATCTGGTTACATTCCATACCCAGGAGAGAGCTTGCAGTTTAAATTTAATAGTCACTCAGGGCCTAGTATCAGCAAAGTACTTTTAGTTTAAATTTAAAACACAGAAAAGAGCTTTCTGGTTAAATTTGGAACCCAGCAGAGAGCTTGTAGTTTAAATTTAATAGTCATTTGGGGCCTAGTATCAGCAAAGTACTTTTAATTTAAATTTAAAACACAGAAGAGAGCCTTCTGGTTAAATTTGGAACCCAGCAGAGAGCTTATAGTTTAAATTTAATAGTCACTCGGTGCCTAGTATCAGCAAAGAGCTTTTAGTTTAACTTTAAAACACAGAAGAGAGCTTTCTGGTTAAATTTAGAACCCAGCAGAGAGCTTGTAGTTTAAATTTCATAATAAGTCAGAGTCTAGCAGCAGCAAAGAGCTATAAATTAAATCAAATCAGAATATAACTTAACATAAAAGGCAAAACAGGGTCAGTACTCTGTGAGCAACAAATAAAGTCTTCTGGAGACCTTTACAAAGAGGCTTTCTACCTAGGGGGCAAGAGACCTGTGAAACCTTTTTCAATCGGTGTTAATACCAGGTGACAGGTCAAAAGGCCATTTTGAAAAACTCCTGTCTAAGCAAGGACAGTTAATCACCCAGGAAGTTGTTCACAGCTTACCTCAGAAGCACAGGACAGGGTACTGTGTAACAGCCCTCTTATAATAAGTGTTATTTCCCTCCCTCCCTCCCCAACACCCACCCACCCCTGGGATAATCGTAGCTTTATAGGTACTTACACATCTTAAAGCAAAGGAGGTGCTCTCAGGTGAAGCTCGTTATCCAAATCAGTCATACACTAAGGACCTGAGATTAATTAAGCTTCAGGTAAACAAGTTATATTAAATGTATTAGGTACAGTTTTATTAGAATAAATATCGATAGCAACCCTTAGTAAGTAAAGAACTTAAAGATCTAAACACAAGCTTAAAACTAAGATGGAGACAGCAGTCCAGCAGCGAGATGGGGCTTTCCAGTCTTTTGCATTGAGTGTCACATGTATGATTTTCTCCCAGTTGGTGAGAGGTCTTACGTGTGCACTAGGTGCAAGGAGCTCTTTGCTCTCAGGGAATGAGTCCATTCTCTAGAGGCTAGAGTAGTAGACTTGGAAAACATAAGAAAGACAGAGAGGTAAATAGACGAGACCTACAGGGATATAGTCCCGAAGTCCCACCTCCAGTCTGGCAGCATCCCTGTTGCCATGGAGGAGAGAGGACAGCATCACCCTGGTGTGGCAGGAAGTGATCCTATAACTAGGACCTGTCCTCCAGGTGATGTAAAACCCTCTCGCACCGAGGAAGTTTCTCCAGGGCCATGTGCCCATGAGGGAAGGGTTAGGACAGCCGTTATAGTTAGTGATTCGATCATTAGGCATGTAGATAGCTGGGTGGCTGGTGGACATGAGGATAGTCTGGTAACATGCCTGCCTGGTGCAAAGGTAGCGGACCTCACGCGCCACCTAGATAAAGTCTTAGATAGTGCTGGGGAGGAGTCTGCTGTCTTGGTACATGTCAGTACCAATAACATAGGAAAATGTGGTAGGGAGATTCTGGAGGCTAAATTTAGGCTTTTAGGTAGGAAGTTGGAATCCAGAACTTCCAGGGTAGCAGGCAGATCTCCGGAGTCTCAATGCGTGGATGAGACGGTGGTGCAGAGATGAGGGTTTTGGATTTGTTAGGAACTGGGGAACATTCTGGGGAAAGGAGGGGGCTCTTCCGAAGGGATGGGCTTCACCTTAACCAGGATGGAACCAGGCTGCTGGCATTAACCTTTAAAAAGGAGATAGAGCAGCTTTCAAAATAGATAATAGGAGAAAGCCGACAGTTGCCCAAGAGCACATGGTTCGGAAGAAAGTATCCTTGAAGGATACTACCAAAAGCAGAGAGGTTCCAAAAAATAGTAAAGTGGCCCAAATGCCCTCGAGTATGGAGCAGACAGAGCTTAAATATCCCAAATTGCCCATGTCTACCAATAGCCAGATTAATATGAATAAAATACAGTCTCTAAAATGCTTGTCTGCAAATGCTAGAAGTCTAAAAAATAAGATGGGAGAGTTAGAATATATAGCACTAAATGAGAGGTTAGATATGATTGGAATATCAGAGACACGGTGGAAGGAGGACAACCAGTGGGACACTGTGATACCTGGGTACAAACTATATCGTAATGATAGAGCTGATCAAATTGGTGGAGGGGTTGCGCTCTATGTTAGAGAGGGCATTGAGTCACAAAGGATTAAAGTTTTGCAGGAAACAAAATTTGCTGTAGAATCTCTATGGATTGAAATTCCATGTAAAAAGGGGAAGGTGATGGCAGTGGGGATGTACTATCGACCGCCTGGCCAGTATGAACAAATGGATGATGAAATCCTCAAAGAAATCAAGGAAGCTAACAAAGGTTACAGCACAGTAATAATAATGGGTGATTTCAATTACCCCGGTATCGACTGGGTCAGTGTCACGGCAGGACATGCTAGGGAGATAAAGTTCCTAGATGAAATAAATGACTGCTTCTTGGAGCAACTGGTTCATCAACCGACCAGAGGAGAAGCCATATTGGACCTAGTCCTTAGTGGAACACCAGATCTAGTGCAAGAGATAAGGGTGTTGGGGCCACTCGGCAATAGTGATCATAGCATGATTGCGTTTGATTTAATTAGTGGAGGAGGGATAGTAAGGAAATCCACAGTACTACCTTTTAACTTTCGAAAGGGAGACTATGATAAAATGAGGAAAATAGTTAAGAAAAAACTAAAAGGAGCAGTTGCAAATGTTAAAGACTTACATCAAGCTTGGGTGTTGTTGAAAAATACTATCTTGGAAGCCCAGACCAGCTGTATGCCACGCTTTAAGAAAAGTGGAAGGAAGTCCAAAAAACTGCCAGCATGGTTTAAACATGAGATCAGAGAGGCTGTTATTGCCAAAAAAAGCATCTTTCAGGAAATGGAAAAAAGAGCCAAACGATGAAACCTGGAAACAGCACAAGCACTGGCAAGTCAAATGCAAGGCATAAGACAGGCAAAGGGAGAATTTGAGCAGAAGCTTGCTGCGGAAGCAAAAACGCGAAATAAAGACTTAGGGGTATGTTTACTAAACTGCGTTAGTGTGATTCGCGTTAGGAGCCACGGTAGACACAGAAATCCCAAATAAGGACATGGGCGGTACATCGTTACCGATAACACGCGTTACCAGGCGCCATAAATGAATGAGCGCTACATGGCACGTTACCACGCGTTAATCCTAAGAAGGCGCGCAGGCATACAAGCACAGCAACAGAGCTGTAGCACAATGGTTACAACACTGACTGATGGTACGGGGGTCATGGGTTCGATTCCCCAGTGGGCCTAATTTGTAAGGTTGGCTGAGGCATCACCCTTTACATTTAAGTAGTGATTGTTGAGGCATTTGACTTGTATTTTAATTAGTGCTGCCAGCAAACACACCCTCATGGTGGCATAACCTAAGGTGCCGCATAAGGCACCACATAACGCACTCCATAGGTCACATTATAAAGTGTACTGTCCGCCAAGGCACCCTATAATGTCCCCTATAGGACACCTTATAAGGCTGTGAACAAAGCCCTGGCTGGCTGCAGAAGGACTGCACGTCACCACACAAACTGTCTGCTGTGGTTACCAGGATAGGGTTAACCCACCCGCACCCATGATGCACTGCACATGCAAATCAGCAGTCGAGAGATGGGCACAAGATTGGGTATGCACCCCCACAGCACCTCGGCCTGGTAGGGGGAACAGACCGTGTGTGGTACTGCCACAGAGTAGCCACAGACAGTCACAATGTGCGGGTACTGTGCCCACCCTGAGGATGAGGTGGGGCGCCCATCACCAGGTCCACAGCACCTTTCATGGCTGAAATACTCCATGCTGCAGGTCCCCATCAGTGTGTGATAGATAGTTCCTTTAGACACACCTAGGATACGTCTGTGTCCTGCTGTATTTCTCGGTCATGTCTAGTCCTTATGGGTGATGATGCACCCAGAATAGTGCATATCCTGTGTTGGTGCCATGGTTACATGCTGTAGGTGAAGGGGGATGTATGGACCCATAGGCAGATTATGTACCACCACACAACCCACCCTCTGGGGCTCAGGGTGGGAAACAGGATCACCCACCAATAGATCCACATTCTACCTCCCTGCAATGGTAGCATAAGAGGGGACCATCAACCCCAGTCCTGCTGGGGAACAAAGAGCGGTACACATCCATAACGCAATAGAAGACAGTTGGCATGCCTGGAAATACTCAGCTGCCCCTCCACCATTATCTGACAGTCTCCAGCAGCAAGCCTCCAGCCGCTGCACCCTGCAAGGTATTCCAGCAAGACACATACTAGCTGAAGACAGTCTGCCAGCTATTCCATAGTGCATGGTCCTGGAGGAGATGCATGTACCCAGAACAGGGATGTCAGCATACACACCAAGCAGATAAGTCAGTGATTGGGCCCCAAAGGAAAACCCATAAATATCACATGAGAGAAATGCTATATAGCACTATGGGGGAACCTAGCCATGCCATGGTCACTGCTCAGTCAGGGTGAGAGTGACCTCCCAGCAGGACATGCAGTAGCCACCCTGTCTGTGCAGGTGGTGACCGGGCACTACAATGTCCCAGCCAGTGCCCTATGCCCTGTGCAGATGCATCCTGCCCAGGCCGCCTTGTTCGGGCTATACCCACAGTACCTTGCTCCTCTTTATTCACATTGGCAGGCCAATACTGGAAACAGTGCTAGCAGTGTGGGCTGTGCAGGATGTTGGCAGCCACCACACAATGGATAGACAGACACACACTCCCCACACCTATGCCAGCATTCTGCAACTATAGAGGTGTTGGGCAGCCCAGGCCACCACAGCAGTCCTGGGCACAGTGCAGGCATGGCTATGGTACGCAATACTGTAGAAGTCACTCCCCAGGTTGGTAAACATTGTCAGACACAAGACCTGTAACACACTCCACAGACATCAGAAAGTTTGCTATGATGCAGCTCACTCAGAAAATTGTACGTAACTTAGGAATTGCTATCTGCCAGTAATCATAGCAACCTTTTGATAGATGTGTACCATATTCCCAAGTTTAGGGTGGCATTACTAAGGTATGCAAGTGCTAGTATTGGGAGATGCATGCAGAGCCCAAAGTCCTGCCTTTCCAGGAGGCTTTGGATAATGGGGCCTGTGGGTGCGGGTGTGTCTGCCCCTGTTGGCTGCTGCTTTATGGCAGAGGTTCCCAACTCCAGTCCTGCGGTGCCAAATACTGTTCGGGTTTTCATGCTGTCCCTCATGAATATGCATGAGATACATCTGCATACCATGGGGGTGGCGCATAGAAATGCAGCACAGGCATCTTTATCAGAGGCAGCATGGAACCGGAATGGTGTTTGGCCCTCCAGGACTGCATTTGGGAGACTCTGCTCTAGGTAATGTGCAAGTTCATGGTGTCTGTGCTCTGTAGGGTACACTGTAGGTGTCTTGGGCATGTTTACGTCATCTGCAATAAAGGTGCTGTCTGTATTAGCACGTTGTAGTAGTGGGCAAAATATGGGGACTGGGTTGGCAGGAACCACAGCTGGGACTTGAACCTGTGATTTTCTGCTTCTGAATACACTGGTTTTGTGCACTGCACCACCTTGTTGTCACAGAGTCAGTGCATTCCTTGGTGATACCATGACTGTTGGTCAGACATGGCCCGTCTGTTGCAGTACACGGCACCCACCTAAACAGGGCTAGGCCACGGTCTGCTCTGGGCAGCTGCCACTGCCCCCTCCACCACCAGTATCCCTCAGCCACCATGCTGACATGCCCTTCTGCTGGTGGTGCTGGAGGTGCGCAGTCTCAGGCCATCCAGTGTGCAGGTAGGCGGCTGCCTATGGTGCGGGTTCTGGGGTAGGGGTGCCTGCATAGACGTCCACGCTCCCCCAGCCCCGCCTGCCAATGTTCCGTGCCCTTGGGGGTAGCTGTTGTGTACACTGTGGGAAACACACTCGTGCCCATATTGGGCCTTCAGCAGTTGCTGTCTGGCTGCTCTGCTGTTTCAGCATTCGTATCGGCCACCTAGGCATCACACTAGTCCGCACTGTGGCCCAGCTCCACCACAGCATGTGCCGCCTGCGGCCCTCTGTATCCCCTTTTCCGGCATCTGTCCAGTTGCCATTCCGACATGCCCGCCCTGATGTTGCGGGACATATGCACGCCATAGGAACCCTGTACGATGGAGGGGAAAACCCTGAGCAGCGCTATTTCACTGTGGGCTCATTCACCTTGTATGGGGACGGAGTATAGACCCTTCCACGATTTATATCTTTTCTATGGAGCTTACTCGCGGGGGGGGGGGGGGTTGATGTTTCTCATTAATACCACTATTGGCCAGCGTGGTTATGGTTTTTTTCCAGTTTGTTGAGGTCATTTTCAGTGTTCATGTGCCCTTTTGTTCTGTGCACATGTATCACACGTATCAATTTTTTTAGGTTTCCCTGCCTGGGCTGTACATTGCTGACACTGAAATGGTTTCTCTCCCCTGTAATGTGCATTTAATGGCAGGTTTTCAATCGCATTTGGATTCAGCTCTTCATATCAGCACGTTAGTGTGAAGGGAGCCTCTCCCCACCCACTCTCCGCCCACTGAACCCTTCTCTCCGCCCTCTCTCCACCGTCTGCGGTGTTTTACCGTGCTGCGGAGCTTTACGATCGTTAATGTTGGTTAAAGCGCGTTATGTAACGTTAACGATCGTTGGCGCATCATAACGCACGTTATGATGCGCTAACGATCGTTAACGTTACATAACGCGCGTTATGTAACGTTACCGCAGTTAAGTAAACATCCCCCTTAGTCAAGTACATTCGTAGCAAAAAGCCTGTGAGATAGTCAGTTGGTCCATTAGATGATAGAGGGGTTAAAGGGGCACTAAGAGGCGACAAGGCGATAGCGGAGAGACTGAATGAATTCTTTGCGTCGGTCTTTACTGAGGAAGATGTAGGGATATTACCCATGACTGAAGTGGTATTTAAAGGTGCGGAAGATTGAAGGAAATATCGATACATCAGGAAGATGTATTACAACTTTTTAACTGAAGAGTAGCAAATCACCTGGACCAGATGGTATACATCCAAGGGTGTTGAAAGAACTGAAATATGAGATTGCAGACGTGCTATTAGTAATCTGTGAATTTTCATTAAAATCATCTGTAATACCTGAAGATTGGAGGATCGCCGATGTAACGCCAATTTTTAAAAAGGGTTCCAGGGGTGATCTGGGAAACTACAGACTGGTGAGCCTGACGTCAGTACCAGGAAAAATGGTAGAAACCATCATAAAGAACAAAATTACTCAGCATGTAGATAGTCATGGTCTAATGGGAGACAGCCAACATGGCTTTAGACAAGGAAGATCTTGTCTTACTATTCTGTTATGTTTTTTTGAAGGTGTGAATAAACAGGTGGACAAAGATGAGTCGGTTGATATAGTGTATCTGGACTTTCAGAAAGCCTTTGACAAGGTCCCTCATCAGAGACTTTTGGTAAAACTAAAGAGTCATGGGATAGGAGGTAGTATACTATTGTGGATCAGGAACTGGTTAAAAGATAGAAAGCAGAGGGTAGGGCTAAATGGCCAATTTTCCCAGTGGAGAAAGGTGAATAGTGGTGTACCCCAGGGATCTATGCTGGTTCTGCTGCTTTTTGACATATTCATAAATGACCTGGAAAAGGGAATAACGATTGAGGTTATCAAATTTGCAGATGACACAAAACTATTTAAAGTTGTTAAAACCCAAGAGGATTGTGGAAAATTGCAAGAGAATCTTGATAAATTGGAAGACTGGCCATCAAAATGGCAGATGAAATTTAATATGGACAAGTGCAAAGTTATGCACCTAGGGAAGAACAACCCAAACTATGGTTACACGATGCAAGGTTCCACATTAGGAACCACCACCCAGGAAAAAGATTTAGGCGTCATTGTGGATAACATGTTAAAACCATCGGCCCAGTGTGCAGTGGCAGCCAAGAGAGCAAATAGAATGCTAGGTATCATAAGGAAAGGAATGGAAAATAAAACAAAAGATATTATAATGCCTCTATATCGTTCCATGATGAGACCGCATCTTGACTATTGTGTGCAATTCTGGTCGCCGTATCGTAAAAAGGATATAGCGTTATTAGAAAAGGTTCAGAGTAGAGCCACCAAAATGGTAAAGGGTATATAAGGATACTCCTATAAAGAAAGGCTAAAAAGGTTAGGGCTCTTTAACCTGGAAAAGAGACGGATGAGGGGAGATATGATAGAAGTCTATAAATTAATAAACGGAGTAGAACGGGTAAACGTAGATCGATTGTTTACGTTATATCATCACCCTAGCCCGGGCCAAAGGCCTAAAGGCGCAGGGCTGCCAATGTTAGTCCTTAAATAAAGAATTATACTATTCTTGTCCACAGCTTGGACTTCTGGGACTTGTAGTTGTTTCTCCTTATCTAAAGACAGTAGTGTGAAACCGATGGTTTTTAAAGGCAAACAAGAATTTTATTTATCTTCCCCAAAGCACTAAGGCTCAACACAAACGTTAGGATTCTTCTCCAAGCAATAACATCAGGAAATTATACACAAACTAGAACTGAAACTGCTTCATAAGCCTTTTAACATGTGTAGCTGTTTTCATCAAACGTTCAGCAAACAAACATAGCTTCTTCCTTCAAGCAAAGCAAAGTGTCCATTTTTATCTTCTGCTTCTTTAGTAATTCAAATACAAGTTATGCATGTATTCTTTTCATTAGAAGCGGTTCCTAGCATTAACACAGATAGGTTAACTCACCCTGTTTCTTCAGTGCTTTCTTGGTTAAAGACTTTTTATCAGAAAGCTTTCAATCTGCCTTCTGGCACAATGAACAGTCCATTCTAATTCCTCAGTTATAGAATCCTGCTCAGGACAGTCTACCTGCATCTCTTCCTGCTCTTCAGCATGTACGTCTGACTCTGAGCTTTCATGAAGTTTCTGGCTTAATGCTTTGTAAAAGCTCCTGGACTTCTCTCCACAGGTGGTCTCCACAATAAGGAATGTTTGTATCTGGAATGTGAGGATTCCTTCTCTGGATCAACTGCCTCAGTTCCTCTAACTTGTTCAGCCCTGGTTCTTTCTACCCAGCTGGGTTCTGGTCACTTCTAGCTGTGAGTTTGTCCACCCACCTTTTGGCAGCTTGAACTCTTTGAGCTGGACCACGAACCGTTTGAACTGTAGCCTGACTCTCGTCAGCAATTCTCCTAGCCACATCTCGGTTGGCTTCAGGACTAACAGCACTCCTCCTGCAAGCCTGGCTTTGTTTATGGCTGCTACTTTCACTGCTGAGCTCCTCACCAAAATCTTCACCGTTCTCCTCCCCGGTGATCTCCTTTCTGCTCCTAGGTGCTGGCTCCTTTCCTTTTCCTCCCCTTGGTTTATAAGGCTGTTTCTTAACTAGCGTATACTGCTTCCTACTCAGGTGTTTTTCATTACTCCCCAAGCCTGCACTTAGGTTATCAGAGCTTGGGTGTGGCCTGACTTCAGTGACTGCGTGTTTTCTTCCTTTACCTGCACTCTGAAAGCTGTGAACTCCCTGCCTGTCTCTCTCCTTAAAGGTATATTTACAATTTTCCTCTATTTCCATGGGCTCAGCAGAGCTCTCCTCATCACAGTTATCAGAATATAGAGAGACTAGGGGACATGCAATGAAGCTACAGGGTAAACTATTTAAGACTAATAAAAGAAAATATTTTTTCACTCAACGTGTAATCAAACTCTGGAATTTGTTACCGTAGGATGTAGTAAAGGCTGTTAGTGTAGCTGGGTATAAAAAAGGTTTGGACAATTTCCTGGAGGAAAGGTCCATAAACCATTATTAAAAAGGGACCGAGGATATCAATGCTTGACCTAGTACAAGCATTATGGAACCTGTGTCCTTTGGGGAAACTGCTAGGTACGTATGACCTAGATTGGCCACTGTTGGAAACAGGATACTGGGCTTGATGGACCTTGGTCTGACCCAGTATGGCATATCTTATGTTCTTATGTAGCTTATCAAAGGCCACAAGGAGAACCTGTGAGACTAGAAACTCCATTCTTTTTGGCCCAAGGTTGCTGTGCTCTAGCTGGATTCAAACCCCTAGCCCTCTAGCCTGAGACAACTTGCCCCAACCACTCCTCAAGTGAAAACAAGGTATCAAGGAGAAAATGGTGGTAAACAGTGTCAAAAGTAGTGGAAATGTCAAGAAGGATGAGGACTGAGTAAAGGCTCTTGGATTTGCCAATGAACAAGTCAATGGAGATTTTGGCAAAAGCTGTTTTAGTAGAATGTAGAGGATGAAAGTCAGATTACAATGGATCCAGAAGGGCTTGAGAGGAGAGAAAGTCAAAACAATGGAGGTGAACTACATGCTTGAGTAGTTTAGAAGTAAAGGGGAGGAGGGAGATGGGCCAATAATTAGAAGGACAGATAGAGTCTAGTGAAGGTTTGTTGAGGAGAGTTGTAACCACAGCATGCTTGAAGACTGCAGAAGCAGTTGCAGTGTAAAGCAATAAAATGATTATGTGACAGATGGAAGGGATGACAGTGGCAGAGATAGAACTTAGTAAACTGGTGAAAATAGGATCAGAGGAGGGGTCAGAGGTGAAAGAACTTTGAAGAGAGTATCACAAAGAGATAGCAAGGGTTAGAGGCAAGAGAGATAGATGGATATAGTACTCTTGCTCTATGGCTGACTGGAAAGAAGTTTACATGAATTTGAAATGTAGGAAGTCAGCAAGAGTATTGGATTTGAGCTGAGCAGGCACAGGAACGAAGATAGCAGGTTTGAGAGAACAATCAAGGTTGAGGTACAGTACACCACACATCAACAAAAGGAAAGGCAAGGAAAGAGGTGCTGAGACAGCAGTGGAGAGAGTTGAAGTGTTGAGAGTGTGAAGACCCCTAAACATGTTGGCGGGGATTGGGCAAGACTGAGGTGGAGGGTGTTTAAGAGTGAAGTTGGAAGGTTATGATAGGTTAAGGAAGGACTGAGGTAAAATCTGTTAGCAAGCAGTTAGAGAAAGAGCCAAGGCCAAGGCAGTAGCCATGCTAGTGAATAGGGTTAGTAGAACACAGCTAAGGTTGAATGAGGAGATTAGGGAAAAAAGCTTTAAGGCATTAGAGTCAGAGAAGTTATCTACACGAATGTTAAAATCCACAAGAATATGGGAAGGGGAAGCATCCCTAAAGAAGGAAAGCTAAGAGTCAAAGTCAGCGAGAAAAGTAGAATTTGATTTATCAGGGGAGTAGATATATGGGAGAGGTAGCAGAGTAAATAGGCAGATGGAATGGACTTAAAAGGAAGAAAAGGAATTAGACTGAGGCAGAAGGAGGGGTTGAAATTGGCAGGGATGAGAGTAGAAATCCAACACCAATGCCATGGCCAGCAGGCGAGATGTATGGGAGAATAGGTAGCTCCATGACAGAGGGCAGCAGCTGAAACAGAGTCTTCAGGGAGAAGTCAAGTCTCAGAGCTAGAAGATACAGATCATTAGAGATAAAGAGGTCATGAATGAATGGAAATTTATTTGAGACAGAGAGTATCTGCCACAAGGCGCATTAGAAAGGAAGAGAAAAGGAAGAAAGGTGAGGGATATTAGTAAGATTTGAGGGATTGCATGTTGATTTCTCTTGGGAGTGTGAAAAAGTCTAGGGGGACCAGCATTGGAACTGATATCTGCAGATGAGAGAAGGAGAAGGATCAGGAGAGTATGGGGAAGAAAGGAAATGGCACAATGGTGATGAGAGTGAGGTTCTTTCAGAGAGAGAATGGAGATGGCTGAATGACAGGAAGAAAATAGTGAAACTCAAGAGCAGACAATAAGGGTCGAAGATCAAATGGCAGGAGAGGTGAGGATGGTAAGGAGTGGGTAATAAGGAGGAAGAGCTGGCATGAGCGTAGCTTAGGGTGTGAGGTGAATTATCCCTTCAAACGATCTGGTCTCCGCTGATTCGGCACTAGACTGCCCCTTCAACCTGCACCTCTGCTACTGCTTTTTCAGTGCCTGCAGCAGCAGCATTGGCAGTCTGATCACCTATTTAAAAACAAAAATGCAGTCTCTTGCTGAGAAGGCTGGTCTGGTCCTGCCCCTCTCTGATGCGTGCTTGTGTCAGAGGGGGAGGGACTAGACCAGCCTTCCTAGCAAGACACTGTGTTTTGTTTTATTTTTTTAATCAGAGATTGGACTGCCGCTGCAGGCATAGAAAAAGCAGTAGCGGCGATGCAGGTGAGGGGGGGGGGCAGGCTGGCAATGAATTGGCAGAGAACCAGTTCATTTGTTTATTTTAAATCAGAGGCCATGCCGCCACAAGCACAGATAAAGTGGCAGCGGCAGCAGTGGGGAGTGTGAGAAGGTGTGTGGAAGGCTAGAAGAGAAATGATAGGCAGATGGACTTGAAGGGGGGGGGAGGGGGAGTGGAATGGCTGGAAGGGAAATGCTGGGAGATGGACATGAAGGGGTGTGTGTGGAATGATTGGAAGGGAAATGCTGGGCAGATGGACACAAAGAGAGGTGGATTTGGAATGGCCAAAAGGGAAATGCTGGGAGATGGACACGAAGGGATGTGTGTGTGGAATGATTGGAAGGGAAATGCTGGGCAGATGGACACAAAGAGAGGTGGATTTGGAATGGCCGAAAGGGAAATGCTGGGCAGATGGACACAAAGAGAGGTAGATTTGGAATGGCCGAAAGGGAAATGCTGGACAGATGGACGCAAAGAGAGGTGGATTTGGAATGCCTGAAGGGGAAATGCTGGGCAGATGGACACAAGGGGGGTGGAATGTCTGGAAGGGGAATGCTGGCCAAATGTTGGATACAAGGGGGGACAAAGGGAAGATGATAAATAGGAAGTGTTGAGGGGATGACACATGGCAGATGTTAGATACAAAGGCCGGCATTCTGACACGCAACTAGCAGAGTTGGACATATAGCCTGGATGTCCAACCCTTGCTCACACTTTGAACGCGATTCAGTTCCCTGCGCTCCCCGCATGTACAGTGCATTTGTGTGGGGAGCACTGGATGTGGGTGGGAGGGAGCAATGCTGAGGCGGAGCAGGCGTGGTGTAGGGGACGGCAGGGGAGGGGCCACTAGCCAGGATATACAGAGGCTATTCTGGTCCAGCTTCTATACATCCCCCAGCCAAGGATTGTACACCCAGCCTATTCCACCCCGATGGTGGAATAAGTCCCAGGCACTCTGGTGTATGCGAGCTGCAGCCCCCCTACCCCACAGCACCGCCACAGGGGATCTCCTGCCACCTGATCTAGGCCTTGGGAGCCTCTGCTATGGGTCGGACAGCAGTGTGCTGGGGCCACTGTGCGTTGGGGCATTCAGTGGCTCTGGCTGGGCATGCTGGTGCAATGGTGACAGGATGCCACTGCACCGGCACAACAGCTGGAGCATATTGTGGTCTAGATGGGCAGCCCAGGGGGCATTCATCACATAGGAATGGGGTGCCTGCCCAGATGTCTATGTCGCCGATTCTTGGGGATAGTATACAAGGAGCTAGGGACCAGATGGTGGATATGGAGTGGGGGTAGATGCTAGACATGGGGTAGGAGGTTTAGAGCGATAGAGAGTAGATGCTGGACATGGGGTAGGGAGCAGAGGCCAGACATGGGGTAGGGGTCATAAAGGGATTTTATTTTATTTATTTATACATTTTTCTATACCGCCTCTTCCAGAGATCAGAGGTGGTTTACAGGTAACAAAACGTTAATAATAGCAAGCTATTATTTTTACAGGGAACGATTGTAGAACATTTTAAAAATTTAACTCTTAACATGAAAACAGGTGGAACTGGTGGCAAATTAATGCCGCGCCCTATAACTAATTACATTCAAAATTACATCAGGTAACTATTTACATAAGTGGCAAACAAATATATTCGAAGTTGGGTGATCTAGGTGGCATTATAGCTGTGTAAGAAGTGTGGGTGTGTGCTTTGTCTAAGTAGGATCAGAGTATGGTTGTTGGTCAGTGCTGGTCTGTGAATTCTGAATGGAGGGCAGATGCTGAACCCAGGGTAGGGATCATAGGGGGATAAATGGCAGATGCTGGATATGGGATGGGGGATATAGGGCAGAGGTTGGACACCATAGATGCGGAGGTCAGTTGCTGGACACAAAGTGGGGGAACGGAGGTCGAGAAAAAAGGGAGAGGTGCGAGATTAGGGAGAGAGGGTTAGATAAGACGGGGCAGGAGAGAAAGAGATACATGCTGAACACAGGGAGGGAAGAAGAGAGAAAGAAAGAGAAAGGAAAGAGTTAAAGACTGAGGAGTAAGTGGCTGGGGAAAGATAAAGAAATGGAGTGAGAGGGCTGTAAAAAGGGAGAGATTGAGGCCTGGATATAAGAAATAGAAATGAGTTGATAAAGAGAAAAATAAATGGAAGCAAACTGAAAGGAAAGAAGATCAACGTCAGAGATGGATGTAGGAGAGCAAGTGAGGAAGACAGGAGTAGAGGGAAGTGGCAGATGCAGGCTCTGGAAAAGAGAGTTAAGAGAAGGCAGAGGACGCAGAAACCAGATACCAGGACCAAGGCAATTAGAAAAATAGCTAGATGATAAAGGTAAAGAATTTATTTTCAGTTTAATACGTCAGTTTTGTTTTGTTTTATATGCCATCTTTATATTTTGCATAGTGCAGGGGGGAAATGTATCACTCTTCCTATTTCTTGTGTTGCACTGCATGCAGAGCCTCACTTGTTGGGGTTTCAGTTTAACTTTGTCTTCATATGTCTACTTTGAGTTTGTTATATTTTATTCTGTACTTGGTGAGGGTCTAACTGTGTTCTGAGTGACCGAGACCAAAGGTTCTGTTAGCATGTGGGATCTGCAGTAATCTGGTGTAAGGATGTTCTAAGGCCTATTGCAATATTTATGGTGCTTTTCTTTTCTGGGTGCTACTACTACTGATCATTTGTATAGTGCTACAAGGCATATGTAGCACTGTACAGAGACATGTAAGAGATGGTCACTGCTAATCACAGCTTGCAATCTAGTCAAGAGAGACAACACAACAGCTGAGGACTATGATATGTTTAGGTGAGTGGTAAGGAAACACAGTTGGAGAGCAGGAAACAAAGCGGCTCAAGATCCAAAAGCAGCTTTGAAGAGGTGAGTTTTTAACCTGGATTTAACAAGGGCCAGAGATGAAGCCTGACATACCAACTATGGTAGTTTGTTCCAGGCATAAGGAGCAGCACGGTGGAAAGATTAAAGTCTGGATTTAGCAATGGAAAGAAGGGCATAGATGGAAGTGATCTGCCAAAAGAGTGGCGTTCCCGAGGAGGGGGTGTAGGGAGAGATAAGAGAGGAAAGGTAGTAAGGAGCAGCAGAATGAATGCACTTATAAGTCAGTCAAGGTTCTATGTTGAATGATGCTGAAAAGATCAAGAAAAGATGAAAGGAATATACAAAGTTTTTATATGATAAAGATCAAGTGGACCAACAGCTGTTTCAACCTGTACTTTATGATCGGGAACCATTGGTGATGAAAGAAGAAGTTGAAGCAGCATTGAAAGCCTTATCAAAGAACAAAGCACTAGGCATTGATAGCATTCCCACAGAAGTATTACAGAAATCTGATGCAGCTGTTACCGTACTTACAAGGCTCTGCCATGAAATATGGAAGACGACATCATGGCCAACTGACTGGAAAAGATCTGTGTTTATACCAATACTAAAGAAAGGTGATCCAACTGACTGTGGAAATTATCGCACAGTCGCTCTGATCCCACATGCCAGTAAGAGTCTACTGAAGATTATTCAAAAGAGACTACAACCATACCTGGAACAAGAACTACCTGAAGTGCAAGCAGGGTTCAGGAAAGGGCAAGTAACGAGAGACATCATTGTGGATGTGAGATGGAGCCTTGAAAAGACTAAAGAATACCAAAAGGATATCTATTTGTGCTTTATCGACTATAGTAAGGCATTTGACTTTGTAAACCATGAGAAACTCTGGGCCACATTAAGAAGCATGGCTATACCAGAACACCTGATCATACTCTTGCACAATCTGTACGACTTTCATACTTTGGACACATCATGCGAAGAGAGAGATCATTAGAGAAAGACATTATGCTTGGCAAGATAGAAGGTCAATGCAAAAGAGGAAGGCCAGCAATGAGATGGATCGATACAATAACAGCAGCTACGGGTACCAGTCTGTCAACAATGAGCCGCCTGACTGAAGATCGAACACAATTTAGGATAGCTATCCAGAGGGTCGCCATGAGTCGACTCCGACTCGACAGCACTTAACAACAACAACAGGAGAAGTTTGAACAGGATAAAGAAATGAATAAGGAGCTAATGAAGCAACTTGAGAAGATGGTTACACGAGAGGTAGACTCCTTATAGTGTTAATTTTAGAAGCTAGTGTCATTATGGTATGGTAGATTTGCTTTATAGATCTTCAGTGACTTTTGTAGGGTTTTGTGTTAGTTCACAGCCTTCCTGATACTAGACAGGATGTCAATGAGAATCAGATTTTTTTTTCTAGTATGATGGGATTTGTGGTGAAATGTCCTAGTTACGTTCTATACCTGCTGTTGGAGGAGGGATTTTGTTGGACGCAAAATAGATGTTCAAAAATAAAGAGAGAACCATAGCATGTGAGCACCTTACATCTCCTTTGTTTTTTGCACAATATATTTTAATAGGTGTCGGTATTTTTTATTTATTTATTTTGAACGGGTTTTTTTATACCGCTCCTTCCAGCGATCAGGAGCGGTTTACATGGGTTTTTAGGTAGGAAGTTGAAATCCTGCTTCGCGTTCCACACTCAGGACCCAAATGGCAGGCAGAGCTCCAGAGTCTCAATGCGTGGATGAGATGATGGTGCAAAGAAGAGGGTTTGGGATTTATTAAGAACTGGGCAACATTCTGGGAAGGGAGGGGCTTTTCTGAAAGGAGGGGCCCCACCTTAACTGGGATGGAACCAGCTGCTGGCATTAACCTTTAAAAAGAAGATACAGCAAATTTTAAACTAGATAACAGGGGAAAGCCAACAGTCATCCAAGAGCGCATGGTTCAGAAGAATGTATCTTTGAAGGATACTAGCAAAAGAGGGAAGGTAGGGCATCCTATCTGAGAGGTTCCAATGAAAATAAAAGTAACCCAGATGCCCTTAAGTACAGAGCAGACAGAGCTGAAAGATTCCACATTACCCCTATCAACTGATAACCAGATTAATATAATTAAAATACATCCTCTAAAATGCCTGTATGTAAGTGCTAGAAGTCTAAAAAATAAGATGGGAGAGTTAGAATATATAGCACTAAATGAATTGGCATCTCAGAGACTTGGTGGAAGGAAGACAACCAATGAGACCCTGTGATACCTAGGAATAAACTATAACGCAATGATAGGATAGATCAAATTGATGGAGAAGCTGTGCTCTATGTTAGAGAGGACATTGAATCACACATGATTAAAGTTTTGCAGGAAAGAAAATGCATTGTACAATCTCTATGGATATAAATTCTATGTAAAAAGGGAAAGGCGATGGCAGTGGGAGTATACTACTGACCACCTGGCCAGAATGAACAGATGCATGATGAAATGCTAAAAGAAATTAGGGACGATAACAAAAGTTACAACACAGTAATAATGGGTGATTTCAATTACCCCACTATTGACTGGGTCAATGTCACAGCAGGGACATGCTAGGAAGAGTTTCTAGATTAAATAAATGGCTGCTTCTTGGAGCAGCTGGTTCATGAACCTACAAGAGGGAAAACTATTTTGGACATAGTCCTTAGTGAAATACAGCATCTAGTGCAAGAGATAAGGGTGTTGGGGCCTCCTGGCAATAGTGATCATAGCATGATTGTGTTTGATTTAATAAATGGAGGGAGGACAGCAAGGAAATCCACAGTACTACCTTTTAACTTTCAAAAGGGAGACTATGATAAAATGAAGAAAATAGTTAAGAAAAAACTATAAGGAGTAGCTGCAAAGTTTAAATATTTACATTAAGCATGGACAGGGCCGGATTTACCTTGAGTGAGGCCCTATGCCAACAAAAATTGTGGGCCCCCAGCAGGGGCGGCCCAAGGGGGGTGTGGGCCTCATTTGCATAAGGGGCCTCATTTGCATAAATATTTGCATAATGTTACCATATACTAACTTTTAGTAAACGTGCCTCTTAATGAGTGTATGGATAAAGAAAGACTAAAAGATTTCTACATTACTATAATCCAGTGCCAACTGCCAGACACATTAGGAACTACTACAAACACTGCCCATTTAGAACCCATAGCAAACCCGCCGTATCCTAACAGCACTACCAGGACTCACAAAGCACCATACTCTACCAATCAAAAGGCAACACTGCAAATATTAAACCAATACATTTCAGAGAACAACAATACATGACCTACTGGGGAAAGAGAACAAGTGGCAATGTCAAATAGGAATTATATAAACAGAACACCTCAGCTCAGTTACACATGCAGAACATAGACCATCACCAAACAAGTAATCACATTTTAGAAACAGGAAGACAATAATTAAACTGGGAATCCCAAAAGCCAAACTTGGAATGTACAACACTGTAGAAATAAAACTATACATTAATTTGCTCTTGTACTAAACAAAGCGCAGACGTTAATGATGCACATTTACCAGAGCTGACATATTCCAATTAATAAATTCAAAATAAAGAGATATTTTTTTTACCTTTTGTGCATTTTTTTCAGCTGCAATTGCTCCAGCCACTTTCTTCTGGTTTCTTCATGTCTTCTGCTAACTCTCCATCGTCTGCTGTCCATTTGTCCTTTCTTCTCTCTTCTAGTTTTTTTCCATTCTCTCTCTACATCTGCTTTAACATACTAATCTTTCTCCTTTTGCTCTTTCCTCATTCCTATTTCATCCACTCAAATTTTACCCCTCCATCCTCAATCCCCACTTACTCTCCCAATACCCGGCCAATTGTAGATTTTTTTATCCCTCCCACACAAAATATTTTTCCCTTCTCCATTTTACTCTTCCAGCCCCATCCCATTCTAATCCTCCCCCAACATCAGCTCCCTTCTAGTTCCAGCCTCACCCAGCATCCATTCCCTTCTAGTCCCTGCATCAGCCCATTTCCAGTCCTAGCCACCCATCAGCCCATTTCCAGTCCTAGCAACCCCCCAACCCAATACCAGTCCTAACCCCCATCACCCCATTTTCAGTTTAAGCCCCCCCTATAACCCATTACCAGTCCTAACCCCCATCAGCCCACTTCCAGTCCTAACCCCATCAACCCATTTCCAGTCAGCCCCCCATAGCCCATTGCCAGTCCTAACCCCCCCCCCCATCAGCCCATCAGCCCACAGCCCATTACCAGTCCTAACCCCATCAGCCCACCTCCAGTCTTTACCACCCCCCATCCCATTTCCAGTCCTAACCCCCCCCATAGCCCATTACCAGACAGCCCCCATCAGCCCACAGCCCATTACCAGTCTAAACCCCCCAAAACCCATTACCAGTTCTAAACCCCCCCCAACAGCCCATTACCAGTCCTAACCCCATCAGCCCACCTCCAGTCTTAACCCCCCCCCAGCCCATTTCCAGTCCTAGCCCCCCCCCATAGCCCATTACCAGACAGCCCCCATCAGCCCACAGCCCATTACCAGTCTTAACCCCCCCAAAGCCCATTACCAGTTCTAACCCCCCCAACAGCCCACAGCCCATTACCAGTCCTAACCTCATCAGCCCACCTCCAGCCTTAATCCCCCCAACCCATTTCCAGTCCCAGTCCCAGCCCATTTCCCGGCCCAGTCCCAGCCCCCCAATTACCAGTCCTACCCCCTCCCCCTCCCCGGCCTAAAGTAAAATTTAATTTAAAAAAAAAAACCTGCTGGCTGCCGCCGCGGGGCCCCCTCTGCTGCCGCGGCAGCATGGACTGACCCGCGGGGGCCCCCTCTGTAAGCTCGGTCCCTCCCTCCGTGCCTCCGTGTCTCCCTCCGTGCAGGCTGTGAGAGACGCGAAGGCAGACTGTCTCCTTCGCGTCTCTGTTAAGCCCGCAGGGGCTGATGCTTAACAGAGACGGGAAGGCAGAAGGAGACAGTCTGCCTTCGCGTCTCTAACAGCCTGCACGGAGGGAGACACGGAGGCACGGAGGGAGGGACCGAGCTTACAGAGGGGGCCCCCGCGGGTCAGTCCATGCTGCCGCGGCAGCAGAGGGGGCCCCGCGGCGGCAGCCAGCAGGTTTTTTTTTATTTTATTTTTTAAAAAAAGCCTAACTAGTTCAATTTTTGTGGGCCCTTTGCAGCTGTGGGCCCTACGCCATGGCGTACATGGCGTATAGCTAAATCCGGCCCTGAGCATGGACGTGGTTTAAAAATTCTGTCTTGGAAGCCCAGACCAGATGTATTCCATGCTCTAAGAAAAGTGGAAGGAAGGCCAAAAAACTGTCAGCATGGTTTAAATGTGAGCTCAGAGAGGCTGTTGCAGCCAAAAAAGCATCTTTCAGAAAATGGAAAAAAGAGCCAAATAAAAGTGGGAAACAACATAAACACTGGCAAGTTAGATGCAAGGCATTGATAAGGCAGACAAAGAGAGAATTTGAAAAAAAGCTTGCCATGGAAGTAAAAATGCATAATAAAATATTTTTCAAGTACATTCGTAGCAAAAAACCTGTGAGAGAGTCAGTTGGACTATTAGATGATAGAGGGGTAAAAGGGGCATTAAGAAGGGATAAGGCCATAGCAGATAGATTGAATGAATTATTTCTTGGTCTTTACTGAAGAAGATGTAGGGAAGTTACCCATGACTGAAATGGTATTTAAAGGTGATGCATCAGAAGAAAGAAATATTGATAAACCGGGAATATGTATTACAAATATTTGATAAACTGAAGAATAGCAAATCATCTGGACAGGATGGTGTACATCCGAGGGTGTTGAAAGAACTTAAATATGAGATTGCAGATCTACAATTATTAATCCATGAATTATCATTAAAATCATCTGTAGTACCTGAAGATTGGAGAATGGCCAATGTACTGCCAATTTTTAAAAAGTGTTCCAAGGGTGATCTTGGCAATTACAGACCACTGAGCCCGACGTCGGTACCGGGCAAAATGGTAGAAGGCATTATAAAGAATAAAATTACTGAACATCTAGATAGTCATGGTTAAATGGGAGAAAGCTAACATGGATTTACGAGTAGCCAAATAAAGTCTTGTCTTTTTAATCTGTGTGAATAAACAAGTAGAGAAAGCTGAGCCAGTCAATATAGTGTATCTGGATTTTCAGAAAGCCTTTGACAAGGTCCCTCATGAGAAACTCTTGGTGAAATTAAAAAGTCATGGAAGCAGTGTACTACTGTTGATCAGGAACTGGTTAAAAGATAGAAAGCAGATAGTAGGACTAAATGGCAATTTTCTAAGTGGGGAAAGGTGAATAGTGGAGTACCCCAGGGATCTGTGCTGAGCCCGCTGCCTTTTAACATCTTCATAAATGACATGGAAATGGGAATAATGATTGAGGCGATCAAATTTGTAGATGATAAAAAATTATTCATGGTTATTAAAATACAAGAGGATTGTGAAAAATTGCAAGAGGACCTTGATAAAATGGAAGGCTGAACATCTAAATGACAGATGAAATTTAATGTGAACAAATACAAAGTTATGCACTTGGGAAGAACAACCCAAACTATGGTTCCACAATGCAAGGTTCCACATTAAGAACCAGCACACAGGGAAAAGATTTAGACGTCATCATGGATAATACATTGAAACCTTCTGCCCAGTGTGTAGCAGTGGCCAAGAAAGCAGATAGAATCTAAGGAATCATAAGGAAAGGAATGGAGAACAAAACCAAGGATATCATAATGCCTCTGTATCGTTCCATGATGAGACTGCATCTTGAATATTGTGTGTAATTCTGGTCACCATATCTTAAAAAAGGGATAGAAGAATTAGAAAAGGTTTAGGCCTCTTCAACTTGGAAAAGAGTTGGTTGATGGGAGATATGATAGAGGTCTATGAATTAATCCATGGAGTGGAACAGGTAAACGTAGATTGGTTATTTATGCCTTCAAAAGGTAGAAAGACTAGGAGACACTCAATGAAACTACAATATAGCTCATTTAGAACTAATAAGAGACAGTATTTTTCCACTCAATGACTGATCAAACTCAAATTCATTACAGGAGAATGTACGTTTATTCATCAAGCTGGTTTTCTAATGTACTTCTGTGGAAGCGTTTTCTTTAAGATATATTTTTTATTTGGACAGGGTCTCAATTGGACCTTGATCTTTTTGTACATTGCTTAAATACCTGTAAGACAAAATTTCAATTTACAGCTAAGTATGATACAAAATCTATTGAATTTTTGTGGTTTTTCGACAAGGGGGCCATCTTTGCATCACATTATACAGGAAACCAGTACAGAGGAATACCTTGTTACACTTCCACATTTTCCATCCCAACTCTCCAAAGAAGGTTTCCCCTTCAGCCAATTCTTGCACATTCGGCGTATTTGCACTTCAATGGCGGATTTTAAAGTCCATGCACAGGACTTATGCCGGCACTTATACCAGCTTCAGTGGTCCGGACTGCTTGCAGGCGAGCCTTACATAACCATCGAGAATGGATTTTTCCTACATGTAATACTCAGAAGATGCCACCTGATTCAGGGTCAATGGAGAAGACTGCAGGAGTACTGCTCTACATGGATAAATCACATCAGGTATTAAAGATCTTACGCAAACATTGGCAAGTTCTTGGCCTTCATTCATGTTCTCAGCAATCTTTAAGTGTGGCCTATACTAGGGGTAGCAATTTAAGAGATCGTTTAGTTCAAACTGTTTTTACACCCTAGTCCTCCCTGAACAGATGGGTTATTTTGCCTGTGGCAGTTGTATGTTTTGTCCGGACACCATGGAAGGTGAATTGTGGGTTGATGCTTCTACTAACAAGATCTGGCATTCACGATCCCATACAGACTGCAAGTCTACCTATTTGGTCTACCTCATAGTTTGCCCTTGTGGGCTAAAATATGTAGGCCAGACTATTCACTCGCTCAAAACACGCCTGTCAGAACACATGTCTTATTTGTGAATGAAGACACTTACAGCACCAATGGTACAGCACTGTGTTCAGTTTAATCATTCTTTTGATAATCTGTCTTGGAGGGTGATAGATTGGATGCCTCCATTAGTTAGTGGGGGAGATCGGGCGATGTGTTTACAATTTTGTGAACAGAAATGGATTTTTATTTTGTGCTCCACACCTCCACAGGGACATTGAGCCCCATTCCGGGAGGGGGGACGTCTGGGTCGTCTGGATATCCCCGCTGAAGATGGGGCTGTTAGGACCCGATTCTGGTCCACTGGAACAAAACATTCCCATTGGAGCCTAAATCAGGCCCGAGGATGACCCGGCATGCCCCTCCTGCCTGCTGGGACGTCTTCCTCGCAAGCACCCCAGATATCCACAGCTCCGGCCCCACAAATCTCTGCTGCCTGACCCACATCTGGCCTCCTGCAGCCTGGATCAGGTGGTGGGGATTGCCCAGCACCCAGCCACAACCCCATGGGTGGCTCCCCTACCCCTAACGGCAAAAAATGCTGCTTAAGCCATTTCTGAGGTGTTATAAGCAGCACGCCCCAGCAGGCCCAGCAGCACATACGGGACCATGACCCGAATCAGCCCTATATTTGATGCCAGGCGGCCTGCCCCTACTCCGCCCCCCCCCCCCCCCACCGGCTCCCCCTGTCCTGAAGCACAGGATGTATGGGGAGAGCCAGTGGGGGAATAGAGTCTAGGCGGATTGCGAGGCTGCATGTCCAGCAGGACGTGCAGCCCCATAATCTGCGTTCTAGAATGAGGGCCTAAATCTTGAATTTGATTGGCACAGTGTTCTGAAGTTCTTTGGCTTTTTGTAGGTGTGATTACATTGTTGTTCTCTAGCCTCCAATCAGCTTTGCTGTAATTGCTTAGGTCAGCAGTGACGTCAGATGCCATTTTTTTTTAAAAGAGTGGTCCACTTATGTTTTGCAGCCCTAATGGGACAAAGTTACCCCATTGTTGCTCATAGTTCACAGAAAATTTCACATATGACGCAGGGTCTTGATAAAAAATGAATGGACCCAAAACATAGTACTGCATCATGCACTCTGTTTTTTTGAACGAGTGCTGTTGGAGAATTTTCTATTTTACATCAGCTAAGTTTTTCTTACTATTTATTTAGACCAATAGGGCAGCTTTTACTGCAATACATTGATTAAAATAGCCATTTCATTTGTAGAAGTCTGTTCCTCACTCTGATAAGTCCAACGAAAGAATATTAACAACAAAATAAGGGTTCAAGTATCCAAGTGTTGTGTTTCACTCCATTTCTGGGGCAGTCCTTCATGTAGATATTGATATTATTCAGCTGGTTGCCCTTTTTTTGGATCGTTTTGTCTCATGCTAAATAATTTAAAAGCTTCAATTTTTGCTGCATTTTTTTTTATTTTATCTTTATAAAATTTTAGAAATCAAACCAAGAAAGTTAACAAACATCTTTGTACAGAAATAGGGTAGAACGGCAGGAAGAAAAAAAAAAGAAAAAGAAAATCTATACATAATAGACATCCAGAAGAAATCTTTAGCCGTCTACCCAGCCCAGCCCCCAAAAAGGAGAGAGGTAAGATAAAAAATAAAAAGTTAGACAATTTATAAAGAAAACATCAGGTTAGTTGTTGTTGTTGTTAAGTGCCGTCGAGTCAGAGTCGACTCATGGCAACCCTCTGGATAGCTATCCTAAATTGTGTTCGGTCTTCAGTCAGGTGGCTCATTGTTGACAGACAGAAGAAGGGGGTTCTATAGATGACTCTATATGACGAGCATTGATGAAAATTACAAGTTGGGAGGGCTCATAAAAAAACATACAAAGCAGACTGATATATATAATATATTTTATCAAGCACTTACACAGATGTTTCAGAAAGGATAGACCACCCAGCTGGTAAACCCAAGGGCATAGGAAAACAAACTCCCTCCGGCGTCTCTGAATTACTCTAGCCAAATCTGGGTATATGCAAACACGTAAACCACAAAACACAATATTCCATTTTTTAAAGACCACTCCTTATCAGAAAGCAAAGCAAAAGTTATTAATAATGTTGAGGTGGACGGTGTTTCTTCTTGAGAGGTTTCAACCAAAGCAGACAAATTTAATTCATCCACTCGCTGATCCCCAATTCTAAGTGCTGACACTGACTTCTTACCCTCACGCAAGTAATATAACTTTACAATTGGTGGTATCAATTCAGCTGGTACAGGCAGAGATTCCATCAATCGTTTAAACATATCTCTAGCTGAGGTTGTAGAAATTTGAGGAAAATTTATAAGTCGCAAGTTATTTGCCCGGGTAAGATTCTCCACCTGCTACAGTTTTAAATTAATTGAGGAAAACCCTTTTATACAGGAGAGTGATTGGTCTTCCAAAGCTACAACTTTAGATTGCAGCTCCTTCACCTCCAGCTGAGCAGCAGTAATTCTAGCATCCATCTTCTCAATCGACGCAGAATTAACTTGTACCTTTGCAGTCAGTGAAGAACCTAGTGGCAACAAAGCTTCCCCCAGCGACACAATTGCTTGCCAAATGGATTTCAAAGTAAAATTTGCAGAACGCGCTTTTGCTACATTTTAATTATAGATCCTGGGAATATGTTGCTTTTCTTTTCTTTTTTTTGGCAAAGCCACTGAATGTAAACCTCTGCTCCCTCTTTGAGTATCTTGGAAGTGCCAGCTCATCTCTCCCCTGGTTTGATATATTGGCTTCCTATCCATTTACTGTTCTTTTTAAGATTACCATAATGAATATACAAATGCATACAAATATTGCACCCTACCCTTACCCCCCCCCCCCCCAAATGAGGGCGTCAAACCACATTCATGGGAGCTTGAAGCTGTTGGAATGAGGGGAGAAAATTAGGGTGAGCTAACATTAAGAAGAGAAAGTAATATGGCACCATAGGAATAGGATGGAGGAGAGAATACAAGTCAGAGGTGATAAAAGATGGAGTGATAGTAGAGAAGGCCTAGAGGGCTCAGGTGCACCTGAGAGTAATAGTGGTAATGAGCACAGGAAGTAAAGTCATCCATGGGGTGGGTGAGTGGGATTTAACAAAGTCAGTAATTAGACAAGGAATAGACAGAAGCAGGTAGCAGAGAGCAAGGTAACGTACAAAAGATGAAGATATAGATGCATACTGACAATAACATAGGGCCTGATACTCGAAGTCCTTTACAAGGGTAACTTCCTTAGCTACCCATGTAAAGGCCTTAACCAGGATTTTCGAAGGGCAACTACACAAGTAGCGCCCTTCGAAAATCCTGGCTAAATCCCTAGCATCCACATAGCATCGGGGCGTGTAAGGAGCATTCAGGCCGGAGCAGGTGCAGAGGAAGGGGCTACATGGGTAGCAGCGATTTTCGTTGCTACCTGTGTAGTCCTCTGTGCCTTAACGATAGGCGAGGAAAAACCTTGCCTTTCTTTAAGACACAGAGGCTACGCGGGTAGCAACGAAAATCGCTGCTACCCATGTAGCCTCTGCAACTTCCATAGTCTGCCCACCGACCCCCCCTAACCTGGATTTTCACTTCGGATTTTCACTTCTGCTGGCACAGAAGTGAAAATCCGGGTTAGGGGGGTCGGTGGGCAGGCTATGGGCCGCCACGGCACATAGCCTGCCCAACTCAATATTGGGCCCTAAATATATAATAGGCTAAAATTCTAGGCAGGCACAAGCAAAAGTCCAACCAAAAAGCTAGCATTCAGTCTTGCAGTGAATGTGCTCTCAGCAAACACAGAGAATCAAATAGGAAGCTCTCAGCTCATGTGTTCAGAAAGAACACAGGTCTTACATAATGCCTTAGCAATTGCCACACAATGAGTCTGATTCCGAGGGGGGTACGTCTGGACTGTCCGGATGTCCCCGAGGAAGACGAGCCCATTAGGACCCGATCCTGGATTGCGTGAACAAAATGTTCCTGCAGTACACAGAATCAGGCCCGTGGATGGCCCGACTCCCACGACTTAGGTCCCCCTCTTCCCCACCGTCTGACCCATGGCTTGCCAGCTCAGGCCTGGATTGGGTGGTGGGGACCTACCTGCACCTGACCCTGACCCCGAAGAGGGATCCCCGGCTACAATCGCTGGGTAAGTGCTGCTTATTTCAACTCCGAGATGGAATAAACAGCACACCCCCACGGACCCCGCAGGATGTATAGGGCCATGACCTGAATCAGCCCTGTATGTCATGCCAGGCTGACATTCCCCTGCTCTGCCCCAGCCCCGACCCTTCCCCCTCTCACCCCCCTCTCCCAACCAGCTCTCCCCGTCCTACTGCTCAGGACGTCCAGGGGGAGCAGGAGGGAAAATAGGGCCCGGATGGCTTGTGTCTTAGAATTGGGCCCAATGCCTCCCTTGCGATCACTACATCAACCCCCTTTCTCTGAGAAGAGTGTCATTATCAGATAGCATTTGTCAGCTGTCAGAGAGTGCTGTTGCACATTCAGGGTTTCCCTGAGCTTGTGTCCTCCATGGTGACAACACCTGCAAAGTGCCAAGGGCAGTTTGGCCATACACTGCCTGCATCCTTCCCCTTAGTCAGTAAAAAAAAATGCCCATTCTCTGAAGGTACCCTCCCTGCCCCTCCTTCTGAAGACCTGACTCCACAGTCCCTTCTCTTGTAGTACCTTAACACCTGTGGGTATAAAGCCCATTGATTAAATCAATGTGCAAGCCAAGCCCATGCATAGCTTATGTCTTCTTGGCTTTTGCACACTATCAAGGTAGTGAGGGGACAGTGCTCCTTCCCAGCCAGCTGTTCAGCTAGGAGGAGGTTGCCTTGCAGAGCTATGGAACCATTTTGCTTATAATACTACTCATCCACTTCAGCAAATGACAAAGCGATGGGACCAGATGGGATATATCAGAGAGTATTGAAGTTCTAGTGGCTCCACTATCTTACCATTTCAATGCTTTTTTAGAGTTGGGAGTGTTCTCAGAGGACGGGAGAAGGGTGCATGTGGTACCTTTACATAGTTACCCTGGTTATCCAAGTTGAATCACCTGTTATTTGTAAATACAGTGTAGATCTCTGCCCGTATAAACTCATTTGTTTCATGTAAACCGCACTGATATTGAATAGCGCAGTATAAAAGATTGTAAATAAATAAATAAATAAAAAAGCAAAACTAAGGATGAGGTTGTGAACTAAGAGAGTGCTCAGTTAGTGAAAACTGAAGTAGTCTTAAATGAGAAGGTTAACTCCCAATCTACTGATAACGCACCAAACATGAAAAATAAAATCGCAAAACAGGAAACTGTTACTTCTTGGAGATTCCCCATGTCTTTTGGGGAAACTGCTAGATACATATGACCTAGATTGGCCACTGTTGGAAACAGGATACTGGGCTTGATGGACCTTGGTCTGACCCAGTATGGCATATCTTATGTTCTTATGTTCTTATTCCATCATCAGAGGGATTAACTTGGGAACACAGTCCAAAGGACAGAAGATGGTCAAATGCCTCCCAGGCTCTTCAGCCAGCAGGAATACAAAACAAATTGTTAGCATAGTCAGTGCAGAAAGTGAACACTCCAAAATTGATGTTGTCATCCACTTGGGTACAAATGACCTGGCTAAAAACAGTGCCTCTGCAGTTCAAAGGGACTTCCAGATTCTGGGGAAGAAACTTAAACCTACTGTCAACACTATAGCATTCTCAGAAGTTCTACCTGTTCATACTAAGAGGTAAGATAGGCTGAATCACAAAAACAACTTTAATATGTTGCTCCAAACCTGGTGTAAACAAGAAGGATTTAGATATATAGGCAACCGGGGCAATAGATGGAACAACAACAGGCTATACTGTATTGATGGACTGCATCTCTTTGTGGCAGGAAAAAATATTCTAAGTGATAAATTCAAGGAATATGGACAAGCATTTAAACTAGAGAAAGGAACGAGTTCAGTACATCACTCCCAGCAAAAAATATAATAACACTGGAAACAGTCACCATATTAACCCACATATCAATGACAAGTTCGAAGAGGAGTCTAGAATAAAATCCATGCAAAATACAAGCACATCAACCAATAATTGCTGGAAGGAAACAAGCACAAATGCTCAAACAAGCCAACAAAGTTCTTGACCTGGAAGCTCTAATAGTGGAAATGGACTTAGACATTGTTGCCATTACAGAAACATGGTTTAACGAGTTGCATAAATGGGATATAGCCATAGCTGGCTATAACTTATTTAGAAGAGAGAGAAAAGACAGAAAAGGAGTAGTAGCCCTATATCAAAAGCAATATTAAAGCTGCTGAAATGCAGTGGACGTGGGGAAAAGAAGAAGGGCTGTGGATTGTGTTGGAAAGAGGAGATGATCCTATCATCCATACTGGTGTAGTCTACAGGCCTCCAAGTCAAATGGAAGAAATGGATAGAAAAGTGATCACTGATATTGCAAAGGTAGCCATGAAGGGAGAAGTGATCATACTGAGTGACTTTAATCTACTGGATATGGACTGGAATATTCCTTCTGCAAATCTGGAAAGAAGTAAAAAGACTGTGGATGCCTTCTAAGAAGCATTGCTCAGACAAATGGTGATGGAACCAACCAGGGAAAGCTTGACGCTGGATCTCGTACTCACCAATGGAGATAGTGTGTCAAATGTCTGGGTGGTGCCCACGTGAGCAGCAGCAATCATCATACAGTGTGGTTTGAGGTAAAAGCCAAGGCAGAGTCCAATCACAGCAAACTCAAAGTGCTAGACTTCAAAAACACTGACTTCAGTAAAATGGCAAAGTGCCTGAAGGAGGAATTGGCAGTGTGGGAGGAGATAAGGGAAGTGGAATTGCAGTAGGATAAGCTAAGAGAGGCAATAAAAGGGGCACCAAATATATATGTAAAGAAAGTAAATAAAAACAAGAGGAAAAGGAAACCTATATGGTTCTCCAAAGAAGTGACTGCACAAATAAAGGCAAAAAACACAGCTTTCACAAAATTCAGCTCGCAAACAGATTAACACAGAAAGGAATACAGGAAAAAGCTAAAAGAAAAAAATAAGGATAGCAAAAGCAAAAGCGGAAGAAATGATGGCTAAAGCTATGAAGCGTGGAGACAAAACTTATTTCAGCTGTGTATATTCAGGAGAAGAGGAAGAACAGAGGTGGAATTGCAAGACTCAAAAGTGCCAAAGACAGATTCATGAAAAAATGGACATGCTAAATAAATACTTTTGCTCTGTGTTCACTAAAGAAAATCCTGTAGATGGACCACGTATGATTGACAAATATACAAATGGGAATGGAGAAGATACCACACCATTCACAGAAGATGATGTTTTTGAATACATTGAAAAACTGTAAGAGGATACAAGGCTATGAGTTCCAGGATATTAAAAGAAGTCAGAGATGTTCTGGCAGGGCCTTTAAACGATGTTTTTAATAGATCATTGGAGACAGGAGAGGTTCCGCAGGATTGGAGAAGGGCTGATGTGGTACCTCTTCACAAAAGTGGTATAGGGAAGAGATGACAAACTATAGGCTGATAAGCCTAATCTCGGTGTTGGGAAAGGTAATGAAGGCATTCCTGAAAGAAAGAATAGTTGACTTTCTAGAAACCACAGGGTTCCGTGATCCATGGGATGATCATGTCAAATAAATCTGATTGAATTATTTGACTGGGTGATAGGGGGCGAGAGGTTGGTGTGCAAGGACCATGAGGAGGACCCTGGATTGATTGTTTCTGAGGATCTCAAGGTGGCAAAACAATGTGACAAAGCAGTGGCAAAAGCCAGGAAGGATGCTGGGTTGCATACAGAGAGGAATAACCAGCAGAAAGAAGACGGCATTAATGCCCCTGTACAAGTCATTGGTGTGGCCTCACTTGGAATATTGTGTCCAGTTTTGGAGACCATATCTCACAAAGGATATGAAAAGACTTGAAACGGTTCAGAGGAAGGTGACCAAAATGATTTGGAATCTGCACCAGAAGATGTATGAGAAGAGCCTTGAAGACCTAAATATATATACCCTAGAGGAGAGGAGGGACAGGGGAGATATGATACAGATGTTTAAAAACTTAAGGGGTATTAATGAACAAACAAACCTTTTTCAAAAAAGGAGAAGCTGTAATACTAGATGGCATAAAATGAAGCTGCAGGATGGTAAACTTAAAAGCAAAGTCAGGAAATACTTTTTCACTGAAAGGGTGGTGGATGCTTGGAATGCCCTCCCGATGGAGGTGGTGAGTCAAATACAGTGATGGAACTCAAAATGGCATGAGACAGTGGATCCCTTTATAGAAAGAGGTAAAGCAACTATTTTTTTATGCTTCAACAAATAGAGAGGGGCACAGAGCACCGGGTACAACCCTAATAAAGGCTTAGTGGGGGATGACTTGCTTGGAATGGCAATTACACCTACTCTAGTCATCTTACTTGGTAGACTAGATGGACCATAGTGGTCTTAATCTGTCAACGTATACTATGTTAGTGGGTAACTACGGTCCGGTTAGTCTGAACTCTGTGGTAAGTAAATTAATGAAACACTGCTAAAACAGAGGATAGTGAGGTTTCTGGATCCCGGTAGATTGAAGGATCTGAGGCAGCATGGTTTTGCTAGAGGCAGGTCTCATCAGCCAAATCTAATCAATTTCTTTGACTGGACAACCAGAGAGTTGGACTGAGGAAGAGCTGTAGATGTGGTATACTTAGATTTTAGTAAAGCCTTTGACACCGTTCCACAGAGGCAACATAAATAAATAGAGCACCTTAGGGATGGACCCTAAAGTAAATGGAGCTCACTGAGGAGAAAGATGTTACCAGCGGTGTGCTGCAGGGATCTCTCTATAGTCTGATTTATTCATTTAAACATTTTTGCTAATGTTATTGCAGAAGGGCTGTCAAGTAAGGTTTGCCCCTTTGCAGATGATACCAAAATCTGCAATAGAGTAGACACCCAGGAAGGAGTACATGACATGAAAAGGGATCCAGCAAAGTTTGACGAATGGTCAAGAATTTAGCAACTGAGATTTAACACCAAAATAATGAAGGGTCATTCATTTGGGCTGCAAAAATCCAAGGGAGTGATACAGTATAGAAGGTGAAGTACTTCTGTCCATGAAAGAAGTGTGGGATCTAGCCGTGATTGAAAGAAAGCTCAGGAATGAGGGGGAATAGGATGAAGGTGATAGGGGATAGGGGATAGAGTCAAGAATAATATGCAGAATATTTCTTCATGGAAAGAGTGGTAGATGCATGGAATAGTTTCCCAGTGGAGGTAATAGAGACAAGGACTGTATCTGAATGCAAGAAAACATGGGACAAACACAGAAGATCTCTAAAGGAAAAAAAAGAGACTATAGTAGTGGGTATGGAAGGGCCGTCTGGACAAGCTGTATGGTCTTTTTCTGCCCTTATGTTTCTATGTAAATTTAAAGACACAAATCTGTGTATCTCTTCTTTGAAGTCACCCTTTCATGAAGATCCATTCCCAGTTTGCCCATTGAGAATGCAAAATTACTTGCCTGTAATGATGAAATAACTAATTGTTTAATAATAAACTACAAGCTTTAAAAATGCAATTTTTTTTTAAGTACCATCAAGTCAATGCTGTCTCCTGGTGACCCCGCAGCTCCTGGATTTTCTTGGCAAGGTATGACCACAAGTCAATTGCCAGGCCTTTTCTTCCGCGGTAAGGAAGGGTAAAGTGACTTGCCCAAGGTCATAATGAGATGCAGTGGGAATCGAACCTCAATCTCCTGGGTGCTAGGTTACTCCTTCATTCAAAAATGTAAATATGTACATTTAAATTAGTATCTGAATTTTATTGGAAGCTCTAGGAGAACAAAAGAAACACGGTTAAATTTCTGTAATACAGAATTCTATAATGCAGTGAAGAAGTATCCTAGTGATCAGCGCAGAGGTCTCATTTCAAAAGAGATCAGCATTTGAATCCCACTGGCACTCCTTGTGGTCTTTGACAAGCCACTTAAACCTCCATTGCCTCAGGTACAAACTTAGACTGTAAGCTCTTTGGGGATAGTGAAATAACCACTGTACTTGACTGTAATGTGCCTTGGATTAATACCAATGAACGACAGGTTAACCAGGAATCTACAATGATGTCCAAATTCTAGAGATGTGCAGGCGAAAAATTTGCATTTTATTTAGTTTCCCATGTTGTTTGCAGAATTTTTAATTTTCTTTTGTTTTGTTTTAATTTCGTCACTTCCCATCTGTTGTTAATAGTGTGTACTGCCACTTAATAGGGAGCTCTATAGCTCAATAATGTGCACAATGGGCAAATAGTGCACACTATTAAGTGGTATTGTGCACTATTAAGCAATACTGTATGCTATTTGAGCAGGCATGAATAGTAATCCCTATTGCTCAATAGTACGTACTATAAAGTGATAGTGCACACTATTAACCACAGATGAGAAGTGATGAAATTTCAGGGGGTGTCTGTTTTCATTCAAAAACAACATGAAAAGATATAGAAAATGTCATTAACTTTGCCCATGCTGTTTCAAACGAATGCACATCCCTACCAAATTCATCACCTCCTTACCAACAGGAATTTTAGGCAATCTTAATACTATTTAATTCATGTACTGAGGGCCAGATTTTTAAAGCACTAGATGTATGTTACATGTGTAAAGGAGGGCCTTACCCGGGTAAAACTGTCAAAACCGTGTAAACCAGATTTTCAACAAGGAGTCTTCAGTCGAGAATACCAGCTAACCACACAGTGCCAGGTGCCGAGGCCCAGGGGCATAACGGGGGCATGTCTGTTGTCATCCCACATAAACCATATTTCTGAAAGCCCTGTGCAGCAACATTGAACGGCACAAACCACAGAAGTCCATGCGACGTTTCCTGGTGCCTAAGAGCAAGTGGTGTGCGTGTAACCCATGTAGTAGTGTTGCAGCACACGGTACAGCAAGGAGAGCATATCCAGGCATGTACCCAACCTGTACAGAGAAGCCATGTGGGCCATGCATGCTGTTCTAGAGGTGGAGACATGGCAGCCGCGCCTGTACAAAGCAGAAGAGGGGGTAGGCGATGCTGAGACAGCAGCAGGCAGCAGTCCAGTGGCAGGGACGGAGATACCGTGCTCCATGTGTATACAGGCCCAGGGTGGGCTATCTACAAATGACAGAGAAGGAGGTCTACCAGAGGTACAGACTGATGGGGCAACAATAACAGAGCTGTGCCACATACTCAGTGGTGACCTGGAGCTCTCCACCACCAGAAGTCAGGACCTCCCAGTGGCAATGAAAGTGATCACAGTCCTAGGATTCCTGGTAACTGGCATCTTCCAGCACCTGCATACAGCACCTGCATACATGCCTTTACCAGTGTCCTGCTGCGGGGAATGAGTCACCTCATCGCCTTCCCTCGGACACAGCAGGAGCAGCATGAGACCATGCAGGCCTATTATAATGTGGCAAGGTTTCCATCTGACCTGGGAAGTATAGACTGCACCCACATTGCACTACATGCCCCATGGATGGTGCAGAGGGCATACCGTAACTGGCATGGCCACACATCGATGAACATGGAGGTCGCTGTGGATGCCAACATGACCATAACGGATGTGTGTGTCCATTACCCAGGGTCATGCCATGATGCCTTTTTCCTTGCCCTGTCCAGCCTAGGACAGGCAGCAGCTGGAGGACAGCTCAGAGATGCATGGCTGCTTGGTGAGTGATGTGATGCCCACTGCATAACTAATATTGCACCCCATCCTGCTGGTTTATTGTCTGTGTTATATTGTCCATCACATCCCCCATTCCCACCCAACACATGTTCCATGCTTATGTGCACATCTCCCATTGCCCCCACAGGCGACCTTGGATACCCGCTGAGGACATGGCTGCTGACACTGGTACAGCACCCCAGGAGCCGGCAGGAAGAGTACTACAATGTTGTCTATCAGCAGATCGGGGGGTGGTGGAGAAAAGCAATTGGTGTGCTGAAGAGCCGCTTCCCGTGCATCAACAGGATGGTGGAGAGCTCCTCTACAGCCCAAAACATGTATGCCAGATATTTGCATCCAGCTACATACTACACAACCTTGCATACATGCGTGGATTGCCTGATCCAGAGCCACAGGCTCCAGAGGAGTAGGAGGTTGCTGATACAGCGGATGGCAATAGTGCCCTGGTTGGGAGCCAGCAGTAGGCACAAGCACTGGCATACCATGTGCAGCTGATAAGGGACAGCTTTTGAGGTGGCCGCCACACACCCTCACCCTGTTATGCTATGTATAAGCACCAATAAAGTGCCCTCACTACCATTATATGTTCTGTGTACTCATTTCCCATCAAAGGTATTCCCTGCCCCCATGTTTCAAGCCTACCATGGGTGCTTGCCAACACATGCACTGCAGTGCAGTGAAGCAATGTGCTGGCAGTGTCATCTCACCAGAGGGGCTGGCCCCTGCACACAGTTCAGGGCTACCAGGTGTCTGTGCAGGTGCACTTACACCCCCTGCTCCGACCTCTCAGGCCTGCATTATGCCCACCAAACTGCATAGCAAGTCATCAATAGTTGCCTGGTATGCTGCCATCTTCTGCATGAGACGCAGGTGCCCCTCAAGTAGCGCTCCACACGCAATCTGTGGCCCCACCACACCTCATGCTCTGCCTCCCTTGCCTGTTCTGCAGCCTGCAGGTCCTTCTGGATGCCATGCGACTCAGTCTGGATGCCCTCTGTGCATGCCAGCAGGCATGTCCCCTCCTGCACTAGCTCCTGGTCCACATCTGTGGCATCAGCATCCACAGTGTCATCAAGGATGGTGAACTCTAGCTCCAACAGCAGTGCATCATCTGACATGGTCTCTTGGCAGATACCCTGTCCTGTTCCTCATTGCTTTGTGTCACACCGGACTGCTCCTCAGCCCCTGGTGTCGGGCCAGACTACCCCACTGGCCTTGATGCTGGACTGGACTGCCCCTCTGCCCTGGCATGCACACCACCACCTGTGGATGTGCTGCATTCCAGCTGTGCACCGGCCACATCCTTTGCAGATGGTGAGGCTCTCCCTGACACATCTGATCCTGGCTGTGGGTGTTGGGTCCTTGTGAGGTCTGTGGGAGAGCAAAGGTGCCAGAGGATGGTGTCATGGGTAGCAATGTCGGTCTATGGGGTGGCACCAGGCCAATAAAGAGACAGGCAGGGGCTTCCCCGACCTCTACCGCCCCCAGCCCCCACATCTCCCAAGCAACATCAGACAGATGGACACGCCCTGAGCAGGTTGCACCATGTCGTGGGCACAGACATGGCCCCCATAATGCCACCCAGGCCATGCGTCAACCCCTACTCACCCTCATGTGGGCTAGGGGTGGAGCTATCAAAGTCCGTGACCCCTGCAATGGAGATATCAAAGGACTGCAGCACTTGTTCCTTCAGGGGTGTGAGTTTGTGCTGGCGCACAGGTGGCAGCTTGTTGTTGCTGGCCCTCCTCTCCTTTGCAGCCTCCTGTACCATCCACCACTTTTTCTTTATGTCATCCATGTCCCTGTTGTTGTGGTGGATGGCATTGACCTGCCTAACTATGACATGCCATGCTGACATCTGTGTGCTGGCATCCTCTGCCACAAAGAGTGCTGTGTGCTGCTGTATGATGATCCCCAGGGCCATAGAGGTCTCTGAGGTTGTGAAGTTGGCCTTCCTGGTCCTCTTTTGCCCTTTCCACCCTGTCTCTGCCATCATGCTGTACCTACAGGCGCTATGGCTGGATCATGCTACCCATGGAGGCCCTGTTACACATACGTGGATATGATGTCCAACCACACCCGCCCCATCCAAAACCATATCAGCTTCCTGCGTAGGTTCCTGTACACCATTGGTATGAGAATCTGCCTAACAGCTATCCACCTTAGGACGCAAGGCCCACACACCACATTGTGGAGGCCTATGCATGCATGGATGCCCAGACAGCAATGCATAGGCCAGACAGCATGGTAGCAGGCATGGGTGCTGCAGCATGAGGTGTGCCCTCCCAGGCCAGGGTACGTGCTGTGCATGTGCCACCATTGCAGCACACCTATGGTGAATGGCGATCGTGCACGTACCCTGCACGGGAATGGTGGCGCCAGACTGCCCCATTGTGCACGGGTATGCAACGTGCATGCTACCCATGTGAAGCGGGTGATGAGGGAGCACTGAGTGTGTATGCACCAATGGTACTGCCCGTGCAGAGCTGATGCGGCGTCCACCCTGCGCCAGTATGGTACAGTAATGCTGCCCATACAGGGCAGTGCTGCACATGTAGTGCCTCTGTGCCATACCTGCGCAGAGACCCTACACATGGTAAACACCCCCCAATGCTCAGAACACCAGTGCCACCTCCCACAGACCCCAGCACCACATACGCATACAAACAGACCTGCCCCCACAAAGCTGACAACACACTGGGATTGCAACAGATGGGAATTTTTATTTATAAGTCTGCAACATAGCCAGCAATGGCAACATATCTGCCTCAAACACTGATAGCAATCCCCACAGCTAAGGGGACAGTGGGCACCCGTGCCTTCGTCAAGGTGTACCTGCCCATCATGGGTGGAGAGGGACAATACCTGCCATGGGAAGCACCTATAGTGCAGAGAGCCCTGCCTGTGGTCTGTCAAGGCATCAGTGAGGGTATCCAGGCACATGGAAAGTGCCTGGATTGCTGTTTGTATGTCCCCCCTAAGGGACATGCCACCAGAGTGGCCAGGGCCTAGTCCACATTCTGTCCACATTCTGCCTGCTCAGTGGTGGCACAGAGGTGCCTGGTGTGGGTCTGCCATGGTGTGCGCAGGGGGCTGGGGTGGATGTGGGGGCCTACGGACAAGGAGTGCTACTCACAGGTCTAGTGTACTTTGCTCTTGCCCCTGTCCATGCCTAGAGGATGCCCCATGGCTTCCTGGGATGGACATGTCCAGACATGGCTGTGGGGGCAGTGGTCAGGCAGGGTCCATTGTCCCTCCCCTGGTCCCCCTGCTGGGTGTCTGCTGGCCCTGGTTGCAGCACACTGCTATACCTGCAGCACTTGGTGGGTGGTGGCTGCATACCCCCACCCTCCTCCTTGGACCCCTTCCTGCCCCCACCCTCTGAGCTACCCTCTCCCTCGGACTCCCCTTCCTGCCACTCATCCTCTGAACCACCATCCCCTTCAACTCCCCTTCCAACCCCTCGCTCTCTGAGCCATCCTCCCCCTCGGATTCCCCTTCCTGCCCATCACCCTCTGAGCCACCCTCCCCCTTGGATTCCTCTTCCTGCTACTCACCCCCTGAGCCCTCCCCGTACTTAGACTCCCCCTCCTGCTGTGCCATGGAACCCTCACTGCCCTGCCACTCAGTGGAGCTGTCCTCCATAGCTGAGGCACTGGTCTCCTCCTCGTCAGCACTGCTACTGCTTGTGTCAGATGGGGATGCAGGCTGGGATGGATGCACCACAGCAGGTCCACCCCCTGGGGTCATAAGAACATAAGATATGCCATACTGGGTCAGACCAAGTTCCATCAAGCCCAGTATCCTTTTTCCAACAGTCGCCAATCTAGGTCATAAGTACCTAGCAGTTTCCCCAAAAGACACAGGTTCCTCAGTGCTTGTATTCCTGTGTCCCTTTTAATAATGGTTTATGGACCTTTCCTCCAAGAACTTGTCCAAACCTTTTTTAAACCCAGCTACACTAACAGCTTTTACTACATCCTCCGGTAACAAATTTCAGAGTTTGATTACACGTTGAATGAAAAAATATTTTCTCTTATTGGTCTTAAATAGGTTACCCTGTAACTTCATTGCATGTCCCCTAGTCTTTTTATATTCTGATGATGTAAACAATTGACCTACGTTTACCCGTTCCACTCCATTCATTAATTTGTAGACCTCTATCATATCTCCCCTCAGCCATCTCTTTTCCAGGTTGAAGAGCCCTAACCTTTTTAGCCTCTCTTCATAGGAGTATCCTTCCATCCTCTTTACCATTTTGGTGGCTCTTCTCTGTACCTTTTCTAATAATGCTATATCTAGATACAGCGACCAGAATTGAACACAATATTCAAGGTGCGGTCACACCATGGAACGATACAGAGGCATTAAAATATCCTTTGTTTTATTCTCCATTCCTTTCCTTATGATACCTAGCATTCTATTTGCTCTCTTGGATGCTGCTGCACACTGGACGGAGGGTTTTAACATGTTATCCACGATGATGCCTAAATCTTTTTCCTGGGTGGTGGTTCCCAATGTGGAACCCTGCATTGTGTAACCATAGTTTGGGTTGTTCTTTCCTTGGTGCATAACTTTGCACTTGTCCACATTAAATTTCATCTGCCATTTTGATGCCCAGTCTTCCAATTTATCCTCTTGTGTTTTAACAACTTTAAATAGTTTTGTGTCATCCTGTAGGTAGTCGAGGCCTGTATATTAGGCCTGAGTCCCCCTCCCTTACTTTGGAATATTATAAATGCCGCTTTGGAAAATTAAGCTGAACAGGACAGAAATGCCAGTAGTTAGAGAAACAGCCTTGCTCTGCTTTTGATAAGCAATGTTCTGATAAGAAAATAAAACTTTTCCACTGTTTTTTGTTATGGTTTAACCACAGATGTCTTTTCAGTTTATGCTTTCACGCTGTAGCTCTGTTAGCACACACTGACCTTGTAGAGAATAGCAGCATGTATTTTTGAAGAATATATTTTGTCTAAGCATTTGAGCCATGGCTAGAAAGATTTGCATGGGGGGAACAGGTGTAAGCCCGGTCAAAGATGGCTATTGGAGGAAGGTAGCTGGGCCACCAAGACCAATGAGGAGTTTTGCCTGTATTAGACTGGAGAAGAACAGTATATAAACTGTCGTTTTTCTGAGCTCAGGGCTCAGACATTTTGTATGTGACATTGGCCTGAGTCTGTGCACATTACACTGGTTTGAATTCTAGTCAATAGACTCCTGGTTTTATTGGTTGCGGACACTTCGCTATTACAACCCCACTCATTGGTCCCTTTTCCTGGTCATATATGAATATGTCAAAAAGCAGCGGACCCAGCACAGATCCCTGGGGTACTCCACTATTCACCTTTTTCCATTGGGAAAATTGGCCATTTAGCCCTACCCTCTGCTTTCTATCTTTTAACCAGTTCCTGATTCACAATAATATATCACCTCCTATCCCATGACTTTCTAGTTTTGCCAAAAGTCTCTGATGAGGGACCTTGTCAAAGGCTTTCTGAAAGTCTAGATACACTATATCAACCGACTCACCTTTGTCTATCTGTTTATTCACACCTTCAAAAAAACATAACAGATTAGTAAGACAAGATCTTCTGTGCCCATGGTATACAGGACTTGGATGGCTCCTCCCTCAAACCAGCTGTCAGGGAAGAGGGAGGGGAGGTTAAATAACTACACCTGCGTAGCCATGGTGTGGGACTGGCTTTATTGCTTCACTTTGCATGTCTCCCTCTCCCTTCCTCACCACCCTAGAGCCTTCACAAGTTAATGTAATTACTAGTTTCATAAGTTCATAAGTTCTCTGTAAACATGTGAGTTTGATGTAAACCGCTTCGATTTAACGATAAGGCGGTATATAAAAACTGTTAAATAAATAAATAATCTCCAGGGGACCCCATGTGCATTGTGGAACCCACCCTGAGGCCATGGATGTGTGCCATTTCACAATGCACACTACATGCCTTCCATGATGCCCACATCCACCCCGCTCTGTACCCCCTACCCATGAGCATCTGTGGCCTGCCGTCCTCAACACCCCCCGAGGCCACAGCCTCCCACAGGGGGCAGTGCCAGTGGGTGCACACATGGCATAGCAGCTTGGGGGGGTTGTCCAAGGCACATCACCATCATTGTGTACAAGGGATACCACACTGCCAGGCCTGCCTGCATCTGTCCAGCAGGCATGACTGTCATCCCCTGGGTCTGACGGGGCCCAATGAATAACTCACTGACCTTCTTCTGCTGCCAGATGCTCCCTGATGCACTGGTGTTGTGCTGGTCACCTCCACCATGGCCTCCAGAAATGGCACTTTAGCATCTCAAGGGTGCATCACAAGTCATAGTTACTGTGAGAGGGGAGGAGGACACAAATGGGATTGGTTGTCTGTTTCCATTGCACTTGTTGTGCATACCTGAATCTTCTCTCTGCCCTGGGGACCACCCAGTGTGGGGACAGGGGCAGATCCATGAGTAGCTGGTGTGGGGGGCATATGATGGTACACCACTGCCAGATGGGACTGGGTTCATTTACTCTGCTCCCATTGACCTTGGACATGTGTTCTGTGATGCCACCATCAGTGCCAGCTTCCCCGCTGCTGCATCTGTGTCACCCCTCTGGTTCCATTTGCAACCTTGGCAGCCCTTACCCCTACCTGGTCCCCCCATCTGTTACACATATCCCTGCCTTGGCACCATGGTATCTGGTTGGGGAATGTGGGCAGGCACGGCTGTGCAGAGGGGGTGATGGGCAGCAGTGGCTGGTACTCATGCAGGGATACACTAACAGCACACATGCGGGTGCTGACACTGGCCCCCTACAAGCCATGGCTAGGGGTCACAGGGACTGTGGGTACGGGCGCATGTCTGGGGCATCTCTGCAGCCCTGCAGGTACCCTTGGGGCAGGCATCCCAACTCCCAACACCTCATGCGCAGAACAGTGACTTTGCAATGTGGTCTGGCTGCCATCCACTACCAGGGTGTGCAGCAGCAACCCCACCTGCTGTGTCTGGGTATTACTTCTGCTTTGGGCAGCCAGGGATGGCAGCTATAGCAAGCATGGTCGTCACTACTACTACTACTACTACTACTACTACTACTACTACTGAGCATTTGTATAGCGCTACCAGTCGTACGCAGTGCTGCACAGACATGTAAGAGACAGTCCCTGTTCATCAGAGCTTACAATCTAGTCAAGACAAAACACAGAAGGTGTAAGCAGGGAAAAAACAAGGGGAAAGAAAAAGGAGATCAGGTGAGTCACCCCACAGTCACTTGTTCTGCTATCATTGGTGCAGCCACTGGCATGTGTCTTGGCCCAACAGCCCTTTCTCCTGGGTCAGACACATACCTGGGCCATTCAGGGTGTGTCAGGGCTGTCATGTTGCTCAGCCCCCCCCCCCCTCCTTCCATGTGCATCTCTCCTTATCTATGCAGACAGAGCTGGATGGCCCTCCAAATCGCCATTGAGAGATGCCGGTTGGGACAACAGCCACCCTGCGGTATAGGATCCCCTCATACCTAAGTACAGCATGGGTGAGGGCCTCGGATTCAATGGGGGAGAAGTTCACACTTCGTCTCAATACCATTCCACTGTTGTCAACCCTTCATGCCACAAGGGGATGACAAGGTCATCCATGCACGGGTACGACGGGTGGGGGATACAAGGCGTTAAGACTATTTAACATTCTGCCTGCCTGCTCGCCGTTGGGGAGCCTACACAGGTAAGGCAGACTAACTTGCCTTGTGTGCTGAATCCATTTCCCAGTCCCTGTACGTACATGGCTAGGCCACACTAGGTACCTGCCACTACGTTCCCTTTATGCCACATTTGGGTGGCACATAAATCATGATTTGGACACTTTTACTGAATGGGTATCTTTCTGTGGGTATGGCCAGCCTCAGCGCCTTGTTGAAAATCTGGCTCTGAATGTCTAACTCGGTACTAACTATCATTGCTTCAATTTTCTTAAAACTGATTTGAACACCATGTACCCTACACCAGTCTTTGATAGCTAGAAACATTTAACTAAATTCAACTATTAAATGTCATCGGTTGTAAAGAATGGAAGAAATAGCAAACTATTATCTGAATATAATTGGATAGCCAATGGCCAAAGATCTCAATAGCAAACAAAAAGGGACCATATGAACATTAAACAATGAAGGTGGCAAAGCATAATCTTGTGTGATCCCTATATTACCATTTGGAAGAATCTTCCCCAATCTGCACACATTCGGGTCAATATTTAAAAAGCACTTAGACATTCATTTGTAGGCCAAATATCTAAGTGCTGTTTTTTTTTTCTAAAATACAGTAGCCACTTCAGCACGGCAAGGATATTGCAGAAGAAATAAAAGTAGCTAAAGGGGTTGGGGTACATGATAATGCTGTCAGCCACCTGATCTTGCTTTATTGGCATATGGCAATAGCCATTGCTCTGGTTTGTATGTCCAAAAATAACAGTAGGTATTTCAAGGACTCAGCATGAATAAAATAAACTGCTATCACTGTGCTGTTGATCCCAGCAGCACAAGAACTCATAGGTGGATGGACAGATGCCCATGTCCTTCCAAGAAATGGCAGATTTTCCAGCTTAAAGTCAATGGGATGGAGGCCTCTTCTGATGCTAGTTCCTCTTTTTCTTAGCATGGTATATCTTCGAACAAGAAAGAGATGCACAAATAACGAAGGATGAAGCTCAGTCAATTGCTGAGCTTTCATTTTTCTTGCTTTGGAAGAATTTCAGATGGCGGTGGGTTTCTATATTAGCTTTACACTGTTTTGCTAAATCTGCTAATATCTGGATTTGGTAACATGGACTTAATTTTAAGCTCATTCATAACCTTTCATGAATCAATTAGCACACAGCGGCGATCTAAATACAAACTGAAAGCTACACATAATGTATGATAATCATTGGGAAAAAGGAGAACCAACATTTCTTTCACTGTTTGTGTTAAGCTAAGGGAGAACAGTTTACTAACAACGATGTGCTTTATTGATTTATGTAGCACAGGACATTTGATTTTCTAAAAACAGCATTCAAAATAAAGACTTATTGATTGGCAGGCTCTTTTGTTAGATGCTAGGTTCATTTTTACAGGCAATATTGCTGTGACCGTGCAAATATTATTCTGTATATTAGAAAATCCAGGAGTAAAGACTAAAGGAAGACCATCTGAAATATGAATGTATAATATATGATCTAATTTAGATATAACTGTGATTTAAACAGTACATGGTTGATTCCTTGACTCCTTCCCAAGGAAAAATGTATTTAGAAAGTAATTGATTCTCCAACAATTGTTGGAGAAGTTCATAAAAAATACATCTTAAAAATTAGAACTTAAGGGGCCTGTGCACTAAAACTCAGGTTAACTTCATTTTTTTTTACTGTGCATTTGTTTAAAAATTTTAGGAGGAAATGTTCAAAGGTACTTATCCGTGGCTATGCATAAGTGCCACTCGCCAGGGTTCTGTAGCGATATTTGGTGGTGCTAGTCAGAAATGCCACTGAATACTTGACAGAGAGCTGCGCTAGACCATGAGCAAAGTGGGAAGTAAACCAGAGGGCAATAATGCTCACTCTGTTATCTGGATAACTATTTAAGCAGGCTAAATATCACCACTATCTGGATAACAGCATGCTCCATATGTTCCATATCCCAATATGTAAGATATCTTTGCAGCTTCTGACTCTCATTTCATGTGCATCAGCAGTCAGACATCCCGAGGGCTTTGATCCAATCACATCATAAACACTGACTTTACTCTGAAAAGTCTTCAGCTCATCCCCAGTAGCCAGTTGAGTGCCTTTTGACTTGGGGTCTCATCTTCCAGCACTATAGTGCAATTTGTTTTGTTGTGACTATCCATCGGATTTTCATGGCAAGATATGGAAGTATATTGCCAGGCCTTTCCTCCATGCAGGTACTACTAGTGTTGTTGCAGTTGTCACAGAAATGTGATCCTCTACTGCCAACACCGTCCCATTCTGCTGCTGCCCAAATGAGTGGTTTGTCTTAGTTTGGCACCTCAGCTGTGCATCTTGGGAGACCTGACAGTAGTTACGCTACCGATAGCTTAGCTCTCAGCATCATTGGTGCACAAAAACCCTCACAGCACGACAAACTGCAAACCAAGTGAGGTTTTTTTACATGTGTGCTATGAAAATCTCTGTATTGGCTGTGCTAAAAAAAAAGCCTGAATATTGATAGAAAAAAGTTTTTCATTCCTGTGGTGCATGGCAAAATTGCTCATGGTGAGTTTCCTGATGTCAAAGCACAAGTTAGCATGGAAGATATCATCAGCTTCAAATATGTCCCATAACTGGTAGAATATAGCAGGTTGCTTTTAATACAGTAGGAGCCCGATTCTGAAGGCAGAACGTCCTGCCCACCTGGATGTCCAGGATCTGGACGGGATAGTCTAGTCCCCGATTCTGAGCTAGATATTCCCACGGGATCAGAATCAGGTCTAGACGGCTGGCCCATGCCTGGATGGGCACAGCCCATCCCCTGATTCTGTGCCACTGGATGTCCCATCATTTCCCTGCACTAGCCTTCCCCAGCTGCTGCATGGAGCCACGGTGCCATGGCGTCCTATTGCCATGGCACCATGGCTCCATTAAGGAGCTGTGCTCCCCAGACACCACCACAAAGTTCATTCCTTGCAGCCTGACCCCCGATGCAGCCTTTCAAAGGCAGGGTCAGGCTGTAGGGAAGCTCCTGCACCCCCTCGCCCCACTGATCTGGCCCCGCTCTGCCATCCACTGATGTCCAGGGTGACTTATTTCACCTTGGAGGTGGAAGAAGTCCCCCGTCCATGTTGGCAACCTCGGACATATAGGGCCAAACTCAGGATCAGCCCAGTATGCCTGGGGTCGCAGACACGCCCACTGCCCGCCCTTGCTCCATCCTTGGCCTGCCATCTCCTATGTATGTGTGGGGAGCTTTGGGCAGGGGATACGGTTCCAACATTTAGCGGGAATGGATGTCCGACCTGGACACTAAACATGACTCAGAATGACCACTTAGATGTCTAGAGTCTAGGTCATGCAAGCACAGCTTGATAATTAAATTAAAATGCCCAAATCAAAGGCAAAAATGGAAGGACCTCATTTTTTAATGTCATAGAAGGTTCTACTCTAGGCATGAATCATCACAACCCCCCTCCTCCCCCCCCCCCCACACACACACACTGGAGTGGCATCACCTATCTTAACCTCTTAAGTCCTATAGCTCTTGCTCAAACCCTGACTCCACCTCCAACAAGTTTAACCTAACTTTCTTATCAACCTTTGACTGTGATCCTGAGATAAACAACAGTGCCCCCTCTCAAAAAACAACACAGGTACACTACCAAAAAACTGCCTCCAGTTTTGCAACTGATTCCTATAGATTTTGGGGTGCTGAATCCATGAAAAATAGCCAAAATGTTCCATCACGTCACGTTTTCTTGCAAAATTAGATTTCTTACCCATATAAGGAATGTTCACATAATTTCTTTTTAGCCGACTGCAGTTTATTTTCTTGGCCCAAAATAGAGGTTGTAATGGTTAACTAACTAGAAACACTCCCTCATGATATTTTAGAGTGTTTTGTATTCATTTTATACATTAACAGGACAATTGGGAGGCGGGGGGCTAAATCCAGTACTCACGCTGGCGCATGTTCTTTCCTGTTCGCCTCGCCTCGTTCGCTCGCTCAAACACGGTGGTTGCGACATGAACGTTCATGTCAAATTTCAGTTTCTTGCAAGTTCATTATTACCTTTTGTTTGCTCAGTCGTAATCCAGCTTTATTCCGAAGTCGTTCACTACAGTTGTAGTTTGCAGTGCTGTGTATTTGTGATGGCTCACAGAGCCAGAGGTTGCGTCAACTCTCCGGACAGTTTTTGTTTTATTTGTGGGGAATATACCGTGAAAAAGCGGCAGAGGAACATTTCTGCATTTATTAAAAAAGTATATTTCGCCTATTTCGGTTTGAAGTTAGGCGATCAAGACAAACCGTGGGCTCCTCACAAAGTGTGCAAGACATGTGAGGAAGATCTACGCTTATGGATGAAAGGTAAAAAACAAGCATTTCGTTTCGGAATACCTATGATGTGGCGTGAACAAAGAGACCACAGCAGTGACTGCTATTTTTGCTCTTGCATTGTGAAGGGATACAACTTAAAAAATAAGAACGTAATAAGTTACCCCAACCTTCCCTCAGCAATTAGGCCTATGCCTCATAGCAACGAAGTACCTGTGCCTGAACCACCAAAATCTTTGGATCATATTTGTGTGGACGGTTCTGATCATGATGAGACTCATCAGATGGCTTTTCCCGATGAGTCCAGTACTTCCGAGTTTGAAACTGAACCAGATATGAAACGTGAACTTTTCTCTCAAGCTGAATTGAATGATTTAGTCCGGGATTTAGGACTCCCAAAAGATGCTGCCCAACTGCTAGGTTCTCGGCTTAAACAGAAAAATCTATTGTCACCAGGAACAACTTTTTATTGGTACCGCGCAACCGCGAGACACAATTTTTGAAGTATTTCAGCAAAGAGGAAGATTTGGTATTTTGCAACGATATATACGGAGTGATGGAAAAGTTTAAACTCAAGTATGATCCTGCTGAATGGCGGCTGTTCATTGATTCGTCAAAAGACAGCATAAAAGGTGTTCTTCTTCATAATGGCAACACATTCGCTTCAGTTCCTATTGCTCACTCTGTTATTCTCCAAGAAAAATACGAGAATTTGGCCCTGATTCTTCAGAAGATTCGTTATGATGAGCATAAGTGGATGATTTGTGGAGACTTTAAAATTCTATCCATGCTATTAGGGCAGCAATCCGGTTTTACCAAATATCCCTGCTTCCTTTGCTTGTGGGATAGCCGGGCCCGCGACCTACACTGGGGGAAAAAAGACTGGCCAATTCGGGAGTATTTGAGACCCGGTGAGAAAAATGTTCTTCATGAGAGCTTGGTACCTCGTGATAAAATTCTATTACCACCTCTCCACAATAAGTTGGGTCTCATTAAGCAATTCATCAAGTCCCTTCCAAAAGATGGTGAGTGCTTTCGGTACCTTTGCTCAAAGTTCCCCCGACTTTCTGAAGCAAAGCTAAAGGAAGGAGTGTTTGTTGGCCCTGATATAAGGAAACTCATTTCAGATGGAGCATTCGCTGAAACGATGTCTGAGAAGGAAAAAGAAGCCTGGGATTCCTTCAAGGATGTTGTTCTCAAATTCTTGGGGAACAGGCGGGATGAGAACTATAAGGATATTGTTGCCAGGATGCTCAATGCCTTCAAAGAACAAGGCTGTAACATGAGCCTGAAAGTCCATTTCTTGCACTCCCATGTGAACTACTTTCCCGAAAACTTGGGGGCGTACAGTGAAGAACAAGGTGAAAGGTTTCACCAGGACATCAAGGACGCAGAGAGAAGGTACCAAGGAAGATGGAACACCACTATGATGGCTGATTTCTGCTGGTTGCTGCTGCGGGAAACCCCAGATGAAAAATACGCCAAGCAGCGCACCAAGAGAAGTATTCGGGGGAAGAAGAAACGGGCCCACCAGGAGATTGATTGACCCAAGAATGACTTTAAAATCTAAACTGTGTTGACAAATATCGTGTTTTTACTAAACTTTGAAATAAAAATTTGCTAGTTATTACCACAGTGTCAGATCTCATTTATTAGAATTTTATTTTCACACCATCGGGTGTTTGTCTTCATGTATTGCAATGGTGCGGTTTGCGTTTTCTATTCTTACATACATACCTGTACAACATTTTTTGCACATTTCTTTGCTTTGCTTTGTGTCTAACCTCGCTCTTATATGCTCAATGTTTGTGCACATGTATGTGGCTGTTTTAAGTGCAGACAATTTTGCTACCATCACAGTGTGTTTTGTTGACATTACTCTATTCTTATGTGCTGCCTTGTTACAATTTTCTTTATTCTTATTTGAATAACTACTAAACAATTAGTACAAAGAATTCATCCAAGAAACTTTTATCTCGATCGCACTCAATCTGAAACGTTCACCTCAAACTGCTAACCCAATGTAGCAAAAAATCTGTACATGATGGAGCAAATTGGTTACCAGATTTGGATTCAGCGCACCAAAAAACGTAAAAATCAATCGAAACATTAGAGGCAGTTTAAAAAAAAATTTTTTAGTGTACCTGTGCAATTAATGATGCAATTAAAAGCAGGCGTCCCTACCCGGAGGGAGCTGCTTTGTTCCACTAGCCCACCGGCGTCCCCAGCAGCACTCCTGCCCAGATCGGGGCAGTGGGAGACAAACCCGCTTGCACTCCGGTCCAATCGGGACCGTGGGAGACAAACCCTCAAGCACTCCTGTCCAATCGGGACAGTGGGAGGCTCACCTACACTCACCCGCACAGCTTAAAAGCAGGCGTCCCTACCCGGAGGGAGCTGCTTTGTTCCACTAGCCCACCGGCGTCCCCAGCAGCACTCCTGCCCAGATCGGGGCAGTGGGAGACAAACCCGCTTGCACTCCGGTCCAATCGGGACCGTGGGAGACAAACCCTCAAGCACTCCTGTCCAATCGGGACAGTGGGAGGCTCACCTACACTCACCCGCACAGCTTAAAAGCAGGCGTCCCTACCCGGAGGGAGCTGCTTTGTTCCACTAGCCCACCGGCGTCCCCAGCAGCACTCCTGCCCAGATCGGGGCAGTGGGAGACAAACCCGCTTGCACTCCGGTCCAATCGGGACCGTGGGAGACAAACCCTCAAGCACTCCTGTCCAATCGGGACAGTGGGAGGCTCACCTACACTCACCCCCACAGCTTAAAAGCAGGCGTCCCCACAGGGCGCGCCCGCGCCTTGGCGGGCCCGCGCCTGAGGGCCTCGCCAGAGGGCCCTTTGGCGTCGGCCCTTAGGCGAGAGGCACTAGGCGCGGAAGACAACACACCAACAGACGGAGACGCAACCTAGGCTGTCCCAGCAAACAAAAACTCCACCAACACACAAGGACTAAAGTGCAACCCACAAACTACCCGACGGTTGGAGCTCCCCGGGCTGGGTCTGAGCTCACCGCACAAGGCCAACACACATCTCGCGACCCCAGTGGACATCGGAGCCTACTATCAAACTACCAGCCCCAACGTCACCGATGAATAAATAGCGCAACTAAAAGCTCGAGCTCCCTTTTGCAGGTTGAAGCTCGCTTTGAGTCTCATCCCAACTGACACCAGTGACCCCAACTGTAAGTACCTCTCCGTTTAAGAGTGAATACATCCAGCAAAGCTCCTAAAGCCTATCCCACTACATCTCTCTTGCTGAACTCAATCACTCTAAAATATTCTCTACATAGCAATAGCGTTACCATACTGTATTGTTGTACATTGGTCTTTGCAATTTTACATGCTGATAGATATATTTGTACCTGTTACTCTGCCCACATGTAGCTATACCATTGCACCTGCAGCTCTGCATGCCTATAACTACATATGGGCACATGTAAACCTCCAAGCTTTGCTACTATAAAAAAAAAAAAAATTTCATTGTCAGCTCTACATGCAGATAGAAACACAGCTTAGAGAAGAAATTACATAGTAGTGAAAAATAACATTCCATCGCAAAAGATAGAGAGTGTCTCACCCCAACAGCGAAACAACCAACGGAATAGAAAAATGGAACTCGTCAAATATATACTATTCTTATCCCTGTACCTAATCATACCAACACTAACTCACAACCTCAACCAGCAACACACCATATATCACATAATTAATCCACTCTACTACATATACCACCCCCTGTTAATAACAGTAATGCCTCAACAGAATCAATACTCCCCACACACCCCCCCCCCCACCAAGATCACACACTACGTCCAACTCTACAACCCACACTCAGAAACCGGACAGCACCTCGAGACCCACAACCCCCCAAACAGAAGAGAAAAAACCTCATCAAAAACCTAATAAGAAAAAAGAAAAACAAAAAAATACCAACAGACAACCAGATGAAAGACTACTACACCCTCATCCTTATTAATGCCAGATCAATAAGGAACAAAACACACATCATACATGACATCATCACGGACAAACAGCCTGACATCTTATGCATCACTGAAACATGGATCACAGATACCGACAACGCAATAACAAACCAAATAACCGCCCCCGGATACAAGATATACAACCACCCCCGCATATCTAGAAGAGGAGGAGGAGTCCTGATTGCAGCCAAGTCCACCTTATCACTCACCAGCACCGCGCACAGCTTCGCCAAGGACATTGATATACTTAAAGTGGAAAACAACTCAATAGCAACATGTCTAATATACAGACCCCCGTCCTCACCCCCAGAAACACTGGCCACAGCACTAGAATATGTCTCAACCACAGCAACCAAAAAATATCAAATCATTTTGGGAGACATAAATCTACCATCAGTACCTCAATCCCAAGCCAATACATTCATGGAAGCCATGGAACAACTTGGTTACAAACAAATAATAAACGCAGCAACACACAACAAAGGTAACACCCTAGACATGGTATTCACACCCGCAGAACAACAACCAAACAAGGAAAAATATCCTGTAATAAAAATAACACAAGTACCATGGTCCGACCACCACCAAATAGAAATTAGGATCTATACTCCACCCAGTAACCCAAATCCCAAACTACCAACACACACCCACAGAAGCTTTAATAAATACAACAGCGAAACTCTCATAAATTCCATCACCTCACACATAGACCTGAAAAGCACAGACCTCGATAGTCTAATAACCAGTTGGAACTCAGGAATCCAGGAGATATCTGAACCAAAATGGAAACCAACAAGCAACAACCCCAAACCCAAAATGGAACCATGGTACACAGAAACTCTGTCCACCCTAAAGAGAGAGCTACGAAGAGCAGAGAGAAAATGGCGGCAAAGCAAAACCAGCGAACGTTAAAACAGAATACCTAACCATACTCTCCAAATACAAGAACGAAACCAACATAGCAAAACGAACACACCACACTAACGTACTAAATAAAGCATTAAACAAACCCAGAGAACTATTCGCCCTGGTCAAATCCCTCACCAAAACACCACAAGAGGACCAACACAACGAAAAAATCAAGGTCCAGGCTCTAGCAGATCACTATGCTAGCAAACTAAACCCACAGGTCAGACCTCAACACACACACACACATGATATATCCTCCACCGAGTCACAACCCACTAGGACAGCCAAACAAACCCACGACTCCCACTGAACAAATTTCACAACATTGGTGACAAACATGTCATTAACATAATTTCAAACATCAACACCACAACCTCTCCCTTAGACCCGTGCCCAGCCTCATGGATTAAAGCAACAAAAGCTGAAACCACCCACCAAATCGCACACATAATAAACCAATCACTCCAACAGGGCACCATGCCAAACCAACTCAAGAGATCCATAATAAGACCGATACTAAAAAACAAGACCCTCAACAGAGAAGACCCCGCACCCTATCGTCCAATATCCAGCATAGCCCTACTAGCGAAAATCATTGAAAAGGCTGTTCTACAACAGCTACAAGACCACCTGGACAACGACAGCACACTGGACGAACACCAATATGGCTTCAGGCCACACCATGGGGTTGAGACCCTACTTACTGCACTAATGGACAATCTACTCAAAGGGATTGAAAACAAAAAGAAAATGTTCATTCTCATATTCATTGACATCTCCGCAGCTTTTGATACTGTTCACCATCAAACACTACTAAACAGAATAAGAGATATAGGAATAACAGGAACCCCACTAAAATGGTTCACATCATATATCTCCAACAGAATGCAACAGGTTCAGTTCAATAATGAAAAAGCAAAGGCTTTCCCACAAACGCAGGGCATTCCACAAGGTTCAGCACTATCCGCGCTTCTCTTTAATGTATACATGAGACCAATCTGCGAAATATTCAAAAAGCATAAAATCCAATATCACATATATGCTGATGATATTATGCTCTATACTCAGCTGGATGTAAGCAACCCAAACTACTCTCAGCTAGAAACATGCTTAAAAGACATGCAAACCTGGCTTCAACAGAACAACATGGCCATAAACCACAAAAAAAACCGAAGTCATGTACATCTCAAGAAAAGCAGACTTCAACCCCCCGGCATCTATTGCCCTAGGTGAAAACACTTATCACACAAAAACTGAACTAAAATACCTCGGAGTAACACTGGATAGTGAACTAAAGCTGACAAAGCACCTCCGCCTAGTAAACAGATCCATCTTCCACAAACTCAGGGTTATACAACCGCTTAGGAACATCATAGAACACTCCGACTTTAGGACAGTAGCCCAAGCCCTCATCATACCACATTTCGACTACTGTAATGCAATCCTTCAGGGCCTACCAAAGAAAACACTAAACATACTCCAGATGGCACAAAACGTCGCAGCTAGAATCATCACCAAAACAGGTGTGGCAGAGCACATCACCCCGGTGCTATTTGAATTACACTGGCTCCCCATCTCAGCCCGTATAAAATACAAAATCCTAGTAACAACTTTTAAAACCATCCACAACTTGGCACCAACTTTCCTCACAAACCTAATCACCTTACAACCTGCAAACAGAAACAGGAGAACCGCCACCATAAACAAACTGCATGTACCAACAAGTATAAGATCAGTCAATGTAGCCACAAGCAACAGAGCATACTCCTTTACGGCCCCGTCACTCTGGAACCAACTCCCACCTGAGTTGCGCTCAATAACTGACCTGATGGGTTTCAGAAAAGATCTGAAGACACACCTATTTCAAGAGGCCTACAAGGTATCATAAATGTACGCTCCAAGAGATCTACAGCCTATCATAAATCAGCATAAAATGTATATATGTAAAAAAAAAAAAAAAAAATCCTTTAATCCTGGAACCATTAATGAAACCTTTACAAGCTTATAAAACTTGTTGTAATCTCGTAATCTTTGAAATTTCCGATGTATATTTGAATACTTAATCCTGTAATCTTTGAAATTTTTCCTTTGTATACTGTAATTGAAGCTCACTTGATTTGTTGAAAATTTATCACAACTTTGTTAATCACACTCTAATGCTTAGAAATTTCTGTCATTGATCTGACTTTTCTGTTTACTTAATCAAACCGCTGCTGATCGCTGGAAGTGGCGGTATACAAAAATGTGCTAAATAAATAAAATAAATAATGAATCGCCATTCCTAAGAGTGATCCATGCCCCCTTAAATGAAGAACAATGCCTCAAGACTTATTTAGACCCTTCTCCCTTCCCACTCTTCAGCGGTAGGAAAGACATGAGAGTCCTTCTTAGAGCAGCATTCCAGCTACTGGCAGGAGACGTTTCACATCCCTCCTATCAGAGAAGACTGGTCCTTCTGCAATGGAAGAGTGTGTGTGTGGGGAGGGGGGTCAGGGTTTCAGAGTTTTAATAGGTTGGAAAACGGGATTCCAGCCTATAGCTATCTTCCTTGAAGGAAGATCTGGGTTATGAAGTTGCACATTAAAGGAGAGCTTGTGTCCACTTTGGAGGGGCGCTTCACTGAAAGCAGTCTGGGTTTAATTATATTCTCTTATATACCGTGCTATTTTGCATCAGTGTGGTTTACATTGAACAAACTGAAATTACATTGAACAGGGCATTATAACTTGGAGATAACTATTTTACAGGGAACATGGGCTATAGAGGGTTAAGTGGCTTGCCCAAGACCACAAGGAGCACCTGTGGGACTAGAAACCCCAGTCCTTCCAGCCCAAGGTTGCTGTCCTCTAGTGGGATTTGAACTCCTGACCTTCTGGCCTGAAGTACCTTGCCCCAACCACTAGGCCACTCCTTCACTCCATGAGATGGATCAATACAATAACAGCAGCTATGGGTACCAGTCTGTCAACAATGAGCCACCTGACTCAAGACCGAACACAATTTTGAATAGCTATCCAGAGGGTTGCCATGAGTCGACTCCAACTCGACGGCACTTAAGAACACCTCGCTATGAATAGCAGCTCTACATGTAATAAATGTTAACTCTTATTTCTATCTTGTAAACAGGATAAAATAAGAATTGGAGAGAACTTTTATTGTATAAATTTATTATTGCGCACTCAGAGGATAATTTTATAAGAAACCACCTAGATTTACATGTGAGCAACAAGTGTAAATCTAGGTATTTTAGTCATATATGGATTAAGTGACCACTTACATGCATACATGATGCAGCTGTAATTCTGTAAGTATGCGTGTTGGGCTAATCACATGCACTTACATTGTCGTCATGCCCAGGGGTGGAGTTTAGGTACAGCATGAGCAGAGCACTGTTACACATATTTATTTATTTGAGATATTTTAGCAGATTACAGTAAAACATATGAAATAATATCTAAATTACAAAGCTATAATTTACATGCATTCTTGAAAGAGATTTGCATACACTGCCTCCACTGCATACAAATCTATTTCCTGCATATTCATTGTGGATATCCTGAAAACTCGACTGGGTGGGGAACTCCCAGGGCCGGTTTAGGAACCACTGCACTAGCCCATGGCCAACACATTTCACCAACAGCAGATTAGGGTCCATCAAATCAAACACAGAGCTTAACTCTAGTGTATTAAGCAGAAATTCAGCCCCACACACCTCGCTAAAGCCTACTTGGCTCTTATCCAAATAAAACTAAGGTGGGCAATTATCTCATTTTAATCAGTTTCTCAAAAAAATGTTAAATTAGAGATCGACCTAAAACTTCCAGGTAAAACTAGACCTTCACTAACTTTCTTCAATATGAGAGTCATCTCACATTCATTCAATTTAGCAGGGTAAATGCCTGATGTCAATGAGACATTTATCAACTCCTGCTTCCTTACCAACAACTGACAGGTACACCCCTTCAACATAGTTGCTGCGGAAGGATCTGATGCATAATAGGAGTATTTTTGAACTTGGCCTTTAATCCCAGTACTGGATAGATGATGTAGAAGAAGTGAACGATTAATGATTTTCAAAGTAGATGAGAAATTGAGTGAAACAATCAGTAGTATGCAAATGCAGCTTCCACCCCCCATGCAAACAGGAAATGAAATCAAAGGGGTCAGAAGCACGAAAAGGCACCATTGCACCAGAACTGAAGATAACTCCAGCGTTTCAGTGCTGTTTTAAAAGTATTGCCACTGCTGCACACTACAGCAATCGCTGCAGGGGCTGGAACAAGGGGTTGCTTGGAATGAGGTTTCATCCAAAAAATTGAACTCTGAAAAGAATAATAAGAAGACCCTCTATCTTTTTTTTGTCGGAGTATAGCTCACCAAAAGTAGGGGGAAGCAAAACCACCCTCTCGCCATGATTACTCCATTTTAATCATTTGAATGTACATTTTGGTTTTTGTGGTGAAAATGAGCTCGGGGCAGATTTCAGCTAAGTGATATAACTTTACTAAATAGTTTACTTATTCAAATGATTAAAATGGAGTAATCACGGCGAGAGGGTGGTTTTGCTTCCCCCTACTTTTGGTGAGCTATACTCCGACAAAAAAAGATAGCGGGTCTTCTTATTATTCTTTTCAGAGTTCAATTTTTTGGATGTTCTTATTTCAGTCTGAATAGGGTTCTCCTTGTTTTGTTTTTGGAATGAGGTTTGCCGAGAGTGCCTCATATCTTTGCACCAGCCCTGGACAGAGGACTATTTGTAGAGAAACCAGGGGGGGCACCGAGGGAAGATGCGCAGGCCATCAAGGATTATCAAGCCAAGCAAGCATAACATCTAGCCAGAATAGCTGCCTCTCCGAAGCTGCTACCCAGCAACTGACTCTGATTGCTGGGGAGCAGCAGAAGTTCCTCCAGTTCATTTGCATAACTCTCTATAGCCTGCATCTCACTCTTCTAGACCAGATGCAGACTTTTTACCCAAGACCTTGCCTGGACCTTCTCAGGAGGATGAGAACAGCACCACCTCAGACTCTACACCACTGAGAAGCAGCACACAAAGGAGAAAATGGCAGAACCTTGGGGAATGATGAGGGTGAGAGAAGGGGTAAAATATCATGTTAATTGCATTGCATTATTCCTTCACTTATGCACCTTCCCATCACCTCTAAATAAATGCTCACCTTTCTACTGAAAATCGTTGAGCTGGAGGATGGGAGTGTTTCCACTCTCTTAATGCATCATTCAGGGAATATGGATCTCAGCCTTTTGAAGGACGCACCACAGAGTTCATTGGGGGATGTTGCATTGCCTATTCCTATTCAATGTTCTAATTTCCTGGCCATGGTTGACCTAAATATATTAAGTCTGATGCTATTACCTTAATAGATATATTGAAGGTTGTCATACAGACCAATACTATGCTAAAGGGTTTTATTGACCAAACAATGACGTTTTTTGTTTACACTGTTAAAAAGAATTCCAGGAGAATGAGTCTGGGATTGATGCTGTTCTTCAGAAATTGGATAGATTAGCCATGCAGGTTGATTCCCTGCAATCCACTGGGGTATCAAATATTAAAGATAATTTGATGGTCTATAATATATGTAACTTGAAGATCTTGGGAATTCCATGCGGGCTAGGAATTTACGTTTGTTAAATTTTCCTAAGATACATTTGCTATCTCCATTTATTTTGTTTCAGAAATATTTAAAAGAATCCGTGTTAGTTTCAAATCTGTATTATGTGCCTGTTAGGTCTCTAGCTCAGGCTGAGGAAGCAGATGCCTCAGTGGCTGCAGGTTCTCCTGATTTGGATCTGACAGAGTTTTTGGAATCTTCTAATGATGAAGTTTCCTCTAGAGCTACATTGATTGTTACTCTTCCTTTTCATGCAGACGAATCCAGAATCATGAAGGCTTATTTTTCAAAGAAAGACTTCTTATTTTGTGGTCAGAAAATTATGATTTTCCCTGATGTTGAGAAGGAGGAGGTTCCTTCAGCTGAAATCTCATATTCTGGCTTTGGAGACCTCCTCCTTATGCTTTCTCTACAAATGTGTAGTTCTAGTTCTGTTTCAGGGAATCTGTTATGTATTTACCGATCCTGCTCAATTGGAAAATTTCTTGAAGGATAAGTGATTTGTATCCTGTTAAATCCAAGGTCTTTCTGATTTTCCTTTGACATTGAGTTTGGGTGGTGTTTAGCTAGGGATTAGAAATGTAACCTGTCCAAGTGGATTTGTTTTCTTTATCCATAGCTTGGGCTAGAAAACAAATTTGTTATTTGACCTAATTTTCCTTTCCTTTATTTATTTATTTATTTATTTATTTAACATGTTTTGTATCCCGCCTTTTCCTTCAATCAAAGCGGTTAATACAGCACAAAGTTAAACAAAGGTGAGGGAAACATACATTGCATTATCATTACATCACAACAAAACACTAGGAGTACAAACAGGGAACACAGTACATAACTTACATTACATTACCTTACATTAACTACAAACAGCATATCGCTGAACAGAATGAGCATATAGCAGCAGATAGTGGGTCCCGCACGGTCCACCGCCTAAGGGCCACGCCAAAGGGCGCGCCATTGCTGAAGGGATTTTAAATGATTTGAAAAGTGCTCAGATTGGCTGCAGTTTTCTCTCACACACAGTTCCCAACTAAGTAGGCACAGCTGATTCTCACTCACTGCTCACAGGATCGTTGGAGCCTTTGCTGAAGGGATTCTAAATGATTTGAAAAGTGCTCAGATTGGCTGCAGTTTTCTCTCACACACAGTTCCCAACTAAGTAGGCACAGCTGATTCTCACTCACTGCTCACAGGATCGTTGGAGCCTTTGCTGAAGGGATTCTAGTAGTCAAAGAAGAAGTTAAGTATCTGGGCATCACACTAGACAGAGCTCTGAACCTGAAATCCCACATCATCAAAACCGCAAACAAGGCCTATCAACGATTGAAAACAATCAGACAAATCAAACCAATGCTCCGTCAGGACCACTTCCGCACATTTTGCCAAGCACTCATTACACCACTGCTTGATTATGGAAACTCACTATATCAAGGCCTTCCTCAGCAGACACTCCACCCACTACAGATGGTACAAAACACCACAGCACGCATCATTACAGATGCACCAAAGACCGAGCACATCACCCCCGTCCTACAACAACTGCACTGGCTCCCAATGCTGGCAAGAGCTAAATACAAAACAATCATGATCATCTTCAAAGTCATTCACCATCTCTCAGCAGACGTACTCCAAAACGTTATAACTAGGGATATCAGCAACAGAACAAGAACCAATAACGACAACATGATCGGCACACCTGCAGGATATCACAAAACCAAACAAACAACTTCAAAAACAGCACCATCACTACAGGCATCCACACTATGGAACTCTCTCCCAACGAACCTGAGGGCTCTAGATGACCTCACAGACTTCCGCAAAGACCTCAAAACATTTTTATTTATAGAAGCATATGAGCATCCAGGCAACATCCCATACCCAAACTGATATACTACTTCCGCCGCCAACTAAGCACGCACCCATCCAATCCACACATACAAGTTTATCATACCGCGTTATTAAATACCCTCATGTTAAATGTTACCTTCATTTGTACTGTCTAAATGCTGTTAAGTAACTGTACTGTCTAAATGTTTCTACGTACCCTAATGCTAAATGTAACCTTCCAATTGTGTTGTGATGTGACCACCTTGATTGAAGGATAAGGTGGCATACAAATCTGTCTAAATAAATAAATAAGATGTTTTCCTGTAATTTGCTTGCTTGTTGCATCTTTGTAAGTTGCAAGCTCATTAAAAATAAAATAACAAAAAAACACAATTCTTGATCAATGAGTCAATTTTTTAAAGAGACAGTGATAGATGTGAGTACTTGGCTCTGATTAGGTTGTGCAATAACTGCAAAATCAAGATATCAGTGACATCTCTAATCTCCTTTTCAGGATGCATGAGGTTGCAAAGTGGGGGGAGGAGGGGGTCCCTCAGCCTTATGTGGCAGTCTGAATCCATCTGGTGCATCCGAGGATGCAACCCATGGGGCCAGGTGCCACCATTTTACAAGATAACAACTCACCAACCCCCAGTGAAAACAATAAATGACCAAACAATCCAAAATTTCACTGCAATAGTACCACTCAAAAGCTTAATCTTTTTGTCGGAGCTAAGCCGTGGGAGGGATATGATGTGTAACTTATCCCCCAACCAGACAGCTAGCTACTTTTTTTCTTTTTTTGGTCCTGTAATATATAGACCGTGCCTTTTAAATATAAAACCTTTTTGTTACTTAACTGAAGTTTCCTAGTAGTTCCGAACGATTCCGTTGCTCAAAAAGTATCCAGTAGCATGACGCGCGCGTTTCGAGCCATCGGGCCCTGTATCAAATGCTGTTAAACTACTCTTATTCAGGCAACGAAGTATCCAGAAACGCCGTCTATGCAGCAAAGGAGTAAGATATGTACCTTTGCCGCATAGACGGCGTTTCTGGATACTTCGTTGCCTGAATAAGAGTAGTTTAACAGCATTTGATACAGGGCCCGATGGCTCGAAACGCGCACGTCATGCTACTGGATACTTTTTGAGCAACGGAATCGTTCGGAACTACTAGGAAACTTCAGTTAAGTAACAAAAAGGTTTTATATTTAAAAGGCACGGTCTATATATTACAGGACCAAAAAAAGAAAAAAAGTAGCTAGCTGTCTGGTTGGGGGATAAGTTACACATCATATCCCTCCCACGGCTTAGCTTCGACAAAAAGATTAAGCTTTTGAGTGGTACTATTGCAGTGAAATTTTGGATTGTTTGACCATTTTACAAGATGGCAGTGCGGGGGTAGAAATATTTGAGAAATGCTTCTGACCCAAAATTTAAGGAATTGGGGTATAGAGGGGTTTGGGGCTATGAGCCAAGTTTTTGTTTCAGTTGGGAGGAGGGATCAGGGCCACCGTGCCACCAGGTTTTTATTTTGGTTCACTGGGGCGGATTGGGACCACTGGGCCACCAGGTCTTTTTGTTTCTGTCGGGGGATGGTATCTGAGGGGAGGCTGATGGCATTGGGGTCTTTCCACGATGCCTGGATCATCTGCGGTGAAGTGTCAAACTTATTTATTTATTTAACTAGGCTTATATACCACTTTTTCTACCAGTCAAAGGGGTGTACATTCAGGTACTATACATATATATATTTTTTTTCCCTGAAGGGCTCACATAGTAACATATAACATAGTAAATGACGGCAGATAAACATAGAAATATGATGACAGAAAAAGACCACATGGCCTATCTAGTCTGTCCTTCCATATCAGCAACTATAAAGACTAGTATGGTCTATCTAGTCTGCCAAGTAAGATGGCAAGAGTAGGTGCACCTGCCACTCTGTGCAGGCCACCCCTCCCCATGTCTTTGTTTAGGGGTGAACCCACCACTCCATGTAGGACACCCCTATTTGTTGAGAAGTTAGATGGTTCATTTTGATTTTATCCTGTTGATGTAAAGGGATCCACTGTATCTATCCCATGCCATTTTGAATTCCATCACCGTGTTTGCCCCCACCACTTCCATCGGGAGGGCATTCCAAGCATCTATCACCCTTTCAGTGAAAAAATATTTCCTGACATTGCCTTTCAATTGACCACCTTGCAGCTTCATGTTATGCCCTCTAGTTTTACAGCTTCTCTGTCTTTGGAAGAAGTTTATTTGTTCATCATTTCTCTTTAAGTATTTAAAGGTCTGAATCATATCTCCCCTGTCCCTCCTCTCCTCCAAAGTGTACATATTTAAGTCTTCAAGTCTCTTCTCATAAGGCTTCTGACGCAGGCTCCATCTCATTTTGGTCACCTTCCTCTGAACAGTTTCCAGTCTTTTTACATCTTTTGCAAGATATGGTCTCCAAAACTGAACACAGTATTCCAAGTAAGGTCTCACCAGTGACTTGTACAGTGGCATAAGTACTTCTTCCTTACTGCTGGTAATCCCCCTTTGTATGCAGCCCAACATCCTACTTTCTTTTGCCACCGCCTTGTCTCACTGTTTTGCCACCTTGAGATCGTCAGCAATAATCACACCAAGGTCTTTCTCCTGAACCGTGCACACCAACCTCTCGCCCCCTATCGTGTACATTTCCCTTGGATTTCTGCTACCCAAGAGCATGGCACTGCACTTTATTGCATTAAATCTTAATTGCCAAGCATTAGACCATTCTTCCAGCTTTTGTAGATCTTTCTTGATGTTAACCACTCCCTCAGGGGAGTCCACTCTGTTGCAAACTTTTGTGTCATCTGCAAAAAGATAGACTTTTTCATTCAGTCCTTCAGCAATATCACTCACAAATACATTGAACAGTGCCGGGCCCGGGACCGAACCCTGGGGCACCCCGCTAATCATCTTCCTTTCATCCGAGTGAGCTACAAGTACCATCACCTTCTGTCATCTGTCATTCAACTAATTTCTAATCCACTTTACCATCTTGGGACCCATCCACAAGCTACTGAGTTTATTGACAAGCCTCCTATGAGGAACAGTATCAAAGGCTTTGCTAAAATCCAGGTAGATGACATCCATCGCATGCCCCTGATCTAGTTCCTTGGTCATCCAGTCAAAGAACTCAATCAGATTTGTTTGGCAAGACCGTCCTTCGGCTCATAATCTATGTTTTTGTACCTGAGGCAATGGAGGGTTAAGTGGCTTGCCCAAGGCCACAAGGAGCACCTGTGGTACTAGAAACCCCAAACTTCATCTCAGATGATGTTTTTGCTCACTGCTGGAAACGCCTGCCAAAAACTGTCCTGAAGATCCACTGTTAAAAACAGTATAAAAAACTACACTAAGGTGTATGTTTCCTAAATGGTGGTAGCAGCTTCTCTGCAATATCGTAGCTGCGGCCCCATTGATTTAAATGGGGCCGCGGCTCTGATATCGCATGGTAGCCGCTACTGCCGTTTAGTAAACATACCCCTAAGTTTCAGCACAGTTTTTTTACCTTGGGCACAATTAAGTATGCAGCAATTTGCATGTGATTTGCATGCCCAGTGCGATGCAATTTAGCACGTTTGCTTTTTCTGGTATTTTTCTGGCACTAGCTTGCTTTCTGCATCAGAGAGCAAGCCTAGCGTGGGAAAAGCACCAGAAAAATGCCACACTAAGCTTTTCTGCATTGGCTCATTAGGCTGTAAGCCCTCTGAGAATAGGAAAATTATCTACTGTATGTGAATATAAGTTGCCTTAAACTATTCTTGAAAAACATGTGAGCTAAATCCAAAATCCCATCCCTTTCCTTCCCATATTTTTGTAGCTCCTCTCTTCTTGAGCTAGTGGCCTTAAACTCATATGATGGCCCCCCCCCCCAACACTGAGGTGAGCTCATCAATTGGGAACAAATTCCTCTTTGTTTTTTTCCTTTTGCTTTGTTCTGAGAAGAGCTTGCAGAAAATTGTCTGTGTAATGGCAGATGGCTGCTTGTGTGATGTTAGCACTGCTCCCGGTGATGCTTTGCAAACTTCCTATGACCAAGAAGGCCAGGTCTGTAGTGACATTATCTGCACTGGATTCTGTTCTGTACATCCCATTATAAAAGTTCACATAGGTCAGCAATGTTTCTTTACTAAACTTGTACCGAATGAAAATGTGTTCTTCAGTGAGATAAAATAAAATAGTTCCAGGCCTATAGATTTTTTTGGCCTGTACCTCCTTCTCCTCTACAGTGTCTGGATCTGGATCTGGGCTTGTCTCCTCTGCTAAAAAGTAAAACCAGGAGAAGAATGAGGTGTCCGCAGAAACAGGTGAGAAAAACCAGGAGCGGAAACCAAAGACCAGGCCTACACGTCGGTGTAATAATGCAAACAAAGTTTATTGGAGGACCCAACTAAAAGGTTTCGGCCAGAGGCCTTCTTCAGGGGTCTAAAAAACAAATAAAACATACATTAAAACACATATACAATAATAAATAATTATTATACCCACAATATTACCTAAAAACAAAGGGATCTTTGAATGTAAAAAAAGGACATCTAAATTGAGCAAAACAAACAGGAAGCATCCATGTTAGGACAATACAAAAAGGCACATCATTGATAAAAGGTGTGAATTACATTACCACGAGCGGTAAATCCAGTGTTGTTCTTGAACTAGCAATGTCTGTGCCCTAGACTTGCCCTGTCTCCCGCTTGCCACAGAAGCAATCCCAAAACACCGTAACTCGTCAAAGGTATGGTGTTGTTGTATACAGTGTGATACTAATGGAGCCTCCATCACCTTGCATTTAAGTCTGCTTCTATGTTCGTTTATACGAACTCTTAGTTGGCGTGTTGTTTGGCCAACATATAAGAGACCACATGGGCAGCGAATCCCATATATAATGTGATTGGAACTACAGGAGGTGGAATTCTTTAAAGTGTAGAGTTGATCATGATATTGAAAGCTCGCAATTTCATCGGAAATCGGACAGATGTTGCATTGCCCGCATCTTGTATGGCCAATCGGGTCTCGTGACAGGGCAAGTCTAGGGCACAGATGTTGCTAGTTCAAGAACAACACTGGATTTACCGACTGAACACGGTTGCTCCTAGAGGTCTTAATGCCATGGTGGAGTGGGGGGCTTGTGTTTAGATCTCAACCTATATCAGCTCATATGAGGGAGAGAACGACTGATTTTTAACACATTTAGTTTCCTCCCCCTTTTTTGGCTATTTAAACCCAGCAACTCCAGCTGATTTTCTTACCTCGCATGCGCGGCGTCTCCACAAGAAAAGATTCGGGGGGTACGCCACTATTCACCTTTCTCCATTGGGAAAATTGGCCATTTAGCCCTACCCTCTGCTTTCTATCTTTTAACCAGTTCCTGATCCACAATAGTACACTGCCTCCTATCCCATGACTCTTTAGTTTTGCCAAAAGTCCTGATGAGGGACCTTGTCAAAGGCTTTCTGAAAGTCCAGATACACAATATCAACTGGCTCACCTTTGTCCACCTGATTATTCACTCCTTCAAAAAAACATAACAGATTAGTAAGACAAGATCTTCCTTGTCTAAAGCCATGTTGGCTGTCTCCCATTAGGTCATGACTATCTACATGCTGAGTAATTTTATTCTTTATGATGATTTCTACCATTTCTCCCGGTACTGATGTCAGGCTCACCGGTCTGTAGTTTCCCGGATCACCCCTGGAACCCTTTTTAAAAATTGGTGTTACATTGGCGATCCTCCAATCTTCAGGTATTAGAGATGATTTCAATGATAGTTCACAGATTACTAATAGCAGGTCTGCAATCTCATATTTCAGTTCTTTCAACACCCTTGGATGTATACCATCCGGCCCAGGTGATTTGTTACTCTTCAGTTTATCTAATAGTTGTAATAGTTGTAATAGTTGTATCGATATTTCCTTCAATTCTTCCGCACCTTTAAATACCACTTCAGTCATGGGTAACATCCCTACATCTTCCTCAGTAAAGACTGAAGCAAAGAATTCATTCAGTCTCTCCGCTATCGCCTTGTCGCCTCTTAGTGCTCCTTTAACCCCTTTATCATCTAATGGACCAACTGACTCTCTCACAGGTTTTTTGCTACGGATGTACTTGAAAAGGTCTTTACTTCGCGTTTTTGCTTCTGCAGCAAGCTTCTTCTCAAATTCTCCCTTTGCCTGCCTTATCAATGCCTTGCATTTGACTTGCCAGTGCTTGTGCTGTTTCCAGTTTTCGTCGTTTGGCTCTTTTTTCCATTTCCTGAAAGATGCTTTTTTGGCAACAACAGCCTCTCTGACCTCACCTTTAAACCATGCTGGCAGTTTTTTGGACCTCCTTCCACTTTTCTTAAAGCATGGAATACAGCTGGTCTGGGCTTCCAAGATAGTATTTTTCAACAACAAATAACACATATTAAAAGAGGGCTGCTACACAGTACCCTGTCTTTTGCTGCTGAGGTAAGCTATATTCTGATTTTATTTAAATTATAGCTCTTAGCTGCTGCTAGGCTCTAACTTCTTATGAAATTTAAACTACAAGCTCTCTGCTGGGTTCTAAATTTAACCAGAAAGCTCTCTTCTGTGTTTTAAATTTAAGCTAAAAGTACTTTGCTGATGCTAGACCCTGAGTGACTATTCAATTTAGACTACAAGCTCTCTGCTGGGTTCCAAATGTAACCAGAAAGCTCTCTTCTGTGTTTTAAATTTAAACTAAAAGTGCTTTGCTGTTACTAGGCTCTGAGTGACTATTAAATTTAAACTACAAGCTCTCTGTTGGGTATGAAATGTAACCAGAAAGTTCTCCTCTGTGTTTTAAAACTAAAAGTACTTTGCTGATGCTAGGCCCTGAGTGACAATTAAATGTAAACTACAAGCTCTCTGCTGGGTTCCAAATGTAACCAGAAAGCTCTCTTCTGTGTTTTAAATTTAAACTAAAAGTACTTTGCTGTTACTAGGCCCTTAGTGACTATTAAATTTAAACTACAAGCTCTCTGCTGGGTATGAAATGTAACCAGAAAGTTCTCCTCTGTGTTTTAAATTTAAACTTAAACTGCTGCTACTAGGCCCTGACTGATTTAACAAAAAATAGTGGGTTCACAGATTAATTAGCTTTAATACAAAGAATTCCTTTTAGAAAATTACCAGAAGTATATACTCACAGTAGCAGATCTCTCTCCAGAAGTAACAGTCCCTTTTTCTAGTCCTTCAAGACCAAAAGATTCCAAATTACCCCTGCCTACCAATAACCAGATTTTTTTTTTTTTTTTTAGTGCCATCAAGACAGTGGTGACTCATAGTGACCCAGCTACCTCTGGGTTTTCTTGGCAATGTATCACTGGAAGTAGATTGCCAGCTTTTTCTTCCAAGGCAATGGAGGGTAGTGACTTGCCTGAGGTCCACAAGGAGTGCAAGTGGGAATTGAACCCTTGAGTTTCTGGGTACTAGGCAGTTGCTCTAACCACTAGGCTACTCCTCCACTTTAGGTATTTAGGCATTATAACTATATAGAATTAGTTGAATAACAATCCTGCAAAACATATGGCAGAAATTGTAAAATGAAAAAAATGACACCCGGAAGTCCCAAAGTTCCACAAGTGGAACACACGGAAAGAAGTAATCACAAAAACATGAATAGGTTACCGACATGCATAAAACCTGACCAACACACTCATAAAACATTCCAGAGTATGAATCTCATCCTAATAAGACAGACAGACATGTGAGAACAAAATTGTAGAGAGATATATTACATAAACCATAAAGTGCCAACTTTGGTCTACTTTGGCATACTGTAGAAGGGGGTATATTGCCAATTGGAAAAAAAAAATTATTGCTCAAGAGGGTCAATGTCTAGAAACTCATTGACAAAGTTTCATCTAATTTGCTTGAAAATTGATAAAGCTATATCATTGCAAAAATATGTTCCACATGTGGAACGTTGGCGCCTAAAAGGTTAATGAACCCCCGATGAAGAGCTGAAACGCAGATCTGGTACCTGTGTGATGGCGTTGGGGAAGTTTCTTTAACAAGTCATAAGATAAGCTCAATCTCCTTAAATTCACATTTTGTCTGAGAAGTATGAAAAATGACCTTAAATACTAAAAAACTGCTTGAGAAAAATGTGTTGGATTAAGAACCCCTTCTGGTCATTGATGCAAAGGGGCACATTACCTCTACAGAAAGACTACAGAGGAAAAGTGCCGGATTTAGTCTGAGACCAGTGGTTCTTTTCTCCATAGATACATTGCAGTTGTTTCTTTGTAGGTACATTTTTTCTATGGTATGAGGGTCTACTCTTCTTTATTGTAATAGAAAAAACCGTCAGTAATCTGACCTGTAACGTCGTGCTGATACACATCAAAGCAAGCCACTATGGAAGAGATGGGGGTTGTGTTCACTGGCACTGTTGTGAGGCAGGCGGCAATCAAGATGAAGGGTGGTGACATGGAAATGATAGCTCTGAATGACCCCTGAGAATGGTTGAGAAAATAGGTTTTAAGAAGATGATACATGTCTAAGCTCCTGCTTACTGAGTGACGTGCAAGACTACTTTTAGAAGGCAGATGAACAGTTGCAGTACCAGCTGCAGAAAGAACCGGCAAAAGCAGAAGCTAGTACTAATGTGCATTTCACCACTGACCTCTGGACTAGTCAAAATGCTACACATGCCTATCTCTCCCTGACAGCTCACTGATGGCAGCCAGATGAGGCTGAATCAGGCTGTAGGTCTAATGGGGAACAACAGAAGAAGGGTACCGATAGACTGTACCCATCATGACAGAGAGCAGTGACTGATGTAGAGTCTTCTGGGAGGAGCCAGGTTAGAACAAGAAGATGGAGAGCATTAGAGATAAAGAGATCATGAGTCAAGGCAAGTTTATTTGAGATGGAGTGTGCATTCCACAAGGCACATGAGAGAGGGAGAGAGGAAGGGGAATGGAGAGGAATATGAATAAGATTTGAGCTGTTGTATGAAGATCTGAGAGGAAGACAAAAGTCTAGGGGGGCCAGGGTTGGGGTTGAGTTCTCCAGAAGAGAAAAGGAGAAGGTGTAGAAGAGTACGGGGCAGAGAGGAGACAGCATAGTAGTAATGAGGGTAAGGTTGTTTTAGAGAGAGAGGAGATGGCTGAATGAGAGGGAGAAAGTGGTGAAGCTCAAAAGCTGATGATAGGATAGAAGACAAGATGGTGGGGAAGTGAGGATGGCAAAGGGGAGATGGGGGGGGCGGTGCTTGAAGGTGTTGGTTGGAGGGGAGACAATTAGGGAGTATGAGAAGTATGAAGAGAAAATGATGAGGAGCCATAAAAGAGAGAGATGGAGAGGAGAACAGAAGTCTGAAGAAATAAGTATAGGTGGGAGTGAGATCACAGGGGATTAGGTGCACCTGTGAATAATCTTAGTAATGAGCACAAGATGGCTATAAGAGACTGAACGCCACAGGGTGGGTGGAAGGGATAAAAGTTATGAGGATATGAAGAGGCAGGTACAAATGGGGAAAACTGAACAAACATACAGATAAATAAATAGCACATTGTTGAACAATAGCTGGTTATTTTCATTGAAGTATGAACAGTAGGCATGAGCTGCGTGAGAAGCAGGAAGCAATGGGGGCAGCCTGCACATCAGCTCAAGCAGGATTTTGCTACCAGGTAGAATTCCACATATGACATGCTGTAGAGGTTAGTGGAAGAACATATGTCCCTGCATTCAATGGCATCAGAGATCTTGATCAGTATCAACAGGTCCCTGGGTCACCAGGATTGGTTAAAGGTGATGGAAGTCCTAAAGCCCCTTATGGATTCCATGGAGGAAATGAGTTCCACAAGGGCTCATCCCAGTAGTGTTCTCATCCCAGTAGTAAATATTTGGCAGACAAGGTTAGAGGGTTTTTGGCAATAACAGGGATTCACAGCAGTGGTTTTGATGATGGTGGACTTCTTGAATGATCAAGTGAGAAAAATATTGGAACCTTCTATATACTCATAGTTGGTCTCTCTGACCAATAGATGAAAGGAACTATCACTCTCTGGTACAGCTCACTACTTACTGGAAGGAAAAGATGGAGACTGATGTGGAAGAAAGGGGGTGTCAGAGACAAGAGGATAGTGGTGCTGGTGATGTAGCAGGGGAAATAGGTGGTAGGTAGTACTGTTTCCATAAGCACCACCCTGTCACTTACCACTCTTGCCCCCCAATGTTTTACATGCCTGTGACCCATAGGTCCCAGGCAGGGACAATCTTTCGTGACTGCAGGCCTAACTACAATGCTAAACTGCAGATATCAGCCTACCACAAATTGGGCTACTGTATGGATTTCAGAAACATGCTCCCTTGCAGAGCCCATCGAGGCCCTTGCAAAGATCCCTTGGCATACTGGGCACACAAGTTGGCAGTCTGGCCAGACTGGGATAAGGTTGCACAGCATTTCCTTCTTGCCCTACAACCAGTGTGTCCAGTGAATGTATATTTCAATGGCAGGGGATATTATGCCCCCCCCCCCCCCATCATTTACAGCTAGCACCAGACTTGATGGAATAGCTAGAGTTTTTGAAGTGTTTCCTTTCATTTTCATACAACTGGGAGGAACAGTGAGTGTAAAGCTATACTGAGGGGCAGTTCCTCACACTCTACCTTCAGTGTGTCTACTACAAGGTACGATAAAAAGTATTGAGACTTGTATAATAACACAAGAAGTATAACTGACAGTTATTGCACTCAGTCTCCTTCAAAGTAGTCCCCTTCCTTTTTTTTAAATTTATTTTCAAATATATATAACATACAATACTTAAAAAAATTACCAGGAAAAAAAAGAAAAGGGCATTTACAATGTCCATATTGAAATAACTAAAAGAAAATAATCACAATCCAGTTTTACAGCCCACATTACAGAGAATAGTCAGTCTAGCTTAAGGAGAACAGTTAAACAAATCAGGAACTTCGACCAGTAACCCTATAAACTACATAACAAAACCAGAATCAAGAAAAAAATAATAGCTTCTCGCCCACTCAACGCTCTCTTTTTTTTTTTTTAATTTTCTTTTTAAACCATTTATAAACAATACAGCAACCAACAAAAACAACAAAACATTACACCGAACAAAACCAAAAACATATATCCCAACCCGCCCCCCTCCTTCCCCCCACCCTTCACCCCTCCCCCCCCCCCCCGGTCCCCCTGGGAACCCCCATACATTAACCCTTACAAGTACAGCTGTCTTCATTTATACCACTATGACATTGCAAAACATTTAGCTTGCGCAACATAATCATCTAACAACTGCCACCTACTTCCCCCCAGAGGGGCGGCGGCAGAGGCACCATATGTACTCTTCTTCTGCCGTCGCCGCTGACCCCCTTGGGCAGCCTTCAGCTCCTGCGCTTTTTCGAAGCCAGAATAGGTACAAACCAGACCCCACCACAGGCATACATCCAGCTTGGAGGAGTCTTTCCAGTTGGTGATGATCACCTTCAGCGCCACAGCCATCAAGAAATTAAACAGAAAGTAATGGTCTTTAGAAAGCTGTAGGCTGCTTGCGCAGGAGCGATAAATAACAATATCCCATCCCAGCGGGGCAGAAAACCACAATATGCGGTTGATCTTGCTCCATACTGCTTGCCAGAAACTCTGAACATAGCAACAATCATATAACATATGCCGTAGGGTGCCTAAAGCCGACAGGCATGACCAACACTTAGTGGAAACCGATGAGTCCCATTTTGACACCTTAACTGGTGTAAGGTATGCCCTGTGGAGCAAAAAAATAAAGTGACTGTGTAAGGGAAGCAGCTTTCGAAACCCTGCTAACTGTGCCCCAAAGTATAGTCCATAGGCAGGTTGGAATCTCATAACCTACCTTCATCTCCCAGCTACGCCCGACTTTATTCCCCTCCCCCACAATCGCATCTCTCAAAATAGCATAAATATGAGACATACACCGGTCTGTATCTATAATCTCATCGACTACCTTCTTAACCCCCCAGCTGTCGACTATGGCCGTCCCTTCCCGTGCAACCCCTTTTAGACAATGGAGCAACTGCAGCCACTGAAAATAACAGCCTCTAGGGATACCATACTCCTTTTGGAGGGTCTCGAAACCTTTCCACCCACTGCCCAACATCACCTGACCGACAGTCCAAATCCCAGCATCTTGCCACCTTTTCCAAGCAAAGGGCCATTTCCCTATTTTCAGTTTGGGGTTGGACCAAATAGGATGGTGGACTGAAAGGCGCTGTTCGCACCCCGTGGCATCCTCCAGAAACTTAAAGGCTAACTGAGTGGCACGCATAACCTCAAGGCCATTATCCTGATCACCTACCTGCATACCCAGCAGCAAATCCATAGGGGTAGGGAACATAAGCTTCCTTTCCAGCTGGGCCCAGACCAGCTTCTCCTCGGGTGGATCAGGATCCATCCACTGTAAACCCTGTTTTAGTAAAAGCGCCTGATGGTACCACTCGAAATCCGGAAATTGTACGCCGCCCCTCTCTTTGCTGGCTTTTAACTTAAGGACCGCTATCCAGGGGGGTTTATCTTGCCAGAGAAAAGCCGTCAACAAACGTTCCACCCCCTTATACAAGGACTTTGGAAAACATATGGGAAGCATCCCCAGGATATAATTAATCTTAGGGACCAAAACCATCTTGATGGAATTTAGCCTACCCCACCAGGAGAGGTGCAGGGGGGACCATTGCAACGTAAACTTCTGCACCAATTCCTTAATGACTTGCACATTGCACAGCATTGTCTCCTCAAGTGACGAGCAATATTGTACCCCAAGATATTTGACCTGAGAGGCTTCCCATTTGAACGGGAATTGAGCCACATAGGAGGAGAAAGTCAACCTATTCATCGGAAAGGCCGTGGATTTCATCCAATTAATTTTATAACCGGAGAGGTTGGCATAGGCAGATATAATTTCCAACACTCTCTTCATCGCAGGAGGTTGCAGGAATAACAACAGGTCATCTGCATAGGCCGATAACTTCACCTGCTGCCCTGCTACTTCCAGCCCCTTAATCTCTCCATCTTGTCTCACCAGGATTGCCAAAGGCTCTAAAGCAATGTTAAAGAGTAGGGGGGATAGTGGGCACCCTTGCCTAGCCCCTCACTGGAGACCGAAAGGGGAGGATAGCGTGCCATTCACCAAAATTCTAGCAGAGGGGAACGCATACAGGAGTTGGATCATTTGTTGGAACCGCTCCCCAAAACCAAACCACGCTAAGGCCTGGTTTAAAAACCCCCACTCCAACCGATCAAAGGCCTTCTCCGCATCTACAGAAAGCCCTACTATAGGCTCCTTCAAGAGCTCCGCAGCAGAGAACAGGTTCAACAAGAGCCGCCCATTATCCGCAGTAGAGCGCCCCAGGATGAAGCCACATTGATCCGGGTGTATCAGTGAAGACACCACCTGAGCCATTCTGTGTGCTAGAACTGCAGAGAATAATTTATAGTCTGCTTTTAATAAGGATATCGGCCGATAATTCTCCACTTTTTGGGGGTCTCTCCCTGGCTTTTCTAAGAGAACAATAACTGCATCACTAAAAGACCCCACCCCAGGTGACTGTTCCAGGAGAGCCTGGAAATACAACATGAAATAGGGCAATAGATCATCCACAAACGCTTGATAGAACTCAACCGGGATTGCATCCGGCCCCGCTGCTTTACCATGCTTCATACCGTACAATCCCTCCCTAAGCTCCTCCAAAGTCAGGGGGGCATCTAATAAACCCACCTGAGCAGCCGAGAGTTTGGGGTGCGGTACCCGACCATATAACTCTTGGAAAGCCTTCGGATCTACCTTCGCTTCAGAAGTATACAGACAGCTATAAAATTCACGAAACACTTCGGCCATATCTTCCTCTGCTGTCAACAATCCACGCGACTCATGGAGAATAGCGGCCACTTTTGGCCTGGAAACTCTGGGGTGGAGCGTGTGCGCCAACATACGCCCTGCTTTGTTGCCTTCCCCATACCAGCTACTACGCGCCTGAAAATCTGCCGACCGCACCTCAGTGTTCAACTCATATTATATTGATAGCGAAGCTTTTGCAGCCTCAATAAAATACACGGGTCTGTTCTAGAAACCAGCAGACGTTCCCCAGCCTGGATTTGAGTAGACAGCTCCTGCATTTTCCTCTTCCGTTCCCTAGCCACTTTAATTTTATAACTGGTTGTTTCTGCTCTGATTACCGCTTTAAAGGCTTCCCACCAAGCCCAGGCTGGGGTATCTGCGAGTAAATTTATTTCAAAATACCTCGTAAAGGCATCCCGAATGCCCGCACAATATACAGGGTCTTTGAGCAAATCTCTAGGAAAAAACCAGGTTGAGGTACCCTTACCTTTCCCCTCCAACCGCACCTCCAGTGTAATGTAAGCATGGTCCGAAATATGCATTTCCCCTATGTGAGCATGAACCACAGAGTTAATGAGAGCTTGCGACACTAAGAAATAATCTATACGTGAATGAGAATCATGCGGGATAGAGTAGAAAGTATATTCCCTGTCTACCGGGTGAAATAACCTCCACACATCCACCAACCCTGCCTCTCGCATAAGAGACAGGAGAACCGCGTCCGCCCTACTGCGTTGGCGAGAGCGGTATGGGGACCTGTCTATCAGCGGGTCAAGTACTAGGTTGAAATCCCCCCCAATAATCCAAGGGTACTCCTCCCAATCTCGCACCACCTCAGAAAGTTTCTGGAAGAATGCCACGTCATCTACATTTGGGCCATACACATTCATTATTGCCAATTTGGTATCCCAGAGGTGAACCAATATCCTAACCCACCTTCCCTCTGTATCAGCCTGCTCCTGAACCACGTGTAAGTCGAGCTGTTTGTGTGCGAGGATAGCAACCCCATTTTTCTTCCCACACGCAGCTGAATGCCCGACTAAAAGGTATTTCCCCAGGCCGAGCTTCTTTGTTTCAGGGGACGACAAGTGCGTCTCCTGCAGTAGAACAATGTCTGCTGCCTGCTTTTCACAAAAAAGAAGGATCTTCTTTCTTTTGATAGGGTGAAGGACACCTTTGACGTTCAGAGATATCAAATTAATTGGCCTCATGAAGCAAGATCAACCTCCCGATCCAGAAGACACCTCTCCATTTAATACCAGAAAACCCTTTTTCAAAGGACTTACCTATTGTTCCCAGGGCGACTCCCCCAATAGCTCCCTTCCCCACCCCCCCCCCCACTGAAAAAATCTCCGGGTGAGCCCCCACAGCGAGATACCCCATCCACCCGTTCCATCCCAATTTTAGCCCCAGCATAACATTAACAAACTTCTTACCACTCTAACAACAGTCACTCACTATGTTAACGCTACCAAAATATCCATTTGCCCCTTCCCCTTGCCCCCCTGCCTCCCCCCCCCCGATTACCTCCCACAATCCCTGCCCACCTCTATTGCATACCATAACCCAGATAACACAAGGCACTTAGGGCAGGCCAACATAATAAACACAAGGGGGTCCTTTTCAAAAGAACAGTGGGGACCAGATATAGCCACATGACCGTGGAAGTCTGCGATCTTCTCCACAAGTAGGAGTCCGGCCAGTGAACACCCTATAACCTTCGTCCCAGACGCATCTGGCAGGGCACCAGCACCTTACAAATACTGTCACACAAAATGAAGAGTCTCATTGCATGAAAGCCGCCTCCTTTTCCTCCAAAAAGGCTTGCAGGGCCGTAGGGTCATCAAAAGACCTGGTTTGATTGTGCAAGGTTATCCACATCCGTGCGGGGTAGAACAGTCCGTAACGGGCTTGTAACTTCTGCAGCCTCGGCCTAAACACCAGGAGTTGCTTCCTCCTATAAACTGTGGCTTTACTAAAGTCAGGATATAGCGCGACAGTGTGGCCCTCATATTTTATAGGTGCCCGTGTCTTCGCCGTCGCCATTATCGCTGCCACTTGAGAGTACCGCAGTACCCTTAGAATCATCGGGCGCGGCACCCGCACCTGTGGGCCTATGCTCGTGGGGATCCTATGGGCCCTGTCAATTTCAAAGGCCTGCGAGAATTCCAACCGCAGCATTTTAGGGAGTACTCTCTCCAAGAATTCCACAGCATTGTTCCCTTCAGCTCCCTCCGGGAGTCCCACGATTCTAATGTTGTTCCTCCGGGCCCGGTTACCCTGATCCTCCAGGTGCTGCTCCAATGCTTCCACCCGCTTACTGAGCCTCTCCACTTGCTTAATCCGTGCTTCGTGCGATACCACGTGGCCTTCCACCACCGAGATCCGTCCTTCCATTGTGAGTAGCTGCTCCTTCAGCTCCTTTAATTCCAGGATCTCAGCTTGTACCTCCGCCAACGTTTCTCCGTTCGCGGCCACCATCGTTCGCACCGCTTTTATTTCTGCCAGCACCTCAGGCAACCCTGCCACAGGTTCCTGTGTTTGCGAGGCCTTCTGGGGCGAGGGCGGCTCTGCCTTCTGCCTCAACTCCTGTATTCGACGTCGCCCCATACTCCAGGCGGGTGGGCTTATCGGCTGCCATCTCCCAACTCACGTGAGGGGGGCCCGGGGAGGAAAGGGAGCAAGGATCAATCTGCTAGGGCCCAGGATTCAGCAGGATTTAGCGGAGAGCTGTGATTATGCGGCCATCTCTGCTCGAGCCATGCTCCGCCCCCCCCCCCCCCCACTCAACGCTCTCTAACGGTTATCCAACATAGATTTGAGTTGTAGATGATCAGTAAAGACATATCTAATCTTATCTAAAGACACCAAGCATTTGCAGGGAAAATGCAAGAAGAAAGTCCCCCCCCCCCCCATCGCCAACACTCTAGGCTTCAGACATAAGAAGGACTTTCTTCTCACTTGAGTTGTCCTTGAGACATCAGGAAATATGGACACCTTTTGCCCGTAAAACAAAAAATCCTTTTTTAAGAAATACCCCTTTAAAATTTTTAATTTCTCAAGCTCTGTGGTCAGAGAGATGATCAAGGTAGCACAAGAGGAAATCATCACATCTGAAGACTCAAGGAAATTAGTTAAACCTATATCAGTTTGCTCCTCCACATAAGAACATAAGAACATAAGATATGCCATACTGGGTCAGACCAAGGTCCATCAAGCCCAGTATTCTGTTTCCAACAGTGGCCAATCTAGGTCATACGTACCTAGCAGTTTCCCCAAGGGACACAGGTTCCACAATGCTTGTATAGGTTCAAGCATTGATATCCTGGGTCCCTTCTTAATAATGGTTTATGGACCTTTCCTCCAGGAACTTGTCCAAACCTTTTTTAAACCCAGCTACACTAACAGCCTTTACTACATCCTCCGGTAACAAATTCCAGAGTTTGATTACACGTTGAGTGAAAAAATATTTTCTTTTATTAGTCTTAAATAGTTTACCCTGTAGCTTCATTGCATGTCCCCATGTCTTTCTATATTCTGATAAGGTAAACAATCGATCTACGTTTACCCGTTCCACTCCGTTCATTAATTTATAGACTTCTATCATATCTCCCCTCAGCCGTCTCTTTTCCAGGTTAAAGAGCCCCAACCTTTTTAGCCTTTCTTCATAGGAGTATCCTTCTATCCCCTTTACCATTTTGGTGGCTCTTCTCTGAACCTTTTCTAAAATCGCTATATCCTTTTTAAGATACGGCGACCAGAATTGCACACAATATTCAAGGTGCGGTCTCACCATGGAACGATATAGAGGCATTATAATATCTTTTGTTTTATTTTCATTCCTTTCCTTATCATACCTAGCATTCTATTTCCTCTCTTGGCTGCTGCTGCACAATGGGCCGAGGGTTTTAACATAGTATCCACAATGATGCCTAAATGTTTTTCCTGGGTGGTGGTTCCTAATGTGGAACCTTGCATCGTGTAACCATAGTTTGGGTTGTTCTTCCCTAGGTGCATAACCTTGCACTTGTCCACATTAAATTTCATCTGCCATTTTGATGCCCAGTCTTCCAATTTATCAAGATCCTCTTGCAATTTTCCACAATCCTCTTGGGTTTTAACAACTTTAAATAGTTTTGTGTCATCTGCAAATTTGATAGCCTCACTCGTTATTCCACTTTCCAGGTCATTTATGAATATGTCAAAAAGCAGCGGACCCAGCACGGATCCCTGGGGTACACCACTATTCACCTTTCTCCATTGGGAAAATTGGCCATTTAGCCCTACCCTCTGCTTTCTATCTTTTAACCAGTTCCTGATCCACAATAGTACACTGCCTCCTATCCCATGACCACTGTTCCCTCTAAGCTGTGCGCGTGTGCGCGCGCACACACCTTGCCAAGCGAGCGCACATACTTTACAACAGAGCGCACAAAAATTACGGTTCTGATTCTGATAGAAAACAAGACAGACGTCTTAAAATTTAAAAGTTGTGATTGTAATTACTAGAAATTTTCCGCTTCATTTAGTAATCGTCTATGTTCATTTAATTTGATTAAAATCAATGTGGTGTACATACTGTATTCTGACATGTAGTCAAATTTTAAAGTATATAACTCTGAGTGTCATTATGTGACGCACAAAAATGTAACCTTCTTTCAAAAGCTGCACACAGCTGATATTTTATGCGCACACAGCCCACAGAAAATTAGAGGGAACATTGCCCATGACTCTTTAGTTTTGCCAAAAGTCTCTGATGAGGGACCTTGTAAAAGGCTTTCTGAAAGTCCAGATACACAATATCAACCGACTCACCTTTGTCCACCTGATTATTCACTCCTTCAAAAAAACATAACAGATTAGTAAGACAAGATCTTCCTTGTCTAAAGCCATGTTGGCTGTCTCCCATTAGGTCATGACTATCTACATGCTGAGTAATTTTATTCTTTATGATGGTTTCTAACATTTTTCCCGGTACTGATGTCAGGCTCACCGGTCTGTAGTTTCCCGGATCACCCCTGGAACCCTTTTTAAAAATTTGCAAATGTGCAACCTTGTTTCTCTGCTGAACTGCATGAGCCGGAAGATATAATTTATTAGAGATTTTAATATCATCCACATCTGAAAATAATAAGACATCTTTACAATAGTTCCTAAACAAATCAGAAGGGGAAAGAAAATGGGTTTTAGGAAAATTTAAACAACACAAATTCTTAGCACGAAATAAATTACACAGGTACACTACCAAAAAACTGCCTCCAGTTTTGCAACTGATTCCTATAGATTTTGGGGTGCTGAATCCAGGAAAAATAGCCAAAATGTTCCATCACGTCACGTTTTCTTGCAAAATTAGATTTCTTACCCATATAAGGAATGTTCACATAATTTCTTTTTAGCCGACTGCAGTTTATTTTCTTGGCCCAAAATAGAGGTTGTAATGGTTAACTAACTAGAAACACTCCCTCATGATATTTTAGAGTGTTTTGTATTCATTTTATACATTAACAGGGCAATTGGGAGGCGGGGGGCTAAATCCAGTACTCGCGCTGGCGCATGTTCTTTCCTGTTCGCCTCGCCTCGTTCGCTCGCTCAAACACGGTGGGTGCGACATGAACGTTCCTGTCAAATTTCAGTTTCTTGCAAGTTCATTATTACCTTTTGTTTGCTCAGTCGTAATCCAGCTTTATTCCGAAGTGGTTCACTACAGTTGTAGTTTGCAGTGCTGTGTATTTGTGATGGCTCACAGAGCCAGAGGTTGCGTCAACTCTCCGGACAGTTTTTGTTTTATTTGTGGGGAATATACCGTGAAAAAGCGGCAGAGGAACATTTCTGCATTTATTAAAAAAGTATATTTCGCCTATTTCGGTTTGAAGTTAGGCGATCAAGACAAACCGTGGGCTCTTCACAAAGTGTGCAAGACATGTGAGGAAGATCTACGCTTATGGATGAAAGGTAAAAAACAAGCATTTCGTTTCGGAATACCTATGATGTGGCGTGAACAAAGAGACCACAGCAGTGACTGCTATTTTTGCTCTTGCATTGTGAAGGGATACAACTTAAAAAATAAGAACGTAATAAGTTACCCCAACCTTCCCTCAGCAATTAGGCCTATGCCTCATAGCAACGAAGTGCCTGTGCCTGAACCACCAAAATCTTTGGATCATATTTGTGTGGACGGTTCTGATCATGATGAGACTCAGATGGCTTTTCCCGATGAGTCCAGTACTTCCGAGTTTGAAACTGAACCAGATCCGAAACCTGAACTTTTCTCTCAAGCTGAATTGAATGATTTAGTCCGGGATTTAGGACTCCCAAAAGATGCTGCCCAACTGCTAGGTTCTCGGCTTAAACAGAAAAATCTATTGTCACCAGGAACAACTTTTTATTGGTACCGCAACCGCGAGACACAATTTTTGAAGTATTTCAGCAAAGAGGAAGATTTGGTATTTTGCAACGATATATACGGAGTGATGGAAAAGTTTAAACTCAAGTATGATCCTGCTGAATGGCGGCTGTTCATTGATTCGTCAAAAGACAGCATAAAAGGTGTTCTTCTTCATAATGGCAACACATTCGCTTCAGTTCCTATTGCTCACTCTGTTATTCTCCAAGAAAAATATGAGAATTTGGCCCTGATTCTTCAGAAGATTCGTTATGATGAGCATAAGTGGATGATTTGTGGAGACTTTAAAATTCTATCCATGCTATTAGGGCAGCAATCCGGTTTCACCAAATATCCCTGCTTCCTTTGCTTGTGGGATAGCCGGGCCCGCGACCTACACTGGGGGAAAAAAGACTGGCCAATTCGGGAGTATTTGAGACCCGGTGAGAAAAATGTTCTTCATGAGAGCTTGGTACCTCGTGATAAAATTCTATTGCCACCTCTCCACATTAAGTTGGGTCTCATTAAGCAATTCATCAAGTCCCTTCCAAAAGATGGTGAGTGCTTTCGGTACCTTTGCTCAAAGTTCCCCCGACTTTCTGAAGCAAAGCTAAAGGAAGGAGGGTTTGTTGGCCCTGATATAAGGAAACTCATTTCAGATGGAGCATTCGCTGAAACGATGTCTGAGAAGGAAAAAGAAGCCTGGGATTCCTTCAAGGATGTTGTTCTCAAATTCTTGGGGAACAGGCGGGATGAGAACTATAAGGATATTGTTGCCAGGATGCTCAATGCCTTCAAAGAACAAGGCTGTAACATGAGCCTGAAAGTCCATTTCTTGCACTCCCATGTGAACTACTTTCCCGAAAACTTGGGGGCGTACAGTGAAGAACAAGGTGAAAGGTTTCACCAGGACATCAAGGACGCAGAGAGAAGGTACCAAGGAAGATGGAACACCACTATGATGGCTGATTTCTGCTGGTTGCTGCTGCGGGAAACCCCAGATGAAAAATACGCCAAGCAGCGCACCAAGAGAAGCATTCGGGGGAAGAAGAAACGGGCCCACCAGGAGATTGATTGACCCAAGAATGACTTTAAAATCTAAACTGTGTTGACAAATATCGTGTTTTTACTAAACTTTGAAATAAAAATTTGCTAGTTATTACCACAGTGTCGGATCTCATTTATTAGAATTTTATTTTCACACCATCGGGTGTTTGTCTTCATGTATTGCAATGGTGCGGTTTGCGTATTCTATTCTTACATACATACCTGTACAACATTTTTTGCACATTTCTTTGCATTGCTTTGTGTCTAACCTCGCTCTTATATGCTCAATGTTTGTGCACATGTATGTGGCTGTTTTAAGTGCAGACAATTTTGCTACCATCACAGTGTGCTTTGTTGACATTACTCTATTCTTATGTGCTGCCTTGTTACAATTTTCTTTATTCTTATTTGAATAACTACTAAACAATTAGTATAAAGAATTCATCCAAAAAACGTTTATCTCGATCGCACTCAATCTGAAACGTTCACCTCAAACTGCTAACCCAATGTAGCAAAAAATCTGTACATGATGGAGCAAATTGGTTACCAGATTTGGATTCAGCGCACCAAAAAACGTAAAAATCAATCGAAACATTAGAGGCAGTTTAAAAAAAAATTTTTTTAGTGTACCTGTGTTATCCAACAACTCATTCTGCTTATAAAGAACAAAGTTATCCTTCAGTCCCAAGGCATCTGCTGAATGTAAGGAATCAACATGGTTTTCTTTCTTAACAAGCCATTGATTAACAGCAGCCACTTCCCATGACTTCTTTACAACCTGTTCCAAGAACTTAATAGTTTGGTCTGAAAAACCCTGCAAAAGTAAATTGGTCTGAGAAACCACTTTCTAAATATCAGTTAAAGTGACATCACCTGGCACAGCTGGGGCCATCACACTTTGTCCAGCAGGTTTTCCATCAAACTGTATAGGCTCCAACAATATAACAATCGGAGGAGATTGAGGCAGAATCCCAGGAGAAGTCTGATCAGAAACCCCTCCTAGGACTGTCAGAGTACTAAAACCCTCCCTCTCACTGTCCAGAAGACGAAAACCCAGGTTAAGAGGTGGGATCCTGATGATGGAACTTAAAGAGGCGCCTGAGGGTTGTCGACAGGAGAGTCAGGCAGGAGTCGACAGGAGAGTCAGGCAATGGAGTCGACAGGAGAGTCAGGCAGGAGTCGACAGGAGAGTCAGGCAATGGAAGATCTAATCCTACCTTTGCTTCTGCTATCGGATGGACATGCAGATCCATAGAACCAACAATCTGTTCTGGAGTAGACATTGATACCTCCACTTTTTTATCCACTTGCTTGATTTTCCATTTTCCTTATCCCTCGGGCATCTCCTATGGCAAAATTTTCCAGGCTCGAAAGCCTGAAGTGGCCCCGAAGGGGCACCCGACCGCGGAACAGCTGTAGAGTTTTAAATAGCAGCGGCAGGTATCCCTGTGATGGCTTGTAGGTGGGGAGTCCTCTCTGGGAACCAACCATGGCATGGATCCGAGAACTGCAACAGCAAATCCTCCTCAGCAAAAAACAAGTGCTCTCCCAAAGTAGTCCCCTTCCAATAAAACACACTTCCTCCAGCATGCCTGCCATTGCTGGAAACAATTTTGAAATGTCTCTTTCGTTATGCTGTGAAGCTGCTGTGTCAAATTTTGCTTAATGGTCTCCAAGTCATTGAATCTCCATCCTTTCAATGGTAATTTCAGTTTTGGAAAGAAGAAAAAATCACAGGGTGTGAGGTCAGGTGTGTACAGAGGCTGACGGACTTGCTTGATTTGGTGTTTGGCTAAAAACTCCTGGACAAGATGTGATGCGTGAGCTGGGGCGTTATCGTGATGAAGCAACCTTTCACCATTCCTGTGCAATTCTGGCCTCTTACAACAAACTGCATCTCTCAAACAGGTCAGAACTTGGACATAGTATTCCTTATTGATGGTTTGGCCTTTTGGAGCATACTCATGATGAACAATGCCCTTGTAATCAAAGAAAAATGTGAGCATGGCCTTGGCATTGCTCCTCACCTGATGGAATGTCTTGGATCTGGGATAGTTTGGAGTCTTCTGTTGTGAAGATTGAGTCTTAGTTTCTGGATCATAACCATAAATCCATGGTTCATCACCAGCAATAATCTTTTGGATGAAATCTGAGTCATATTCAATGCATTCCAACAACTCCCTGGCTGCAGACAATCGATCTTCTTTTTGGGCAGGGGACAGGAGTTTCAGCACACAATTTGCAGACACATGTCTCATCCCCAAATTAGCAGTAAGAATGGACTGTATTGACCCAAAACTGATGTCCATGTCCTCAACTAGCTCCCCTAGAGCACAGGAGGGAGTACCGCTCCTGCAGACTCAAAGAAACAAGAAGGGAGCAGGAGAGACACGCCACTGGAAGAAAGGAGCTTTATTGTGTGTCACAGGTATGCCCTACATGTGTTTCGGCCTGGGGGCCTTCTTCAGAGGACATCAACCTTATAAAACATGCAGATATAGAACAATATTATAATAAATAAATACATAAACATAAATGTAAATGACATCCATCTTTCTAAGATATAAATATTAATAACAGAAAATGTGCTTCTAAAAGAGCCCAATTATATAAAAATATAGTTATGAATTTAAAATCAAAAACAAATAAAACCACATAAATAAATGCATTAACTAACTAAATAAATAGTATAAGAATAATAAACCAATAAATAAAAATTATAATGAATAAATAATAAATATTATAAAAGCCATACTAAATTATGACAAATATTCCAAATTATAAACTACAATAGTCAAAGAAACTACAATAGTCAAAGGATGTCCTAAATCACCAATGCATGGAGTCAAAAAATCACTTATACTTAGGGGTATGTTTACTAAACCGTCTTAACGTGCGCCCGGCAATAGTGTGCAGGCTGCCATAAAAGGAGTGGGTGTTTCAGTCTTAACGTAACAAAACAAGATTATCGCACGATAACGCACGCTGCTGCGCAAATTAACGGGCGAAGCGCCGCTAAGCGCGTTAACACGTGGTAATCTTAAGTAGGCACCCAGACAGAGGTGTAACACAATGGTTAATACACTGACTGATGATACAAGGGTCATGAGTTTGATCCCCAGTGTACCTAATGCATAAGGCTGGCTGAGGCATCAGCTTTGACATGTAAGTATTGTTTCTTGAGGCATTTTATTTGTATTTTAATTAATGCTGCCAGCAAACACACCCTCACATGCCGTAACCTAAGGTGCCGTATAAGGCACCCTATAAGGCACTCCATAGGGCACATTATAATGTGCACTGTCCGCCACAGCACCCTATAATGTCCCCTATAGGGCACCCTATAAGGCACTCCATAGGACACCTTATAAGGCACCTTATATGGACTGTAACCATAAGGTGCCTCAGAAGGCGCTTTATAGGGCGCCCTATAAAGGGCCTTCTGAGGCACCTTATGGTTACAGTACTCTGAGGGTGTTTTTGCTGGCAGCACTAATGTACATTAAAATTAGACAATGCTTTGGATAGCCCTATCCAATAACCCCACTGGGGGTTTGAACCCATGACCTCTGGCTCTACAAGCAGTGAAGTAACCTGTGGGCTACAGCTGCTAACAAACCCCTGGCTGGCTGCAGAAGGACTGCATGTCACCACATAAACAGTCTGCTGTGATCACCAGGATAGGGTTAACCCACCCATACCCATGATGCACTGCACATGCAAATCAGCAGTCTACAGACGATCACAAGATGGGGTATGCACCCCCACAGCACCTCGGCCTGGTAGGGGGAACTGACCGTGTGTGTTACTGGCACAGAGTAGCTACACACCGTCACATTGTGTGGGTACTGTGCTCACCCTGAGGGTGAGGTGGGGCGCCCAGCACCAGGTCCACAGCACCTTCCATGGCAGAAATAGGCCGTGCTGCCGGTCCCTAGCAGTGCTAGTGTGTGAGATAAGTAGTTCCTGCAGACACACCTTGGATACATCTTTATTTCTCAGTCAGGTTTAGCCCTTATGGACCCATAGGCAGATTATGTACCACCACCCAACCCACCCTCCCTCTGGGGCTGAGAGTGGGAAATAGGGTCTCCACAAACAGATCCACATTCTACATCCCTGCAATGGTGGCAGTAGAGGGGACCATCAACCCCAGTCTTGCTGGGGAGTCAATGCAGCTCTGTACACATCCATAAAGCAAAAGCAGACAGACATTAGGCCTGGAAATACTCAGCTGCACCCCACCACTACATGATATTTTCCTGCAGCAAGCCTCCAGCCGCTGCACGGTGTTCCAGCAAGACACATACTAGCTGCAGACAGTCTGCTAGCTAGTCCATAGTGCATGTTCCTGGAGAAGATGCATGCACCCAGAACTGGGATATCAGCATACACACCAAGCAGATAAGTCAGTGATTGGGCCCCAAAAGGGAACCCATAGATATCACATGAGAGAAATGCTACATAGCACTATGGGGGAACCTAGCCATGCCGTGGTCACTGCTCAGTCAGGGTGAGAGTGATCTCCCAGCAGGACATGCTGTGGCCACAATGTCTGTGCAGGTGGTGGCTGGGCACTACAATGTCCCAGCCATTGCCCTATGCCCTGTGCAGATGCATCCTGGCCAGGCCACCCTGTCTGGGCTATACCCATGGTATCTTGCTCCTCATTATGCACATTGGCAGGCCAATACTGGCAACAGTGCTGGCAGTGTGGGCTGTGGAGGGTGTTTGCAGCCACCACACACTGGATAGACAGACACACACTCCCACACCTATGCCAGCACTGTACAACTATAGAGGTGTTTGGCAGCCCTGGCCACCGCTCCAGTCCTGGGCACAGTGCAGGCATGGCTATGGTACGCAATACTGTTGGGGTCAGTCCCCAGGGTGGTAAACACAGTCAGATACAAGACCTGTAGCACACTCCACAGACATCAGAAAGGTTGCCATGATGCAGCTCAATCAGAACATTATACTTAACTTCGGAATTGCTATCTGCCAGTAATCATAGCAACCTTTTGATAGCTGTGTACCGTATTCCCAGGTTTAGGGTGGCATTGCTAAGGTATGCAAGTGCTAGTATTGGGGGATGCACGCAGGGCCCAATGTCCTGCCTCTCCAGGAGGTATTGGATAATGGAGCCTGTGGGTGCGGGTGTGTCTGCCCCTGTTGGCTGCTGCTTTACGGCAGAGGTTCCCAACTCCAGTCTTGGTGTGCCAAACACTGTTCGGGTTTTCATGCTGTCCCTCATGAATATGCATGAGATACGTCTGCATACCATGGGGGCGGCGCATAGAAATGCAGCACAGGCATCTTTATTAGAGGCAGCATGGAACCTGAATGGTGTTTGGCCCTCCAGGACTGCATTTGGGAGACTCTGCTCTAGGTAATGCGCCTGTTTATGGTGTCTGTGCTCTGTAGGGTAAAATGTAGGTGTTTTGGGCATGTTTATGTCATCTGCAATAAAGGTTCTGTCTGTATTAGCACGTTTTAGTAGTGGGTAAAATATGGGGACTGGGTTGGTAGGAACCACAGCTGGGACTTGAACCTGTGACCTTATGCCTTTGAACACACTGGTTGTGTGCACTGCACCACCGTGTTGCCACAGAGACAGTGCATTCCCTGGTGATACCATGACTGTTCATCCGGCAGGGCCTGTCTGTTGCAGTGCATGGTACCCACCTATACAGAGCTAGGCCATGGTCTGCTCTGGGCAGCTGCCACTGTCCCCTCCACCACCAGTACCCCACTGCCACCATGCTGACATGCCCTTCTGCTGGTGGTGCTGGTGGTGCGCAGTCTCAGGCCATCCAGTGTGCAGGTAGGCGGCTGCCTACGGTGCGTGTTCTGGGGTAGGGGTGCCTGCATAGACGTCCATGCTTCACCCCCAACACCGCCTGCCAATGTTCTGTGCCCTTTGAGGTACCTGCTGGGTACTATCCCCTGTGACACTGTGATAAACACACTCTTGCCCATGTTGGGCCCTCATCAGTTGCTGTCTGGCTGCTGTACAGTTTCAGCATTCCTAAGTGCCACCTAGGCATCTGCCTAATCCGCACTGTGCCCCAGCTGCACCACAGCATGTGCCGCCTGCAACCCTCTGTATCCCATTTTCAAGCATTTGTCCAGTTGGCCATTCCAACATGCCTGCCCTGCTGTTGCCGCACATGTGCTCACCATAGGAAACCTGTCCGATGGGGAGGAAAACTCTGCACAGCGCAATTTCACTGTGGGCTCATTCACCTTGTATGGGGTCGGAGCATGGACCCTTCCAGAATTCATATCCTTTTTTTGGTGCTTTCTTGGGAGTGTTTTTTGATGTTTCCCATTGAGATCACTATTGCCCAGCTTGGTTATTTTATTTTCCATTTTCTTCTGTTCATTTTCACTGTTTATTTGCCCTTTTGTTCCGTGCACATGTATCACACTTATCACTTTTTTGTAGGTTTCCCTGGTTTTGCTGTACATTGCTGACAGAAATGGTTTCTCTTCCCTTTAAATCAGCTCTAACGCCAGGGTTTCACTGGCGTTAGTTTTCAGCCTTGGATTTCACAGCGTTAGTGTGCGGGGAGCCTCTCCCCGCCCACTCTCCACCCATTGACCCCTTCTCTCTGCCCCTGGGGAGCCTTCCTCCGCCCTCTGGGAGCCTTTCTCCGCCTTCAGCGCTAGTTTGCGCCGCTGCGTGCGTTATCGCGCGCCAAGGTACCTTTGCGCCCTATAAAGTGCCATTATCGCGTGATAAGGTACCTTATCACGCGATAACATCACAGAGCGCACATTAAGACGGTTTAGTAAACATGCCCCTTATTTAAATGGAATATAGGTAGTGGACTCACCACTTCGGAAACACCTTTTTTGAATATCAAGTGATAACTACTTCTGTCAATCTAAAAAAAGTACAATAAAAACCATAAAAAGAAACCATAAAGAACTGAAGAAATCATCCACCAACAAGAGGGACATTGAACATTCTCAATCATATACTGAATGGAGGAAGGGGGGAGAGAGAGGAGAAGAAGAGAGAGAGGAAGGACCACCATAATTTCATAATAGTTAATCTAAGTGTGCATGCATGTTCAATATGACTTTAAAATATAAAAACCTTCTTGTAAAAAACTTTTATAAAGATGCATGGGTATAAACTGAATCATATGTGCCATCATGACTAACAAAATGTCCAATCGGCGATTTGAGTGTATTGCAGCACGCACTGCTTTAACTTTGTCTTCATTCCTGCTCGTGGATGGCCTTCCAGAACGTTCATCACTGTCAACACTTTTGCGGCCCTCTTGGAAGCATTTGTACCAGTCATAAACTCAAGCACTACTCATGCATTCATTTCCATACACTTGCTGTAACTTGTCATAAGTCTCTTTGCACGAATTTCTACGTTTCTGGCAGAATTTTATTTTTATGCAAATTCACTGATCAATTTTTTCACTCATGGTAAAGCTGATGAACTGCTTTTATACAATACCAAACATCACGTGATTTTATTTATTTATTTATTTATTGTTTTTCTATACGCGCTATTTATCATCAGCACGGTTCACAGGCAACAAAAAATTGTGCAATGCAGAACAGTCTAACATTGGACTTACAACCCCACTTGGAGTCTGTTTGCTGTTTTGACTGTTATTGTTGACTGGTGACTACAAATAAAGTTCTTAAAAAAAACAGGGAGTTTAAAACATGGTGAACAGGTGAACTATATACAAATTAGTATCCAGGTTTTACATGTGATTTGGCATTATTTACAAATTAAACAGTATGACTATATACACATACATAATTGTGTGTTGCAGAGTTATGGACAACTCATCCATGGTTACCGGGAGGGGGGGGGGGATTATCAGGTGGGGAGTTAGTTTAAGTGATCTGATTACGGTGTGTGAGGTGGATACTCTGTGGGAGCTGGCTTGGGTCGAGGTGCGGGTGGCTAAGTGATGTCGTCTGAACTGGAAAAGTATTGAAGAAAGAGATGATCTTTCAGTGCCTTCCTGAACTGGGAGAGGTTGTTTATGGCATGAATGTCTGGTGGCAGGGTGTTCCAGCAAGAAGGTGCATATAGTGGAAAGGCATGGTTTCTTGTAGCCTTGGAGCATTTGGTTATAGCTTTCGGGAGAAGTAGGGTGTTGGTGGCGGCTGATCTCCTCAGTCTGTTGAGGGGGGTAGTCTGGACAAGGTCTGAGAGTGAGATGGACGTGCATTTGTTGATGGCCTTGAATGTCATTGTTAAGATCTTAAAGGTAATCCTGCAGTGGACCGGAAGCCAGTGCAGATGTTTTAGGATTGGGGTGATATGGTCCTTTCTAGATGCTCCATAAAGGGTTCTGGCTGCAGTGTTCATTGCGAGCTGCAAGGGGTTCAGTGAGCTCTTCGGGAGGCCGTGCAGTATGGAATTGGCGTAGTCAAAATGAGGCATTATTAGTGCTTGAAAGACTGTTTGGAAGTCTTTTGGCTCTAGTATCTGTCTCATGTGACATAATATCCGAACTTTGTGGTAAATCGCCTTTACCGTATTGCTTATCTGAGCATTCATGTTAAGACGCTGGTCAAGTGTTACACCAAGATATCGTACTGTCATTTTGGTGAGGAGCTCTGCATTGCATACCTTATACCTTCAATGATGAGGGTGGAGTGAATGCCTGGTCTCTGCTGATGAATAGGACCTCCGTCTTTTTGAAGTTTATTTTGAGCTTCTGTGTTTGTAGCCAGTCTGTGACTGCATTGAAGCATGTAGACAGCCAAGAGAGGTCTGGGTGATCGTGGATATTGGTGTGAACATAAGGATATCATCAGCGAATACTAGGCAGTTAATGTTGAAGGACCGGATGAGGTTGCAGATGGGTTGCATATAAATGTTGAACAATAGGGCTGAGAGTGACGATCCTTGTGGAACACCCTTCTCTTGCGGGAAAAGAGTGGATATAGAGGAGCCAGAGCGGACATGCTGCCGTCATTCAGATATGAAGCACACCAGGTGAGTGCCATGCCATGGCTTCCCTTATCGGTGAGGCGGGATAGGAGTAATGTGTGGCTGAAGGAATCGAAAGCTGCCGCGATGTCAAGGAAGATGAGCGCAGAACCTTGTCTGATATTGTCCAGACCTATGGTTAGTGTGCTAAATAAGGTTGTCAACAAAGTTTCTACGCCATGTGACTCCCGAATTTAAAAAGGTACAGGTGTGCTGCAGTCACACTAAACTATGCACACGCAGAGCAATAGCATCTTGTTGTGACATATTGTTAGATAGCTACACAACAAGTCTTGATTCTTTTTTATCACACCTCATAGTTGTGTTTGTGACAATTTGTACTGCAGCCTTCCCAGGATGGTGCCCATTTGCAGTGGCTACCTTTCAACTCCCCATGCCAAAACAAGCTATTATAAAAGAAAATAATAATAATAATAATAATAATAATAAAAAGTAAAGCAAACCATAAAACAAACAGAAAGGAAATAAAAAGAACTAAAAAAACTTCTCTCTCTAGTGTATAAGAACATAAGATATGCCATACTGGGTCAGACCAAGGTCCATCAAGCCCAGTATCCTGTTTCCAACAGTGGCCAATCTAGGTCATACGTACCTGGCAGTATCCCCAAAAGACAAAGCTTCCACAATGCTTGTATTGGGTCAAGCATTGATATCCTGGGTCACTTTTTAATAATGGTTTATGGACCTTTCCTCCAGGAATTTGTCCAGACCTTTTTTAAACCCAGCTACACTATCAGCTCTTACTACATCCTCCGGTAACAAATTCCAGAGTTTGATTACACGTTGAGTGAAAAAATATTTTCTCTTATTTGTCTTAAATAGTTTACCCTGTAGCTTCATTGCATGTCCCCTAGTCTTTCTATATTCTGATAGCGTAAACAATTGATCTATGTTTACCCATTCCACTCCATTCATTAATTTATAGACCTCTATCATATTCTCCCCTCAGCCGTCTCTTTTCCAGGTTGAAGAGCCCTAACCTTTGTAGCCTCTCTTCATAGGAGCAGCCTTCCATCCCCTTTACCATTTTGGTGGCTCTTTTCTGTACCTTTTCTAATAACGCTATATCCTTTTTAAGATACGGCGACCAGAATTGCACACAATATTCAAGGTGCGGTCGTACCATGGAACGATACAGAGGCATTATAATATCTTTGTTTTATTTTCCATTCCTTTCCTTATGATACCTAGCATTCTATTTGCTTTCTTGGCTGCCGCTGCATACTGGGCGGAGGGTTTTAACATGTTTATTTATTTATTTATAGTTCTTTTATACCGCACTCTTTTTCATCAGCGCGGTTTACATTAAACAGGAATACTCATTGCAATCAACAGACTGTTGAGTTTACATATAACAGGATAATACAACTGGGATTATAACTTTGGGGAACTTTGTACATATTTGTAACTTGAAAAGAACCTATATACACAGTATAGAAATTCTTATTATCATCTTAAAGCATTTACACTTTTACTGTAAGTGTTGGAGGGTTGATGATGAGCTTTGGAAATGTAGAATGAAGAGATGGTGCTTTATGGCTTTTCTGAATTGCTTGAGGTCGGTAATAGCTCTAATGTTGGGAGGTAGGTTGTTCCAACATCTGGGTGCGTAATACGCGAAAGCCCTGTCTGTTGTTGAACGTTTGTATTTTTTTGGCCTCAGGTGGTGTAGCTAGGGTATTTGCCGCTGCTGATCTCCTAGATCTGATGTTGGGAGTATGATGGAGGAGTTTTGAAATTGATGAAGGAGCGATACTATTTATCGCTTTAAAGGTCATGAGAAGGGCTTTATATGTTATTCTGCAGTATATAGGGAGCCAGTGAAGCTCCATTAGGATGGGTGTTATATGTTCGTTCTTTGATGCACCGTATAGTACTCGGGCTGCGGCATTCATGGCTAGTTGTAATGTATTTAGGGAGTTTTTTGGGAGACCATGGAGTATTATATTCGCATAGTCGAAGTGGGGTGTGACTATGGCTTGGAATATAGTTCTGAAGCTGTCTGGGTCAAGCATATTTTTCAGATGACATAGGGTCCTTATCTTGAAGTAAATTGTTTTAACGGTACGGTTGATATGTTCTTTAAAGTCCAGTCTATGGTCCAGTATTACTCCAAGGTATTTTATGTAGGGCTTGATTGGGAGTTCTGCGTCACGTACTCTTAGGGTCTCGGGGGGTGAGAATTCTCTGTTCTTCGTGACGATCAGTACCTCGGTTTTTTTGTAGTTTATTCGCATATTCTGCGTGAGGAGCCAGTCTGCTATTGCATTAAAGCAATCTACTAATGTTGTGTAATCTGGGAGCTTGACATTGAATGGTGTGAATATTAGCACATCATCTGCATAGATCAGCGCGGATATGCCAAAGGAGCGAGTGATATCGCATATAGGCTGCATGTAAATGTTAAATAGTAGCGCAGAGAGGGATGAGCCCTGTGGTACTCCTTGTTTTAACTGGAAAGGTTCTGAGGTACCTGTAACAGTCCTGACATGTTGCAAGCGATCTTCCAGGTACGATCTGCACCATTCCCATGCCAGCCCATGGATTCCCTTGTCATATAGACGGGTTAGTAGTATTTCATGGTCCACAGAGCCAAATGCTGCAGATATGTCGAGGAATATTAGTGCAAAGCCCTATTTGATGTCCTCCAGTCCACTGATGAGTGTATTGGTTAATGTGGTCAACAGTGTCTCTACTCCATGGGCTTCCCTGAATCCGTGCTGACTGGGGTCAAGGGGGGAGGAGGTGTCTATGTGTTGTTGTATCTGATTGTTGGTTACTTTCTCAATTATTTTGGATAGTAGCGGTATACTAGCTATCGGGCGGTATGATTCTTCTTTTGTTGGATCTAGTTGATTGTTCTTTAGTAGCGGTCTTATGGAGGTCTGCTTTAGTGCCGATGGGAAGGTGCCTGTTGAGAAGGACATCTTTATTATTTCTGCTATGACAGGGCTAAAGTCGGATCGCATCGCTCTTATCCAGTGTGCTGGGCAAGGGTCGTTAGGTGCTGTGGTAGTATTCATTTTGACGATAATGTCTTCAACGCATTTTGCTGAAGGAGATGAGAGCTGGAGTAGTGGGAAATTTTGTTCTTGTTGCTGGAGGGGACTTTGGGATAAAGAATTTGTTGTTCTGATAGCTTTAGATTGTATAAAATTGGCATACTTCTGAGGGTGTATGGGTTCTTGTTGAGGTGGAGAAGGTTCTGTGGTTAATGACTTTACTAGTTTGAAGAGCTCCCGAGGTTTGTTTAGGGAGCGGTTGAGGATTTCTGAGTGGTAGGATTTTCTTGTGTCCCATATTGTTTCACGATAGGATTGAAGGTGGGTTAAGTATGTTTGTTGATCTGCTGGGTTATGAGATTTACGCCATTTTCTTTCGAGTTTCCTCAATAGAGTGAGAGACTTCCTTAGTTCTTGAGAGAACCATGGTGCAGATGGTCTTTTCACTACATTATTCTTTGTTGTTGGGTTTTTGCAGGCTGGCAGTAGTATGGCGTATTGGTTGATGGTTTTATTCCATGTAGTGACCATGTCGTTGATGTCGGATGACGGTTGTTTGAGTATTGGAAGTATGTTTTTCTTGATTTCTTCTTCGTTGAGAGGTCTGAAACGAGTGGTGATTGCTGATGATCGTTTTGTTGTATCAGTGGATGGATCTTGATGTGCTGGTATAGTGAGTACTATCAGGCTATGGTCTGACCATGGGACTGGAGTGATGGATAGGTCGAAATCATCATTCGTGGGCGTGTAGGAGGGCAGAGCGAAGACGAGGTCGAGCACATTGCCATGTTGATGAGTGGGTTGGTTTATGAGTTGGCTGTAGTTGAGGTTTGTCATTGCGTCTAAGAATGCGTTAGTAAGGGCAGTTTGTATGGAAGGGAGATTGAAGTCACCCATTAGCCAGTTAGGTTTCTCTGGGTGTACTGGGTTGCAGGCTAAATCAATTACGCTGGATAATTCTTCAGATGTCGAGTTCGGTGCCATATATATAAGGTTGATGGTATTGTAGTTATTGTATATTGAGATAGTGTCTAATTGTTTTGTGCTCTTGGTTGTGATTGTACGATATTGGAGGTCAGTCTTTGCTATAATGGCGACACCTCCTCCTCTTTTATTTGTTCTGTTACATGTGTAGGTGGAGTAATTAGGTGGTGTGAGCTGGTTTATTATGACTGAGTCAGATTCTGAGAACCATGTTTCTGTGATCATTAAAATGTCTAGATTTCTTTTGATTATTAAGTCCGAGATGGCTGGCCATTTCTTGCATGCAGATCTAGCGTTTATGAGAGCACATCTGAGTCCTTCTTGTTGGGGAGCATGTTTTGTGTTGCGTTTTGTGTTGCGTTTTGTTGGGGAGCATGGGTTGCGTTTTGTGTTGGATGTTTGGTCTAATGCTATATGAAGTAGGTGAGAGTGTCTCTTGTGGTAAGGGTTCTGTGGATGTTGGTGAAAGCTACGGAAGTGTTTTTTGTTTGTGTTGTGTAATGTAGTGATATGGTAGTGATCTTGGGAGAGTGAATTAGCTTCGTATAATACACTGGAGAGTAAGCAAAATAGCGTTATGGCTGGTAAGGTCATGGTTGCTGAAGTGTGGGAGAGAAAAGCTTTTTATAGCTACTTTTTTGGAGTGGTATAGCAATGTAGGTAGCTGGTAATTAAGCAGCGGCAACGAAGTTTCAATTTACAATTTGGAGCATTGGACATGCAGCAGAAACAATGTATCAATTTTTAAGTTGGAGCATTGGACATGCAGCAGAAACAATGTATCAATTTTTAAGTTAGAGCATTGGAAACCATGTAACAAATGCTGCTAGGTGTCCCTACCCACAAGCAATCATTAGATAACTAGTGCAGTGAGCAAAAAACATGTGTGACAATATTATCCAGGTAGTTAATTCTAGGTGGTATGAGACAGTCAAAAACTTTATGTATGATACACAAGGTTGATAATGCTTAGCAAACCTGGTTTCAACGGGTTGCCCGGTGTTGCAGGAAAGAGCAGTCTTGGAGGATAGGCGGATTAATTTGTTGCTGCCGCGTGGTTCTTCTTTGGTGTTCAGTGGAGGCGCAAAAACCGGTGAAGAACAAGCTCAGATCCAGGGGAGCTCACTCTGTACGATTGTCATTGATGTTAATTCATTCGGCGCGTTGACGATCAGTGTGGGTGCCTTGGTGTGGACCTGCTGGATGGCGGGATCTTTTGTAGCTTTTTGGGCTCAGCCTCCCACAGCCCAGATTGGGCTGGAGGCTCCTGAGAGGGGAAGATGGCTGCGTCCCGCTCAGGTGTGCTCTACCCCGATCGGGGAGTAGGGAGCCGGAGCTTGGTTGGATGGTTGGTATCACCTGGTTAAAGGAGACTTGCATGTGGATTTATGTATCTCCTGTCGTGCCCCTCCTAAGGGTCATGCCAAAGGGCCCTCTGGCGAGGCCCTCAGGCGCGGGCACGCCAGGTGCGGGCACGCCCGATGGCGCGAAGCTTTTAAAGATGTTGAAGATCTGCCCCGATTGGGCAGCGCTGCTCCGGAGGCCCCTCCCGCTGCTTGTAGCTCGATCCCCGGGAAGGGGAGAGTTGCTGGTAGTGGCGGGGGCTTAAAGGGCCTGCGCCCGATGGCGCGAAGCTTTTAAAGATGTTGAAGATCTGCCGCGATTGGGCAGCGCTGCTCCGGAGGCCCCTCCCGCTGCTTGTAGCTCGATCCCCGGGAAGGGGAGATTTGCAGGTAGTGGCGGGGGCTTAAAGGGCCTGCGCCCGATGGCGCGAAGCTTTTAAAGATGTTGAAGATCTGCCCCGATTGGGCAGCGCTGCTCCGGAGGCCCCTCCCGCTGCTTGTAGCTCGATCCCCGGGAAGGGGAGAGTTGCTGGTAGTGGCGGGGGCTTAAATGGCCTGCGCCCGATGGCGCAAAGCTTTTAAAGATGTTGAAGATCTGCCCCGATTGGGCAGCGCTGCTCCGGAGGCCCCTCCCGCTGCTTGTAGCTCGATCCCCGGGAAGGGGAGAGTTGCTGGTAGTGGCGGGGGCTTAAAGGGCCTGCGCCCGATGGTGCGAAGCTTTTAAAGATGTTGAAGATCTGCCCCGATTGGGCAGCGCTGTTCCGGAGGCCCCTCCCGCTGCTTGTAGCTCGATCCCCGGGAAGGGGAGAGTTGCTGGTAGTGGCGGGGGCTTAAAGGGCCTGCGCCCGATGGCGCGAAGCTTTTAAAGATGTTGAAGATCTGCCCCGATTGGGCAGCGCTGCTCCGGAGGCCCCTCCTGCTGCTTGCAGCCCGATCCCCGGGAAGGGGAGAGTTGCTGGTAGTGGCGGGGGATTAAAGGGCCTGCGCCCGATGGCGCGAAGCTTTTAAAGATGTTGAAGATTTGCCCCGATTGGGCAGCGCTGCTCCAGAGGCCCCTCCCACTGCTTGTAGCTCGATCACCGGGAAGGGGAGAGTTGCTGGTAGTGGCGGGGGCTTAAAGGGCCTGCGCCCGATGGCGCGAAGCTTTTAAAGATGTTGAAGATCTGCCCCAATTGGGCAGCACTGCTCCGGAGGCCCCTCCCGCTGCTTGTAGCTCGATCCCCGGGAAGGGGAGAGTTGCTGGTAGTGGCGGGGGCTTAAAGGGCCTGCGACCGATGGCGCGAAGCTTTTAAAGATGTTGAAGATCTGCCCCGATTGGGCAGCGCTGCTCCGGAGGCCCCTCCCACTGCTTGTAGCTCGATCCCCGGGAAGGGGAGAGTTGCTGGTAGTGGCGGGGGCTTAAAGGGCCTGCGCCCGATGGCGCGAAGCTTTCAAAGATGTTGAAGATCTGCCCCGATTGGGCAGCGCTGCTCCGGAGGCCCCTCCCACTGCTTGTAGCTTGATCCCCGGGAAGGGGAGAGTTGCTGGTAGTGGCAGGGGCTTAAAGGGCCTGCGCCCAATGACGCGAAGCTTTTAAAGATGTTGAAGATCTGCCGCGATTGGGCAGCGCTGCTCCGGAGGCCCCTCCCGCTGCTTGTAGCTCGATCCCCGGGAAGGGGAGAGTTGCTGGTAGTGGCGGGGGCTTAAAGGGCCTGCGCCCGATGGCGCGAAGCTTTTAAAGATGTTGAAGATCTGCCCCGATTGGGCAGCGCTGCTCCGGAGGCCCCTCCCGCTGCTTGTAGCTCGATCCCCGGGAAGGGGAGAGTTGCTGGTAGTGGCGGGGGCTTAAAGGGCCTGCGCCCGATGGCGCGAAGCTTTTAAAGATGTTGAAGATCTGCCCCGATTGGGCAGCGCTGCTCCGGAGGCCCCTCCCGCTGCTTGTAGCTCGATCCCCGGGAAGGGGAGAGTTGCTGGTAGTGGTGGGGGCTTAAAGGGCCTGCGCCGATGGTGCGAAGCTTTTAAAGATGTTGAAGATCTGCCCCGATTGGGCAGCGCTGCTCCGGAGGCCCCTCCCGCTGCTTGTAGCTCGATCCCTGGGAAGGGGAGAGTTGCTGGTAGTGGCGGGGGCTTAAAGGGCCTGCGCCCGATGGCGCGAAGCTTTTAAAGATGTTGAAGATCTGCCACGATTGGGCAGTGCTGCTCCAGAGGCCCCTCCCGCTGCTTGTAGCTCGATCCCCGGGAAGGGGAGAGTTGCTGGTAGTGGCGGGGGCTTAAAGGGCCTGCGCCCGATGGCGCGAAGCTTTTAAAGATGTTAAAGATCTGCCCCGATTGGGCAGCGCTGCTCCGGAGGCCCCTCCCGCTGCTTGTAGCTCGATCCCCGGGAAGGGGAGAGTTGCTGGTAGTGGCGGGGGCTTAAAGGGCCTGCGCCCGATGGCGCGAAGCTTTTAAAGATGTTAAAGATCTGCCCCGATTGGGCAGCGCTGCTCCGGAGGCCCCTCCCGCTGCTTGTAGCTCGATCCCCGGGAAGGGGAGAGTTGCTGGTAGTGGCGGGGGCTTAAAGGGCCTGCGCCCGATGGCGCGAAGCTTTTAAAGATGTTGAAGATCTGCCCCGATTGGGCAGCGCTGTTCCGGAGGCCCCTCCCGCTGCTTGTAGCTCGATCCCCGGGAAGGGGAGAGTTGCTGGTAGTGGCGGGGGCTTAAAGGGCCTGCGCCCGATGGCGCGAAGCTTTTAAAGATGTGGAAGATCTGCCCCGATTGGGCAGCGCTGCTCCGGAGGCCCCTCCTGCTGCTTGTAGCTCGATCCCCGGGAAGGGGAGAGTTGCTGGTAGTGGCGGGGGCTTAAAGGGCCTGTGCCCGATGGCGCGAAGCTTTTAAAGATGTTGAAGATTTGCCCCGATTGGGCAGCGCTGCTCCGGAGGCCCCTCCCGCTGCTTGTAGCTCGATCCCCGGGAAGGGGAGAGTTGCTGGTAGTGGCGGGGGCTTAAAGGGCCTGCGCCCGATGGCGCGAAGCTTTTAAAGATGTTGAAGATCTGCCCCAATTGGGCAGCGCTGCTCCGGAGGCCCCTCCCGCTGCTTGTAGCTCGATCCCCGGGAAGGGGAGATTTGCTGGTAGTGGCGGGGGCTTAAAGGGCCTGCGACCAATGGCGCGAAGCTTTTAAAGATGTTGAAGATCTGCCCCGATTGGGCAGCGCTGCTCCGGAGGCCCCTCCCGCTGCTTGTAGCTCGATCCCCGGGAAGGGGAGAGTTGCTGGTAGTGGCGGGGGCTTAAAGGGCCTGCGCCCGATGGCGCGAAGCTTTCAAAGATGTTGAAGATCTGCCCCGATTGGGCAGCGCTGCTCCGGAGGCCCCTCCCGCTGCTTGTAGCTCGATCCCCGGGAAGGGGAGAGTTGCTGGTAGTGGCGGGGGCTTAAAGGGCCTGCGCCCGATGGCGCGAAGCTTTTAAAGATGTTGAAGATCTGCCCCGATTGGGCAGCACTGCTCCAGAGGCCCCTCCTGCTGCTTGTAGCTCGATCCCCGGGAAGGGGAGAGTTGCTGGTAGTGGCGGGGGCTTAAAGGGCCTGCGCCTGATGGCGTGAAGCTTTTAAAGATGTTGAAGATCTGCCCCGATTGGGCAGCGCTGCTCCGGAGGCCCCTCCCGCTGCTTGTAGCTCGATCCCCGGGAAGGGGAGAGTTGCTGGTAGTGGCGGGGGCTTAAAGGGCCTGCGCCTGATGGCGCAAAGCTTTTAAAGATGTTGAAGATCTGCCCCGATTGGGCAGCGCTGCTCCGGAGGGGCCCCCCCGCACCCCCCCCCCGCTGCTTGTAGCTCGATCCCTGGGAAGGGGAGAGTTGCTGGTAGTGGCGGGGGCTTAAAGGGCCTGTGCCCGATGGCGTGAAGCTTTTAAAGATGTTGAAGATATGCCCCGATTGGGCAGCGCTGCTCCGGAGGCCCCTCCCGCTGCTTGTAGCTCGATCCCCGGGAAGGGGAGAGTTGCTGGTAGTGGCGGGGGCTTAAATCCCAAATCTTTTTCCTGGGTGGTGGTTCCCAATGTGGAGCCTTGCATCGTGTAACCATAGTGTGGGTTGTTCTTTCCTAGGTGCATAACTTTGCACTTGTCCACATTAAATTTCATCTGCCATTTGGATGCCCAGTCTTCCAATTTATGCAGATCCTCCTGCAGTTTTCCACAGTCCTCTTGGGTTTTAACAACTTTAAACAGTTTTGTGTCGTCTGCAAATTTGATAACCTCACTCGTTATTCCCTTTTCCAGGTCATTTATGAATATTTCAAAAAGTAGCGGACCCAGTACAGATCCCTAGGGTACTCCACTAGTCACCTTTTTCCATTGGGAAAATTGGCCATTTAGCCCTACCCTCTGCTTTCTATCTTTTAACCAGTTCCCGAGCCACAATAATACACTGCCTCCTATCCCATGACTTTTTAGTTTTGCCAAAAGTCTCGGGTGAGGGACATTGTCAAAGGCTTTCTGAAAGTCCAGATACACTATATCAACCGACTCACCTTTGTCTACCTGTTTATTCACACCTTCAAAAAAACATATCAGATTAGTGAGACAAGATCTTCCTTGTCTAAAGCCATGTTGGCTGTCTCCCATTAGGCCATGACTATCCACATGCTGTGTAATTTTGTTCTTTATGATGGTTTCCACCATTTTCCCCCGTACTGATGTCAGGCTCACTGGTCTGTAATTTCCTGGATCACCCCTGGAACCCTTTTTAAAAATTGGCGTGACATTAGCGATCTTCCAATCTTCAGGTATTACAGATGATTTTAATGAAAGTTCACAGATTACTAATAGCAGGTCTGCAATCTCATATTTCAGTTCTTTCAACACTCTTGGATGTATACCATCCGGTCCAGGTGATTTGCTACTATTCAGTTTATCAAATAGTTGTAATACATCTTCCTGGTGTAGCGATATTTCTCTCAATTCCTCTGCAGTATCACCTTTAAATACCACTTCGGTCTTGGGTAACATCCCTACATCTTCCTCAGTAAAGACCGAAGCAAAGAATTCATTCAGTCTCTCTGCTATAGCCTTGTCTCCTTTTACTGCCCCTTTTACCCCTCTGTCATCTAATGGTCCAATTGACTCTCTCACATGCCTTTTGCTACGAATGTACTTGAAAAAGTCTTTGTTTCGTGTTTTTGCTACTGTAGCAAGTTCCTTCTCAAATTCTCGCTTTGCCTGCCTTATCAATGCTTTGCATTTAACTTGCCAGTGCTTGTGCTGTTTCCAGTTTTCTTCGTTTGGCTCTTTTTTCCATTTCCTGAAAGATGCTTTTTGGCAGCAACAGCCTCTCTGACCTCACCTTTAAACCATGCTGGCAGTTTTTTGGACTTTCTTCCACTCTTCTTAATGCGTGGAATACAGCTGGTCTGGGCTTCCAGGATAGTATTTTTAAACAACGCCCAAGCTTGATGCAAGTCTTTAACCTTTGCAACTGCTCCTTTTAGTTTTTTCTTAACTATATTCCTCATTTTATCATAGTCTCCCTTTCAAAAGTTAAAAGGTAGTACTGTGGATTTCTTTACTATCCCTCCTCCACTAATTAAATCAAACACGATCATGCTATGATCACTATTGCCAAGTGGTCCCAACACCCTTATTTCTTGCACCAGATCTGGTGTTCCACTAAGGACTAGATCCAGTATGGCTTCCCCTCTGGTCGGTTCATGAACCAGCTGCTCCAAGAAGCAGTCATTTAGTTCATCTAGAAACTTTATCTCCCTAGCATGTCCTGCTGTGACACTGAGCCAGTCGATACTGGGGTAATTGAAATCACCCATTATCACTACTCTGCTGTAACGTTTGTTAGCTTCCTTGATCTCTTTAAGCATTTCATCATCCATTTGTTCATTCTGGCCAGGTGGTTGATAGTACACTCCCACTGCCATCACCTTCCCCTTCATACATGGAATTTCAATCCATAGAGATTCTACAGCAAATTTTGTTTCCTGCAAAACTTTAATCCTTTCTGACTCAATGCCCTCTCTAACATAGAGCGCAACCCCTCCTCCAATTTGATCAGTTCTATCATTACGATATAATTTGTATCCAGGTATCACAGTGTCCCACTGGTTGTCCTCCTTCCACCATGTCTCTGAGATTGCAATCATATCTAACCTCTCATTTATTGCTATATATTCTAACTCTCCCATCTTATTGTTTAGACTTCTAGCATTTGCATACAAGCATTTCAGAGACTGTATTTTATTAATATTAATCTGGCTATTGGTAGGCATGGGTAATTTGGCAGCTGGGATTTAATGTTAAAAAATGTAAGGTCATGCATTTGGGCTGCAGCAATCCAAGGGAGCAATACAGTATAGGAGGTGAAGTACTTTTGTCCACTAAAGAAGAGCGGGACCTAGGCGTGGTTGTGTCTGATGATCTTAAAGTAGCTGAACAGGTAGAAAAGGCGACGGCAAAAGCTAGAAGGATGCTTGGGTGCATAAGGAGAGGAATGGCTAGCAGAAAAAAGGAGGTGATAATGCCTCTGTATAAGTCTTTGGTGCGACCTCATTTGGAGTATGGTGTGCAATTCTGGAGACCGCACCTTCAAAAGGATGTGAACAGGATGGAGTCGGTGCAGAGGGTGGCTACTAAAATGATTAGTGGGCTTCATTATAAAGCATATGAGGACAGACTTAAGGATCTTAATATGTACACCTTAGAGGAAAGGCGGGATAGAGGTGATATGATTGAGATGTTTAAATACCTCCGTGGCATAAATGTTCAGGGAGAGAGCCTCTTTCAATTGAAAGCAAGTTCTGCTACAAGGGGACATGGGATGAGGGTGAAGGGAGATAGATTCAGGAGTGATATGCGGAAATTTTTCTTTACGGAAAGAGTAATGGATCCGTGGAATAGTCTCCCAGTGGAGGTGGTAGAGATGAGGACAGTAACTGAATTCAAAAAAGCATGGGACCAACACAGAGGATCTCTAAAGGTAAAAAGTGGACTGTTGTAGTTGTTGATATGGAAGGACAGACTAGATAGGCCATGTGGTCTTTTTCTGTCATCATGTTTCTATGTTTCTATACTATAGCTCAATACTATATACACCATTGCTCAGTAGTGTGCACTATTTGCCAACAGTATGCACTATTAAGTGATAGTGTGCGTTATTAATGACTGATGGGAAGTGACAAAATTAAGGTGGAGTAAAACAAAAAATTCTGAAAAAGACATGAGAATATGAATGAAACAAAACCTTTTAGCCTGCTCTTCCCTAGTTTTGATAGCCTAAAGTACAGGAAACAGTATAAGCACTGACAAGTTAGATGTAAAGCATTGATAAGGAAGTCAAAGAGAGAATTAAAAAAGAACTTGCTTTAGAGGCAAAACTCATACTAAGAAAATGTTTGAGTACATTTATAGCACGAAACCTGTGAGAGAGTCAGTTGGACCACTAGATGATCAAGGGCTGAAAGAAGCATTCAGGTATGACAAGGCCATAGTGAAGCGACTTAAGAGGGTCCTTTTAAAAGTTTCATTTGTGATTTGGACATCTGAAGTCGTGCACATGGACGTCAAAATCATGGAGACGTCTCTGTAGCCATTCAACAAATGACATTCACAGACATCTCCAGTGTAGGGACGTCTAAGTAGGCAAGGGGATATGTCCTGGGAGAAGCAAAGGACTTACACATCCCCGTCCCATCTCAGAAACGTCTGCAGGCACATCAGTGTTTAGACCTGCTCCAGGGACAAATAGGTATCAGAAAAGTGCTTATTTTCACCTTAAAACATCCAGAGAGGGTAGAAAATATGGAGAATTAAGCAACTAGCCTACTACTACTACTACTATTCAGCACTTATAAAATGCCACGCACGCAGCGCTGCACAGCTAGCCTTCAAGAGGTAGACAACATATAGAGACAGTCCCTGCCCGTCAGAGTCATGCTCATTGGAGCTTACAATCTAGTTAGAACAGTACAGAGCATTAGTCAGTTCTGTGCAAGGTACGGTGAGGTACAGTTTGGTCAATAGTTTGGTCATAAATGTTGACGGGGGTTAGGGTAAGATGAGGATGGAGTCAGGGTCTGAATGCAACGGTGAAGAGGTGGGTCTTCAATTTGGATTTGAAGAGGGCCAAGGAGGATGCCTGGTGCACAGACGCAGGTAGGCTGTTCCAGGCGTATTGTGCAGCAAGGTGAAAGGAGCGCAGTCGGGAGTTTGAGGTGCAGGTCAAAGGCATTGATAGAAGTAATTTGTTAGCGGAGCGCAAGTTTCGAGAGGGGATGTAGGGAGAGATAAGAGATGAAAGGTATTGAGGGGCCATAGAGTGAACGCATTTATAGGTCAGTAGGAGAAGCTTGAACTGGATGCGGAATTGGACAGGGAGCCAGTGAAGCAACTTGAGGAGTAGTGTGGGCATGGTGAGGGTGGCCAAAGATTAGTCGAGCAGCGTGATTTTGTATAGATTGAAAGGGAAGGAGGTGGCTCACGGGGAGACCAGTGAGGAGTAGGTTGCAGTAATCGAGGCAAGAGGAGATTAGGGAGTGGATAAGCGTTTTGGTAGTGTGTGGAAGGAGTGGATTTTGCTGATGTTGTAGAGAAAGAAGCAGAAGGTCTTAGCTACAAGCTGGATATGAGCGGAGAAGGAGAGTGAGGTGTCAAAGATAACCCCTAGATTGCAGGTAGAGGGAACAGGAAGGATAGTAGATTCATCTACATGGACTGAGAGAGGGGGAAGTGGGGTGGAGGAGTTGGGTGAAAAGACAAGGAGTTCAGTCTTGGCCATGTTCAGTTTCAATCGGCGATGAGACATCCAGGCAGTGATGTCCGAAAGACAGGCAGAGATCTTGGACTGAGTTGCTGGAGAGATATTAGGTGTAGAGAGGTAGATTTGGAAGTCATCGGCATAGAGATGGTACGGAAAGCCATGGGAGGAGACAAGCGCACCAAGGCCTTAGGTATAGAGAGAGAAGAGGAGGGGGCCCAAGACAGAACCCAGGGGTACACCTACATGGAGCGGGGTAGGGGAGGAGGAGACACCACCAGAGCATACACTGAATGAGCGATGGGAGAGGTAGGAGGAGAACCAGGATAGTACGGATTCCTTGAAGCCAAGTGAGGAGAGGGTGGTGAGGAGAAGGTCATGGTCAATGGTGTCAAAGGCAGCAGAAAGGTCAAGAAGGATGAGGATAGAATAGAGGCCCTTAGATTTAGCCAGGAACAGGTCATTGGTCTTTTGTGAGTGCCGTTTCAGTGGAGTGTAGGGGATGGAAGCTGGATTGTAGTGGGTCTAGGAGGGCCTGGGAGGAGAGGAATTTGAGACAGCAACAGTGGACTGCTTGTTCTAGTAGTTTGGATATGAAGGGAAGGAGGGAGATGGGTCGATAGTTAGAAGGGCATGTGGGATCAAGTGAGGGTTTCTTGAGGAGGGGTGTGACAACAGCATCTTTGAAGTCAGTGGGAACAGTTGCAGTGGAGAGTGAAAGGTTGAGGATATGAGTGATGGAGGTGACAATGGTGAGGGAGATGGAACGTAGGAGATGGGTGGGGATAGGATCTGATGAACAGGTAGTGGGTTTGGAGGAGGAAAGGAGTGCAGTTTCTTCTTCAGAGATCGGAGGGAAGGAGGAGAGGGTGGCAGGGGGAGTATGGATGGGGGAAGAGAATTGGGGAGGAGGGGAGGTAGATGAGGGGGTAGGGAATTGGAGGGTAATCTTGTGGATTTTGTCGTGGAAGTAGTCGGCCAGGGTTTGGGCAGAGAGGGAAGGCGGAATCGTGGGCGGGGGGACCTTGAGGAAAGAATTGAGGGTATCAAAGAGATGGCGAGGATCAGAGGCCAGGGAGTTGGTCAGGTAGATGTAGTAATCTTGTTTTGCAAGTGCTAAGGCTGACTGGAAGGAGCCAAGCATGAATTTGAAGTGTAGAAGGTCTTCCGGGGAGCGAGATTTGAATCAAGCTCGTTCAGCAGAGCGGGCGCAGATGCGTAGGTAATGGATTGTGGGTGAAAGCCAGGGTTGGGGAGTGGATTGTTTGACAGGACGTTGGGTGGGAGGGGTAAGAGTGTCAAGGGCTGAGGATAGTGTAGTGTTGTATGAAGATAGTGCCTTGTCGACGGACTTGGAGGATAAAATGGAAGAAAGAGATGGAGAAATGGTGGAGGAGAGGGTCAGAGGATCAATATTATGAAGGTTTCTAAATAGGTCGAAGGAGACAGGACAAGGTTGGGATGGCGGAAGCTGAAGAGTAAATGTTAAGAGGTGATGGTCAGATGAGGGGAGGATTGATTTGAGGAAGTTTGAGGGAGAGGAATTGGAGATGAGTATTAGGTCAAGGCAGTGGCCATGTAGATGTGTGGGGGCAGTGGAGCAAAGTTGAAGGTCAAACGAGGAGGTAAGAGCGAGGAACTTTGTGGCATGTGGGTCGGAGGGGATGTCGATGTGAATGTTGAAATTGCCAAGAATAAGAGTGGGGGAGGAGGGACCCATAAAGGCAGAAAGCCAGGAATCGAAGTCAGTGAGGAAGGTTGATTTGGATTTGTCGGGTGGGCGATAAATAACAGCCTCAGACTATAAAGGCTCACACTGAGATTTGTACCCTTGCCATGCAGCTCTTAAAGTCACTGCTCTAACCATTATGCTATTAGACAGCTTGGGTCTGAAAACCTCTTCTAGGGATGTCTATATAAACATTTGATAGATGTCCTATCAGGCTCATCTATATTTCCGAAATCATGCCTGAACGTGCACATGCCTGCTTTTTTTCCAGATGTTCTGCTTTGACGTCCCAGATTACACTTGGACATCCAATTCTTTGTTTCAGTTTTACCTAGAAAATGTAATAGGCTAAATCGACAAAGTAAAGAGTAGCAAATCATTTGGACCAGATGGGTATACCCTAGAGGTCTGAAAGGACTAAAAAATAAAAATACAGATCCACTATTAGTAATCTGTAACTTAATTTTGAAATCATCTATTGTACCTGAAGATTGAAGAGCCGCTAATGTAACACAAACTTTTAAAAAGAGTTTCAGGGTTGATCCAGGAAACTACAAACCAGTGAACCTAACATCAACACTGGGCAAAATGATATTAAAGAACAAAATTATTGAATACATTAGGAGGTTTAGTGGGACAAAGTCAAAATGGATTTGGTCAAAGTCTTGCTTTACCAATATGCTACATTTCTGTGAAGTATGAATAAATGTGAATAAAGTGAGTCAGTTCATATAGGACCCGAACCAGGAAGGCGAATAGCGGGGCTGGACGTCCCAGCGATCCCGGCGGGAAATCCAGTCCCGCTATCCACTTTCACTGTATGCCGCCTCATGGCCCCAGCATGCACAGAGCCGCTGTGCATGCTGCAGGGGATGGGGGTGGCATGGGAAAAAGAGTGGGTGGATGTGGGCAGGACTGACCCCTGGATGTACAGGGCCAATTCCAGTCACAGCCCTGTAAGTCCGGGGATCGCCAGGGGGACAGCTAGCGTATTCCACCTTGGAGGTGGAATAAGCGCTTGCCACCTCTCTGGATTGGATGACCAGCCCCCCGAGCAGCAACGGCGGTGAGTCTCCGCTGCCCCATCCAGGTCCTGGCTGCCCCCATTGGGGTCAGGTGGTGGGAAAAAGGGGCATGCCAAGGCAACGGGCAGGTTGTGCTGTGGGGAGGACGTCCCTATGGTGATGCTGGGGGCATGCCGGGCTGTCTCCCAGGACCCGATCCTGCACTCGTGGGGCCGTCTTGCTCCCGTGGTGCAGAATCGGGTCCTAACAGGCCCATCCTTGTTAGGGCCATCCAGACGACCTGGACGTACCCCTTCTAGCATCGGTCTCATAGTGTATCTGGATTTTCAGAAAAATTATGATGAAGACTCCTGAGGAAACTGAAAAGTCCAAAGGTAAGGGCAATGTCCTGTTGTGGATTGGGAACTGGTTAAAAAAACAGAAAAGAGAAAGTAGGGTCAATTTGCCAATTCTCTTAATAGTGGAGAACCACAGAGATCTGTATCGGGACTGGTGCTTTTTAACATATTTTATAAATGATCTAGAAATGGGAACAATAAGTGAATTGATCAGATTTGCAGATGACACAAAATTATTCAGAGCTGATAAATCAAATGTGGATCTTGGAAGATTAGGAGACTGGGCATTTAAATGGCAGATGAGATTTAATGTGGGAAAATACACACATAGGGATGCACACATAGGGAAGAATAACTCAAATTATAGTTAGACAATACCAGGTTCCACATTGAGAGTCGCCACCCAGGAAAAGGTATTATCATGGACAATACATTGAAATTGTCTGCTCGGTGTGTGACAGCTGCCAAAAAGCAACAGAATGCTAGTAGTTATTAGAAAAGAATAAAGAACGAAAAGAGGATATCATAATGCTTCTGTATTGTTCTGTGTATCCTGTAAGTAGCTCTGGTCACCGCATTTCAAAAATGATATAGCAGAATTAGAAAAGATGCAAAGAAGGGGGGCCAAAATGATAAAGGGGATGAAATTACTCTCATATGAGGAAAGGCTGAAGAGGTTAGGATGTAGCTGGGTTTAAAACATTTTGTACAAATTCCTGGAGGAAAGTCTGCATATCCCTGTAGGTAAATAGCTTGGAATCTACTTTTTGGAATCCTGCCAGGTACCTGTGACCTAGCTTGGCCACTGCTGGAAACAGGATACTGGGCTTGATGGACTTTTGGTCTGACCCTGTATGGCAAGTCTTAAGTTTTTATGTTCCTAAATATATATCAACATATTACATATTATCAACAATTTTTAAAAGAAATCACTAACACCTTCTCCAGCCCTATTTCCTTCTCTCACTAAGCAGAGGTTGCTACCCATTCACTTCCCAGCAAGCCTGATGACCACCAAAGAATATCCCAAAAGGGTGACCCCTTTGTTTTGCCCTTTCAGTGATAGCCTGCCATCTGCAGTGAGTAATAATATCAGCAGGAGAGGGCTGGTCTGCAGGAAAACAAGGGACTCTGATTTATAGAAAATGGAATGGACAAGGGCACACTCCAACTGCAGAAAGGAAAGCACTGCAGGTAATTTGTAGCCAGAGCTGTAGCAACTGGTATAAAGGAAGAGTGAAAACACCCTCATTCCAGTCCTCAGGACACTCCCAGCCAGTCAGGTTTTCAAGCTATCCACAATGAATATGCATAAGATAGAGTTACATGCACAGTCTCCATTTTATGTAAATCTATCTCATGCATATTCATTGTGAATGTCCTGAAAACCCAACTGGCTAGGTGTGTCCTGACGACTAGGCTGAGAAGCACTGCTATAGCAGAGAGGGCTGCAATTGATTTTATTTATTTATTAGTAGCTCACATCTTTCCAGCATAAGCAAGTTACATTCAGGTACAGTAGGTTTCTCTCTCCCTCTCGGTCAGGTCTCGCTAATAATATCTTTTTGCATTTTCCTAAGAATATCTCAGCTATCTCCTCTTACCTGCAGCCTGTCAGTCTTGATGACATCAGCAGAAAAGGGCAGGACTGCAGATAAACACGGGAGCCAGGGCTTCAGCAGCTGGAAGAAGAACCAGCACACTCTCCGTCAGCAGAGAGGGCTGGAAAGGATGAGTTGCTTTTTCTCTCAAATGTTCTGGAAGTTTGCAGACATCAAAGTCAGAGAAAGTAGAAAAAAGAAGAAAAGAGAATTAGGAGAGGGGACGAAAGATAAAACAGAGAAAGGAAGAAGAAAAGAGAGAGATGGAGAGGAAAAGAAAGAAAGACTTGAATTGAAAATATGCATGGCTAGTGCTCTGATCTTAAACTAATTTTTTTAACTAATTGTACTAATATCTGTGAATTTATTCATGTTATTCATATGATTCAGTTTGAAAACAAATTATTCACCCTGTCCTACATATCAGTGCACAGTAAAACGACTGAATTTATAAATAATAATAATCATCATCATAATCTAGCTGTGCTTTCTTAGAGCTAGTATAGCCATGATCCATAGTGTTAGACTGCTTCTTACAATATAACATTATGAAACTACTGTAAGCCCGCTAATGAATGCATTATAGCTAAAGGTTCAATAAAGTAACTAACCCATTTCATTTTATGACTTTACATTTAGAACACTTTAGGATTGCTCTGATTCATTCATGCTAACATGAATTTCTGCTCCAGTGTCACTGGAAGCTGAACTCATTAAATCTATTGAATTAAGCCACTTCCATTTAGGTGTTTTTCAATTCTCATCTTGCACACACGGTATATATACTTACTTTATTTTTTGCAGTAGTGCTGAAGTTTCAAGTCTCTGGGTCAAATCCATTTTTATTAAATAGAATTACATGACTCTTAACCCAATTAATGGCCTGGTGTCCCATAGGATTTTTTCCATGTTCTGTTTATGAGGAAAATGTGTAGTTTCCCTTGTGCCTCTGTCTTAACAAAGAGGTAAAAGAAAATGCTTTTGTGATCTGAAGCACTGTGTACCCCTCAGAGACAAATTGGAAATACCCAAAAGCATGAATAAGTTAATTGTGTGGAACCCTAATAATTTCCTGCAAATTGAATCATTTAGAAGATAATCTTTGTGGTATAATGTTGATTGATATGATTTTGCATTTTCCTTTGACCATATCATTCAACACATGTCATCCATCGTTTCTTTTCCGTATCGATTTCTGCCATCTCTTAAGCCTCAATGTATATTTCACACAGTAAAGGATAATGACTATTCCCCAATAGCTGGATAAATATAATCCCTGTTCCTGATTTTCTCACTACTTGGGTGAATAAAGCTAAGATTAACTATGAGTTCAAAACAACAGAGTAAATAAATCATTAGGTATTCCTCATATATCAAGCTGCCTTTTTCCATTTCCTTTCCTGTAAAAAGTCTGAGAGGCATCTACTTTCTAACTGCTATGAAATGAATAGAATAACCAGTTTTGCTGAGCTGGTCAGGGTGATTTGCAACCGATGTTGCTTGTAGAGTTCTTATCTTACCAAACCTAAACTGTTGTATGTCCTATTTATTATCATATCTAGGTAGGGGGGTTTTTTTAGCAAGGGGTTTCATAAAGAAAAAGAAGTTTCAAAGTCTCCAGTATTATTTTCTGTTTTAATACTTTTAATAATACATTTGAATTTCGGTGCGAAAATCTAACATCCCTTTCTTTAAGATTGATTCTATGCATGTGACAATGATTTGAGGGTATATTTAGCAAATAAAATATATAAATGATTGATTGATTGATGTTGATTTATTCATCATCACCAACAAAAGTCACATAGAGTCTGATTCAGGAAGGGGCATGTCTGGTCCATCCGAACAGCTCCAAGAAGGGCGGGCCCATTAGGACGCAATTCTATAATGCGGGAACAAAACGTTCCCGCAGCATACAGAGTTGTGCCCGAGGATGGCCTGGCATACTCCAGCATGGCCTGCAGGACATCCACCCCACAGACCCGTGCGTGCCTACAGTGACCAGGCATGTACCCTACCGCCTGACTCCCAATTGGGCTGCAGGGACACATCCCCAGTGGTGGGCCGCTGTGCTTCTGTGGGGGGCTGCTGGGCAGGACTGGGGGGGTGGCCTGTCCTAATTCTATCTCCGAGATGGAATAACCAGACCGTCCCCAGTGACCCCCAACATACAGGGCCATCAATGGAATTGGCCCTGTACGTCTGGGGGTTGGGCCGCCTACACCCCTCCCCCATCATGCCCACGTCCCTCACTGCATGCACAGTGGCTACTACTACTACTACTGAACATTTGTATAGTGCTACAAGACATACGCAGTGCTGCACAGACATGTAAGAGACAATCCCTACTAATCAGAGCTCACAGTCTACTCAAGACAGACAACACAGAAGTTGTAGACAGGGATACATCTAGGGGGAATGGTAAAGAAACATAAGGAGATCAGATGAGTCAAGATCCAAAAGCAGCAGCGAAGAGGTGGGTTTTCAGCCTGGTTTTGAAAAGGATCAGAGAAGGCGCCTGGCATACAGACTCAGGTAGTTCGTTCCAGGCATAAGGTGCAGCAAGGTGAAAGGAGCAAAGTCTGGAGTTAGCAATAGAAGAGAAGGGCACAGACAGAAGCAATTTGCCAGAAGAGCAGAGTTCCCGAGGGGGTTAACTGGGTAAGGCGGATAGGGTGCTCCTGTCCCCACCCCCCCACTACACTCCCGTCCCCGACCCCCGCCTTACAAATAACCACAACGCAACCATTGGGAATCAAACTGGTCGCAGCTTTATTAACCATACAACATTATCCTTTAACAACAACCATCAGCAAACCTTCATTAACTGAATTCCGGCCGCGGAACAAATCCTCACCAGCCGTATGAGTAGCAAAGTGAGTTCCGCCCGCTTCCGCCGTGAACCGGCCACAGGCCATTCCGTCTCCCCTCTTCCAGCTTCGCCATATTATTAGCAAAAACCCCGAGGGTTCCACCGGGCCGGGGGTACCCCACCCCCGCCCTGCATCTTACCAACGGCTCCGGACCCCGGACACCTCCGGGATCCCGCCACAGGCTCAGGGACCACCGTCCCTGTGCCACCCCCCAAGGCCAAGCTGCGACCACTTACCCTTCCCTGTACCACATATTCCAAAGCCTCTTGCCAGTCGCTTAGGAGCAAATCCACCCCCACCGGGGATAGATGCACCCCATCCTGCTGATATAAACCGGCACACTCCATCTCTACCCATGGATGCAAAATCTGCAATCCACCCTGCTGACACACCCACCGGCCAATTTGCCGATTAATTTTAATCAACCCGCGAGACCACCTCCGGTGGCCCCAGCAAGCAAGCCTTGGAATTATGTCCAACCACAACAAAACCACATTGCCAAACATTAACAGCACCTCGGCCAAATCTCTCTTTGCTGCCCTGATCAGTCGCTTACAAGTCCAGAACGCCAAATCGTTGCCCCCCAAATGCAGCAACAGCAACGCTGGCGCACCCTTCTCGCGCCCATAGTGTCGAAGCAAAGGCAGGAGCTGCATCCACCTGAGACCGCGCTCGCCCAGCCATGAGACGGTTACCTCAGAGGCATTCAATCCCAAGTTTGGCCCCAATGGCCTTTTCACTGCTCACTTACCAGCCCAATACACAAACGAATGGCCAATCATCCAGCAGCAACCTGGAGTCCGGCCAACATCTAAAAGAAAACAAAGTTAGCAACCGTTAAGCCCCCCTCCCCTCAAAAACGCACATACTCGTGAAACGCTCTCGACCGCCATCTGCCTATCCGCTGAATCTCCTGTTCAGTCAACCTCTCCTCATCAGCACTAGTTGCCGCTCCAATCCGAAATGAATGAGGAGCAAAGTTGACCGGATCCAGCCCCAACTGGCGGAGTGTCATCCACAGAACTGCTGTGAACTGAAACCGCGTTATCACTCGGGCATCCTCATGCACAAAGAGGTAGCCACTCCCACAAGGCCTCGCATGCAGATAGGCATCCATGGCTGCCACCGGGCACATCAGGGAACCACGAACTGCCCTCAAGAGTACCCCCATCCCTCTACCCTTCTGATCCGTCCTGGATCTAGCCAAACATACACGCAACTCCCCGGTGGTCAAATTCACATGCTGCACCAGCAAGGCACCGCCCGCTTTTTCCCCACTGGGGGCAGCCACCAACTCCCCCACCCCGAAAGCCCCAAAGAAGGCCAGACAATACACAGCCTTAAACCACATGGCCTCGCTGTCATAGCCTCGCCGATAAGCCTGCCATGTCGCCGATGACACCGAACTCCACAGCAGGTTCAGTTCATCCGCAGGCCAGCTTGTCACAAGTGATTCGGGACCTGCAACCCCAAGGCGTCCGCCTCTGGAGCCAGACTCCAAAACAGGTCCCACTTGAAACGGGAAAGAGCATCAGCAATCTGGTTAGTAATCCCCGGTATATGACGGGCCCGAACACAAACATTCAACCGTAAACAGGCTAACACTACCTCCCTCATCAGAGCCGCCACTCGACGGCAGCGCGGAGCATAGCGATTGATCACACAAACCACCGCCTTGTTATCGCACCACCAAAGCAACCTGCAATTACGCAGCTTGTCCGGCCACAGGTCCAACACCACCAATATTGGGAACAGCTCTAGAAAGGTTATGTTGTCGGTCATACCCACCTCCCGCCAAGCTTGCGGCCATGCTCCTGCACACCATGAGCCCCCAAAATATATATCTAATCCCAAGCCGCCCGCCGCATCCGTGAAGAGCTGCATATCCCATGTGGAAATTTCCTTCTCCATTAAAACTGATACCCCGTTGAAACCTCTGAGGAGCTCGTCCCAAACACCCAAATCAGCCCTCATACTCCGCGATACCCTGATGCGGTGATGCGGCTTAAGGACGCCCGATGTAGCCTCCGACAACCTACGCAGGAACACCCGCCCCATCGGAATTACCCGGCACGCGAAATTCAAAGAGCCTATCAGGGCCTGCATTTCCCACAGTGTTACTTTAGAAGCTCCCATCATGTTTGCAACCAGGACCCGCAGCCGAACCACTTTCCCCATTGGCAAGCGTGCAACCATGTTAACCGTGTCTAACTCCACCCCCAAAAATGTGATACAGGTTACCGGACCCTTCGTCTTCCCTTCCGCCAATGGGACACCCCATGCCTGGGCCAGTCTCAAGAACCCGTCCAGTAGCTCTTGGCACTGAGCGGACTGAGCTTCGCCCACGAACAGGAAATCGTCCAGATAATGGACCACGTTCGCAGATCCCACCGTCTCCACCAAGACCCAATGCATGAACATGCTGAACTTCTCGAAATATGAACAGGAAACTGAACAACCCATTGGCAAGCATTTATCGAAATAATAATGTCCCTCTAAACAAAAACCCAACAAATGAAATGCTGAGGGGTGTACCGGCAACAATCAAAACGCAGATTCGATATCCACCTTCGCCATCAGACTCCCCGTCCCGCATTTCTTCACTAAATTAACCGCATCATCAAAAGAAGCGTAACGCACTGTACACAACTCCCTCGGGATATGATCATTCACCGACCCTCCCACCGGGGAGGACAAGTTGTGGATCAGTCGGTACTTCCCCGGCTCTGCAAAAGGCCCCGCTACCCTGCCCAATTCCAGCTCCGTTGCCAGCTTGTCATGAACAATCTGAGCGAAGCGCCTCACCGATGGTGAGTTCCGGCCCCTTTCCGCTCCAACTCTCCCCCTTAATGGAATAGTGAACCCATACATAAATCCCCCCTCGAGCACCTCTCCATCCCGTCGCCTCCTGTACTGCCTCAGCCAGGGCCTAAGCACCTCAACCCGAATAGGCGTCGGAGCCAGGTCCAATAGGTCCTTACTGCTTGGGGGCGGGAAGAGAGCTACCCGCAACCCCTTTTTTGACGCATTTGATTGCTGAATGCCTCCCACCGTAGATGGAACAGCTATGTTGAAACTTACAATCTGGAAAGGGGCAGGATGACTTGTTAAACCGCCAGCATAAGTCCCCTGCTCCCCCCCTATCCGCTCTCTGCGGCACAGGTGCATTCCCCCCCGAAAGGGCGGAGCTGTACCTGGTGTCGCTGCCACTCCCCCTTTCTGTCCCTCACCTCCTCCTGCGCCCCCCATGGCTACCATCTGCGTCAGCCAGAGGTTGATATCCTGCGTTCCCCACGACAACAACTTATTCTCCTCCATCTTATCCCAAAACTTCTCATCATAGTTGAGCCATGCCCAACCATGATGAGTCTGTGCCGCTTCTAAGATAGTGTCCGCATAGGCTAACAGCATCCCATACTGCCCAGGGTAGTGATGTCCCCAGACACTGGCTAACCTCAGGAAGGCTCTCGTCCAGTTAATGACATTACGTGAAACCTTCCGCACCCTCCCTGCTTTCTCATCCGCCCTTCTCTTCCTTTTACTGTCGCCCGACCGCTTCCTACCCTCCAGAAGCCTAAAAATGTCAATTTCTTTTTTCAATTCTCCGGATCTTCCGCCGCAACTTCCGCGGCACTCCCTCCCAAAGCTCAGAAAACGAAGCAAGCGTAGGCGCAACCCTGCCTGAAATGGCTCCTTGTACGCCGCAGCCACCCTCCGCTCGCATCCCTCTCTCCGAACCCACCGAAGATGACGAAGCCTCGCAAGACGAAGATGACGAGGACCCTGACCTGCGGCGCCGCCTACGGGAGTGCTTCTTCTTCACCTTACCCCCCGCCCCCCTGCCCCTCCCCCCCCTTTTCGAGCACCTCCTGCTCTACAGGCAACTCACCTGCCACTGCAGCCAGGGGCCTTGGTACCCGCGCACCGCCATCCTGATCCGGGTGCCCGCTGTCCAACGGCAACACTTCCTCCTGATCCCCTGTCATTGCCGGAGCCTGCTCACTCCCCGCAAGATCTGCCTCACCCTCGCCGAACCGTGATGCACCTCTTCTAGGCGGCCCCGCCGCCGGCATCCTTCCGGGCAGCATCTGTGAAGATAGAGCAGAACACACCGCGGGGGAGCCAGCCATAACCCAGGGAGAGTGCGACGCTCCCAACCACTCAGCCCGTGAAGATCCCTGTCCCCCACCACGCCAGTGATCCCAGGCTGCTGGATAACAGCCGCCCGGAATAATAGGCTTGCCCCACTTGACTGTCCTGACCCACCGCTTTAACTTCTGCCCCTTGGGGTAAAGGCCCTAGCCCAGCCACCCCCTATCACTCCCCCCCTCCTGGAAGGTCCCCATTCCCCCTACCGGCCCCGCTTCACCACTGTACTCCCTGCGAGTCCTACCCAACCCCTCCTCACTATAGCCGCCCCCCAGCTCAGACTGATCGCTCCCCCTGCCTCTTCCTGGCGCCCACACTGCCCCCCCACCCCCTTGCCTGAGCCTCCTTACTCTGCCATTTCCCCTGGCCCGAGACCCCCTCTCATTCCCCTTAACTCTCCCCTTTCTCCATCCCCCCCCCGCCAAAACCTCCCCTTTCCAAGCACCTCCTGATTACTGTCTCCGCCCCCCTGCTTGCCCCCCAACTCGCCCCTTTTCTCCCCCCCCCCCCCCCCCCCCCGGCCCTTACGTGCAGGCATGCTACTTAACACCAAAAACTTGCCTATGAACAAACCCCTCTCCCCTTCGTTTTTTTTTTTTTAAATTATAAGCTAAGCCTGTTCAAAGCCAAGCTTCCCACCCAACTCCACCTTTAAAAACCCTTTACAACTTGCCTGCTCCTGCTCTGCTGCCCCCTGGCACCCACAGCTCACCGCAGGCCTCCAAGGCGTCTTCGCCGCGGAAGGAGCCGCCGGACCAAACAGGCCGCCTACACCTCTTCTGTGCCTGCCGATTCGGCCTCTGCCATTCACCGCCCCGAAGGCTGTAAAAGAAAATTTTTTTGCCCCGGAGCTCAGCAGGATGCCAGCCACCTTCTTGCACTCCCCCGGTGACTGACGCTCCTGCCGGCTCGCTCCGCCTTCGCCCCACCTCCCCCCCCAGGCCTACACGATCCCCCATTGGCTCCCGCGCCCCTCACTCACTCGCAGGAGCCAATGGGGTTCAACTATAGCCCACGCCGATGCTGACCTCCTCCTCCTGCCTCGTGGGGCCGGGAGCACGCACCCGCCGCCCTCCCGGTTAACGGCGGCCGGCAGGCACATGGCCCGCGGCCTTTCTGGTAGGGAGAGATAAGAGAAGAAAGGTAGTGAGGAGCTGCAGAGTGAATGCACTTATATGTCAGCAAGAGAAGTTTGAAATGTTTGTGGAAACAGATAGGGAGCCAGTGAAGTGACTTGAGAAGAGGGTAATATGGGCATTACAAGGCTGGTGGAAGATTAGCCGTGCAGCAGAATGTTGAACAGATTGAAGGGGAGAGAGATGATTCAAAGGGAGACCAGCAAGGAGTAGGTTACAGTAGTCAAGAAGGGAAGTGATTAAGGAGTGGATAAGTGTCTTAGTAGTGTGTTCAGTAAGGAATTGGCAGATTTTGTTGATGTTATAAAGAAATAAATGGCAGGTCTTAGCTATCAGATGGATGTGTATGGAGAAGGAGAGAGAGAAACCAGCGGAGGGCAAGGACCACGGCCAACACAGGAGGGTAAAGTACTAGGCGCAGTGCCCGTCCAAGAGGGCGGAGCAATACCACACTTCCCAATCTGTAAGTGCAAAATGGCCTGGCTCGATTCCTGCCTTTACTGGGATTTGTTTCACCTCAAAGTAGAATAAGTCCGACATCAAACCTGCACCCACCGGACGTAGATCTGTAGGTCTGGGTGCCTGGCTCCTCTCCCACTCCACCCTCATGCCACCTCCTCCCGCCCCCATCCGGTGCTCCCTACGCAAAGGCTCTCTGCATGTGGGGAGCAGAAGAGGCAGCATATGGTCCCAGGCTAGTACAACCCCGCTAAACTTGTCCCTGAGTGCCAACCATAAGGTCTTAAAAACCAGCATTTACAACTTTAACAAGTCCCCTATATGACAATAGCAGTTAGTGCACTGCCTGCAGCATTGTGGAAACATGGTCTGAAGCTCCTAATCAAGTCCAACACAAGAAAGAGCAATTGCGCTCTTGCTGGGGTAATGAGGGAAGCACAAGGAGCAAGAGACGGGTGGTGGTCTCTGGATGCTTTATTAATGGACCCCTATGCATTTTGGCAAATGCCTTCCTCAGGGGGCATGCAGCTTACAAATCAAAACAAATTAAACAGAGATAATCAATCATATAGATAAAAATATAAATACAATTAAAATTTAATAAAAATTATTAATAAAATTAAAATTAATGACTAAAACATGTAAAAAGAAAGTATAATAAATTATAGTGTATCATAAAAAAATGATAAAGCTTTAGGACATCTTAAAACACCAAATAAAAACACCATTCAAAAAACTCCATCAAAACGCAAGGCAAGGAAGACAAGAACACAGAAAAACTTGTTAATTATATAGTACAATTGGAAAACAATAAGCAAGGAACGTAAAATTATGATGTGTTACACCTATATAGGATTGTATAATGTTTGTTGTACTCACTATAGCACACAATGGTGCACTGCACGTATGGACTTATACTATGTTCTATTGATGTGACTAAAGGACAACAGATGAAATAAGAGGTTAATATATACAATATAATAAATTACAAAACAATACATATTACTATTGCATAATGTTGAGGGTAACAGATTACATAAGAACATAAGAACATAAGATCATGAGATATGCCATACTGGGTCAGACCAAGGTCCATCAAGCCCAGTATTCTGTTTCCAACAGTGGCCAATCTGGGTCATATGTACCTAGCAGTTTCCCCAAGAGACACAAGTTCCACAATGCTTGTACTGGGTCAAGCATTGATATCTTCGGTCACTTCTTAATAATGGTTTATGGACCTTTCCTCCAGGAACTTGTCCAAACCTTTTTTAAACCCAGCTACACTAACAGCCTTTACTACATCCTCCGGTAACAAATTCCAGAGTTTGATTACACGTTGAGTGAAAAAATATTTTCTTTTATTAGTCTTAAATAGTTTACCCTGTAGCTTCATTGCATGTCCCCTAGTCTTTCTATATTCTGATAACGTAAACAATCGATCTACATTTACCCGTTCCACTCCGTTCATTAATTTATAGACTTCTATCATATCTCCCCTCAGCCATCTCTTTTCCAGGTTAAAGAGCCCTAACCTTTTTAGCCTTTCTTCATAGGAGTATCCTTCCATCCCCTTTACCATTTTGTTGGTTCTTCTCTGAACCTTTTCTAAAATCGCTATATCCTTTTTAAGATACGGCGACCAGAATTGCACACAATATTCAAGGTGTGGTCTCACCATGGAACGATATAGAGGCATTATAATATCTTTTGTTTTATTTTCCATTCCTTTCCTTATCATACCTAGCATTCTATTTGCTCTCTTGGCCGCCGCTGCACACTGGGCCGAGGGTTTTAACATGGTATCCACAATGATGCCTAAATCTTTTTCCTGGGTGGTGGTTCCTAATGTGGAACCTTGCATCGTGTAACCATAGTTTGGGTTGTTCTTCCCTAGGTGCATAACCTTGCACTTGTCCACATTAAATTTCATCTGCCATTTTGATGCCCAGTCTTCCAATTTATCAAGATCCTCTTGCAATTTTTCACAATCCTCTGGGGTTTTAACAACTTTAAATAGTTTTGTGTCATCTGCAAATTTGATAACCGCACTCGTTATTCCACTTTCCAGGTCATTTATGAATATGTCGAAAAGCAGCGGACCCAGCACAGATCCCTGGGGTACACCACTATTCACCTTTCTCCATTGGGAAAATTGGCCATTTAGCCCTACCCTCTGCTTTTTATCTTTTAACCAGTTCCTGATCCACAATAGTACACTGCCTCCTATCCCATGACTCTTTAGTTTTGCCAAAAGTCTCTGATGAGGGACCTTGTCAAAGGCTTTCTGAAAGTCCAGATTCACAATATCAACCGACTCACCTTTGTCCACCTGTTTATTCACTCCTTCAAAAAAACATAACAGATTAGTAAGATAAGATCTTCCTTGTCTAAAGCCATGTTGGCTGTCTCCCATTAGGTAGTGACTATCTACATGCTGAGTAATTTTATTCTTTATGATGGTTTCTACCATTTTTCCTGGTACTGACGTCAGGCTCACCGGTCTGTAGTTTCCCGGATCAGCCCTGGAACCCTTTTTAAAAATTGGTGTTACATTGGCGATCCTCCAATCTTCAGGTATTAGAGATGATTTTAATGATAGTTCACATATTACTGATAGCAGGTCTGCAATCTCATATTTCAGTTCTTTCAACACCCTTGGATGTATACCATCCAGCCCAGGTGATTTGCTACTCTTCAGTTTATCTAATAGTTGTAAGACATCTTCCAGATGAATCGATATTTCCTTCAATTCTTCCTCACCTTTAAATACCACTTCAGTCATGGGTAACATCCCTACATCTTCCTCAGTAAAGACCGAAGCAAAGAATTCATTCAGTCTCTCCGCTATCGCCTTGTCGCCTCTTAGTGCTCCTTTGACCCCTTTATCATCTAATGGACCAACTGACTCTCTCACAGGTTTTTTGCTACGAATGTACTTGAAAAGGTCTTTATTTCACGTTTTTGCTTCCGCAGCAAGCTTCTTCTCAAATTCTCTCTTTGCCTGTTTTATCAATGCCTTGCATTTGACTTGCCAGTGCTTGTGTTGTTTCCAGGTTTCGTCGTTTGGCTCTTTTTTCCATTTCCTGAAAGATGCTTTTTTGGCAACAACAGCCTCTCTGATCTCACCTTTAAACCATGCTGGCAGTTTTTTGGACTTTCTTCCACTTTTCTTAAAGGGTGGACTACAGCTGGTCTGGGCTTCCAAGATAGTATTATTCAACAACACCCAAGCTTGATGTACGTCTTTAACCTTTGCAACTGCTCCTTTTAGTTTTTTCTTAACTGTTTTCCTCATTTTATCATAGTCTCCCTTTCGAAAGTTAAAAGGTAGTACTGTGGATTTCCTTACTATCCCTCCTCCACTAATTAAATCAAAGGCGATCATGCTATGATCACTATTGCCAAGTGGCCCCAACACCCTTATCTCTTGCACTAGATCGGGTGTTCCACTAAGGATTAGATCTAAAATGGCTTCCCCTCTGGTCGGTTCATGAACCAGCTGCTCCAAGAAGCAGTCATTTATTTCATCTAGGAACTTTATCTCCCTAGCATGTCCTGACGTGACACTGACCCAGTCGATACCGGGGTAATTGAAATCACCCATTATTATTACTGCGCTGTAACTTTTGTTAGCTTCCTTGATTTCTTTGAGCATTTCATCATCCATTTGGTCATTCTGGCCAGGTGCTCGATAGTACACCCCCACTGCCATTGCCTTCCCCCTTTTATATGGAATTTCAATCCATATAGATTCTACAGCAGATTTTGTTTCCTGCAAAACTTTAATCCTTTCTGAGTCAATGCCCTCTCTAACATAGAGCGCAACCCCTCCACCAATTTGATCAGCTCTATCATTACGATATAGTTTGTACCCAGGTATCACAGTGTCCCACTGGTTGTCCTCCTTCCACCATGTCTCTGATATTCCAATCATATCTAACCTTTCATTTAGTGCTATATATTCTAACTCTCCCATCTTATTCTTTAGACTTCTAGCATTTGCATACAAGCAATTTAGAGAATGTATTTTATTCATGTTAATTTGGCTATTGTTAGACATGGGTAAATTGGGATCTTTAAGCTCTGTCTGCTCCATACTTGAGGGCATTTGGGCTACTTTACTCTTTTGTGGAACCTCTCTGCTTTTGGTAGTATCCTTCAAGGATACATTCCTCCGAACCATCCGCTCTTGGGCGACTGTCGGCTTTCCCCTAATATCTAGTTTAAAAGCTGCTCTATCTTCTTTTTAAAGATTAATGCCAGCAGCCTGGTTCCATCCCGGTTAAGGTGAAGCCCATCCCTTCGGAAGAGCCCCTCCTTTCCCCAGAATGTTCCCCAGTTCCTAACAAATCCAAAACCCTCATCTCTGCACCATTGTCTCATCCACGCATTGAGACTCCGGAGCTCTGCCTGCCTTTTGGGTCCTGCGCATGGAACAGGAAGCATTTCGGAGAATGCTACCATGGAAGTTCTGGATTTCAACTTCCTACCTAAAAACCTAAATTTTGCCTCCAGAACCTCCCTACCACATTTTCCTATGTCATTGGTACCGACATGTACCAAGACAGCAGACTCCTCCCCAGCACTATCTAGGACCTTATCTAGGTGGCGCGTGAGTTCCGCTACCTTCACACCAGGCAGGCATGTTACCAGGCGATCCTCACGTCCACCAGTCACCCAGCTATCTACATGCCTAATGATCGAATCACCAACTATAATGGCTGTCCTAACCCTTCCCTCATGGGCACATGGCCCTGGAGAAACTTCCTCGGTGCGAGAGGGTTTTACATCACCTGGAGGACAGGTCCTAGTTACAGGATCACTAGGTATTATATGTATGTATCACTAGGTATTATATGTATGTATCTAAAACTGTCTAGCATATATGGAACCTATATGGGTATACGTGGGTAACAAAGAATGCACCTAATTTGCAATTATATATATAGGATTACACACAATCCATCAATGCTAACTAGAGAATGAATACATCATAGGGCACTATTTAAAATAAAGAATATAATCTATTGTGAATATGGTATATGTGTTAATATTGTATAAAGCACAAAATGTGTAGTAATGTGAAATTAAATTTTAATTGTATTTATATTTTATCTATATAATTGATTATCTCTGTTTTAATTTGTTTTGATTTGCAAGCTGCATGCCCCCTGAGGAAGGCGTTTGCCGAAACGCGTAGTTGTCCATTAATAAAGCATCCAGAGACCACCACCCGTCTCTTGCTCCTTGTGTTTCCCTGAAGCTCCTAATTCCACACCCCCCCCCCCCCACCAAAGTAGGCCTGTTGTAGTATTTTGCATAACTGAATTCTCACCATAGCCTTTTTGGGCAATCCTTCCATCAAAACATTTCCATAATATAATCTTAGCTTGTACTAAAATCCATAACTTATCACAACTCAAAAGATGTTGCATCTGACAAAGTGTATGAAGATGATGCAATATTGACTGAACTAGCTTTGAAATATGGATATCATAAGACAAATACCAGTCCATCCATATCCCCAAATTATGAATCAGAGACCCCATCTCAGCCATCTTCTCTTTCCTAACCACAAAACCTCAGATTTTTGGACATTCAACACTGGGGTGTGTAGCAGCAGTACCTGCAGATATTCATCAGCATTAACCATGTTAGTGCTGCTGAATAACCAGCTCAGCGGCATTTATATAGTTTACAGGTCTGTAAATTGTGTAAATGCTTTTGAATTTCTCCCCTTAGCTTCAAAATATGACATGGTCACATTTCTTTCTATCTTCCCCTCACCTTATCTCCACTCCACTCCATCCTTGTTTTGCACCTCCACTATCCCAAAAGTACAGTACAATGTGGTATACCACATGCCTCTCCTCTATCTCTTTCTTCCCACCCATCTTATCTTTTATCATTCAAAGCAGCCCAGGAAGAAAGCAGAGTAGAGGCAAGGTAAGGTGGTAAAGGATGGCTGAGTGATGTGGAAAAATGGGAATATTTTTTTTTTTTAATTATTGACCACCAAGTGACACAGCATTCTAGGTGGTTTACAAAAAGACATAAAAATATGTAAGAGTACTAATCAACCCTCTCCCCCCACCCCTGCAACCACACAATCACTGCTAGAAAATCATGACTGCCCGCCATCTAAACGGGAAACAGAAACGTTTTTAGTGACTTCCTGAACACCATCAGGTCCATCTCCTTTTGCAAAATCTCCAGTAACATATTCCAGATGGCCGAAGTGGCCATCAAAAATACCTGAGCCCACCAACGCTGCAAGCAAACATGAGAAAACCCAGGCACAGCCAACAGCTGTGCTTTTGTGGACCAAAGATAACGTACCCTGTGGATAGCATGGTCTCAACTATCTTAACACCTTGAAAACAAGCACCAACAGTTTAAAGACACATTTCTGAATAGGGAACCAGTGTAGTTGCCGCAACACCCCCAATACTGAATCTTGCCACCCAACCCCCACACCAGCTGAGCTGCAGAATGCTGGATGAGCTGCAGCTTCCTGAGAACATAGGTTGGTAGCCCAACATACAGAACATTACAGTAGTCCAGGCCAGATAACACAAGCTTCTAGACTACAAGGCACAAGGCCTTCTTGTCCATAAGAGAACACAACTGCCTGACCAACCATAGGTTGCCATAAGCAGACCGTACCACCTGGGACACCTGTGCCTCCAAGGATAGATCCGTGTCCAGAAGGACCTCCAGATTGCGAATCTCCTTTTTCCAGTCTAGGTGGACTTCTGCAATCATGATCCCCATCTGTACTGCAGCTGCAGACAACTCCCCACACAACAAAACCTCTGACTTAGTAACATTCAAGACCAGGCGGTTGGCCTCCAACCAGACAGCAATTTCTTCCAGACACTGACTGAGTCGCTGAAACACCACGGACTCCTCCTCTTCAACCACCATGAGCAACTGTATGTCATCCGCGTACAGAAAGCCAGAAAAACCATATCTCCTGCAAATGGCCCCTACCGGGCTCAAATAAATATGAAATAAAACAGGAGACAATGCCAACCCCTGTGGAACCCCATATTCCAGTGCTCGCACAGAGGTTGACAGAGTCCCCGAGCATATGCAAAATCTCTGGACCGACAGGAAATATGCTATCCATTGCAGAACCATCCCCCCAAACCCCAGAGTGCTACACTGTGCCATGAAGATGTCCCAGTTAAGCAATTTGAATGTTGTGGTCAGATCTAATGAAATCACCAATGCAGTCTTTCCCACATCTTGTGCCCTACCCAACTGGTCCAGACCCCCATCAGAATCCTGCTTAACCCCAATCGAGTCTACGCTCCTGATCCAGAAAATCAGTTGTCACAAAACAGCCTTTTCTATGATCTTAGCTAGGCTCATTAATGAGAAAATAGGACATAAATTGGAACAGCACAGCTTCAGGTCCTTTCTTGGGACTAGGAGTCACCATGATTCTAACCTTGACTTAAAGAAGCATTCACTAAGTCAATTATCCACCCTAGGACCTCCTCTGAGCCCCTCCGCAGGAGCTGCCCCAGGACAGGGTCTAAATGCATCCACGTAAGGTGCAATCCATGGAGCAGCTCACGCACACCCTCAGCTGTCACCTTGGAAAAGGAAGCCCCCTTCACTTCTGCATTTACTAGGTTCACTGCACACACCACACTCCATCCTTTGATCTCCACCTTTCCTACAAAGCAATCTGCAACCTCTTCCACATCAAAAACACCACTGCCCCCTCCCTGTCTCCTTTGATCCCGACCCAAAAGTTGGCGGGCCACCGTAAAACCACCTGTGGCTTATGCCCTGCCACTATAATCTGTGCCAAAAAAACCCCTCACTTCATCTCCTGCAGTTGATGTAATAATCATTCACCAGTTGGCACCAATGTCGTATATCCCCACTGTACCCTGTTTTCCGTCAACGGCACTCCAAATGGGGCAATTCCTGTTTAATATCATGGAGTTCCACAGAGAACCAGGCCTGATTACACATTTAAAGGGAACAAGTAGAGACCATAACTGGTAGGAGGGTAGGAGGTAGAGTCACATGAATAGGCAGTGGTGATCCACAAAAAAGGGGGTGAAAAGATAGCGGTGCAGGCTGGCAGAGAATGCATTGCTGCTCATTGTAACTTGACTGCTAGGAAGCTACCTGTGCTTCATGATAGGTCCTGTTGGCCTTGGGTTTAGGGTAGAATCCCTAGTTTTAGGTTCACAGCAGAGGAGTCTCTCTAGGCTAGAGTGGAGCACTATTAGAAATATAAGGGGGGGGGGGAGGAAAAGATAGCTGTGAATAAAGACTCATGGCGCTGCAGCTCCAAGTAAGCACTGGTTCTGATTAATCTGAAAGCACAAAGAATCAGCAGGAAACTCCTGAGCATTATGCTGGTACCCACATAGGGAGGCTAATAAAAGCTACCTATTAGGTTCATGAATAAACCCTTTGAAGTAAGACTACAGGAAAGGCAGAAATTGATAGTGGAGGATATCAGTGGCTTTTCCTCCTGTCAACTCCAAATACTTTTATTTAGGCCTTTCCAAATAAGTTATGAAATGTTTCAAAATAGGGTGTGTATGGCCAAAGAAAAGTTCTGTTCATGGTCATTGAAAAGAAATTTTACTGATTTTAGGGCATTTTTACTTGTTTCTTTTACATATTACAACAAACTTAACATGGACTCACACATAAAATACCTAACAAAAAACATACACTACAAACTTAAGACACTGAGACAACTAAGACCTTTAATTCACTTGCAAGACTTCATAGCTATAATTCAAGCTATTATAACTCCACACTTCGATTTTGCAAACTTAATCCTTAATGGCATCACAAAGCAAAATATTAAAAAGATACAACTAACCCAGAACATCGCAGCAAGGATAATAAGGAACTTAAGCTCAACAGAACATATCACACCGATCCTAGCTGAACTCCATTGGCTACCCATAGACAGCAGAATAAAATACAAGATTCTTCTAACAACATTTAAAACTATAAACAACTTAGCCCCGTCTGTACTCAATACTCTCATCAAAGTAGAAAATGATAAACGAACACAAAGAAGTCGAAACTCAAATACTATAACAGTACCAAAGGATTACACAAAAGCTACAAAACAAACTAACAAGAGAGCATTCTCACACTCAGCTCCCACCCTCTGGAATAACCTTCCTGACCACATTCGCCAACTGTCAGACATAAAGGAATTTAAAAAACAACTAAAAACCCATTTATTCTCTCTATACTACAACAAAGGAGCAGAATTCACCCAGACCACTCAAAGAGACACAGGTTAACAATCATAATACAAATCATAGCTACATGTTCTCTGAAGTATAAATTAAAATACAACCCAAGTGATATATACCACAATTTATAATTCATGACATAATTGTAAATATCAACAATGTATATATGTTCTAACAGTTTAATGTTCTAATAATTATAATGTTAATACTTTATATTGTTACCTGTAAATAGTTCAATATGTTCTATGTAAACTGACTTGGTATGATACCACCCTTACCATATAACATACTGTTCATTGTAAACCGCACTTGATACTTGTGAAAGAGCGGTATAGAAATAATTGCTAAATAAATAAATAAATAAATAAATATTAGTTTTTTAGGCACACGTTGTATGCACACTAGAATTTCAATAAATTGTAGGTATATAGGCATACAAGCGATTTGCCGACACTTTATATTTACAGGTGCCCAAACAAACCAGATACGTGCACATGAATGCACAGCCTTATTTCAAAACACCACAGCTAGTATTAGATTGTGCCCTTTGACAACAGTAGATAGGAAAACCCCATATGAAGCTTCCATTTATTTTATTTATTTACCTATTTTCATATACCATCTTATCAGAATGTCAAGGCAATTTACATGTTAACAAATTAACAAAAATATTGAAATTACATAGGAATAATTAGGAACAAATGAACATAAGGAACAATATTCATATTGCCAAAGAATCAATTTGGATGAGCAGGAAGGAGGGAAGCAGAACCAGGAAATGTGACTGACTAAATATTTATATAACGTGCTCAGAATAGCTAACTGGAGGGTAGAGTTCTGTGCACTTAATGGTAGGGCAGAGCTAGTCCTCTCTACCAAAGTACATTTTCAGCCTCTGAGGGAGCATGTTCCATATGCTTGGGGAATATAGCGAGAAGGTTCGATTCGAGACACTCTGCTTGCTCTTTACTTTTGCTGTGGGGATGGTGAAGGAATATTGTGCATTGCTTCTTCTCTGTCTGTTGCCTGGTGTCTTGTGTAAGATTGTAGGTAGGCCAAGGGAACGTTACTGTTTGTGAAATTTTGAATATGCTAAGCTAGGCCTTGCATTTTGTACGGCTTGCTATGGGGAGCATGTGCGTCTGAGAATTGGGGTTACGTGTTCTGTTCTGGGTATGCCTTAGAGGATTCAGGCAGCAGTGTTCTGTGCCAGCTGTAAAAGGAGAATCATGTAATTCAGTAGTCCTTGTAGGATAATATTGCAATAATCCAAGTGTTGGAAGACTAGGGCTTGAAAGACTACGGAAGTTCTGGATGCTCAGTAAAGGTCATAGGCACTGCACTGTTTTTATTTTGCGGTAGATGCTTTTGATGGTGTTTTTGATATGAGGTTGTAGGGTTAATTGCTGGTCGAGGATTATTCCCAAGTAATGCACAACCAAATTCACTTTTATCTCCGCTCTTGGGATTCTTATAGATGTTGGTGGGTCGAAGCTTGTTTCTCTTGCAATATGGAGTATCTCTGCTGTCTCACAGTTCATTAGCAGGTTGTGTTCGGATAACCATGGGGAGATTGATATGAGACATTTTATTAGTGAGGTATAGATGGGCTGTGTGGTGGAGAAGGGTACTATGGTAGTGTGGTGTGTGGTGTGTGGTGGGAAGGCTAGACAGCAGTTCAGGGAAAACAAAAGCAGTTTTTATTCTGTCCCAATTTGTTAAAGCTCCACAGGCTGGTTCTCCCGGCCCTTCCTCCAGCCCCACTTAAAGTTACTACCTCAGAGCGTCTTTGCACCGCTTATCTTGGAAGGACTTCTGGTTCCTAAGGACTCTCTCCATCCTGCAGCCTGCTGGGTTCTTAACTTCTCCCTCTGAACCATGCCCTCCCAGTCCTGAACTATGGGCTGTAGATTCTCTTAAAGGGGACTATAGATATTCCCTTTGGAGAAGGATAGGTAATATTCTATAGATCCTATTACACACTCTCTCTCTCTCAGCTCAACCATACACTGTTGAGCACCTGCCTCAGCCAGGACTCTCACCCGTGAAAGAAAGTCCAGGTTCAGGTGAGTCCGACCAGCCCTATGGTGGACCTGGAACTGGTAGGGTTGGAGAATCATATATGGCCGTTGGATTCAATATGTCGAGCCAGCCACTTGAGGAGTTGGTGGTCCATTATTAGCATAAATGGATGGCCTAGCAGGTAGTATTTGATGGTTTCAATCACCCACTTGACAGCCTCCTTTTCGATTACCACATAATGCATCTCCCAATGAAACCATTTCCTGCTGATGAATGCTATGGGATGTACTTCATCCCTGATGTCCTGGGCCAGAACAGCTTCTAGGTCCACCTCTGAGACATCAGTTTTCACAATAAATGGTAGGGAGAAATAAGGGCTAATCAGGACAGGTTCAGAGCACAAGGTCTTCTCCAGATGCTGAAAGACCAGGTCCAGATCCGTTAGGGATCTCTCTTCTGGAGATTGGTTAATGGTTCTGCCATCGCTGCAAAATTAGGGATTAACCAGTGGTGAAAGTAAATAAATCCAAGGAAGGCACAAACTTCTTTCTTCGATTTTGGGGTGTGGACCTGGGCAATGGCATCCACCTTCTATAGTTGAGGTCGTATCTGCCCATTCCCAATTAAATACCCCAGGTAATGAACATCACAACATCCCAGAAAACATTTCTTGGGGTTGTCCATCAACCCAGCCTTCTGCAGGCTGGTCAACATGGTTTGTACTTGGGTTACATGGGTGGTCAAGTCTCTGCTGTAGATGATAATGTTATCAAGGTTGATAACCGCATATTCCTTGTGTGGTCTCAGTAGGCAGTTGACTAGATGTGGCAGGAGTCCTGCGTAAATTGGAACAGATCTGCAGTGTTGAAAAAGCAGTCTTCTCCTTGGCAGCCAGAGTCAAGGGCACCTGCCATGCTTTCATTAGGTTTAGGAACCAAGATGATGGGTGATGACCAGTCACTCATAGACTCTTCTGTATCTCCCAGGTTAAGCATCCCTTCCAGCTTTTTGGTGACGGCCTGCCGCTAGGCCTCTGAAATCTGATAAGGTCATTGCAGGATAACCACCCCAGGGTCAGTAATGATATCATGACAAATGAGATGGGTTCATCCCTGGTGGGTAGAGAACACCTTTAGGTTCCGGTGGATCAAACTGATGGGGCTGAAATTTCCAGCCCAAAATCATCTCCCTGTACCATCATAGCCATCGCTGGAGTCCACTTTTTCAATAGGTTAATATGGTAAATTTTAGTTTACTTCCATTTTTCTGGCTGGATAATCTTGTAGTTAATAGGCCCCACTTTCTCTTCCACCTCATAGGGTCCCTGCCATTCACACAGTAACTTACTCTCAGATGAGGGCAGCAAGACTAAAACTCTGTTTCCCGACTGGAAGGTGTGGCGCACCACTGCCCAATTGTAGACTCTGGCCTGCTCAGCTTGGGCTTTTTCTAGACTGAGTTTGGCCACCTCTCTGGCTTTCCTCAGTCAGTCTTGCATTTGTAGTCCACCAAATTATGCCTGACATGGGGTTCTTCTTCCAAAGTTTCCCTTACCAGGTCTAATGTGTCTCTTGGCCATCTTCCAAAGGGCAACTCAAAAGGCAGAAACTTTGTGGAACTCTGAGGTACCTCGTGAATGGCAAAAATCAAATAGAGTAGAAGAATATCCCAGTTCTTCCCATCTGCTTGCATAAATGTTTTTAACATCTGTTTCAGAGTTTTATTGAATTTCCAAAAAATAGTCATCCATCTGTGGGTGATATACTGATGTTCGCAACATCTTGAACTTCATCAAGACATACACTTGCTTCATCACCTTGGATACAAAGGGTGTTCCTTGATCTGTGAGTATCTCATTGATTATTCCTACCCATGAGAATACTTCACAGAGGGCATTTACAATCGTATTAGTCTTCAAATTCCTTAGAATAATGACCTCCAGGTATTGGGTAGCATTGTTTAGTATGACTAAAATATACTTGTTGCCTCGGGTAGTTTACTTCAAGGGACCTACCATTTCCACGGCCACTCTTTCAAATGGGGTTTCAAAGATAGGCATAGGCACTAGAGAGGCAGATCAGACTCTGGCGGGGTTATGATGTTGGCAGGTGGAGCATGACTCGCAATATAACTGCACCTGTTTATGGACCCCAAGCCAGAAAAATCAGGCGAAAAGAAGCTCTAGTGTTTTCTCCACCTCTAAGCATCCCCTTTTAAATGGCTATGGACCAATGATAACTCCTGCAGATGATAGGGCCTGGGAACTATCAGTTGTTCTACCTCTTTCCCCTTTAGGGCACCCTTGGACACTCTGTATAATAAATCTTTCTTTAGCACAAAATAGGGAAAGATTCTTGCAGAGGAATTTCCATTACCTAATGGAACCCTATCCACTTCCAAAACCCATTCTTGGGAATAAGGGACACATCCTCTTGCTGGGCCCTCCTTAAGCTCCCTGAGTTTCCCCAAAGCTCCCACTATCGGAAGGGGACCATTGTATTTGCATCACTACTGCTGAGCTTTGAGCTATTCCCAGGGGTTTCTTCCCTAGGCTCTTCCTCCCTGGATCCCTCCCCCATAGCCATCCTAAGATTCTGTTGGTAGCGTAGCTTGTCCTGCTGATGCCAACTCTGGGACTTAGTAGGCTTGGGATTCTCAACAGATAGATCTGGTCTTCCAGGGGGAAAATTTCTGGGAAATCTTCCTAGTCTAACTTAGTGGAGCTGTTAGTTAGCCAGACCCATATTGCTCCAGTTTTGGTAGTCTCAGCCAATCACCATGGATACGGGAGAAAGGGCTTGCCCTGCTGGAATCTTAAATGAAACCGGTGCCGTGGAATACTGCCTCAGGTCTCCATACACACAGGCCAGTATTACCGTCTTTGTATAGTCAATTTGAAATCAGGTGACAGTTTCCCGGCGAATGAGGGTCTGCACACTCCTGAAGTCTATCAAGGCCTGGAGGCAGGTCCCCTCGAGCTCCACTGGAATCACAAAGTTCTGAGCCCTTGGATGGAGAATGCCCACAAAAGTGCAGGTATGAGCGGTGGTTAGGATGACATTCATAGATTCTTCCATACCCAGGGGACATTCCAGAGCAAAGCGTCCCATGCTCTGCATCTAAAACAGGTGAAGGGGTTGTGGCTGGGGCCATGCCCTCACCTAGGAGGTGACCTTGGGGTTGTAATAGGAGAGCCAAATAGGAGAGTTCTGGCTTCTTCTTCTACTTTAAGAAGTGCTTGCACTGGAGGGTGGAGTTGCAGTCTCTGTAGGACCTGAATCAACTGCTGCTGCTGTTGTTGCTGCCCTTCCAGCAGGGCATGTTGAAAATGTTATTGTCACTTCTGATACTGTTGTTGTTGCTGTTGATACTGTTGTTGCTGTTGCTGCTGCCCTTCAGCCAGACTCTGATGGAGCTACTCCAATCTGGCTCGTCACTGTTCTCTTACTGTAGCAGCGGAGTGTGTGCAACCAAATAATACCAGGAGTCACTTTCAGGATCCAAGCCTTTATTTGTGCACAAGGCCCAGACAGGAACAAGTCCAGAAAGTGACTGAGCACAGTTCTACAGAAGCAAATTCATTATATACTTTTTTCTAACAGTTTGATACACACACATGCTCTTCATTGGTCCCAGCACCTCCCCCCCCCCTACAGTTATCCAATCAGGGACCTTCCACTATTCCCCCTTCTCTTTTCAGCTAAACAAAAGGCATATTAAAAGTGTGTTAGTTACTTTTGATACTTTTCTACTTCAAAGGCTTTTGCTAGCTTCTGCTCCAAGGAATTTTGCTAGCCATAGGAATGTGAATGTATTTCAATCAGAAATGTGTTAACCAGAAAGTGTTGAAAGACATTATGCAGACTTGGCAAGAAGCAGATTTCTCTAACTGGCAATGCTGACAATTCTAAATTCATTGAAAGACATCATACCGCACTACTGAAAAAGTAGAGGGTTTAAAATCCAAGTCACTTTCAGGTTCTTACAGGCTCATAATATTTACAAGTCATAGCAGACAGCTTATAGTTTATAGGTCATAGCCTATCACATTACAACACCGCCACAGTTTCCTCTTCTGCAGCTGAGTTAGCCCTGCAGTATTCCTGCTGCAACAAATTTTAGCGGCCTTTAGTGGCCAAAACAAAGTCTGCCTGTCTGGCCCAGACTAACCTTACTCAAGCTCCCTAACTAGGGCAAGCACAATCAAACAAACAAAAAAATCCTGACTTGTTGTAGAGGCCCAGCCCTGAAGGTATATGGATTTGCCCCCAGTCATGTGGTTAGAGAAAATCCCCAAGCTGTCACCATATGTGATAGTGTGGAATGCGGTGGAAAGGGATTTTCTTTACAACACAGGTCTGACAGCAGTTCAGTGAAAACAAAAGCAGTTTTTATTCTGTCCCAGCTTGTTAAACCTCCACAAGCAAACCCCAGAACAGACAGCAGTTCAGGGAAAACAAAAGCAGCTTTACTTCTGTATCAGCTTGTTAAACCTGCTGTGGGGCCCTGTATCCCACAACAACTGTTTTTCTTTTAGATATCACCAATTACCAATTAGCAACAAATTACTCAGACCACAATTGCTCTAATGCAATGCTTTTTATTTGGGTACCAAAACAAACAAACAGCAACTGCTTTGAGCAAAAGCCTCTGTCTGAGAAAGGTGGTGGACAGTCCACTTCCCTTACCGGAATTGGGGAGCAGACTGCCCACTGAGTTATGGAGCCGTCCCCTTATATAGATATTCTCTGTCACAAAACTTCTAGAAGTCTGATGTCATTCTGTAAAAGTCAGAGTTACTTGCAAAGAAAGAAAACTTTGCTAGAACTCCTTCTCTGAGGCCCCCTCCCATGAATAATGCCAATTATGCCTTAGGGCTGCCTTCTCTACAGCTGGTGCTCTCAAGGTCTTCTGGTCTTTGCTTAATTGTGCTTCTTATCTGTGCTGTGGAGCAAATCTTTCCTGTGTTCCTTGGGCCCGTTTATGGTCTTTCGTCTCCTGGTGCTAAATTACATTCTTCTTTTCTTCAAGGCTGAAAGTATGTTTTCTGCTAATTATTTCTCTGAGTCTGACTTTGTGTACTTCTACTCAAAGCAAGGCTTCCAGACTACAGCAGGCCACAAAGCTCTCTTATAGCATATACTTTCTTAGCCCACAGGACATTTTCTTTTCTTCATTGTGCAAACTGCAGGCAGGCCATGATTACAGTCACAGATAGCAGCTGAAGGAGCAAAACTATCCCTAAGCCAAAAATATCCCAACACTGCACAAGCTTGTTCTCCCAACCCTTTCTCCAGCCCCAGTTAAAGTTCCTATCTCAGAACTCCTTTGCTGTGCTTGCCTTGGAAGGACTTCTGATTCCATGGATCACTTTCCCTCCTGCAGCCTGCTGGGTTCTTAACCTCTCCCTCTGAGCCACACCCTCCCAGTCTTGAACTCTGAGTTGCAGACTCTCTTAAAGGGAACTATAAATAAACCCTTTGGAGAGGGATGATAACATTTTTTATACCCCATTACAGGTTCATAAAGTAGAATATCATTTGCATAATTATGGAAGTGGTGGAGTAACCTAGTGCATAGGTTTTCAACCCAGTCCTCGGGGAACCCTAGGCCAGTCAGGTTTTCAGGATTCCCACAATGAATATGCATAAGATAGATTTGCATACAGTGAAGGCAGAACATGCAAATCTATCTCATGCATATTCATTCTGGGAATCCTGAAAACCTGACTGGCCTAGGGTTCCCCGAGGACTGGGTTGAAAACCCCTGGCCTAGTGGTTAGAGCTCTGGCTTGGTAGCTCTCCTTGTGGCTTTGGGCAAGTTGCTTAAACCTCCATTGCCTTGGAAGAAAGGCCTGGCAATCAGTTTCCGGTCACACTGCCAAGAAAACCCAGGAGCTGCTGGGTCGCCAGGAGTCAGCACTGACTCAAACGCAGACAATGCATTTGCAAATATGGTAGAACACATCATGTGCTTGAATATTTGAGCAAATAGGTTGCAGGAATATGTTGAAAAGGAGTGGGGACAGTGCAGAGGAACTCCTTGGTGTAATTTGTATGGAGTGGATCCAATTCCTGCTGCTCTTACTTGCTGTTGGCTCTCTGTAAAGTAAGAGCTGAACTATTTTAGTGTCATGTTGCCTAATCCTATGGATTGCAGGTGCTGTAATAATGCATTGTGAGGGACTGAGTCAAAGGTAGATGTGATGTCCAGGAACAGTAGGACGAATCCTTGATGAGGTCTTTGCGTGCCTTGTGTTAATCTGTCCATGAGTGCAGTTAGATTGGTGTCTACACCATGACTGGGCCTAAATCTGTACCGTTGCAGGTCAAGGGGTGTATGCAAGTCGATGTGATCCTGCAGCTGAAGTTGTATGACCTTCTCAATAATCTTTGCCAGAAAGGGTAGACTAGATATGATTCTATATGAGCTAGGACTCTTTGGGTTTAGTGATGTATTCTTGATTATTAGTTGGATAGAAGCATGTTGAGTCTGGTGGGCATGTAGCCTTGGATAAGAGAGTGTTGTGTGATTTTGAGTAGTGTGAGGGCAAATTGAGCACAAGCTATTTTGATCCAGCTTACTGGGCATGGACTAGTGGAGGTCCAAATTGCCAATGGTAAACTGAACTTCTGTGCCATCAGAAAAAGTATTATTCATCACCATTTAGTATACATAATGGAATTATTAGCATATATCAAGAAATTCCAGTATCATCTTAAATACCCTGATGAGATTATCTATACCTAGTGAAAACAACTGCTGCTATACAGATATTCTTTTCATGAAAACATTTAGAGATATATAAATATAGTAACATACTTGTGAAAGATACTCGCCAAACAAGCCAATAAACAAATTGATGCAGAGGCTGATTCATTAAAGTGCAGTAACTAGGGCTGCAATTAACATGGATTACTAAATGCATTAATTGCCTTAGGTCCATTATACCCAATGGAGCCAATTCATTAAAACCATTAATTGTAATCTGGGTTAGTGTGCGTTACTGAATCAACCCAAGAGTGACTAAAATATGGACAAAAGAATCTTATTCTTTATACAGCACAGCAGAGAAAAGAGTAAAACCAATAGAGATCAATCTTCAAAATATGGAAGAATGAACTCTAGTGGTAGTACAGTGAGACTACTGCTAGGGCTCAGAGAAAATGGTACCATCCATAGAGGTCAGTCTTCCAAATATGGAAAAATGAACCCCAGCTTAGTACAGCAAAATTACTACTAGGAGTCAAAGCCATCATTTTGGAACTCAACAGCTCTGGGCCAGGAGTAGAGGGGGACCACTCCTGTCCCAGCCACTAGACATAAGAGAATCCCCAGGGTGAGTTCTGAGGATGGGTCATGAGGATGGTAAATTGGATGCATGACTTGAAGGGGGATCTTCTTTAGAGAATGCTCTAGTTTGGGGGGAAGATTGGTGCCACTCTGGAACATTTGTTGGGGGTATGATTCGTGCTGCTATGTGGTCTTTATTGTTGGGTGGGGGGGGGGGGAGAGTGGTGCCAGCACAGTATAGGACCATTATGACAAGGGGTGATTGGTACTGCTAAGGGTCCTTTGTTGGGGTGGGGGCTTGGTTTGGGAAGGGAGGGTTTGTTCATGCAGTGAACTGCTGTCCAGGGAATGGAGGTGCTGATGTAGGGAGGTAATATGGGGCTGGGGGTGCTGTTGGGTGGGGTGTGCTGTAGCAGTGGCTCTGTGTGGCTGGAGTGGGGAACAGGTTGTGGTCGCCACATGACACCGTTTTATTTTTTAAGGGCACTACCAGACTGTGGTACCGGAGTGCACTTAACACCAACTCTTGAGCTGGCAAGTGCAGCCACTCTATTGGTAGTCATGACAGCTAAGGCAAGCAACATCCTGAGCGCTAACTGCTATGCGCACTCTGCCTTGATCCTACCCTGATCTCATCCCATCATGATAAAGCAGTTAATGTGGGATTTTTACCATGCTATCTAGTTCAGTGTGTGATAGTGGCAACCACCAGCCATTAGCACACACTAATAATGCCCACAGTAACCGTTAACACATTTTAATAAACATGCACCATGTACATTATGATTGTTTGAAATTCTGCATAACGTATTTGCATTATGTTAATACAATTATTTATAAATGTTTATATCATTTTAAAAAATACATCTATATTAGAAAGGTGACTGATATGTATAAAACAATTATCAGAAGGAAACCTTCTTCAGCAGTGATTCCATTTTTGTGGCATGTTCTACCTGTATAACTTAGACCTCCATTAGACTACCTGTACTTTGAGAAATTTCTGAAAACTTAAAAAAAATGTAGCTATAAATTTTCAGGAAGTAGCCCTTCTATTGGTCCTAGAAAGAATTTAGGGGCCCTTTTACTAAAGCCTATTAGGGTGTTGCACTTAATATATATGTAGTGTGAAAACTAATGCATAGTACATGCACAGCCTCCACGGTAACTGTTGTGGGCATTACCAGTGTGTTCTCAGCAGTTATCAGATGGACACATACCTTAACAGGTGGCCCAATTAATGCGGCTGCACCTAAAGACACCCATACTGGTATCAGTATGTGCACCCATGCCAGTTGCCACATTGAAAGTTGAGTCACATGTACCCCCATTTTAACTGCAATGTGCTCTCAATGCCCACACTCTGATCATAGCCTGTCTATTCCCTGTCCCTTTATGCGATGGGCAATTAATGCATGCTTTAGCAGCTGATAGCTGTCATGCCACACAGTAATAATTTCTGTGGGTCGTTGCCATATTCTAAAAAGCATGTAACTGCTTAGTGGGCATGAAATGGAATTTTAGAAGGAACATACAAAAATATGGAGGAGTGCAGCAGTAAAGGGAAGCACATATAAGTGCCTTCTAAAATCGCTATGTCTTCATCCTAAAAAATGAATGTCCTCATAAGCAGTTATTGAGGCGGGACCCATGCAGGTTACAAGGCCGGGTATGTGCGTGACTGTAGGCCATTTCAGAAATATGGATGTCTCCGACTTTTGCATGACCTCAGAACCGGGTACCTGGATGTGCTGGCAGGGGTATCCCTGAAAGGGAACGTCTATGGTATTAGACGTGCACTTCTCGGCCTACCATTTTAGATACTCAGAAGTACAGCAGCGGGCCAGTAAACAAGTTTGGAGTATGTATTTCTGCTCAGGTTTCTTCAGGCTGGAAATAATAATTGTGGTGCTATAAGTGCATTATGCCCTTCCCCCGGAAGTGCTACATTCATGAAACAAGCACTTTGTTTTCACCATATTCATGGTCAGGAGCAGGTATAAGCAAGGGTGTCTCACCAGTCATGACCAGATGTGCTCTGCCTTTCCGAAATCACACCGTAATGTGCAACTCCCTTGCTCTTTGATGTTATTTTGAAGTATTTTGTTGTTATTTATTGTTACCTGCCTTATATTGTTTTCTATTAAAGAAAAGATGGGTTATGTATATTGTATTAAATCACATTAAATAAAATTATGTAAGAGATCAAGGACCCCCATCTAAGGTTACCAGATGTCCCCAATTTTTGAGGATTTCCTCAGTTTGAGAGCTGTGTCCCCGTCTCCCATCTGTTTGGGAGCCTCCTGTCCCCGATTCCAGCAACGAGGACAGATGGGGTAAAAAAATTCTATTTTCAAATTAGTGATTTGAATAATGTAAGTTTTTAGAATTTACACCCATCTTTATATGTATTTGCACAGTACTCCTCCTCCTTCTCCTTCTACTCATTTGTATAGGACTACAAGGCACATAGTATGGAGGAAATTAGGGTTACCAGATATCCCAGATTTTACAGAATTATCCACGATTTGAAGGTTCTGTCCCCAACTCTAATGTTTCTGGAAGCCTCCTGTCCCCAACTGCAGGAATGGACACAGAAGTGCCAGGACAGGTCTGCGGTGGCACAGCTATCCCCTCATCACCGCTGCTGCCGCCACCACCGCTTCTCCTGAGGTTTGGTGTGGTGGCGGCAACAGCAAGAAACAAAATCTTAACCTCGGGGTCTTTCAGAAACTCGCATGCTTCCGAAGCCCTGCAGATCCTGCCTCCCTCTGATGCAAAAAATATATATCAGAGGGGAACGGGACCAGCAGGGCTTTGGAAGCACCTGAGCCTCTGAAAGAGCACATGCTTAGGTTTAGCTTCTTGCCACTGCTTCTCCCAATATGGTGGTGGTAGTAGCTAGGGAAGGCAGGGGACATAGTGGACAATGCAGGTATGGGGGGGGGGAGGTCAGGGAAATGCTAGACATGGGGAGAAAAGTGGCATATTGGGATTGGGAGGAGATATGCTGGACATGGGGGGGAGCAGATGGGTGAGTCTGGCATGGGGACATAGGGGGTCAGACTTAAGGGAGATGTTGGGCACTGAAGTGGCTATAATTGATGGAGTTAGTCATAGGGCGATGGTTGGAAGGATGCTGACTGGCATAGGAGGGTGCCAGAGGGAGATGGGGGATGCTGGACACAGGAGAGGGACAAAGGAAGATGAGGGGCTGCTGGACATGGGAGGGGAACATAGAGAGATGGACAAAGGATGATGGACATGGAAGGGGGTCATAGGGAGATAGTGGGAGGACGCTGACATGAGAGGGGGCTAGACGGAGATAGGGATGCTGGACACAGGAGGAAGTCATAGGGATATGTGGGGAGGATGCCAGACATGGATGGGGCCTTGGGAAGTTGGAGGGAGGATGCTGGACACAGAAGGAGGCCATAGGGATATGGAGGGATACACAGAGAAGTGGGAGCGGGGGGGGGGGGGGTTGTGAGCAGATGGAGGGGGCTGCTGGACACAGAAGAGGGCCATAGGGAGATGGATGGAGGCTGCTTGTCATGGGAGGGGGCCTGAGGGAGATGGGGGATGTTGGATAAGGGAGGGGTCCATAGGGAGACAAAGGGGGTTGCTGGACATGGCAGGAATAAGGGAGGAGCATGAGGAGATGATGAACATGGGAGTTGGATAAGGGAGAGGGGAGCTGCTGGGCATGGGGGGATGAGGTCAGAAAAGAGGAGGAAGCTATGAATGTGGAAACACTGAACAAGGAGGAGGGAAGGAGAAAGATGCTGTACATTGAAGGAATAGAGAGAAAAGGAAGATTTACTTAATGGCTGGAGGAGAGAGATAGGGAATGGAAATACTGTGTTAAGGGTTGAAAAGTAATAAGTAGATGCAGTAAAAAGAGGGACTGTGAGGAGTGGATAGTAAGAAAGAGGAGTGACATTGAGTTGATAGAGAGAAAAGTACATGGAAGAAAGTTGAAAGTTAAAAATCAGTCAGAGATTTAAGGGAGCAAAGAAGGCAGGAAGGAAGAGAAGTAGCAAAAGGACTGAAAACCCTAGAAAACAAAAGCAAGATAAATAGAATACAGTGAACAGCAAATGTCAGAACCTGGGAATAGTAAACAAAGAAAAAATAATTTTATTTTTGTTTTCATTTTCAATTTACTGCTTAGAATATGTCAGGCTTTGGAATTTACATGCTCATTTTTTATATTTTGCACAGTAGAGGAGTGTCTACACATCTTTATATTTTTATGGTGTTTTACTGCATGCAGAGTCTGGTTTCTTGGCGGTCCAGTTTAATTTTTGTTTCCATATTTCTATTTTTAGTTTATATTTGGTTGTGCTCCTTGTGTGATGGACACCACGTGTTCTGTTAGCTTGGAGTTTTTATGTAGGAATCTCTATTGTAGTAATTTGGCTTGTCCGGTTTTCTGAATAGATGTATGGATGTTTTAGGGCTCTCAGCAATATTTATGGTTTTGCTCTTGCCTGGTTAGGCTCCCTGTGTGAGTTTTGGAGGTTAAATGCTGTTATAGTATGATATTTTTTTTTCTGTAGTTCCTGAGTGATTTTGTATATTTAACAATATGCCCAGAACTGGTTATATTGCTGGTACTGAGAAGACACCAGAATTAGAAATTATTTTCGGCATGTTGAGTTCTATGCGGAAATGTTCTATTTCTGCTCAAAACCAATTGATGGGAACGGGATTTCTTTTATTACAAGCTATATTTTTAAAAAATGAAAAAACTATAGTGCAGGGTTCTTACTTTTTCTTTTTGTTCATTGGTGTATGAGTGCCTTGCATCTCCTTTGTGTTTTGCAGAAAATATGTTTAAGTTTCATGTCAGTCCAGTGTGGCCCAACGGGGGTGCGGGGCCATGTGAGGAGATTCATTGCGGGGCCTCATTTGCATAAGGATCCTCATTTGCATAATTATTTGCATAATGCACGTTTATAAAACATGTCTCTTAATGAGTGTCTGGATAAAGAAAGACTACCAGATTTCTAAATTACTATATTCCGGTGCCAACCGCCAGGCCCCTTAGGAAGTATTATAAACACTGACCATTTAGAACCCATAGTAAACCCACCGTATCATAACAGCACTATCAGGGTTCACAAAGCACCAAACCCTACCTATCAAAAAGGCAACACTGCAGATATTAAACCAATACATCTCAGAGAATACCAATACATCTCACTGGGGGAAAGAGAACAAGTGGGACTGTCAAATAGAAACTACATGAACAGAATATCTCAGTTGGTTACACATGCAGAACATAGACCGTCACCACACAAAGAACAAGGGATCACAATTTAGAAATAAGAAGATAAAAATTAAATTGGGAACCCCAAAAGCCAAACATGAAATGTACAACAAGACTGGAGAAATAAAACTATAAATTAATTTCCTCTTGCACTAAACAAAAATGAAAAGATGTTAGAGATACACATTTCCCAGACCTGACATATTCCAGTTAATAAATTCAAAATAAAAAGTATTTTTCTACCTTTTGTTTGGACATTTTATATTTCAGTTGCAATTGCTCCAGTCACTTTCTTCTGGTTTCTTTGTGCCTTCTGTGAGCTGTCCGTTTTTCCTTTCTTCTCTCTTCTAGATTTTTTCTATTCTCTCTCTATATCTGCTTTAACATACTGATCTTTCCCCTTTTGCTCATTCTCCCATTTCTTTCTTTATTCCTTTATCATCCACTCAAATTTCACTCTTCCATTCTCAATCCCCACTTACTGTCCCAATACCCGGCCAATCGTAGATTTTTCTTCCCTCCCACATAAAATATATTTTCCCCTCTCCATCCTCATTCCCCATCCCCTTCTAGTCCTCCCCCAAAATAAGCTCTCTTCTAGTTCTAGATCCACCCAGCATCTGGTCCCTTCTAGTCCCATTCTCCCATGCCCCCACATCAGCCCATTTCCAGTCCTAGCCCCCCATATACTCCTTTCCAGTCCCATTCCTGCCCCCCATCAGCTCATTTCCACTCCAAGCTCCCCCATCAGCCCATTACCAGTCATATTCCAGCTCCCATCAGCTCACTTCTAGTCCTATTCCAGCCCCTATCAGCCTATTTCCAGTTCTATTCCAGCCCATCAGCCCATTTGCAGTCCAAGCTCCCCCCATCATCCAATTTCCAATCCTAGCTCCCCCCATCAACCCATTTCCAGTCCTATTCCAGCCCCCATCAGCCCATTTCCAATCCTAGCCCCCCATCAGCCCATTTCCAGTCCAAGCTCCCCATCAACCATTTCCAGTCCTATTCCTGCTCCCCATCAACCCTTTTGTAGTCCAAGCAACCACCATCAGCCCATTTCCAGTCTAAATAGTTTACCCCTGTTATCCAATTTACTTGCCCTGTTATCTGTAAACTCTTGCATGTTAATTGTACTGAGCATTTTTTGTTCCATGTGAACCGCGCTGATGCTGAATAGTGCAGTATATAAGAGACTGTAAATAAATAAATAAGCTTCCCCCCCATCAGCCCATTTCCAGTCCTAGCCCCCCATCACAGCCCATTTCCAGTCCCAGCTTACCTTCCCATCACAGTCTATTTCCGTTCCAAGCTTCCCCCATCACAGCCCATTTCCAGTCCTATTCCAGCCCCATCAGTCCATTTCCAGTCCTATTCCAGCTCCCCATCAGCCCATTTCCAATCCTAGCCCCCATCAGTCATTTCCAGTCCAATCTTCGCCCCCATCAGCCCATTTCCAGTTCCAGCTTACCCTCCCATCACAGCCCATTTCCAGTCCTAGCCCCACCATCACAGCCCATTTCCAGTCCCAGCTTACCCTCCCGTCACAGCCTATTTCCGTTTCAAGCTTCCCCCCATCACAGCCCATTTCCAGTCCTATTCCAGCCCCCATCAATCCATTTCCAGTCATATTCCAGCTCCCCATCAGCCCATTTCCAATCCTAGCCCCCATCAGTCATTTCCAGTCTAATCTTTCCCCCATCAGCCCATTTCCAATCCTACCCCCCAACACAGCCCATTTCTAGTCCCAGCTTACCCTCCTATCACAGCCCATTTCCATTCCTAGCCCCCCAATCACAGCCCATTTCCAGTCCCAGCTTACCCTCCCATCACAGCCCATTTCCTGTCCAAGCTTACCCCCCCCATCACAGCCCATTTGCAGTCCAAGCTTCTCCCCCATCACAGCCCATTTCCAGTCCTAGCATCCCCCCCCCGCCTGTCCGCCCGCCTCCTGAAGAGCCCCGCGGCAGTCTAAGGGGCTTCAGAGGGAGCCGGAAAAGCCCACGCGAAGACCCGGCTCCCTTTGCTCAGCCACCAGTGTGAAGAATGTTTTCTCTCACACTGGCGGCTCTTTCAGTGAAGTGCGCTGAATGCTGGGAAAGATTAAAGGTCATTTCCCGGCACTCGTGCGCTTCACAGAAACAGACGCCAATGTGAGGGAAAATATTCTTCACGGTGGTGGCTGTGCAAAGGGAGCTGGGGCCTTGCGAGGGCTTTCCCGGCTCCCTCTGAAGCCGTCTGTGTGAGAATGAAATTTGCGTGGGGCCTTCTGAAGCGCGGGGCCCTGTGCAAACAACATTCTCGCACAATGGATGGGCCGGCCCTGGTGTAGTGGCAGGAGCCAGTATGTTTTTTATTAGATCACCAGATTATGTAATTGAACTACTCTAATTTTTGTTGCATGTAAACAGCGTTACAAAGTTTTCATTAAGTATATATGTAAATTGGGATTATGTTGCTTTCTTTTTTGTTGGAGCAACTGCCTCAGGGTTCTGTATGAGGGGGACTCACTGCTCATTGACTAGAATTCTGAGAAGGCCTCTCCATTGTGGGTGATGGGGGGGGGGAGCAGCTCATCTTTTGCCTCAGGCAGCAGATTGCCTTGAGTCGCCCCTTGTTGCTAGCAATGAAAGTGCAGAGTTTTTGCAAACCCTTGCCTTGGAAAGCCCTGTCCACCACACCCCCTCCTGACGCATGCTTTATATGTCAGAAAGGGTGGGCTTGTCAAGACCTTCCAAGCATGCAGGAGCTGCAACAGACATTGCATTTTTGTTTTTAAATTGCCACCACTGACAGACATTGAAAGAGGCAGCGGTAGGCCCAGGGGAAGTGGCAGGAAGGAAGACAAGTGATATTAGGCATCAGGAGGGAAGCGCAAAGGCAGAGGAGTTGCTGGACATGGGATGGGCCCAAGGGCAATGCTGGCCATGGGGTGGGGGAGGTGGAGAACAGAAAGTGAACATGGAATGGAGTAGATGGCAGATGCTGGACATGGGAGAGCATAGGGGGATGCAGGGCAGATGCTGGGCATGAGGAGGAGACGGGGGATGCTGGACACAGGGGAAGGGAGAGAGCTAGAGGAGAGATGCTGATCACTTGGGCGAGGAGATGCTGGATACCTGGAGGGTGGATAGTGATGGGAAAGGGAGATATTAGGCACCTGAGGGTGGAAAGGAAGAGAAGATGATGGACACCTAGGAAGGGGGTAAGGAGAGATGCTGGACTGGGAACTAAAGGGGAATACTGGATACGGAGCAGAAAAAAAGGACGAGAGTAGACATGGGGTAGAGAGATGGGAGAAAGGGGAATTAGTGAGAGGGCGGGGACACAGGGAGAGAGATGGAGAATGGGAGGGCTGGAGTGAGGGAGATGAAAATTATAGGTAGAAGCAGTAAAAAAGAGAACTGAGGACTGATTGATGAGGCGGGGCAAAATCAGAATGGAAAGAGAAGCAAAAAAAAAAAAAAGAGAAAACTGAAAAATCAATGCCATAGCAGGATGTAGGGGAGAAAGTGAAAACAGGAGGTGAGAAAAGAAATGACAAACGGACAGGATACCCTGGGAAAAGCATTAAGAAAAGACAGACATACAGATAAAAGTAAAAACCAGAGACTGGAAGCAAGATGATGAGGTTAAAATCGCCAGACAGGTAGAAAACATAATTTTATTTTCAATTTAATGATTTGAATATGCCAGTTTTTGAAATTTACATCTGCATTTTTTATATTTTACATAGTTCAGTGGAGAAATGCATCACTGTTTCTAATTCTTTGGTGATTTGTCTGCTTTGAAGTGATTCTGTTGCTATTAGGAAATGGTGGGGAGAAGAGAATGACTTTTCATCCCTCCCACAACGCCTGTTGCGCAATCTTGAAACTAAGGGACCCCCCCCCCCCCCTCCGGCATTGGATGAGTGCCCCAGATTTTTCTGCAAAAATCTGGTAAACTTATGGGAACTGCGTCACTCTTTCTATTTCTCTGTCCATCTGTCTGCTTGAAAGTGATATTGTTTCTGTCATGGGATAGATGGGGCGGGGAGGGGGGGGGGCAAGGCAATAACTAAGGAGTTATTCTGATTGCTTGGGATCACATAAGTGGTTTTTCAGCTGCTTGAAAATGTGTATGTACATTAACAACATGCATACTTTGGGCTGCTTTAAAAAGAAGCAATGGGAAGAAGGAGGGAGTACTTTGGGAGTATGGCTGAAAACTATAAACATAAATTACACTTTAAAAAATGTTCTTGCACAGAAAGCATGACACTAACATGCATACTTTACACCATTGTTCATACTTTTAAAATGTATATCCACAGCTTTAATTGCATTTTTCAAGTTAATCTTCATATAAAGTACATGTGCATCTTCAACTACATTTTTGGAGAAAAAAAATCAACATTTTATTTCATAATTGGATGCTGCTTAAAAATTAACACTAGCCATCACTATCTTATTGATGAATTTTGTTATCACTGCCAGACACTATCTGATGCTGATGAGCATTCTCTTTACCTGAAAAGAAGCAAACTGGGCGGGAAAATGGCATTTACCAATCAGAAGGCACTGTTCAATGACCAATCAGAACCGTTTACAGTGGCCATTCAGGAGCCGGTTTACATCTCAACTTTGGATGAACTGATTACAGCTGGAGTTATGCTGAAAGGAAACATTTGTGGTGCTTTTCTGCTGGCTGTAGGCAGCTACACTTCAGCTTCCATAGAGATGAACTCATAAGCTCATGCGCTCTCTCTCTCCCATTCCTTCTAAGCAGGAAAAGACGAAATGCAAACATTACTGGAGCAGCAGTGGCACTGGCTTCAATTTCTCCCTAGTTCTCTTTCTTTCTTTTGCCTGTCTTTACTTTGTCTTGGTTGGTTGTTCAGACTGATTAACTAAGAATGGTGCGGCTGCTGTTAATGCATTTATATAGAACAGATTGTTCCCTGCATTTCAGCTTTAACATAGAAGGGTGAGGAGTGAGGGAGGGAGGGAGCGCTGCTCTATTCAATCCTAGAACTACCAGAGTCCGGCTGCTTATAGCCTGAGAAATCTTTCAAGAACAAAACCATTATTTCTCTTCATGGCTCCTGCAGAGGTAAAGACCTTTTTTTTTTTTACCCAAAACATTGCCTGCTGTGCATATTATGTATTTCATTTACCATATTGATATCAAATGCATGAAAAGAGACTGCATGAAATACGAGCAATATTTGTCACATTCTTTTAGAAGCAGCTGCTTCATAAAATATTTGAGTTAATTGTATAGGAATGTCTAGATACATAGATACTAACTGGGAAAAAAAAAGCATTTTACTACACTAATCTACAAGTTGATGAAAGATTTCCAAATTCTAAACATGCAGTTAGGTTAATTCATGAGCAAATCTTTTATCGTCCTTTAAAACCCAAAGCATATACCTGATTAAGGAAACGGAGGAACTGTTGACCATAGATAGCCATTAATGTGATCTTGTCCTGGTTACATCAGGTTATGAGATATTAATTAATCTACATACTAAGGCACTATCTCAGACGAATAAAACCCCTATTGCATGTGCTTTATTAAGACTTGCCAACACCAGCTAGGACATAGCTATAAATCATGGATGACACAGTATACAAAGAGAGTTGCTTCTAAATACTTCTGGGATGCCTAGATTTGTGCACCCAAGTATGAAATTTAAATTTCCCACTAGGCACAGGCAGATTTATTATTATTATTTCTATCAAGGTACTTAATTGCTCCTGAAGTTGGGATTTAGGTGTTGCAGTTCTGGATGATATTTTTTTTAATAGCTTCGCTTTACATTTTTATTGAACACATTTGTTGTCCAAACTATTTGTGCTATCAAATTGCTGCTTAAAATAGTACAATAATGAGGGCATTTTTGAAGCATGGTTTTGTTACATAAATGTTGTAAGATACCTTAATTATAATGTAGTGCATATTACTGAATCTTCCACTATACTCTTTATAGTGTAAGGAAGTGACATGTGAAATCAAGTTTTGCAGTAAATGTTGATGAGACCAGATACACCTTCAGATGAATGACTGTTAAGAAGACAAACGGGTTGATAATTTTCTGATGTTCTATATTTTAATAGAGAATTGTTTTAACACGCCTGAATGTTCTGATGTAATCTTGATAACAGAAAAAAAAAGTTAAACAGTTTGTGAAAGTGATTAATAACCAGTGTTTGGAAAAGGTAACATAGGGGCCCTTTTGCTAAAGTGTGCTAAACATAAACATGCGTTTTCTCACACGTTAACTGTGCACAAGGGCCCACGGTGACTGTTATCATGGAGGAATGACACCTACTGCGTGCAGATTCATGCACTAACTGCCAGTCATGCATTGGGGTAGTGAATGCACGAGTTAGGGGCAGATAGTTGGTATGGTGAGCACATTGCAGTTAGCGCTGAAGGGATATATCTTGCGCTGCCAATGCTGCAGTTCACATGGGTGTAACTAATGTCACCTCAGTAGGAGGAGTTCGGTGCATCCACAATAGTTGTGCCATGTGTTAGGGTATGTATCTATATGATAATTGCCCGGAACATGCTGACCGACAGTTACTGTGGAAGCTTTGCAGTTAATACGCATTAGTTTAAGTGCTAAATAGATGTTAAGTGCAAACACCTAAGACACTTTAGGAAAAGGGCCTCATAATCTGGAAACCCTATAAATGGACTGACTTTTGGAAGCATGTTTACTAAAGGTTAATATGCGTTAATGAAGTTGATAATGAATTAAGTGCCCCTACGCCCATAGAAATAAAATAAAAGAGCAACATGTACTTAACGCATGTTAACTTCATTAACACATATTAAAAATTTTAGTAAACGTGCCCCTTGGTGTTAGAAAATATATTTTTGACCACAAAATGAAATATTACACTAATATATTCATGAATATATTCATGTGAAATCTTCATTTCTGAACTGTGATTCCAAAATTAACCAGAGGAAGAGATTTCTTGGTGTACAATATGCCAGCTTGGTATGTGAAACCTTTTTTGTATTTGTCAGTTGTCAGTGTTATAATTAGCACATGCCATATCTACAAGGTCTGAAAGGTTGTATACATCTGAATCAAAACGACATTTTCTAAAACTGGCAGTTTTAGTAGCATTGCAGGAACATGGAAAATATATCTGCAAATGCTCGGTGATGTTGTGATAGGATGTATATTAAAAAAAAAAAGTTATCCAAGGTGCAAACATTTTCCAGTCATCTGTACACATGGAGTAATTTTATAATAGGGGAGTGTATTTGTTGGTATGCATTCAGCTTGTTTGTACACCTAAAATATTTTTTGTATGTGCAAATCGCTTTTACATACGAATACCTATGAACTCATTTGTGTACAATTGATATGTACACTTAAAAAAGTTTTAGCCTGCCTAAAATACACACATATAAAATGAATGTTTGAGGAAAACATGAAAAAATACACAAAAATACACAAAACTGGGAAAATTCAGAAAACATGAAAACTAGCCAAATTGTTCTTTTGGCCATATGCATCTGTGTTTTAAGCTACTTGAGCTCATAGGACAGAATTTTAAATGCTTAAGTAGAGATGTTTGTAAAATTTTCCTGGCTTATTCACAGATAAAAGAAGACACTAGGAAAACATAGTACCTACAGTTAATGTTTTATATGTGTAAGCATTCCAGAGGGCGACAATAGATGGCACTTGCTAACCAGATATGTGCCACTGAATGGGATATTCAGCGGCCCGCTACGGATACTACCACTGAATATCTTTATAGATTGCCCACACTATCTGTGTGGAGCTGGGGCAGAGCTGAAGATTATCTGTATAGCAGTGATATTCAGCGCCTCCATAAGGATAACAGGACAGCAAAAAAGTCGCCCTAAGACTATTTGAATAGAAACATGATGGCATAAAAAGACCATATGGCCTATCTAGTCTGCCCTTCCATATTGACTACTATAGTCCCTTTTTTGCCTTTAGAGATCTTCTGTGTTTGTCCTATGCTACTTGAATTCAGATACTGTCCTCTCTCTACTACCTTCACTGGGAGACTATTCCATGCATCATAAGAACATAAGAACATAAGATATGCCATACTGGGTCAGACCAAGGTCCATCAAGCCCAGTATTCTGTTTCCAATAGTGGCCAATCTAGGTCATATTTACCTGGGAGTTTTTCCCAAGAGACACAAGTTCCACAATGCTTGCACTGGGTCAAGCATTGATATCTTCGGTCACTTCTTAATAATGGTTTATGGACCTTTCCTCCAGGAACTTGTCCAAACCTTTTTTAAACCCAGCTACACTAACAGCCTTTACTACATCCTCCGGTAACAAATTCCAGAGTTTGATTACAAGTTGAGTGAAAAAATATTTTCTTTTATTAGTCTTAAATAGTTTACCCTGTAGCTTCATTGCATGTCCCCTAGTCTTTCTATATTCTGATAAGGTAAACAATCGATCTACGTTTACCCGTTCCACTCCGTTCATTAATTTATAGACTTCTATCATATCTCCCCTCAGCCGTCTCTTTTCCAGGTTAAAGAGCCCTAACCTTTTTAGCCTTTCTTCATAGGAGTATCCTTCCATCCCCTTTACCATTTTGGTGGCTGTTCTCTGTACCTTTCCTAAAATCGCTATATCCTTTTTAAGATACGGCGACCAGAATTGCACACAATATTCAAGGTGCGGTCTCACCATGGAACGATATAGAGGCATTATAATATCTTTAGTTTTATTTTCCATTCCTTTCCTTATCATACCTAGCATTCTATTTGCTCTCTTGGCCGCTGCTGCACACTGGGCCGAGGGTTTTAACATGGTATCCACAATGACGCCTAAATCTTTTTCCTGGGTGGTGGTTCCTAATGTGGAACCTTGCATCGTGTAACCATAGTTTGGGTTGTTCTTCCCTAGGTGCATAACCTTGCACTTGTCCACATTAAATTTCATCTGCCATTTTGATGCCCAGTCTTTCAATTTATCAAGATCCTCTTGCAATTTTTCACAATCCTCTTGGGTTTTAACAACTTTAAATAGTTTTGTGTCATCTGCAAATTTGATAACCTCACTCGTTATTCCACTTTCCAGGTCATTTATGAATATGTCAAAAAGCAGCGGACCCAGCACAGATCCCTGGGGTACACCACTATTCACCTTTCTCCATTGGGAAAATTGGCCATTTAGCCCTACCCTCTGCTTTCTATCTTTTAACCAGTTCCTGATCCACAATAGTACACTGCCTCCTATCCCATGACTCTTTAGTTTTGCCAAAAGTCTCTGATGAGGGACCTTGTCAAAGGCTTTCTGAAAGTCCAGATACACAATATCAACCGACTCACCTTTGTCCACCTGTTTATTCACTCCTTCAAAAAAACATAACAGATTAGTAAGACAAGATCTTCCTTGTCTAAAGCCATGTTGGCTGTCTCCCATTAGGTTGTGACTATCTACATGCTAAGTAATTTTATTCTTTATGATGGTTTCTACCATTTTTCCCGGTACTGACCTCAGGCTCACTGGTCTGTAGTTTCCAGGATCACCCCTGGAACCCTTTTTAAAAATTGGTGTTACATTGGCGATCCTCCAATCTTCAGGTATTAGAGATGATTTTAATGATAGTTCACAGATTACTGATAGCAGGTCTGCAATTTCATATTTCAGTTCTTTCAACACCCTTGGATGTATACCATCCGTCCCAGGTGATTTGCTACTCTTCAGTTTATCTAATAGTTGTAAGACATCTTCCCGATGTATCGATATTTCCTTCAATTCTTCCGCACCTTTAAATACCACTTCAGTCATGGGTAACATCCCTACATCTTCCTCAGTAAAGACCGAAGCAAAGAATTCATTCAGTCTCTCCGCTATCGCCTTGTCGCCTCTTAGTGCTCCTTTAACCCCTTTATCATCTAATGGACCAACTGACTCTCTCACAGGTTTTTTGCTACGAATGTACTTGAAAAGGTCTTTATTTCGCGTTTTTGCTTCCGCAGCAAGCCTCTTCTCAAATTCTCTCTTTGCCTCCCTTATCAATGCCTTGCATTTGACTTGCCAGTGCTTGTGCTGTTTCCAGGTTTTGTCGTTTGGCTCTTTTTTCCATTTCCTGAACGATGCTTTTTTGGCAACAACAGCCTCTCTGACCTCACCTTTAAACCATGCTGGCAGTTTTTTGGACTTCCTTCCACTTTTCTTAAAGCGTGGAATACAGCTGGTCTGGGCTTCCAAGATAGTATTTTTAAACAACATCCAAGCTTGATGTAAGTCTTTAACCTTCGCAACTGCTCCTTTTAGTTTTTTCTTAACTGTTTTCCTCATTTTATCATAGTCTCCCTTTCGAAAGTTAAAAGGTAGTACTGTGGATTTCCTTACTATCCCTCCTCCACTAATTAAATCAAAGGCGATCATGCTATGATCACTATTGCCAAGTGGTCCCAACACCCTTATCTCTTGCACTAGATCTGGTGTTCCACTAAGGACTAGGTCTAATATGGCTTCCCCTCTGGTCGGTTCATGAACCAGCTGCTCCAAGAAGCAGTCATTTATTTCATCTAGGAACTTTATTTTCCTAGCATGTCCTGACGTGACACTGACCCAGTCGATACCGGGGTAATTGAAATCACCCATTATTATTACTGCGCTGTAACTGTTGTTAGCTTCCTTGATTTCTTTGAGCATTTCATCATCCATTTGGTCATTCTGGCCAGGTGCTCGATAGTACACCCCCACTGCCATCGCATTCCCCCTTTTATATGGAATTTCAATCCATATAGATTCTACAGCAGATTTTGTTTCCTGCAAAACTTTAATCCTTTCTGAGTCAATGCCCTCTCTAACATAGAGCGCAACCCCTCCACCAATTTGATCAGCTCTATCATTACGATATAGTTTGTACCCAGATATCACAGTGTCCCACTGGTTGTCCTCCTTCCACCATGTCTCTGATATTCCAATCATATCTACCATTCTTTCTGTAAAGAAGTATTTCTGTAAATTACTCCCGAATCTATCCCCTTTCATCTTCATCCTATGTCTTCACTTAGCAGAGCTTTCTTTCAATTGAAAGAGGTTCTCCTCCTGTGCATTTATGCCATGGAGGTATTTAAACGTCTCTATCATATCTTCTTTATCCTGCCTCTCCTCTAAAGTGTACATATTAAGATATGGCTTATAATGAAGACCACTGACCATTTTGATAGCCATCCCCTGCACCGACTCTATCCTGTTTATATCCTTTTGAGGATGTGGTCTCCAGAATTGCACACAGTACTTCAGATGAGGTTTCACCAATGACCTATACAGAGGCACCATCGCCTCCTTTTTCCTGCAGGCCATTCCTCTCCCTGTGCACCCAAGCATCCTTCTAGCTTTCGCTGTTGCCTTTTCTACTTCTTTAGCCACTTTAAGATCATCAGAAAAGTGATGGGGTTGGACTGAGGACTGGATTGTAAGGAGTAGTAAAATCTGAGTGGACAGATAGAAAAATAAATGGAAGAAAGTTGAAAGGAAAAGATCAATATTCAAGATGGAAAGAAGTGGAAAGAAGAACAGGAGAAACAAGGAATTACAGATGGACTAGAGACTATAGAAAAAGAGCTAAGAGAAGACAGAGGAAAGCAGTAACCTCAGAGTGGACAATCATGATCAGAGAATAAAATAGGCAACAAAAAGGAAGAAAAATAATTTTATTTTCAATTTAGTGTTCAGATTTTGCACTATCTTTATATTTTACACAGTGCTGTACTCCATGCAGAGTCTGGCTTCTTGGGGTTTAATTGTGTCTACATATTTTTATTTTAGGTTTTGGTCACTTATTCTGTACTTGGTGAGGGTCTGTGTTCTGAGTGTGTAACCAAGACCAGGTGTTTTGTTAATATGGAGTTTGTACATAAGGATCTGTACTGTAGCAATCTGACTTATTCAGCTTTTCAAATAGGTGTATGGATGTTCTAGGGTCCGCTGTAATATTTACAGTGCTGCTTTTTTCAGGGTAGGCTCCTTATTATGTAACTTTTGGAAGTTGGTGCTGGTATGGTATGATAGATTTGCTCTGTAAATCCTCAGCAGGGCCGGCCTGTCTATTGTGCGAGAATGTTGTTTACACAGGGCCCCGTGCTTCAGGGTGCCCTGCGTGAACTTCGTTCTCGCACAAATGGATGGCTTCAGAGGGAGCCGGGGAAGTCCGCGTGAGGCCCCAGCTCCCTCTGCACAGTCGCCGGTGTGAAGAGTGCTTTCCCTCACGCTGGCAGCTGTTTCTGTGAAGCGCGCGAGTACTGGGAAATGCCCTTTAACCTTTCCCAGCAATCAGCGCGCTTCAAAGAAACAGCTGCCAGCATGAGGGAAAACACTCTTCAGAATGGCGGCTGTGCAGAGGCAGCTGGGGCCTTGTGTGGGATTCCCCGGCTCCCTCTGAAGCTCCTTAGTTGGCCACGAGGCTCTTAGGTGTAGGGGGGGGGGGTCTAGCATAGGACTGGAATTGGGCAGATGGGGGGTCAAGGATTGGAAAGGGGCTGTTGGGGGGGGCTAGGACTGGAAATGGGCAGATGGGGGGGCAAGGATTGTAAATTGGCTGATGGGGGACTAGGACTGGAAATTAGCTGATGGGGGGGGGTAAGCTGGGACTGGAAATGGGCTGATGGGGGTGAAGCTTGGACTGGAAATGGCTAATGGGGGGCAAAGATTGGAAATGGGCTGATGGGGGGGGAGCTTGGGCTGGAAATGACTGTTGGGGGGCTAGGATTGGAAACGGGCTGATGGAGGCTGGAATAGGACTGGAAATGGGCTGATGAGGGGGCTAGGATTGGAAATTGGCTGATGGGGGAGCTTGGAGTGGAAATGGGCTGATGGGGGCTGGAATGGGACTGGAAAGGGGCATATAGGGAGCTAGGACTGGAAATGGGCTGATGTGGGGATATGAGAGAATGAGACTAGAAGGGAGCGGATGCTGGGTGGGTCTAGAAGGGAGCTGATTTTGGGGGCAGACTAGAAGGGGATGGAGATGGGGAATGAGGATGGAGAGGGGAAAAGATATTTTGTGTGGGAGGGAAGAAAAATCAATGATTGGCCGGGTATTGGGACAGTAAGTGGGGATTGAGAATGGAAGGGTGAAATATGAGTGGATGATAAAGGAATAAAGAAATGGGAGAAAGAGCAAAAGGGGAAAGATCAGTATGTTAAAGCAGATATAGAGAAAGAATGGAAAAAATCTAGAAGAGAGAAGAAAGGACAAATGGACAGCTCGCAGAAGACACGAAGAAACAAGAAGAAAGTGACTGGAGCAATTGCAACTGAAAAATAAAATGCCCAAACAAAAGGTAGAAAAATACTTTTTATTTTGAATTTATTAACTGGAATATGTCAGGTCTGGGAAATGTGTATCGCTAACATCTTTGCATTTTGTTTAATGCAAGAGGAAATTAATTTATAGTTTTATTTCTCCAATGTTGTTGTACATTTCATGTTTGACGTTTGTAATTTCCAATTTAATTATTATCTTCCTATTTCTAAATTGTGATCTCTTGTTCTTTGCGTGGTGATGGTCTATGTTCTGCATGTGTAACCGAGCTGAGGTATTCTGTTCATGTAGTTTCTATTTGAAAGTCCCACTTGTTCCCCCAGTGAGATGTATTGGTATTCTCTGAGATGTATTGGTTTAATATTTGCAGTGTTGCCTTTTTGATAGGTGGGGTTTGGTGCTTTGCGAGTTCTGATAGTGCTGTTATGATACAGTGGGTTTGCTATGGATTCTAAATGGTCAGTGTTTATTGTACTTCCTAATGGGCCTGGTGGTTGGCCCTGGAATATAGTAATTTAGAAATCTGGTAGTCTTTCTTTATCCAGACACTCATTAAGGGGCATGTTTACTAAAAGCACATGTTGACATTATGCAAATATTTATTCAAATGAGGCTCCTTATGCAAATTAGGCCCTACAATGAATCTCCGCACATGGCCTCTTGGGCCGCCCCTGATCCTCAGTGACTTTGGTAGGGCTATGTATTAGTTCAGAATATGCCTGGTACTAGAGAATGTTTATATTATTGTTAGAGAGATGACCAGAATCAGATTTTATATATATATATATACAGTGGTGTGCAAAAGTCTGGAATCACTTGTAAATTTGACGTTTTTTCAAATTCGTGACCTTATATCTTAATTTCTTTTTCCTCCCAGTGGCTTTTTCTGTGTATCTCATGATAAGTGATAGATTTGGCTATTAGGGCCAACTTTTAGTTTGTTTTGGCCCTTATTTTCTGAGTTTGTTCCCCATAGTTGTCCTGTTGATATATTTTCTGTGAAAATCGCGTAATGTACATCGTTGGCCAATGATATATTATTGTAAGTATGCTTTAAAATATTATGGACGCACGCCAGGTTTCCTTCAAATTAATGTATGTGGCCTTGAAAAAGGCCGTTTTTATGTGTCAATGATGGCTCAGTATTTGATGGGTTACCCTTTGTTCTTGATCACCTGACTGCACCTTGTCGGCATTGAATGAACCAGTCTGACAAGGTGATCGTTGGTGACAACACGGTTCCAAGCTGCAATGAGTGACTCAGTCAGCTCACGCTTTGATGTCAGATGCCTCTTGGATATTTCCAAGGCCACCTTGTGCCACAGGTTCTCGATTGGATTCAGATCTGGAGACTGGGCAGACCAGTCCATTGACTTGATGTTGTTCCACTGCTTCCAGCTGATCACCTGTCTAGAGCAATGGCAGGGTGCATTGTCATCTTGGAACAGGAACTGGCCAGGAAACAATGTAATGTATACAGAAGTATACATAATTTGTTAATTTGTTCCATGTAAACCGCCCTTGATCACTGGAAGGGGTGGTATAGAATAAATAAATAAATAAATAAATAAACAGCTGGTGTACTGATGGCACCATGCACTTTTGCAGTATGGTGATGTACTTGGTCCCGTTGACCATTCCATCAACGATGTGAAGATGTGCAACGCCACTGGCAGCCATGCAACCCCAGACCATGACCTTCAAAGGATGCTTCACAGTGAGGTTGAGATACTCAGGCTTGAATTCCTCTCTAGGAAATCTCCTTACATAGGTATGGGCCTGGTTACCAAACAGGCAGAAGATGCTTTCATCCCTGAATAGCACCTTTTCCCACATTTCAGTCGACCAGGTTGAGTGCTTTCTCGCCCACACGATCCGGTTACGCCTTTGTATGTCAGTCATCAGTGGCTTATTCCATGCTTTGCAGCCCTGGAGACCAAACTGTAGGCACCGGCGATGAACTGTTGATAAGCTGACACTGACCTCACTCTTGTCTGACCATTCTCGAAGTAGCTGAGGAGAGGTCAACTTGTGATTAGTCAGTGAAATGCGTCATAGTGCGCGATCCTGGCATGATGTTGATGCATGTGGATGACCTGAACGAGGCTTGTCCACCACTGAACCCATTTCTTTCTTCTTCTGTATAAGGTTAACAACAGCGCTGTGACTGCAGCCAACTTTCCTGGCTATTTGACGGCTTGAAAATCCTTCCTCACTCATAAAGGATACACGAACATGCTCCTCCAACGTCAGGGTCCAAGTCATCTTCATGGTCGATCCAGAAAGCATATGAAATTCAAAAATTCTGTGTGTTTTTATAGCTGCACTGTTGGCTAGATATCTGCATTGTGATTGGTTAGTGAAACCAGCCGCCTGATTGGTCAGAAATAACGTGTGCATATTGGATAATACCAATCCAGTTTTGATGCTGGATCCACAAAAATCGCAGTAGCTATCTCCCAGTGTCTGTAAAGTATTTAAACTGGAAGCAAGGAATGCAAAATAGTCAACTCTAATAGCCAAATGTATCCCTTTTAACGTGGTAGAAAGATGAATATGCTGGGCTAACGCAAAATTTACAAAAAAACCCGTCAGAAAGTACAAAAAACGCAAAACTCACAAGTGATTCCAGACTTTTGCACACCACTAGGCTACTCCTCCACTCCATATATATATATTGCATTCAATGGGCCCGTGGCTCCGATATCGAGCAGAAGCTGCTACCGCGGCTTTGTAAACAAGCCCCTTAGTGACATGTTTACTAATCTCTGCGCCAGTAACATATGTGGGCTGTGCTAGCAGCGTGGGACAGTAGGCTAGCTGCAGGAGGGGGCAGGTACATCCCCCTGCAATTACCACGCTTGAGGTGGCATTAGTTGCACCCATGCTGCTTGCACAGAGCTACAGTATTATGCTAGTTTCTGCTGACAATGTAGATGCCTGCGTGTGAGAGTTCTTTCTTTCGCCTCATTCTGGAGGAAAGTATAATTTTGAGAAAGAAATCCTGAAAACCTAGGAATAATGGAAGCAGCGTGGATTTTACTCCCTGGTCCATCTGGAAAGTGGCTGTGTTATTTTCACTCTTCTCTTGCTCCAGCTTCACATCCTACTGTCAGTACATTGATTGCATGACTGTCAGTAGGAAGTGAAGCTAAATCGAATAGCACAGGCTCAGTCAAGAAATGAAAACACATCCTGTGATTCAGCAAGGAGAAGGCATGGATTTATTGGGCAGACAAGGGTAACCAATTTTGCGACCCCCAACTGGAGCTCTGGGAGCTCTTTTAGCAGTGCCGGATCAGGATGGCCCTAAATGATAATCTTTTGCAATACTGGTTGGCTGTTTGGGGATGTGACTTTCACGCTTGGGAGTCTGCAGAAGACTGTTCGTCTTATCAAAGCATGGCACTGAAAAGCATTTTAGAGAGAAATAGTAATCAGCTTGCTTTAACATATTTTATGGATACTAATGTTTTTTGTTTCCTGGTGCATTTTATTAAAAGTGAATTGCCTGGGCACAGTAATGCAAGCTGCAAACTCCTGGTGATCCAGAAACCCCTGGGGTTTCTTGGCAAGGTGTGACCGGAAGTAGATTGCCAGGCCTTTCTTCCAAGGCAATGGAGGGTAAAGTGACTTGCCCAAGGCCACAAGGAGTACCAGTGGGAATTGAACACTGGTCTCTTGGTCTTCACTATGCTATTCCTCCTCTCCAAATATATAGAGAGTATATTTTAATTTACAGCAGTCTAATGACAAGCTTTGTATACTGTTAGCCTAATTTACTAATTATTGTTCACAGTGTTACAACTTGTAACCTACTGGTTTGACATTGAAACCTGTTTAACACATGTGGTTTAAATCAGCAGTATGTTAATATCGTCTCTGTCTTCCTACAGTAAGAGACTTATGTTGTGACTATTCTTTGCATCAACATTATACCAGTTTTGCTTACAGTTTCTAGATGGACATTGACTGAATAGCTATCATGTTGCTAATTTCTACATTCTGTACAAAATCTTTCTCCTACATATTTTTTCAAAGAGTAAAATATTTCTGAGCTGGCCTTACAGCTGAATGTTTTTCTTTTGATCCATATCTAAAATTTAGCATGCTCTTGGATTTTCACAGCCTGTTGATACTGTATGATGCTAAATATTTACTGTTCAGTAGTTTTTTATTCTGGCTATGCATTTGTCCCTTCACTGCAGTTTTCTTACAACACTGGATTTGAAAGAGAAATACTAGTTCATGTGAAAAGAGTTCAGAATGGAGTTTTGGGAAGAAGGGGGTGGGATATGGTCAACATTAAAAGTAATGAGGAAGACGGCACTGATCTATAGGTGGCAGAGGGGCACCAGAAACTGTAGCACCAGCCCTGATGTACCATTCTCTTGAATTTTTGCAGTGCAAATGCATGACCCTGCATTGTTTAGCATTAAATCTCAGCAGCCAAATTCTTAACCATAGGCTATCTAGATATTTAGCACTGGCCACTATCTGGAAATGGACTCTGAATATCCAAAATAATTTTATCTGCAGCAGCCGGCATTAAAAAAAAAGGCTGACCACCGTGTCATAATATTAACCCGTATGTTTTTATTAAAAAGTAAGCCTGTAGTAGTCAATGTAGGTGCACATCTCAATCAGTTGCTTAAATATTTGTTTGGAAACTGGAATCCAGTGCTTACAATAGTGCATGATGGATATGAGTTTTATTTGAGTTTGTTTTATTTTTTTCCTGATATTTACAGTATCTGATATAGTTTGTGACCTATCACAACTATATACACATATGATTCCACAACGATACATGTATGAGTCTACTAAAGGTTTATAAAGCATTAAATTAGCCAAACATGTAATGAATTAATTAAGGGCTTAACTCATACTTTTCATGTATCTGATATGCAGCAGCACATTGGGATTTTATATACTGGAAAAATCTAGCTTGAGTGATTCAAGACTTTTCCAGTGAGTCCGAATTTAGCTATATATTAGCTAATTAAAAGTTTGAAATGGCTCTTAGGAATAGTTTCTAAAAATATATTGTGAGATGTTAGAAATCCAGTGCATGTATTTTTTTCACATGCATAATTCAAGAGCAGAAATGTAAAAAAGAATCAATTTATTGCTAAATGAACTGACTGAATACCTCATGAAAATCATACTGTACAAAACTTAGGGTCCTTTTACTAAAGTGCAGTAAAGTTTTGCACTTACTGCAAATTTGATGCAAAAATTAATGCACAGTAAGTGCAAAGCCTGTGCTCCAAGTGTTGGAGGCATTCCCAGCATGTTCCCATACAGTTATTACACATAAAAAAGTTCCTAACATCAGCACTCTGCCTCCTAGGCTTTGATCCATGATATTCCTGTCCATTTCAGACCCCCCTTCTTTTCTGTTCGTTCAATGACAGGCCTTTGGTCTCATGACGGCTTACAAGGAGCATAGCTTTATTGAATGTACTTGAACTGATGCCATAGTAATAACTCAAACAATGGTAAAGAAAATGTATACAGTAGTGACAGTAAAATAACCACATTTGTGGAAGAACAGGTCACAGCTATTATGGGTCTCACCTTTAGGGGCTACTTGATACTGCTATTTAGCCTGTGGTGTCCTTTCTGTCGTTTTTGGCTTGACTCAACCCGCTCCGTGTCCAAGATGGTTTGACTTGTTTTGAATTCATGCCTAGAAATCCCATTACATAGCACCTGAACTCTGTTTGATCAGGCCCAGGCACCCCTTTTTAGCACCTGGACCTCTAATCTTTTAGGCCCAGGCACCCCACACTGGCACCTGGGCTCCCATATCTCGGACTCTGGTGCCCCCCAAAAGATACATTGGCCCTCATTCTTAGATTCTGTCACTAGGAGGGGGTTCCTGGTGCTCCTGAGATCCCTAACTATCCCAAACCCATAGAACTAAGCCAATGGCTCTGGGCCGTGCAGCATTAAATACATCTAGCTCTGTCTCTTACAGATGCACTCCATCATACTTGAATAATTTGGACTCCCCCATTAGTATTTCCTCATGATGCATAACTTTTCCCCATAAACCCTTAGCAACATTTTCTGTTTCTTTATTCAGTGCCTTTTGCTTTTCTCAATGTCCTATGGGATATTAGAACCTAGCCATCTCAGATGTCGGAACAAATTGTCATTCTTCACCTAATTTGATTTCACCCATGGCAGGTGCCTCTTGATCTCTGTTATCAAATCAATATTTTTTTGTGCTTATCAAGTTGCTGCCACTGAGATGCAAGAGTGTGTAGCCCAGTCTTTGTCTATTCATGGCTCAGTTCATGAGTACTTTCAAAAATTGGTTCCAGACCATACCTCTTTTAGCCAGGCACTGCACCTCCACTTTGCTTGCTGGAAAACCCAATTTCTTCCTGTAGTAGCTACCCATCCTTCACTTTCTTGCCCAATATATGTATGAACATCTAGTGATACAAATTTCATCTTCCCTGTGCCTGAAACAATATTGTGTGCATAAATGTTATTCACATTAGGCCCGATTCCATCCCGGATGGAAGCCCTCTGTACGTCCGTAGAAGCCCTCTGTACGTCCGTTCTGAGGGCATTGTGATTCTGATCCTGCAGGGTACGTCTAGCCCCGTGGGATCAGAATTCCGAACAGTCCTGTATGTGCGCCCAACTAACTCAGTCAAGGTTTTACAAAGGAGCCGTGATCCCGGCCGCCGGCTCCTTCAAAACATTCTCCGCAGCCCGACCCCCCCCAATCTGGCCACCTACAGCCAGGGTCGGGCTGCGGGGAATGTCCTCGGCTCCTCCCTGCCCTATCCGCGCCCCAAGCCCACTGATCCACAACGTCTGGGGAAGTTATTCCACCTCGGAGGTGGAATAACTTCCCCGTACAAGTCGCCAGCCCCGGACGTACAGGCCTGACATTAGAATCGGCCCTGTACGTCCAGGGCCAGCGACCGCACACCTGCTGCCCTAACTCTGCTCCTGATCTGCCTCCTCCCTGCTCCCTTTCCACCCCATTCTAACTTCCCCATACAACCGGTGGGGAAGTTAGACGCCGGCGGAGAGGGTCACGTCTATCCCCGCTATTCGTGGAACAGAATAACCCCCATTCTGTTTTCCCCTTCCAACATATATTTTGTGTCTGACTTCCATCTCCTTATCTCCTTTATTTTATCTGGCTGTAAGCCAGCTTATTAGCTAGTGTGGTCACCTCAGTCCTGAATGAGTGTGTGGTCAATCCCGTATTTGCAGCCCTGAGTCCTGGGGCCCATACAACTCTAAATTGATATTGCGATAGACAAACCCTATCCATGTGCCTTAACAGCACACCTTCCATTAGTGGCCTTATATGCATGTAATCCTGCAGGGCCTTAACTGGATATGTGTCATCCCCTTTGACTCTTTATAACCAAATCTACCTCCCTCTTCCTGCATAATTTATTTATTTATTTATTTATTGAACGGTTTTATATACCGCTTTTCAGCAAAATCAAAGCGGTTTACATAGAACAAAACTTGAAATATTACATTGTAACATTCTAAACAGTTAACATTACAGTGAACAAAGGGAAGTGTTATAGAATTTTACATAATAGATTAAGTAGTTTTGCATTACAAAGTTGAGTAAATGTTGATTAGAGAAATAGTTTTAAACATAAGCATATTTACAATATGTACAAAATTTATACATGTCTTTTCATCCTATCTGGTTCAGGTAATAATAATCGTATCTCGCTAGAGTTGTCAATGTGGAGGTTAATTGGAATAACTATCTTAAACCACGAGAAGGAATGGGAATTGTGTAGATTGGAGAGGGAGAAAGGAAAAAGTAAATTGAGTTTTGATGAGTATGAGTATACATGTGTTTAAGTGGGAAATGTTTCATCATTAGGTATTAAGTTGCCAAAGTACTCCTTAAAAAGGTGGGTTTTAAGATCTTTTCTAAAGGTTGTAAGGTCTATGATATTTCTGAGCTTGTCTGGAAGAGCATTCCATATTAATGGGGCATTGAAGCTGAATGCTGTATTTGTTGTATCTATTTGTTAATCGCTGTTGGATCTCAAGTACAACCCTTTTCTATCATCTAGCACCCTAAAGCCTTCCACTCTCAATGCTCTGGCCTAACCTCAAAACTGTCCCCTTAGTACCCCACTGATTGTGTTTAGGACCTTCCTCAATATGTCAAAGGCTTTCTAGAATCCCACTTTGGTAGTTCCCTTCTCACTCAGTCTTCCATTATTTTCTTGACTATAAATGTCTTTATATTGTCTTTTCTCTCGTTTAGCTTTAAAAAGAATCAAATGACCACCAAGTATGCCTTAGCTTGGCTCATTGACATATCTGTTTCTCTCAGCCAAGCCTCTAACTGGTCACTAACTATGTGTATTTGTGGTATTATTTCATATGTTGCAATGCAAACTGTAGAGCATGAACAAGATCTATGGTATATAATCATTTTTAATAAATAAATAGGTATATCTCTTCTGGCTTGCTACACAGTGCCCTGATCTGTGCTTCTAAAGTATTCTCTTAACAATTTCCTGGGTGATTCACACAGCCCTTGGTTTGATAGAGGGAGCTTTCAAATTGCCCCTTTGATCTGTCACTTGGCCGTAACACCTATTTGAAACAATTTCACAGGTCTCCTGCCTCATAATTGGAAGGCCTCTTTGTAAAGGTCTCTAGAAACAATGTCTTTCTTCCCCTCAAAGAATATTTACCCTGTTCTACCTTCTATGCTAAGCTATACTCTGATTTGATTTAAATGAAAAGCTCTCTAGTGGTACTCAGTCCTGACTGACTTTAAATTTAAATGAAAGTTCTCTGGTGGTACTAAGTCCTGACTGAATTAGAAACCCTGAATTCTAAAATATACAAATTTATCAGATTTAACCCAGAGAATTCCCTTTTCCCCAAGATTTAGAGAATTTCCCAGCAGGTAAATACTTACGAGTACAGATTCTTTTCCAGCAGTAGCAGTTCCTTTTGGTGAAAACTGGGGAGTTTTCACCTATTAGGCTTCAAATTTTAGGACATGTTCTGTTATGATAAATGCCTTCCCATGGATTGTTCAGCCACTTGTGTCTTCTTTGAAAATTTCTGAATTTTTTATGCACTGGGTTATTGAATAGGTAATAGGAAGACTCAAGCTCGTACACTATTTGGACAATTTCCTAATAGTGAATAAGGACTTTCAATCATACTCACAAGGCCTGTTGACATTCCAGGAGAAGGCATCAGAACTTAGAGTAACATTAGTTAGTAACAAAACTAAACATCAGAGATGTCTGCAGGCATATCCATCTTTAGGCCTGCTGCAGACACAAATAGGCACCAAGAAAGCGCTTGTTTTGTACAGAGAGTGTAGAGAAGATGGAAAGTCAAGTCTAAGTTCACAAAGACCCACACTGAGCCTTGGTCATCTTGCTCTCAACCCACTACTTTAACAATTATGTTATTAGACATCCATATTCTGAGATGCTATTCTGGGGACATATATGTAGACATCTCTATAGATGTCCATATCAGGCACATCCACATTGCAGAAATGGTGCCTGAACTTGTATGTGCCTGCTTTTTTTTCAGGTGTTCTGGCTTTGACGTCCCAGATTGCACTTGGATGTCCCATTATAAAACGTGCCTTTAAGCCCAGTGGTAAGATTTTTAAGTTATATATTAGTCTTTTTCTGAAAGGGCCAGCTCCTCTACCCAAGTCTCCTCCTTCTTTACCTTCCTTTCCACTTCCCATGGTCTCTCCTGGACTAATTTCAGATTGCATGAAGATCTGGGACCAATTGGTCCATGGTTTGGGATATAAAAATCTTTTGTAAAACCTTCTACCGACTACCTTGTTTCTTTGTTATTATAACCTCTCAAATTCCTTATTAATGCCATGGTGTGTATGGGAGACTTGGCTGTTATATATGCTCTGCCCACCTGTCCATCATGGTTTGTGGGACGCTTCATCTGTTCTTTTTATGCAGCTGCTCTGGGGGCGTCACACCTCAAATACTCCACACAAGTGTTTGTTCTTGCAGTTGTTTTGGAATCTCCATATTCCGTTATTAAACATTTTGCAGACCCCCCTGCTCAATACTCCTTAAAATATTTCTGTATTAAACATTTCTTCTATTCCTGTCCTGTTGTCCCTCTGAAAGGGGGCGAGTTTGCCCATCCTGTGCCATTCTTTCTGCTGCTGAGAGTTTGCATTCTCCCCTCCCACCAGACACTCTCTATTTTGCCTGTGTGACTATGCCATTAACCTTATCCACAAATCTGTTCCCTTTCTGTCCCAGCTGAAGTCCTTGTTTTCCACCATATTTCTATAAAATTGATAGTCATATTCTCATCAAGAATAGCCCCTGTAACTTTGCATGTTTCACATATCATGTCCTGATATTTTTTTTTTTTTTTTTTTTAAGTTTCAAACATTCTTTATTCATAAAACAGAACAAGATTACATAAAGTCCACATCTAGGAGATTGCCAAGTCAACAATATGAAGAAAATAAAATACAATACTTAGCGAGGATCGAAAACAAAACTAAGCCCAGATTACATGGAAAGAAAGAAAGTAACATTCAGGTAGACTCTTTACTAACCAAGAAAGCCTCAAATTGATTAACATCAAGAAAAACATACTTAGTGCCTTCAAGTTCTACGATACACTTACAGGGATATTTCAAAAAGAAGGAAGCCCCAATAGCCAGAGTCCGATCTTTCAACCCCAAAAACGCTTTCCGACGTGTCTGAGTAATCCTACTCACATCAGGAAAGACTTGAATGGGTTCACCACAAAAGGCCAGATGTTTCTTTTTAAAATATAGATTAAAAATCCTATTTTTTTCTTGTAATGAAAGAAAAGACACAATCAAAGTCGCACGCTGTGGAATTAAATCAACAGAAGATTCCAAAAAATTGGAAAGATCCAAGGACTCAGCCTCCTTGGGCTTTCCTTCTTGTATTTCCACCGGAGAGGAGGCCTTAACTGCAGAAGGCTTAGGAATATAATATAATGAGGAAAACTTAATAGAATCCACCTTATCAATCAACAAAATTTCCTTCAAATACTTTTGAACTAGAATTAACGGCGAGAGATAATGGGTACAAGGAAAATTTAAAAAACGAAGATTTTTTAAACGGTTACTATTCTCCAGAACCTCTAGTTGATGATACACCGAAACACTATCCTTAATAGAGGAGGATGCAGCTGCCTCCACTACAGTGAAATGTTCTTCCAATTTAGACAATCTCTTCCTAGAATCAGAAATCAAAACATCCTGGTCTGAAAGTTTCTGAATTACTTCAGTAGAAAAACGTTCTACTTGGGAAAAGGAGGTACGAAGGGTCACTTCCATTCGCGCCACCAATTCCCAAACATCTTTTAACGAAACTTCAGCCGGTACAGGTATCTGTGAAACATCAGTAGAGAAACAAACAGGAGAAGGCATCTTGACGTTCTGTCCCCCCAAAACCAATTCAGGTGAGGCTTCCTGAACAGAAGGCAGTAATCCGCCGAGACAAACTTCTCGGACAGAATTACTCTCCAAATCCTCTCCCTTCCCGGGTTGGGCATTCCCAGACGCAATAGAGGACTCGGACACAGTACTCACGGACTCTCCAGGAGGATTATCTAATGAAGGAGAAGTTCCAGCGCCCATAAGATGGCGATCCATTGGGCCCACAGTTTTTCCAATTTTTGCAGGAACCGAGGGAAACACCTTATTTCTCCGTCTGCCCATAAGTCCATGTCACAAGCTCCTCAAACTCCGAAGGGGCTCCAAAGGGGCAGGACCTGCCCCTTTGGTCACGCCCCTTCGGGCACGCGACCACGGGTGCGCGCCCGCGGGTCGCGTTCCGCGGGGAGCCGCAGCTGAAATAGCGGCCCGAAGGGGGGGGCGGGGTCTCCCGATCTCCTCCTCTCCAACCACCGCACAGATCCTCCAGGTGCAAGGAAAACGGCAGGCAATCTCACCGGAGCCGCGGGGAGCCGCAGCTGAAATAGCGGCCCGAAGGGGGGGCGGGGTCTCCCAATCTCCTCCTCTCCAACCACCGCACAGATCCTCCAGGTGCAAGGAAAACGGCAGGCAATCTCACCGGAGCCGCGGGCAGCTGCAGCTGAAATAGCGGCCCGAAGGGGGGGGGCGGGGTCTCCCGATCTCCTCCTCTCCAACCACCGCACAGATCCTCCAGGTGCAAGGAAAACGGCAGGCAATCTCACCGGAGCCGCGGTGAGCCGCAGCTGAAATAGCGGCCCGAAGGGGGGGGGGCGGGGTCTCCCGATCTCCTCCTCTCCAACCACCGCACAGATCCTCCAGGTGCAAGGAAAACGGCAGGCAATCTCCATGTCCTGATATTTAAATAGTACCCTGTATTCTCAATGACTCACATAGTTTACTATGGTTCTTAGTATCATGTCAGCCCTGTTCTCTTTGGCTTTACATCTTTTGGGCAAGGTTTACATTCACACTTTCTCTCCAACCATTTGGTTATAGTGAAAATATGCCTACATATTCATTTTCCGTATCTTTTCTTTAACATATGTATTCTGAGGGTTTAGTGCTCAATGTGATACCCTGCTTCTTTTCTCTTCCCTGCTGGGCGCGTCTCGCTTCCCACCCCTCTTTTCCGGTCTGATTTGACCACGTGCTTCCATTCCTTTCATTAGAATTTGCATAGTTTTGCTGAACATGAGGATGATGTCCCCCTCCTTCCACTCCTTGATCTTTTCTTGATGCACCCCACACCTTCTTCGCAATGCTGTTTTAATCGCCTACTTTCACTTCTCTCGTGTACTGTGTATCTTGTGCTTTATTGTTCGCATGAGCCTCTTGCCTTCTGGTTCTTGTTGCTATGCTTTGTGCACTGTTATTCTGATGCATGCCAATACAGTATTTACCCAGTGTGCGCCTCTTCTTACTGCACAACCTGCATAGGACTCCTTCTGCTTCACTGCTCTTTAGCCACTAGGTGCTGCTCTCCTGGTGCCGCTGGATTATTGCAGCTTCGCACTGGGTTGTCATTCATCTTTTTGGTTCAAACATGCAGGCGTCCCATTCAGGAGATTGCTGCTGCTGCGCTACCCTTATTAACGAGCTCTCTCACTCCTAAGTTCTCTGCTTCTTTGTTTACCGCCTGTGATTCCCTCTGTGTTCTCAGTGTGTTAACATGGTAACCGATTAGCAGTAATGCCCTTCAGCGTCTCCACTGCTACCCTGACCTTTTCCTTGTTTCCTTCATAGGTTTAATGCTCCTGTTGCCTCTTCGAAGCTCCTCCTGATACTTCTGTTGTTTCTGCTGCTTCTTTGGTTGTGTAGTTGATCCTATTTCTCTCTCCCTCTTTTTGGCCTTTTGTTTTTCCGCTTTCCTATGTGCTCTACTGGTCTGTTTTCTCCACCATGCTGCCGATCTTTTCTCTTTCCACAGGCCTACCTTCTTGCTTTTTAATTTTATTATTATTATGCATTTACTTGTATATATATTTAAGAAAAAAGAAAGGAATAGCATCTTACAGTACAATCAAAAGAACAAGAAGCTCATCCAAAAAAGAAAAAAAAAAAAACACTATAAATTAAGCCTGCTAGGATGCTAAAGTCCACATCAAGGAGAACATCAGAGGCCTGAGTTATCCCGGAAAGTAAACCAAAACCCCTTTTAACTATCGCAACTTATTACCTAACACTTATCTAGAAGAAAAGTCTCTAAATGAGATACATCTGTAAACACATATTTCAAACCAGAATACAATATAACACATTTACAAGGAAACTTCAAAAAGAAAGTCCCTCCATTCGCCAGAACTTTAGGTTTTAATTGCAAAAAAGCTTTCCTGCGAAGCTGAGTAGATTGAGCCACATCAGGAAAAACCTTCTTGCTTTTTGAACAGCAAAACGCTATCACTCTTCAAGGTGACTAGCTTGTGTGAAAGACAGGCTAGACTATTCTCAGCGGACAATAAATCAATCATCACAGCTACAAAATTAAGATAAAATCATAAAAGGAAAACAACAAAACAAAAATGAGTAAACTAAGATTAAAATAAACAACCAAACAAAATAAAAACAAAAAGAAAAGAAAAATATACTGAAATTCTCTACAACTCACTAAAACAAGCATGATCCAAACACTTGTGAGAACTGCAAAGTCTTTCACTGCTTCTGAAATGACAAGTAAGCACACTCACTTCTCAGTAGGCTAGGAAAAGAATTCCACACACCCAGCCCTGCAATAGAAAAAGCTGTTAGCCAAATAGTAGACAGCTTAGCCACATTGACAGGAGGAATCCAGAGCAATGCACTACTAGAAGATCTCAAAACTCATCTAGATCGTAGAAACAAAATATTTTTCAAATAGCTATGATCCACAGCATTCTAAATAAATGCTAAATAAATCATTTAGTGCTAAATAAATCATCCAGGACTGAAAAAGCCAAAATATATGTCTTAAATGCTATTCATTATGCAATTGACATCCGATACAATGGTATTAACACCAGGGACATACTCTCGAGAGGTAGGATTGACTTTTTGGATCAGCATATCTGAGCTATTTAAGCATGAAATGTTGCTTTTGTTCAGAGTGATGTGGTAATCCATCATCAACTGGAATTCTTTGAGAACCGAATGGGAAACTCAGCTATAAGAATTCTTAATTTCTCCCGATCACCAGAGGACATGTTCCAGAAATATGTGCTTAACATCCTAAAATTTCCAGTGAATGCTATGCCTTCAATTAATAAAGTATCTTATCTGTCCTGTTAAAAGTATAAAAATGTTCAGAGGGAAATTATTGAAAGATTGAATTCTGTTGACAGCCTAGATCTCACCAGCATTCTAGAAGGATCTTTGAATGAAGAAGCCAATAGGGTCACATTATTGGTCTCTCAACTTGGGATTCAGCAGGAAGTCAGACTTGCAGCTTTTCTTTCATTACAGGAATATCTTATTCCTTGGTCAGAAAGTATGGATATTGTCAGACATACTTTAGATGACAGGCATAAATGCAGTCAGCAAGTACTATGCACTGGGAAGTTATTGCTTAGGCGGTAAATTTTTCCAATGTTTTTCATGCAAATGTTTGATAAAATATGCAAAGAACAGTATTTTTAAAGAGTTAAGAATTCTACAAAAACTCTGTGGCACTTAAGAAATGTTGCTTAGTGAATTTATAATTGATTAAAAGGAGAGAGGATATTTGGTCATGAATTGTTTAGGACAGTGGTTCTCAACCCAGTTCTCAGTGACTGCCTGGCCAATCTGGTTTTCAGCATATCCCCAAAGAATATGCCTACAGTGGAGGCAGTGCATACAGATCTGTCTCATACATATTTATTGTTGTTATGCTGATAGCTGAACTGGCCAGGTGGTCATGAGGACCTTTTTGAGGGCCACTGGTTTAGGACATGTGCTAGAACAATTATGGGCCTATTTACTAAACAGCATTAGAGGTCCTGTTTATGAAGCAGTGTTAGGTGCTTAATGCAACTTTTAACATGCATTAACATTTAGGGGCCCGTTTACTAAAGCTGTTAGGATATTGCGCTAACAGCTTTAGTAACACATACCCTAACATGTCTTGCAGTTAACATGGGTGCACCTAATGCCACTCATAGAGGTTTCATTATATGCAACCACACCAACTGCCATGTTGACAGCACATGATACATACCCCCACACTAACTGCAATGTGCTCTTCACATCCACACTCCACCTATACCATGCTCATACCCCAAAGACTGCGCCACCATCTGCCATACTGCCCCCCACCTTGCACTGAAGCAACGGCGACTGAACTGCCACTTCAACACTGCATTGACTCTTAAAGTACCCATACGCATGCACACTCATGACCTGCTACTCCTGCCCCCCTCTGATGCAGCTTTCGTGGAGGGGGAAGGAGTGGCAGGCTGGAACTGTGCACACACGCATTGGCATTTTAAAGCCCGCCATGGTGCTAAAGTGACAGTTCAGTGCTGCTTCGGGGGGGGGGGGCGGTGTTAGCGATGCTGCCCAACAGGGTATGTCTAGTTCACTTAGTAGATTCCCCAGCCTTGAATTCCCCGCCCCTTCACGCTATGGGCAGTTCCTGCATATTTTAGCAGCAGTTAGATGTCGTGCCCATGTGTTAACTGTCAACCTGGATGGTTGTGTTGTTGTTAAGTGCCGTCGAGTCGGAGTCGACTCATGGCGACCCTCTGGATAGCTATCCTAAATTGTGTTCGATCTTTAGTCAGGCGGCTCATTGTTGACAGACTGGTACCCGTAGCTGCTGTTATTGTATCGATCCATCTCATTGCTGGCCTTCCTCTTTTGCGTTGACCTTCTATCTTGCCAAGCATGATGTCTTTCTCTAATGATCTCTCTCTCCGCATGATGTGTCCAAAGTATGAAAGTTGAAGTCTTGTCATCTGAGCTTCTAAAGAAAGCTTAGGTTTGATCTCCTCTAGTACAGACTGGTTTGTTCTTCGGGCAGTCCATGGTATACAAAGTATTCGCCGCCAGCACCATAATTCAAAGGCATCAATTTTCTTCCTGTCTATCTTTTTCACTGTCCAGCTTTCACATCCATATGATGTTATTGAAAATACCATGGCTTGAACAAGTCGAATCTTTGTATGGAGAGAGACATCTCTGCTCTTGAGAATCTTATCTAGGTCTTTCATAGCCATTCTGCCAAGAGCAATGCGTCGTCTGATTTCTTGACTGCTTGTTGCTTCTTTATTGATAGTTGATCCAAGTAGGTTAAAGTTATTCACGATTTCAATTTCTTCTCCTTCGATGATGAACCTGTTGATTATGCCAGTTGTCATGATCTTTGTCTTCTTTACATTAAGGTGCAGGCCCATTTTGAGACTATGTTCTTTGATTGTGAGAAGCAAATGTTTCAGATCATCTTCACTTTCCACCAGTAATGTGGTATCATCAGCATAGCGAAGGTTGTTGATGAGTCTTCCACCAATCTTCACACCTCTGTTGTCTTCATACAATCCTGCTTCTCTGATGATTTGTTCTGCATATAAATTAAATAGGTAGGGGGAAAGTATGCAGCCTTGTCTTACACCTTTGCTTATTTTAAACCATTCTATTTCTCCTTGTTCCGTTCGAACTGTTGCTTCTTGATCAATGTACAGATTGTGCAAGAGAACGATCAGGTGTTCTGGCATACCCATGCTTCTTAATGTGGCCCAGAGTTTCTCATGGTTTACACAGTCAAAAGCTTTGCTATAGTCGATAAAGCACAAATAGATATCCTTTTGGTATTCTTTAGTCTTTTCAAGGATCCATCTCACATCTGCAATGATGTCTCTCGTTCCTCGCCCTTTTCTGAACCCTGCTTGCACTTCAGGTAGTTCTCGTTCCAGGTATGATTGTAGTCTCTTTTGAATAATCTTCAGTAGAATTTTGCTGGCATGTGGAATCAGAGCGATTGTGCGATAATTTCCACAGTCAGTTGGATCACCTTTCTTTAGTACTGGTATAAACACAGATCTTTTCCAGTCAGTTGGCCATGATGCTGTCTTCCATATTTCTTGGCAGAGCCTTGTAAGTACGGTAACAGCTGCATCAGATTGCTGTAATACTTCTATGGGAATGCAATCAATGCCTGGTGCTTTGTTCTTTGATAAGGCTTTCAATGCTGCTTCAACTTCTTCTTTCATCATCAATGGTTCCAGATCACAAGGTACAGGTTGAAACGACTGTTGGTCCACTTGATCTTTAGCATATAAAAACTCTGTATATTCCTTCCATCTTTTCTTGATCTTCTTAGCATCATTCAACATAGAACCTTGAGCATCTTGTAACATTCCAATTCGAGGCTGGAACTTTTTCTTTAACTCTCGTAGCTTTAGGAAAGCTAATCTTGTTCTTTCTCTAATAGTTTCTGCTTCTATTTCCTTGCATGCGTCATTGTAGTACTTTTCCTTGTCCTGTCTTGCTGCACGTTGGAAATCTCTGTTGAGTTCTGTGATTGTCTTTCTTTCTCTTCTGGCTTTAGCTTCTCTGCGTTTCTGGGCAATTTTCAGAGTTTCTTCTTCCGTCATCCATTTTGGCCGTTTTTTCTTTTTTACCTTTTGTAGAGACTTCTCGCTTTCTTCCAACACAACCTTCTTGATGTCATTCCATAACTCTTCTGGAACTCTATCATTTGTATCTAAAGCAGCAAATCGATTTTGCAGGCAGTCTTTAAATTCCAGTGGTATATTGTCAAGGTCATATTTTGCTGCATTCATGAGTGGTTTGCTCTTTTTCAGCTTTAGCTTGAGTTTGCATACTAGTAGTTGATGATCTGTACCACAGTCAGCTCCAGGTTTTGTCTTTGTTGATGTTATAGAGCTTTTCCATCGTTGACTTCCACAGATGTAGTCAATTTGATTTTTATACAATCCATTGGGTGAAGTCCATGTGTACAGTCTCCGCTTGTGTTGCTGGAAGAAGGTGTTCGAGATGAATAGATCGTTGGTCTTGCAGAATTCTGTCAGTCTTTCTCCAGCTTCATTTCTGTTGCCAAGTCCATATTTTCCAACTACTTTGTCGTCTTCTTTGTTGCCAACCTTTGCGTTCCAATCACCCATGACTATCAGGATATCCTGTTTGCATGTTCTGTCAATTCAGCTTGTACTTGTTCATAGAACTCTTCAATTTCATTCTCTTCTGCAGCTGTTGTTGGGGCATATACTTGAATTATAGTTGTTGATAGGCATTCCTCGTAGACGAATAGAGATTAAGCGTTCGCTGACTGCATTGTATTTCATTACAATTCTTGCAAGTTTCTTCTTTATTATAAATGCAACACCATTTCTTCTTTGTCTTTCATTTCCAGCATAGTAGACCATGTGATCATCTGATGCAAAGTGCCCGATGCCAGTCCATTTCAGTTCGCTGACACCCAACAGATCAAGTTGTACACGTTCCATTTCATTCTTGACCACCTCCAACTTCCCTTGGCTCATGCTTCGTACGTTCCATGTTCCAATGTGTAAGACATCTTTACAGCTTCTGACTCTCATTTCATGCGCAGCTACATCAGCAGTCAGACGTCCCGAGGGCTTTGATCCAACCACATCATAAATGCTGGCTTTACTCTGAAAAGTCTTCAGCTCTTCCCCAGTAGCTAGTTGAGTGCCTTCCAACCTGGGGGTCTCAACTTCCAGCACTACAGCACAATTTGTTTTGTTGTAACTATCCATTGGGTTTTCATGGCAAGATACAGAAGTAGATTGCCGGGCCTTTCTTCCGCGCAGTTTAAGTTTGGTGTTGTTGCCGTTGTCACAGAAATGTGATCCTCCGCCGTCAACACTATCCCATTCTGCTGCTGCCCAGATGGGTGGTTTGTCTTGGTCCTGCCTACTAAAATGAACATTAACCATGTAAGGGACTTTAGTAAAACAATCCCTGAGTGTAGCAGTGTAATAAGTATCAAACACAGAAGTATCTGTTGGGGGGTGTGGTGTGGGCAAGGAACGGGCAGGGATTGTGCTTTGTCATGGAGATGATTACTGTTAATTAACTGATAACATGGCAGATAAGGAGGCTGAGTAGTTAGCTACACCTCCAGAGCTATAGTTAACTGCATTCTATGTTGTTAGCCATGCCATTAACACATTGTAGCCAGGGCTGGCCCAAAGGATTTTGCCACCCCAAGTAGAAACCCCAGCCGCCATCTCCCCCCAGTGTTGCCAGTTTCATCTTGAGGGGGGAGGCAGGGGGCAGCGGCAGCAGTATTTTAAAAGCTGCAACTTTGTGCCGCTGCTTTGTGTCCTGCAGCAGGCCCTGTCCTTCAGCACACATGGCCTGCCACTTCTGACCCCCCTCTGACAGTAAGTTGCATTGGAAGGGGATCAGAAGCGGAAGGCCATGTGTGCCAGAGCAGATGGCCTGCCGCAGGCAACAGAGCAGTGGCACAAAGCTTCCTGCCCGGGTCGGCCGCCCTAGGCTGTTGTGTAGCTCGCCTATTGGACGGGCTGGTCCTGATTGTAGCAACCATTATTCCATGTTAGCTGTATGATAAGGCTGTGCATTTCTTAGTGTGCATTTAGTTTGTTTGAGTGCCTACAAATTTTTTGTACATGCAGATTGCTTCTGTGAGTGTATACCTGTGAATTTATGCTTGCACAAAAATGCCCTAGTGCACATACAAGATAGACATTTAAAATGAATGTGCAAAAAACAAAAATCAGGAAAAATCAGAGAAATCCACAAACTAAATATTTTCTCCCAGTATTTTGGAGAAGGCACCATGTCCTCAACAGTAAGTGCAGAGGTTTTACATCTAATATGCCTTAACTTTGGCTTTTAACATTCATTAATTGCAAAACCTTGGCGCACCTTAGTAACAAGACCATAGATGTTTCAGATGTGTTTTAATCTATGTTAACTGTTAACAAGGCAGATAAACAGTAATATTAAGAGGGTAATTTTATAAACTGGTGCCTGGTTAATGTGCATTTTCGTGATTGTGTTGTAAAGTTAAGTACATGTGTATTTACTTGATGTTATATAATAGAGCATAAGTGTGAACAGGGCTTATGTATGGATTGGAGGTGCCGTAGGTGGGCCCTCCATTCTGACGCCATCCCGTTGCCCCCCTATTCCCATGGCCACCCGTCATTAGGGCCTGCTGCCGCAGCAGTGGCTCACAAACTGTGATGCAGTGCTTTCCTACACACTCTGGTGCTGTGTCATGGTTTATTTCATCTACTGTCTGTCACTTCCGCCCCCTCTGATGCAGACTTACGCTTTATACAAAACTAGAAGTCTGCGTTGGAGGTGGGTGGAAATTGCAGGTAGTAGGTGCAAGAAACCAGGCCACATCGCTGGAGTTTGTAGGTAAGCACTGCACCACAGTTTGCGAGTCATTGCCACTGTTGCAGGCCAGGGAGAGGGATGGCAGCGGGCACCCCCACAACGTCATTCTAGGCAACTGCCTAGTTCACCTAATGGTAGCTATGGCCCTGAGTATAAAAATACACCAGTATGGTAAGGCACAATCACGTACACTAGCCCTTGAAGTGGTGTGAATGACCGTAGGTTCTTTTTGCAATAATGCATGTAAATTAAAAATTTTTATAATCCACACACATAATTGCTTGTACCACCCACACTCAGCCCACACTCCACTTGTGCACACTCATAGTAAAAGCATGCACGATGCAAACTGCATGCATAATTTTACACTAGTTGGTATTTTATTAAGTCATTTATGCTCGTATGGTGCCACACATCATGTAAATGACTAAAATAGTGGAATTTATGTGCATTGTTTGCACATAAATCTAGGCAACTCCTTATAGAATTACCTTCACTATGCCACATTAAAGAACTAACACAGAAATTGAAATTAGGCTACATGGAATGGGTGGGGACTGTGCCTTCCAGTTGACAAGGGTGGTTACTGCATAGTAATTGCTAATGAAGCAGATAACATGGTATAGCTAATTACATTGCATCTATGGGTAGGTAAGTGCAGGGGCTGTCCTCAGAAGTTACTGTGGCTGCTTTATGACAACTTCAAATTAAATCTTGCTCTTAAACCCTTTGGGGTTTTTTGCCTTTTTGTTACTTTTTTTTTTCTTATATAATCCCTTTATTTTTAGATTTGAATACCTCTCCTTAGTAGTGGGCTATATAAGACGTAGGCGTGGAAGAGGAGCCCGGTGGTTACAGTACTGGCTTGGTAAACAAGAGACCAGCATTCATTTCCCACTAGCACTCCTTGTGGCCTTGGGCAAGTCACTTAACTCTCCATTTACTTGGGAAAAAGGCCTAGCAATCTACTTCCGGTCATACTGCCAAGAAAACCCAGGGGTCAGCACTGATTCAAAAGGCAAGCATTGCATTTTTTGCATATAGGAAGTAAGTAGCTTGAAATAGGTTTATTTTAATTTAGCTCTGAGTGGCCTACCATAAGGTAGTTTGCTGCGGCATGCTTATTTCATGGTGCAAATGTCCTTGATAAATAATGTAGATAGTCATAAAATTAAAAAAAGAATTACGTGTTAAAAGGAAAAATCACCAATGACTCAGCTAGCTATAAAACTTGAAGGACTGCTATCATGGAAGGTTTTCAGATGTCCACGCATTTTTTTTTCATTAAAAGATATCTGCCCTGCCCATTAAAGCAAAATATTGACACCCCACTCAAAAGGATCAACTTCTATAACACCTACTCTGCAGAATTACATACTGCATTTCCAAACAGCATTCCCCACCATACTTAACACTCACAGAGGAAACCACGGTTTGTACACCACATCCATCAATCACATTGAAAAGTAACCTATATGATACAAAGCCCTTCTCATCTTATACTTTTTTCAGCTTTGTAGAGGGATACTACATGTCATCAGACATGTGAAGGCACATTTTAGAAATAACATCCAGGTGCAGTCGGGGAAATCCATGTGTCCCAAAAGGCCAGTCACCTCTCCAGCCTTTTCTCTGGTGCTCTTTTCCAGACTTACCTTTTTCTCTTTTTTCATCATTTTTTCTTCTGTTGTTCCTCTGTCTTCTTCTGTGTATACCTTTCTTCTGATACTCCCATATCTTTCTCTCTCTATTTCACTTTTCACAGAGGCCCTCAATTGATTTAAGATGTTTTCATTCACATACTTCTTTACTTTGATTTGTGAAATTAGAGATCTTAAATTTGTGTCAGTTGCTTTTTGCAGTTTTTCTTTTGGTAATATTTGCCTTTCTTCCAGACATCCCCGTGGCAGCATTCCAGACAGGGAACGCATCCCAGGTAGCCATTCTGCAAGCGGTAGAGGGAGGAGTGCAACACAAGTGTCCTCAATTCCTATTAAAGGTTGTTGAAGTTGTGGACAGTACTGGAAATATCAGAGTACTGTCTCCTCTACACCCTCCAGGAGGATATACTGACAAAGCGAGTACTTTTTCGAGGCTTAGTCATGCCCTGGAGCAGGAATAGATTTGGACGTGGGCCTGGATGTGCCAGCCATTTCTGAAATCAGTCACGCTTATCTATGTTCAACGGACTGTCCTAAACATGCCCTCACTACGCCCACCATGTATTTAGATGTGTGCATGCTGAGGGATGTCTCTCGAACCATCCATTAAAATGGCTCCTAGAATATCTGCATGATTTGGATATCTACATGCATGTTTTTGGATGCTGAAATAGCGGATAAGGCTTCTAAAATAACCCTCAGGCAAATATGCATAAAGTAATGAAGTAGTAATTTATTTTATTTATTTATTTATTTAATGTCTTTTCTATACCACGCTCTTTAGAATCAGTGCGGTTTACAGTCAACAATAAGTTGTACAGAGCAGGCGGGACCTGTACTGTACTTAAAAAGAACAGGTGTTGCAATTGGGATTAACTGGGATAACTATGTACATGCTGAGCAATCTGGTCATGGATATACAGTATTGACCAGGTCTACTTGGCTACAATTTACAGTGTTAAGTAATACAATGTTGAGCAACTATATATAATAGCTATATATAATTTAGAATGTTAAGTACTATATACAGGTCAGCAGTAACTTAGGGGGTCATTCCCATTGGGACATCCATCCCTGCTATTTGTGCCCTTTCCCGGCCCCCTCCTCTTTCCCTGCGCGTTGTACAGGGAAGGTAGATGGGGGCAGGAAAGGGGCGCAAATCAGGCAGCGTTAGGGCGGGCAGTGGGCAGTCATCAGTGCCAGATGTACAGGGCCAATTCTAATGTTGGCCTTTTATTTCTGGGGCTGGCGACTTGAACAGGGAACTTATTCCACCTCAGAGTTGGAATAAGTTCCCTAGGCGCTGGGGGATGGCGGGCCCAGGGTGCAAAAGGGGCAGCGGGGACCCAAGGACATTCCCCGCAGCCTGATTCTGGCCTTAGGAGGCCAGATCGGGAGTCAGGCTGCGGGGAAAGCATTGCAGGAGCCGGCAGCCAGGGATCGCGTCTTTACAATGGAGCTGCAGTGCCATGGCACCGTGACCAGGGCCGGCCCGTCCATTGAGCAAGAATGTTTTTTGCACAGGGCCCCGCGTTTCAGGGGGCCCCGCGCAAAAAACATTCATTAGCCCAAGTACATTTAAAAAAAAAAACGGCTGCTCCCGAATCCCTCCCAAAGCGCGTGCTTTCAGAGCCATGAGACTTTCTCTGACCTCTCGCGGCTCTGTTAACAGAGCCGCGAGAAGAAAGGGAAACTCTTGCGGCTCTGAAAGCCCACGCTTTGGGAGGGACTTGGGATCTGATGCTCGAGGGAGGTTCTGCCGGGCAGTCGGGGCCCCGCGGCATTGACGTTTGATTCTGCCGCTGCCACGGCGGCAGCAGCAGCAGCCGGTATTTTTTTTAATCTATCAGGGCTGGTAGGGGGAGGGGGGTTAGGACTGGTAATGGGCTATGGGGGGGGGGGGTTAGGAATACTAATGAGCGATGGGGTGGGACTAAGACTGGAAGTGGGCTGATGGGGGGAGGGGGTTAGGACTGGTAATGGGCTATGGGGGTTAGGACTACTAATGGGCTACGGGGTGGAATAATACTGGAAGTGGGCTAATGGGGGAGGGGGGTTAGGACTGGTAATGGGCTATGGGGGGGCTAAGACGGGAAATGGGCTGATGGGGGGGTAGGACTGGTAATGGGCTATAGGGGGGGCTAGGACTGGAAATGTGCTGAAGGGGGGGTTAGGACTGGTAATGGGCTATGGGCTTGCTAAGACTGGAAATGGGCTGATGGGCGGGTTAGGACTGGTAATGGGCTATGGGGGGGGGCTAGGAGTGGAAATGGGCTAATGGGCAGGTTAGGACTGGAATGGGCTGTGGGGAGGCTACGATTGGAAATGGGCTGATGGGGGTTAGGACTGGTAATGGGCTATGGGGGGGCTAAGACAAAATGGGGTGATGGGGGCTTAGGACTGGTAATGGGCTATGGGGGGCTAGGACTGGTAATGGGCTGAGTGAGGGGGGCTAGGACAGGAAATGGGCTGATGGAGGGCTAGGATAGGACTGGAAATGGGCTGTTGGGGGGGCTTGGGTTGAAATGGACTCATGGAGGGGTTAGAACTGGAAGTAGGCTCATGGGGGGCTTGGATTGGAAATGGGTTGAATGGAGGGGAGCTAGGATTTGACATGGGCTGATGGTGGGGCTAGGAAAGGAGTAGAAATGGGCTGATGGGGGGGCTGGGATTGGAAATGAGCTGATGGAGGGACTCGGATGGGGGAGCTAGGACTGGAAATGGGCTGATGGTGGGGCTAGGATAGGACTAGAAATGGGCTTATGGGGGGCTAGGACTGGAAATGTGCTGATGCGTGGACTTGAAGGGAGCGGAAGCTGGGTGGGGCTGGAACTAGAAGGGAGCTGATGTTGGGGGAGGATTAGAATGGGATAGAGCTGGGAGAGTGAAAAAATATTTTGTGTGGGAGGGAAGACAAATCTACAATTGGCCGTATATTGGGAGAGTAAGTAGGGATTGAGGATGGAGGGATAAAATTTGAGTGGATGAAATAGGAATGAGGAAAGAGCAAAAGGAGAAAGATTAGTATGTTAAAGCAGATGTAGAGAGAGAATGGAAAAAAACTAGAAGCGTGAAGAAAAGACAAATGGACAACAGATGATGGAGAGTTAGCAGAAGACATGAAGAAACCAGAAGAAAGTGGCTGGAGCAATTGCAACTGAAAAAAAATGCACAAAAGGTAGAAAAATATCTCTTTATTGAATTTATTAACTGAAATATGCCAGCTCTGGGAAATGTGCATCATTAACGTCTGCGCTTTGTTTAGTACAAGAGGAAATTAATTTATAGTTTTATTTCTACAGTGTTGTTGGGCTTTTGGGGTTCCCAGTTTAATTGTCTTCCTGTTTCTAAATTGTGATTCCTTGTTTGGTGATGGTCTATGTTCTGCATGTGTAACTGAGCTGAGGTATTCTGTTTATGTAATTCCTATTTGACATTGCCACTTGTTCTCTTTCCCCAGTAGGTCATGTATTGTTGTTCTCTGAAATGTATTGGTCTAATATTTTCAGTGTAGCCTTTTGATAGGTAGGGTCTTGTGCTTTGTGAGTCCTGGTAGTGCTGTTATGATACGGCGGGTTTGCTATGGGTTCTAAATGGGCAGTGTTTGTAGTAGTTCCTAATGTGCCTGGCAGTTGGCACTGGATTATAGTAATGTAGAAATCTTTTAGTTTTTCTTTATCCATACACTCATTAAGAGGCATGTTTACTAAAAGTTAGTGTAAGGTATCATTATGCAAATATTTATGCAAATGAGTTTCCTTATGCAAATGAGGCCCCGCACCGAGTCTCTGCACATGGCCCCGCACCCCCCTTGGGCCGCCCCTGACCGTGACTACTTGTAAAGCCCAGCTTGAGTTTGTCGGGCAAGGGCTGTACATGCAGGCTGGGCTGAATCGTGGTCCTGGCCTTCCGTACAGACCTGTTCACGATTCTGATCCTGCAGGGTTAGACATGCCCCGTGGGATCAGAATCGTGACTCCCTCTGTGTGTCCAGGTCCAGCTGGGCACACAAAGGGCTTGTACGTCCGGGATGGATTTGGGCCCTTAGTGACTATAGAAATGGGTTGCAAACCAGGGAAGCCAGGGTTCAATTCCTGCTTCTTCCATTGACCCTTTTTGTGATTTTTGGCAAGTTACTTCACCCTTTATTGCCTCAGGTACAACTAGATTCCACTCCAGTTTGGGGTAGAAAATAATTCATGTACTTGAATATGTAACTCACCTCGAGCTCAGATTTGGGAAAAGGCTGAGTCATAAGAGGACTAACTACAACCAAGTGGACTCCTGAAGATAAAAACGAGATAATGCACTGCTACATTTATGCTACAAAACATTATATTTAAATTGAGAGAGCAAAGAGAATTCACCAAAAAAAACCAGAAGTAGAGAGAACAAGAGGTGGGAGCATCAAAAGAGAGATATACGCATTAGAAGACAGAGGATCCTTAGAAAGGAACAACCGAAGAAAAACTGGTGTAGAAAGAGTCTGGAAAAGAACACCAGAGGAAATTGGTCAAACATCCAGATTTAACACTGCAATAGCTTATAAGAGGAAGAAAACTTCTCCTTCCAAAGGAGATCCTCAGAAACAATCACTTTGAGGTTCTGATCCTTGTCCATGCACAGCAACCTCTTGCCCTCTATTGTATACAGTTCCCTTGGATTTCTGCATCCCAAGTGCATGACTCTGCACTTCTTTGAATTATATCTTAACTGACAAGCATTGGACCAGTCCTCTGGCATTTGTAGATCTTTCTTCACGTTGTCTATTCCCTCAGAGGAGTATACTGTGTTGAAAAATTTTGTGTCATCTGCAAAAAGGCAGACTTTTTTCTTCAATCCTTCAACAATATCACTTACAAATGCATTGAACAGTCCCAGTTCCAGAAATGATCCCTGGGGCATACCACTACTCACCTTCCTTTCTTTCGAGTGAGTTCTGTTCACCACCACCTTCTGTCGTCTTTCAATCAACCAATTTATGATCCAGTTCACCACCTTGGGACCCATCCACAGGCTCAGTTTATTGATAAGCCTCCTGTGAGGAACAGTATCAAAGGCTCTGCAGAAATCTAAGTAGATCACATCTATCACATGCCCTTGATCTAGTTCTCTGGTCACCCAGTCAAAGAACTCAAATTTGTTTGGCATAATTGTCCTTTGTTAAAACCATTTTGCCTTGGATCATGCAACCCATTGGTTTCTAGAAAGTCCACTTTTATTTCTTTCAGGAGTGCCTCCATTACTTTTCCCGCCACTGACGTAAGGCTTACTGCCTATAGTTTGTCACCTCTTATCTATTACCGCTTTTGTGAAGAGGTACTACATCCGCCCTTCTCCAGTCCTGTGGAACCTCCCATCTCCAAAGATCTATTAAACACATTTTTTAAAGACCCTGACAGAACCTCTCTGAGCTCTTCTAGGATCCTGGGATGTATCCCATCTGATTCCATGGCCTTGTCCACTTTCAGTTTTTCAAGCTATTCAAAAACATCATCTTCTGTGAATTGTATGGTATCTATTCCATTCCCATTTGTATATTTGTCAGTCATATATGATCCTTCACCAGGATTTCTTTAGTGAATACAAACCAAAAGTATTTATTTAGCATTTTCTCTTTTTCAATGTCACCTTCCACGAATCTGTCCTTGGCACTTTTGAGTCTTGAAATTCCACCTCTCAAATAAAAATATAAATCAATCTAATGGATATAACATAAAATGAAATATATGCATATTATTTGGTAAGCTACTATAATTAAATAGTATAAACTTCAAGTATGCTATCTTTCTGTTTCTATGAATCAGTCTTATAAAATAGTAAGTCAATTTTCATAAGAATTTTATGTTTTTTGTCTGCAAGGAAGAAGTGCCCTTGACCCTTAGGAGGGTAATTTTGTAACAGAGCGCCTAAGCAGGAAAGGCACATAAGCACATATGTTGTGCCTGCTTTCTAAAGGCCTCTTTTTTGAAGGTACTTATTAGAAGATAACACCTTACATAGAAGCAGGACTGATTACAAGATATCTTTATTTCTATGTTTGGACTTCTTTCCTGAATGCAGGTTTATGTTTCCTTGATAGCTTAGTATTTTATAAAGGCAAAATATGTGCTTTGGTGCATTTATAAAATAGTCTATTACAAAGCTGGCACAGAAATTACACCTGTACTGAGACAGGCATAACATGGGGGTAGGAATTGGTACTTATGCAGGTATTTTATAAGATACAAATGTATGTGCTGATTCCACCCTAGCTTCTCTCGAATATCCATATCCAAGAATATGTATGTATGTGGATAAAGCATAAAAGTAGGTCCTGTGCGTTAGCAGCATGTAATTTATGCATGTGTACCCCTGAGCACTTTTATGAACACCAATTTTTATGCTTAAAATGCTATAAGCGCAACAAAGGCTTATGAAACTACCTAAGAGTGCTATTATTTGGTCATCAATTGCAAACTAACACAGATACAATTATATTATTTCAAAGTAATGAATTCACTTTCTCTTAACTCTAAACCAAATGCTCATGTCACATCTACTGCTACGCATAGCAAGCCAGCAGACACAAACCTTTTACAATCAGCCTGCAAATCAAATACACTTGTCACTCATACCAGGTTTGTATACTGAAAGCACACAGATGTAAACCAGTTTCATCCATCTACAATCACATTTCTACCCGTCAAACCTCATGTGCATGCAGCAAGCATACCCAGACCTAACAGCCACAGAGCTGTAATTTCTTTTAGCAGCTTTACCAGAAATAAATGAGCATAGCAAATCAGTTCCTAATATGCATGTCTGAACAGAGACAGGCCCAACATTTAACTAAATTCAATTGTAGAACATATTCTGCTTTATTAGAACTATGAAATGTTAGATGCTTGATAACAGCTCCCACACAAGTAGCTCCACGTTCCTGTTCTTATATCAAGACTTAAAATCATTATTGTTATCTACAATGCATCTTTTAACATTTAAAATGAATCCAGCCAGAATATACCTTTCATTGTGCAGCTCAAGATATAGCTCAGTGTGCATGATATACATACTTATTTATATCCTGCTTTTCACTGGGTCAAAGCAGTCAATTGGGGGATACATTTAACATGAGGGGATATGAGACACACACACTAATACATACAGGGAACATGGGCAATGGAGGGTTAAGTGGCTTGCCCAAGACCACAAGGAGTGCCTATAGGACTAGAAATCCCAGTCCCTCTGGCCTGAGATTGCTGTCCCCAGGTGGGACTTGAACCCCTGGCCCTCTGGCCTGAAGTACCTTGTCCTAACCACTAGACCACTCCTCCCATATACTTAGCAATTGTGTCTGTAGGGAGAACCTTTTGGTAGAGAAAAATCTTATATAGATATTCACCTAAGAAGGATCAAAGCTCCTGAGGCTAAATACGAGGGTGTACCCAAAAAAAAACAGGAATAACATTGCCGTTTCTAAAGATGACTACAAAAAATGTTTCGAACAGTGGAAGCACCGGTGGGACAAATGTATCAGTTGTAATGGAGAGTATTTTGAAGGGGATAAGGTTGTTTTGTAAAGAATTTGAAATAAATAGCTTTTAAAAAATAATTCCTGTTTTTTTTGGGTACCCCCTCGTATATTAAGAAAGTCAATTGAAAAGGTATCACCTTTAACATATTTGCTGAAAAATGTTACATAGTAACTTTGCAAATCAGGGCCAAATAGAAGCAGCTTGTCCCAAAGTACCAGCTCAAGGGATGATTTTCATTCTGGCCCATCACTTTATCTTTCCTTGCCTCACCAGGCCAAAAGAATCATCATGGCATGGCAAAGAATGCAGCGAAGTAAAAATAAATATTGTATGTATTTATTTAGCTATGCTTATATACCGCTTTTCACCGGGTCAAAACGGTTCACAAAAGCAACAATAGATACATTGAAGTATGGGATAATTTATTTACAGTGTGTGTGTGTGTGTGTGGGGGGGGGGGGGTTATGCCTTCATCAGGGAGGGGGTTTTTGTTTATTTACATTCCTGATTTCATATGCATCAGATTTTCTTAACATATCTACAATTCTCCTTTGCTTCTCAGTCCATTTTTCTCTGGTGGTTAGTGTGGGCATGTGTTCACTGTATGATGCTCAAACCCATACCAAAAGAAGGGGTAGGAACATGGCAGGGCCTTGACTTATGCAGTGGCACCATGCTTTATTTTTTTAACTTCCTCTTTGGTAGCAGCCTAGCAAGTGCTTCCTGGTCCAGAGACTCCTGGCAGCACCTGGCCCACCAAAGCATGCTTGAATGCCCAATAGGGAAATCCACCCCTGAAGCTAAAAGCAACCAAAAGGTTCAATCAGGAATAGTCACAGAGGGCTGAAGGAAGATGCATGTGGTCTTTCTACACAAAAGCAGAAGAAAGCAGGAGAAGGATGGGAACTACAAGCTGCTTAGTCTTTCCTCCGTAGTAAGTAAATTATGGAAACATTGCTAAAACTAAGGATAGTGCATTTTCTGGAATTTAATGGATTTCAGGATACGAAGCAGCATGGTTTTAGTAGAAGTAGGTCTTGTCAAATGAATCAGATTAATTTCTTTGACTAAGTAACCAAAGAATTGGACTGAGGGAGAACAATAGATGTGTTGTACCTAAATGTCAGCAAAGACTGTGACAGGGGGATGGTGTGAACATTAGGCAAACTTGGTGGCTGCGTAGAGTGATAGTGGTTGAGAGCAGTCCATTGCTGCTGTTGCCGCCCTTCTCCAGGGCCAGCAGTGGCAGCCATGGCCTCAAACAGCCCTGAGGTGTTTACCTTCCGCCTCCAAAGAACGTTGCCATCGAGTGTCAGCGGATGCAGAAGCAAACAGCCCTGCGGCACTGAAGTTTCAAGGTAAGTACCACGCATCAGTGCCACGGGGCTGTTTAAGGTCATTGCCATTGCTGGCAGTAGTGGTAATGGGGTCCAGAGAGATTCACCTAGGGCGCCTCATCTTCATGCAGTAGTCCTGCTTATAAATAGAGTGCCCTTGGGATGATCCTAAAGTGACTGGGTTAGAAACTGGTTTAGTGGGAGGTGACAAAGGGTAGTGGTAAATGACTAATCGATTGACTAATTTTATTTGCTTAATATACCGCTTGTCGCAAAGCATTAAAGTAGTTTACAATTTTAAAAAATATATTAAGGTACAATAAAATCAAAATAGACACAGGTAAAGATTACCCTAAAATAACCTTAAATAGTTGACAACTTTAACCTACTTGGATCAACAATCAATAAAGAAAGGACAAGCAGTCAAGAAATCCGATGACGCATTGCTCTTGGCAGAATGGCTATGAAGGACCTAGACAAGATTCTCAAGAGCTGAGATGTCTCTCTCCATACAAATATTTGATTTATCCAAGCCATGGTATTTTCAATAACATCATATGGATGTGAACGTTGGACAGTGAAAAAGATAGATAAGAAGAGAATTGATGCCTTTGAATTATGGTGCTGGCAATGAATACTGTGTATATCATGGACTTCTTGAACTATTAACTAGTCAGTACTAGAGGCGATCAAACCTAAGCTTTCCTTAGAAGCTCACATGACAAGACTTCAGCTTTCAAACTTTGGACACATCATGCGAAGAGAGAGATCGTTAGAGAAAGAAATAATGCTTGGCAAAGTAGAAGGTCAACGCAAAAGATTAAGGCTGGCAATGAGATGGATTGATACAATAGCAGCAGCTATGGATGACACTCTTTCAACAATGCGCCACCTGACTAACGACTGACCACAGTTTAGGTCAACTATCCAGAGGGTCTCCAACTATCCAGAGTGTGGAAGCTTTGGGAACTGCCTCCTTTTTGCATGGACTTCCAAACAGGACAAATAAATAATCTGACGGACAGAAAGGCTGTTCGCATAAGATAATGGCGTAACACTCTTTGCAAGTCCTGATGGTGGAGCCGACAATCTTTTTTGAACTCCGCCATCTTCACAAAAATTAGCAGGGACACTGATAGATTCTAATGAAAACGTGATACCACCTAGGGCAAAAAGGATGGAACCAGTCGCAAGACCACCTTCTCCCTGGAGAGGACTAGGAAGGGTTCTCTGCAAGACAAAACTTGGAGCTCTGAAATTTACAGTGCCGAACAAATAGCCACCAAGAAAACTGCCTGCAAGATCAAGTCTTTCAGGGAAACCTGAGCCAGTGGCTCAATAAGCGACCCCGTCAGGGCAGAAAGCACCAGATAGAGATCCCACAGGGGAATCATAACTTGAAACTGTGGGTGAATCTGCTTCACCGCTCTGAGCAAACAGACCATGACAGCGTGGCAGCCAGGGGATACCCAAGTATGCGCCCCCAGTAACATGAAATAGCTGCAACTTGGATCTGTAGGAGTTCAAAACCAATCCTTTGTGCCGTCCAGTCTGTAAAAAGGCTAAAATATCTGGAAGCAAGGACGAAAGGGCTCAGAGACCATTACCCTCACACAAATGTTCAAACACCTGCCAGACTCAGACATAGGCTACAGATGTCGAACATTTATGCGCTCATAGCAGGGTGGCCACCACTGGCACCAAGTAGCCCATTCTCCTTAGCCACACCCCTCTAAGAGTCAGGTCTGAAGTGAGAATAGATCCACTTGGGACATAAGAATCGGCCCCTGTGAGAGCAGGTTAACCCTGTTCAGAAGATGCCATAGACTTGCCACCCAGAATCTGAGGAGATTGACATACCATGGTCGGCATGGCCAGTCTGGGGCAATTAGAGCCAGCTGACCGGAGTGGGAATCTATGCATTGAAGACGGCACCTGATGAGGAGCCATGGATGAAATACATACAGTAGACCCTCTCGGCCATCTTTGCACCAGGGCATAGAACCCCTTGGATGTGTGCTCTGTTGCCGACTGAAGAACCGGCTCACCTTGGCATTGGATACTGAGGCTATCAGGCTTATGATCAGCAAACACAAATCCCCCCTACTGCCAGCAGGGTTGAAACTCCTTACAAAGAGAAACCAAAGGTCAGGAACTTTCTTAGGAGGTGGAAAGGCCATGTGCCCATGCAAGTGGGAACTATGTAGGGAGGCTTTCATAAACTGGAAGGAGGGAAGCCTGATCATGCTATGAATGGTGTCAGATATTGGCAGACAGTATCATCCAGGGTGCTAAAACGAGAGCTTTAGAAGCACTTGTTCTTGGCTTCTAAAGGAATAAAGAAAAGCTATTGTAACTTAGAGGAAGGAAGAAAGCAAAGGACTTTATGGTTATCTGTATGTTTCCTGGAAATGCTTTGCATTTCCTGTGTCAAGGATTTGTTGGCAGCGGAGGAGGGAAGGGGGAAATGAAGAGGGCTGGAAGAAATGTTAGGCCATCTGACTGTATTTCCCACCCTTCCAACTGTTGTTCTTACATTGACTCTAAAATAGCCCAGCCTTGTAGCTTTACTCAATGGCAGCTCCTACTGCAAATAACCACCTTTAAAACCCAGCAGGTTTCATCATTCTCCTTCCTGACTTTGCTCAAAGATTATTATGTGTTTTGTCTATCATTATTGTAAACTTCAAGGCACAGAGACTTCCAGTTATGAGTCTCTTTACCACGTTGCATACCTTTTGGGGTTCTGCACAAATAATTATCCACAGCTAGTGCAGGCAATCTCCTAAAAACCCATTTCTGCTCATCCATGGGAAAGACTGTGAAACATTGTTAGAAGACATTTATACTAGGCACTTCATTCCAGACTAGCATATTGAGCCCTGGTATGAGAATAGTATGCTTTACTATGCATACTGCTCTGACAGTGACAAAGGCCAAAGCTAAGGACCTGGCAAAGTACAGAAAAAAGAAAATTCCTCAGTTTAACTTTTTTGCATAAATTTAAAATGGCACATCATGGGCCAACACAAAGACCCAGTGGTAGTGCAGTGAGCTGCTGTATGGAATGGCAAAATTAGACTCTATATTGCTATAGTTACTTGGTTGTTATGAAAATTAGAAAGGAAATAGTGCCATACTGGCACACACACACCCCAAGGAAGGACAAAGAAGATGGACAAGAATTTACAGGCTGCTATGTCTGTCTAATCCATTATTTCAGAACACTAGGGAGTAGAAAAATTGACACTCTGGCCCCTGCATGAGGGCAGCCCCCAGGTGCAGGCTGCCTTCTCATTTTTCTATCTAGTTAGTCTCCCGAAGATGACAAAAATGCCAATCCCATAGCAGCCCCGACAGCGAACTGTCAAGCGACATGAACTGACACAGGGAAAGTGGACCAGAAACTGCAAAAAAGGCTAACCAAAGTGGCACCAATCACTGAAATACAGCTCAGGATGGCTGCCGGCAGCAATGCCACTCCATAAGCTACTGCTTTAAGTGCTGTTGTTGTTTGCAAGTCGACATCAGTCTCTACCTACCATGAAACGTACTCGACTAAAGGGGAGTGAAAGAAAAAATGACCTGCATGTAGCATCACAAAAAAGGCCATGCTATTTGCGTAAATGCTCCCAGAAGATACGATTTCCCATGATGCCTCAAAGTACATAGTTACCCCAAGTTATCCAAGTTTTATTACCTGTTCCTTGTAAGCACTGATCAGTCAATGTAATGTGCAAGTTTTATGTTTCATGTGAACCGCACTGATGTTGAATAGCGCAGTATATAAGAAAATGTAAAGAAAGAAAGAAAGATGTAAAAACAAACTGTTACGGAAAATGGCTGCCGTTTGTGCCTATATTCCTTTGACTCCGAAACAGCGGCTTGTCTTATTCCCCAGACCCTGAGACCTCATAGGACAGACAGTGGCGGGGATATGGCCCTTTCGGCCATGGCACATTTTCACCGGGCTTATATTCGGGAGCTTGAACCATTATACACCTTGTCTTATTTTGCGCTTGTGCTTCTTACCTCTCTGTTTTGTTTTTGTTTTTCTTAGTCCAGGCAGCCCTAGGTGCAATGTCCTCAAACTGTGGGCATTTGCCACCATCAGTTGATATTGTTAAAATCCCCTTGCAAACTGCGGACCAAAAACTGCAGAGCACCGACAGACATTAAGAAACCTGCGAGAAACTAAGAAAAAAATGGCAGAGGTCCCTGCCAAAATTCCTTCATGCAGACTAGTGCGATTCTCCTCGAGGAGAGCTGGTCCAGCCTGCTGTGGCCATATCCTACTGACTGTTTTTTTCTTTTCTTTTTTTTGGAACCTTTGGAAACAAAGATATGTGAGTGCCCAGAAAAAACAGCTGATGGCTCTGCCCACCAAAACACGCCAACGCTGTTACTCCTGCCGAGAGCCCCTGAGATACCGGTAAGCAAAGTACACCAATAAAACAAAAATTTAATCAAACAGGCCGGCAACCCCAAGGATGAGAACAATGCGGTAAAAAGGGACCTGATATCTTGCCCTCTGTGAAAGCAGTGTATACTGCAACCCCCACCAGGAGAAGCAGCGCCTGCATTTTAGCCTTCTCCCCAGCGAAGAGAACGTCAACCACCCCCCCAACCTTGTTGCTATCCTTTATGCTTGTTCTGTTTTTCTTTTTTTAATGTTTTTCCAAACCTTTTCAAAACGTTTATTTTCATTTATTTAATTTTTGTGTTTTTTTGCAAATGTTTATCAATACTGTGATCAACACTGTTATCAAAACTTTTGCTTGCCGGCCTCTTCTCCATAATAGAAGAGTAAGAAGCAAAGAACCTGCCCAGTGACCTTATCACCAGCCTCCCAAATGAAAGAGAGGAGCCATTCTGGGACCGGGTGACCTGCTGAAACAGTCCCCGATTTAGAGAGACTGTCAAACAGGTTAAGGATCCAACAGCCCGACAGGGAGAGAGAGGGAAAAACCTGCACAACCCCCGAAAACCCCCCAAGCTGAAAGGAACCCACGGTATTCTGTTTAATGCTGCCAAGGAAGGTCTGAGCACACTTTAGCTTAGGCTTAAACCTTTTTTCTGCTCTAAAAGAGCCAGAAGCTCCAAATGAATTCAGTATGCGAAAGAGAAGGAAAGCCTGCTAATCTTACCTCTAGACCGCTGGGCTGTTTGGCTGGGGGGGGGGGGGGGAAGGATCTGAACCACCAAGTGTTTGACCTCTGGGCAGCATCTGACCCACCAAAAGGTCCCGATGCCAACTAGGCTGCACTTGCCACCTGCCATTCCCCACAAATAAATAATTCTTTCAGAATCATGCCCAGGCACAAACAGGAAGGTTTGTCAGCGTGAGGCTCTTTTTAGATCCAACTTGTCTCCAAAGTCCTATATTTTTTTTTTTTTAAGTTTTAGTCAATGAATCAAAGGCCCAAAATCCTTTCAGTGGAGTCCAGGCATGGGAAGCTGTATCCCAGCTGCTAGGGACTGAGACACTGATTTCTGGAGCCTAAGGAGGGAGCTCTTCTATTGTGACATCAGAAATCTGACATGCTCAGTCCCCAACTGCTGGTGGAGGGAGATAACCCACATGGACTGGACTGGACTGGAGGGACATTAAGGAAGGTTGCAATTGATAAATTATCCAAAGTTGGGTGAAACAGGAGCAAGCTGTCACATCTGATTAGAAAATGATAAGGCTTTATCACATTGAAATCCTAAACTCACAATCTCCTTGCAAAGTTGCATAGGCTTTCCCATTAAAATTGAACTAACAATCAATAGATTTTCTTTGAAATCCATGTAGCCACTGAGTTTTCCGAATGTAGTAACAAATAATGATAAATGCACAATTCCTCATTCTTCAGCAAGAAAACCAGTTGGATGTCATCTTCAAAGATATGACACTAAAGCAAAACTTTCAAGATTCTTCACTAGCAGCACAACAAAGATCCTTGTAGGACCCCACGTTAGTCTTAAATACAGGTAATTAGTGTTCCCAGTAAAACCTTGTGTCCACTTGCAGATGTGAGATTTAAAGCATGCAAACACTTTGGAACATAGCTCCAGATTTTACAGAAATGAGAGCAGCAAATCATGTTGAACCGAATCACATCAGAAACAACAAAGACCCCCTATCCTTCAGGAAACAACTAAAAACCACACTATTCCAGGAATTCCTCGGACCTGAAACAAACCACCACAAATGAGACTGTAGCTCAAATGTCTATGTCTACGTCTGTGTCCCAAACACTTGCTAAAATCATTAATGTTGGCCGCCTGGTGACAGCCCAGACCCTTTCAATTGATTATTGTCCCCCCCCCCCCCCCTCTCGTTCAATGTTCCACCGCTTTGACCCGGTGAAAAGCGGGATATAAATGCAGCTAAATAAAATAAATAAAAAATAAATAAAATAAACTATGTCGAATGCTGCTATAAGATCTAGCTGTATGCAAAGGGCTCATAACCCTGATTGGTTTTAACTGAATCAAAATAAACTTAACTATCTCTTATATCTCAACAAATAGAAGTGACCTGCACGAAGCAGTGGATACACCCCTAAACAAAGGCATGAAGAGGGGTGACCCGCACGGAGCAGCAGATCCATGTTAACTCATCCTGTTCCATGTAATGTTCTGTCTTATATGTTTCATGTAATAAGTTTAAGTGTAAATTGTTTCATATAAACCGTATTGACCTATATAAAAAATGCTAAATAAATAAAAATAAATAAACTGAGCAGGTTGGAGCACTTGATTTACATCTACAAATTGGAGTTTTCTTAAGAACTACCTTTTCAGCGAGAGACTGGAGATTACCTTTCTTTAAAATAGGAGTAACAATAGCCTTTTTAAGTTCCATCAGCACAGAATCCTGTTGCAATGAAAGATTGATTAAATGTGCCAGAAAAAGAGCAAGTAATTTGCTAAATTAATGCAAGCACAGAATTAGAACATGATCGAACAAGAAAGCAGATGACATTATTGAGATTAATATACTTTAAACTTCTATATGAAAGGACTCCTAATGTAGATTGTCTTCCCCATCTACAAACTCTACATTTAAACTTCTTCCCTGACACTGAAGGAGCACCTTATCCAAACAAGGGTAAAAGTCTACGCTGAAGAGGCTTACCCACTTCTGAACCAAAGGAGCTCATTTGAGTGAGACAATACATTGCCTTTGTCTTGTAATGACACTGAACTAGGTGCTAAATCATTGCATGTGAATCTAGCAATGTTATCATCAAAAAATTTAGAAAACTACTCACAGTTCAAGGAATGATTTGTAATCCTAACTGACTGATTTTTGCCAGTAAACTATTGCAACAATCAAAATAGTGTTTGTGAGCTGTTTCAGCATCTGATAACTTGTTGTTTAAATATTTTGTTTTGTGCTTCAAAATTTATTCTTGATAATAAGCTGCATGCAACTAGCAGTGGTTTGTCTAGATGAGACCCTAATAGAAAGGGCACGGGCAGGGTCCGGGCGCCCGAGAGTAACCGGGTGCTCGGACGGCGTCGGGCCCCTGCTCGGGGGGGGGGGGGGCTTGATGTAAATGTTTCGTCGGGACGCAGAGGCGTCTTTTAAAGGGATTGGCTGGTGGGTGGGAGCATGCGCGGTGGCAGCGGCATGTGTGGGTGCATGTGCTCAGTGCGGTTGCAGTCCTGAGCACATGCAGAAGAAAGGCTGAGAAGCTTCCTCCCACCCTCCCTTTATGAGGCTAGGTGGGGAGTTTGCGAGGGGGACTAAGGGTTGTTGCAGCTTGGGGGGGCGCGGGTTCCCGGAGGTTTCCGGGGTCCGGAATCTTAGGCCTTTGGGGCGTGGGCAGGGTGCCCACGACCCGGTGAAACCCGTGCAGACTTTTGCTACTGATATGGCAAAGTCGGCGGAAGGGTGATAGGACTTGGCCGGGGGCTTGGCTACAACACGGGCGGACGAGAGGTCACCTTGCTAATAGTACGGCTGGTGACGGATCCCTCCGTTGTGTTACGGTTGTGTTGGAATATTGTTCTGGATGTTAAGCATTTGATTATTAGTAATAAAGCTGCGACCAGTTGCTTCCATAACAGTGTGTCTTGTGAATTTGTGGGATCCTACTGTTTGGAGGAGATGGGGGGGCGGGGGTGGAAGGTGGTAAGGGGGGTCTGTTAAGATGAAGTGGGGGATTGGCTAGGAGAGCGGCTTGCACCCGAGTGAGGGTGAGCCAGTCCGGCTACCCGGTTACTTGCAAAACCTGTGCTCAAGTTATCTTAATTGCTGGTGCAACAGAATAATAATGGTACCAGCTATTTTTCACTTTGAAACACTGTGCAACCCATCATTCCTCTAGAATCTCATTGGCAGTATTTCATAGTAAGTCAAACCAATGAATTGCCCCTTCAGAAAGAGTGAATAAAAAAAAGCCTCCGTTTGAGTTGGGTGCTATGTGCCACATCAGGAAAAATATTAACTGTGTACCCACAAAATTTAGCAGCCTTACACTTAAAAAAAGCCTCAGGTATTGAGTTTGGGAGCTACGTTCTACTTACGTTTTCCCTGTAAATGCGTCGTCAATTTTGAGGGCGCTTCTTATATGTTTACTGACAGTACCCATCTAGGACGGTTCATTTCTGAATGACAGGCGGTTTCAGGGGCAATTCAGGGCGAGTGATTATACGCCTCCTTAGATGGGCAAGTAATTGCTTTGATTTCTGTACTATGTACTTATGTACATATATCTTTTTGTTCTTAATGTATAATCACAACCAGTTCCCGTAATGTAGGCTTTATCCTGTTTTCTTTTTCTCTTATGTTTCCTATGTGGTGTTATTTGATTTTCTCATATGTTTTCCGATTTGTAGTAACTTTTGGAAATTTCATAAATAAAAAAAAAAAAGAAAGAAAGAGTGAATAAATTAAACTAGGGTATCATTGACTCAATAATGCCAATTAAGTCTTCATCAGTAAAATGACTTTTGAGGCAATAATTTTTTCACTTGACCTTTTGGTCACCTTTTTTTGAGAGAAAAGGGGAATGTGGGCAGACTTTTAGCTTATAGGATTTTTTTCCAGAGTTTTGACACATGGCTAATAACTGGACATTTGTAATAAAAGGTGTGATTGCAGCAAAAGAACTGCAGTATGAGCAGAGCAGACATACATGCTATGTCTATGCTGAGCTGGTCATTGCTACCCAATCCCTTTGATTTGAATTGTCACACCACTTCTGAGGCTTCCCGCTGCTCCAAAATTTTCTATTTGCAACATTACAGAATAACCAAAAAAAGGGCATGGGCAATATAGCCATATATATATAGCTAGACAGATATAGATAGATAAATAAATAAGTAGATATACATATATACATATTTTAATATTTGTGGACAAAATGTTACAAGTTGTTTGAGAACAACAAAATCACCAATGTCTTCCATTTTGAGATATGTATAGTTCCATATGCATTAGTGCTTTGTAGCAAACTGTAGTGCCATGGTAGGCATGAGATTTTAGTAGTGCTTTCACAGTTTCAAAGTAATAATGAATATGAATAATGAGCAAATGTAAAAAAATGTAGTGTTATGGAAAGATGCAGTATCCTTCATACAAAACAACAGAGGACTACTTAGGCTGCATGGAGTTCAGCCACTTTTAAGAGTGGACAAATACATTTTAATGCAAAAATAACTTAAGCACATGATTATAATGTAAGCTGGAATTGGAATTTATTTTGAAGCATATATGCAGTATTGCAGCATATCGCCAACCTCATCTCAGAGCAAGTAACATAGTATATGACGGCAGATAAAGACCAGTATGTTCCATCTAGTCTGCCCAGCAAGGATGCAAGAGTAGGTGCACCTGCCACGCAGTGCAGGTCACTCCTCCCAGTGCCTTAGTTTAGGGGTGTACCCACCACTCCGCGCAGGTCACCCCCATTTGTTGGGATTAAAGAGATAGTTATGTTTATTTAGATTTTATCCTTTTGCTATAAGGGGATCCACTGTGACTGTCTCATGCCATTTTGAATTCTATCACTGTATTTTCCTCCACCACTTCCATCAGGAGGGCATTCCAAGCATCCACCGTCCTTTCAGTTAAAAAGTATTTCCTGACATTGCCTTTCAGTTTACCCCTTTGTAGTTTCATGTTATGCCCTCTAGATTAACAACTTCCCTGTCTTTGAAAACAGTTTATTTGTTCAGTGATACACTTTAAGTATTTAAAGGTCTGTATCATATCTCCCCTGTCCCTCCTCTAGCATATGCATATTTAAGTCTTCAAGTCTCTTCTCATATGTCTTCTGATGCAGGCTATAAATCACTTTGGTTGCTGTCCTCTGAACCATTTCAAGTCTTTTTATGTCCTTTATGAGATATGGTCTCCAAAACGGAATACAATACTCCAAGTGAGAAGCCTCACCAATGACTTGTACAGTGGCATTAATACCTCCTCCTTTCTGCTGGTAAGTCCTTTCTGTATGCAACCCAGCAACCTTCTGGCTTTGGCCACCACCTTGTCACATGGTTTCACTACCTTGAGATCCTCAGAAACAACTCAGAGGTTCTTCTCCTGGTCCATGCATACCAACCTCTCGCTCCCTATCGCATACAATTACCTTGGATTTCTGCATCCCAAGTGCATGACCCTGCATTTCTTCACATCTTAGCCAAGATTATAGAAAAAGTGGTATGCCAACAACTCCAGATGATATTGAAACTAACGCTCCATTTGACTCCCAACAACACTGCTCCTGCTCCTACTATGGAGTTGAAACCTTCTCTTCTCCCTCTTAGACAAGCTCATCCAAGGAATCCAGTTAGCGCATCAAGGATTTATCTTAGTCTTCCTCGATATATCAGCGGCATTTGACTCAATAAGCCACACCATCCTTCTCCCAACACCACCAATGCCCTCGAGTATGGAGCAGACAGAGCTTAAAGATCCCAAATTACCCATGTCTACCAATAGCCAAATTAATATGAATAAAATACAGTCTCTAAAATGCTTTTATGCAAATGCTAGAAGTCTAAAAAATAAGATGGGAGAGTTGGAATATATAGCACTAAATGAGAGGTTAGATATGATTGGAATATCAGAGACATGATGGAAGGAGGACAACCAGTGGGACACTGTGATACCTGGGTACAAACTATATCGTAATGATAGAGCTGATCAAATTGGTGGAGGGGTTGCGCTCTATGTTAGAGAGGGCATTGAGTCAGAAAGGATTAATGTTTTGCAGGAAACAAAATTTGCTGTAGAATTTCTATGGATTGAAATTCCATGTAAAAAGGGGAAGGCGATGGCAGTGGGGGTGTACTATCGACCGCCTGGCAAGAATGAACAAATGGATGATGAAATGCTCAAAGAAATCAAGGAAGCTAACAAAAGTTACAGCGCAGTAATAATAATGGGTGATTTCAATTACCCCGGTATCGACTGGGTCAGTGTCACGGCAGGACATGCTAGGGCGATAAAGTTCCTAGATGAAATAAATGACTGCTTCTTGGAGCAGCTGGTTCATGAACCAACCAGAGGGGAAGCCATATTAGACCTAGTCCTTAGTGGAACACCAGATCTAGTGCAAGAGATAAGGGTGTTGGGGCCACTTGGCAATAGTGATCATAGCATGATCGCCTTTGATTTAATTAGTGGAGGAGGGATAGTAAGGAAATCCACAGTACTACCGTTTAACTTTCGAAAGGGAGACTATGATAAAATGAGGAAAATAGTTATGAAAAAACTAAAAGGAGCAGCTGCAAAGGTTAAAGACTTACATCAAGCTTGGGTGTTGTTGAAAAATACTATCTTGGAAGCCCAGATCAGCTGTATTCCACGCTATAAGAAAAGTGGAAGGAAGTCCAAAAAACTGCCAGCAGGGATTAAAGGTGAGGTCAGAGAGGCTGTTGTTGCCAAAAAAGCATCTTTCAGGAAATGGAAAAAAGAGCCAAATGACGAAACCTGGAAACAGCACAAGCACTGGCAAGTCAAATGCAAGGCATTGATAAAGCAGGCAAAGGGAGAATTTGAGAAGGAGCTTGCTGCGGAAGAAAAACGTGAAATAAAGACTTTTTCAAGTACATTTGTAGCAAAAAAACCTGTGAGAGAGTCAGTTGGTCCATTAGATGATAGAGGGGTTAAAGGGGCACTAAGTGGCGACAAGGTGATAGCGGAGAGACTGAATGAATTCTTTGCTTCGGTCTTTACTGAGGAAGATGTAGGGATGTTACCCATGACTGAAGTGGTATTTAAAGGTGCGGAAGAATTGAAGGAAATATTGATACATCAGGAAGATGTATTACAACTATTAGATAAACTGAAGATTAGCAAATCACCTGGGCCGGATGGTATACATCCAAGGGTGTTGAAAGAACTGAAATATGAGATTGCAGACCTGCTATTAGTAATCTGTGAACTATCATTAAAATCATCTCTAATACCTGAAAATTGGAGGATCGCCAATGTAACACCAATTTTTAAAAAGGGTTCCAGGTGTGATCTGGGAAACTACAGACCGGTGAGCCTCACGTCAGTACCGGGAAAAATGGTAGAAACCATCATAAAGAATAAAATTACTCAGCATGTAGATAGTCATGGCCTGACCGAACACAATTTAGGATAGCTATCCAGAGGGTCGCCATGAGTCGACTCCGACTCGACGGCACTTAACAACAACAATGGGAGACAGCCAACATGGCTTTAGACAAGGAAGATCTTGTCTTACTAATCTGTTATGTTTTTTTGAAAGTGTGAATAAACAGGTGGACAAAGGTGAGTCAGTTGATATAGTGTATCTGGACTTTCAGAAAGCCTTTGACAAGGTCCCTCATCAGAGACTTTTGGCAAAACTAAAGAGTCATGGGATAGGAGGCAGTGTACTACTGTGGATCAAGAACTGGTTAAAAGATAGAAAGCAGAGGGTAGGGCTAAATGGCCAATTTTCCCAAAGGAGAAAGGTGAATAGTGGTGTACCCCAGGGATCTGTGCTGGGTCCGCTGCTTTTTGACATATTCATAAATGACCTGGAAAGTGGAATAACGAGTGAGGTTATCATATTTGCAGATGACACAAAACTATTTAAAGTTGTTAAAACCCAAGAGGATTGTGGAAAATTGCAAGAGGATCTTGATAAATTGGAAGACTGGGCATCAAAATGGTAGATGAAATTTAATGTGGACAAGTGCAAGGTTATGCACCTAGGGAAGAACAACCCAAACTATGGTTACACAATGCAAGGTTCCACATTAGGAACCACCACCCAGGAAAAAGATTTAGGCGTCATTGTGGATAACATGTTAAAACCCTCAGCCCAGTGTGCAGCGGCGGCCAAGAGAGCAAATAGAATGTTTGGTATCATAAGGAAAGGAATGGAAAATAAAACAAAAGATATTATAATGCCTCTATATCGTTCCATGGTGAGACCGCACCTTGAATATTGTGTGCAATTCTGGTCGCCATATCTTTAAAAGGATATAGCGTTATTAGAAAATGTTCAGAGAAGAGCCACCAAAATGGTAAAGGGGATGGAAGAATACTCCTATGAAGAAAGGCTAAAAAGGTTAGGGCTCTTTAACCTGGAAAAGAGACGGCTGAGAGGAGATATGATAGAAGTCTATAAATTAATGAACGGAGTGGAACAGGTAAACGTAGATCGATTGTTTACGTTATCAGAATATAGAAAGACTAGGGGACATGCAATGAAGCTACAGGGTAAACTATTTAAGACTAATAAAAGAAAATATTTTTTCTCTCAACGTGTAATCAAACTCTGGAATTTGTTACCGGAGGATGTAGTAAAGGCTGTTAGTGTAGCTGGGTTTAAAAAAGGTTTGGACAAGTTCCTGGAGAAAAGGTCCATAAACCATTATTAAGAAGGGACCCAGGATATCAATGCTTGACCCAGTACAAGCATTGCGGAACCTGTGTCTTTTGGGGAAACTGCTAGGTACGTATGACCTAGATTGGCCACTGTTGGAAACAGGATACTGGGCTTGATGGACCTTGGTCTGACCCAGTATGGCATATCTTATGTTCTTATGTTCTTAATCTATCGGAATCCAGAACACAGTATTGAACTGGTTCCTGTCCTTCCTGTCCAGCTGTTGGCAGCAAATCAAGATGTGTGACGTCTCTTCCACCCCATTCACTCAAACCTGAGGTGTCCTACAAGGCTCCATCCTCTCTGCCCTGCTTTTCAACATATACTTACAACCACTCTGCTCGATTATCAAGTCCCACAACCTACTCTACCACCTCTATGCTGATGACATCCTCATTTATACCCCCTTCAACACCAATCAACCTTCATTCACAAATCTACAGCTCTGCTTCTCTGAAATCTCACAGTGGCTCACAAGTAACCACCTCTCCATCAACTACAAAAAAACGAAGAAATAAAATCTCTCCTTTAAACAACAACAAGTAAATACAACTGCAAACTCAATTTTCTATAAGATACGCTCTCTCCAACACCTTTGACCAATCCTGGACCCACCCACCTCCCCCCCCCCCCCCCGCTCAACTTCAGATCAGCACTACAAACAGCTATCTTTCCAATCCTTGATTACTACAATTCCATGGTTCATACTTCGTACGTTCCATGTTCCAATATGTAAGACATCTTTACAGCTTCTGACTCTCATTTCATGTGCAGCTACATCAGCAGTCAGACTTCCCGATGGCTTTGATCCAACCACATCATAAATGCTGGCTTTACTCTGAAAAGTCTTCAGCTCTTCCCCAGTAGCTAGTTGAGTGCCTTCCGACCTGGGGGTCTCATCTTCCAGCACCATAGCACAATTTGTTTTGTTGTAGCTATCCATTGGGTTTTCATGGCAAAATACAGAAGTAGATTGCCGGGCCTTTCTTCCGCACAGTTTAAGTTTGGTGTTGTTGTCGTTGTCACAAAAATGTGATCCTCTGCCATCAACACTGTCCCATTCTGCTGCTGCCGAGAGGGGTGGTTTGTCTTGGTCTGGCACCTCAGCTGAGACCTGTCCATCTTGGGAAACCCTGCCAGTAGTTAAACTACCGATAGTTTAGCTCTCAGCATCACTGATGCACGCAAGCCCTCACAGCACGAGTCCAAGTCCATTTCTACTATTAGGGCTTCCAGATCAGGAACTTTGTTGGTTAGGCTTTGAGCCTTTCTGCTCATTGCTTTCCAGAATTTGTTGACTGGCTTGCCTGTATTTTGCATGGATTTTGTTCAATACAACTCTTCCCATTTACCATTGATGTGTGGGTTAATAGTGTGGCTGTTTCCAATGTTATTATGTTTTTGCTGGGAGTAACATTCTGAACTTGTTGTTTTATATCTGTCACCCCCTTTTCCCTAGTTTAAATGCCTGTTCACATATTGCCTGAATTTTTCACTTGGGATCCTTTTCCCTGTGTAAGAGAGCAGTCCATTAACACAGTATAGTCTCTTGTTGTTCTAACTATTTTCCAGTAGCCTATATATCTAAGTCCTTCTTGTTTATATCAGGTTTGGAGCCATGTATTAAAGTTGATTATGCAATGCAGCCTTTCTGCCCCCTTACCATGATTAGGTGGAACTTCTGAGAGTGCTATAATGTTAACAATAGATTTGAGTTTCTCTCCCAGAATCTGGAAGTCCCTCTGGACTACAGAGGCACTGTTCCTAGCAATGTCATTTGTACCCAAGTGGATGATAACATCAATTTTGGAGTGCTCACTTTCTGCACTAACTATGGTTCATATTCCTGCTGACTGAAGAGCCTGGGAGGCATTTGACCATCTCCTGTCCTTTGGGCTGTGTTCTCAAGTTGGTGTCTCTGATGATGGAATCTCCAAGTAGTAATAGTTTCCTGTTTTCTGAATTTGTTTTCTTCATATTTTGTGCATTATCAGTAGATTGGGCATTAACCTTCTCATTTAAGGTCATTTCAGTTTCCACTAATTGGGCACTTTTATTTTCCAAAGCAGATACTTAACCAGAAGAAGGGTTGAACTGTTTTCTTTAGAATGGCCAGGCTTGATCTGACTCTTGGACTCAGCGCTACTGCACAGAAGACCCAGGACAGCTTTCTCTCTTGGGGTGGCTGAGGCTGTGATGACAGTCTTTGCAGACCCTGAAGGGAGAAAGTGTCTGTCATTGCTCAATATTGATACCTGCTGGCTGGACTCAGTGCATACCATACAGGGTTTTATTTTATTTTATTAGAATTTTATCATTTACAATCCATAAAAATGACAGAATTTACATTTATGTCTATGCATCAAAATATTAGCATGTAAGAGATAAATCAGCAGTCACTGAGTGCAGTAAGCCTAATCAAGAGGAGAAAAGAGGATTAGTTACCAAGGGTCCAATATTCAAAGGCATTTACACGGTTTGGCATTTACACGGTTTATAGACCTGTAAACCGTGTAAATGCCACTGAGCAGGATATTTAGCGCCACTAACACCGTTATCTGTGATTATCTCCGCAACATGCCCTGATGTTAACCGTTTAGCATCGAGGAGTGCTGTGGGCATTCCGGGGTCGGCATCAGTTGCTAAACAGGCAGTGGCAATATTGTACCGCTGCCTGGTTAGCACCTGCAGGTAAAAGATAGGCACAGCAAAAGCTCTATATCACTGCTACCCGGTTAGCTTCTGTGGGCTTGTGGGCTGTGAGGCGACCCCAGATATTCAATACTAGGATCACATATGACCCCGGCATTGAACATCCAGGGTTGAAGGCTGGCAGCAACGACTATGCACCGTAGCAGCGCATAGCCATCCCAGAAGAATATCTGGCCCCAAGAAATTCCAAACGAAACCAAGATATAGATCACAGAAATTGATAGTACAATTTCAAGTCTCCTAAAAAGTCCTTTACATCTTACTTCCCCCATAAAGAATATAACTATCAAACAACAGTAGGATCCAACAGCAATTTCTCCAGATGTGACAGAGAAAACGTTTTTACTGATAAGCTATAAGCTGAATTGAGGAGTAGCCTAGTGGTTAGAGCAACAGCCTACTACCCAGGAGATCTGGCCTTGGGCAATTCACTTTACCCTCTATTGCCTCCGAAGAAACAAACTAGCAATCTACTTCCAGTCATACCTTGCCAAGAAAATGCATGGGCTGCTGGGTCGCCAGAGGTCAGCATTGACTTGAAAAAAACCCCATATCTAAAGTATTGCCTAACCTATGCCTAACCTGAGTCATTGCAAAACCCCCCCTAAATTATCATTAAAGTCAATAAACGTTTTTGAACACCTCCAGTGAATAATTTACTGGTATGTTGAAATCTCCAAAAATTATGAATCTGAGAAATTGACTTGAATGAGCATTGAGCAAGTCAAGCAATGCAGATAGATTATCAACACTAATATTTGGGGGCTATAAACCAATAAATTTGCCAATGATTCAATGAGTATCATCAGCAAACATTCTACTGTAAAAATATTTTTATCCATACATTATCCAGTCTTACTGTTGACTTATAAATGAAGGCCAGAACACCCTCCACCTTAGTGATCTAGCCTTAGATAAACACTCATATCCATTTGTGTAGAAGGAATTTGTTCATCCTCACCAATTCAGGATCTGGCCGTGCATGCTACACTTAAATCATGCTCAACTACCCAGTTGCTTAATAAATACTTCTTTTTTACTCACTGATCTCACATTAATTAAATCAAACTTAAAATAAGTGACAGAACATTGTTGAGCAAACAGCACATGCACCAAACATCTTGGTCTGGACTGACAATGCAACCAATAAAATGATGACCTCACAGTCACTCTAACAGGTATTAAAGACTGAATATTCATCTGAAACATAGCTGTCTGTTATCGCAGACAAGCCGTGCACATCGCCATGCAAAGGAGCACACTTTGGCCTTAGGCGAAACACTGACAGTTATGTGCTGCAGGGTGTCTCTCCTAAGAGTTAGTGGTGTGTGGTGTGCAATGTGTTTCATTGGGCAGTGCTATCATGGAAGTTCCTATGCTCTGCTACAACTAGTGCTGCTAAACCAGTCTGAGAAGGTTGATTAATGATGCTTACTGGAAGGAAGCTGGACCTAACTGCAAGGCACCTTCCCTAATGTTGGGTAGTTTTATAGACATTTTCATGCATGTGGCAATATAGATGCCTAAATTGATTTTTATAAAAACTTTCACCTGGTATAATATATAATTCACTCTTACTATACGGATATTACCAGTGGTAGGTTGTAAGGATCTTTCCTTGATCTGGTTCTTTTTAATATTTTTGTAAGTGATATTGTAGAAGACTGTTGGGTAAGATTTGTTTCTGTGGATGATACCAAAATCTCAAATAGGATAGACATGCATAGAGAATAAGCTCTATTTAGAGAAGGAAAAACATTTTCAGGAATCCACAAAATTTCCTTTAGATATTCCTTAAAAGTTTCAATAGAAGAAATATTTTGTGGCTTGGTAAAATTCAAAAGACTAATATTTTTTCTCCAGGAAAAAGTAGGAAGTCAGTCCTCACATATGGGGAACGTCGGCACCGCCGGAGCCTGCGCGGAACACCTCCCCAGCTTTCAAAGAAAGCCCCTGGGAATATCACCATGCATGTGTGGTCCCCTTCCCACCCTAAGGTGCCATCTTGCTTAGTCTCCCTTTTTCCACTGAGTTCTTCGGACGTGCGTCTTGTCCCCCAAAAAGTTTTTTCTTTCCTAAGTGCATTTTTGTCTTTTCCGGCTAGTGCTGGTTCCCCCTCCCGCATCTTGAGCACCAATGCTTCGGCGGTGGGTCTCAGGACCCATTTTCCCCTTCTTCCCCCCTTAGCGCTTTCGTGCCATTTTTAACTGCTGACCGCTTCAAGCGTCTTTGACCTTGCAGAGGTCCTTTTGCCCCAATGGCCTCCGGTTTTAAAAAATGTGATTGGTGCTCTAAAAATATGTCACTCACAGACATCCAGGACTGCTGTCTCAGTTGTCTGGGTGCTGATCACGTCCCAGAGCAATGCTCCTTATGCAAAAAGATGTCCTCTAAGGCCATCCAGAGTCACTGGCAGAAGCTCGATCATAAGGCAGACTCGACCCCAATATCCCCGGTAGCCTCGCGCGCCAAGGCCCCGCAACCCTTGGAGCTGCTCAAGGTTCCCCTGTGGGCCCGCAGGCACTCTGATCAGGGGTCCTCCGAGCGTGAGTGGAAAAAGAAGAAGGCTGCATGGATGTTGTCTGGGGGGTCGGACAAGCGTGAGAAGTCACACGCCTGGTCCCTCAGCCCCCTTTGACAGTCCAAAGAGTCGTAGAGGAAGCGGCTGGGAAAGGTACCTTGAGAAAATGCGGAGGCCTCCAGTGATAGTGCCCAGTCTCCCAAGGGTCGTCCTGGCGAGGATCCCCTCTTCTCCTCGATGCCTGACCCAATCACCCCAGCATCGGTGTCGAAGGGCACCACTCCCAAGTGGGAGACCTGAATGCTGGCCTTGGAATGCATCTTTTATGCATTCCTCGCTGCCCAGCAGGCACAGATGCCTGAACCTGCCGGCACATGCCATGAGACCGCAGGGACCTCAGCCTCGAGGACTCCCCAGGCCACCACAGTGATCCCTGAGAGCCAGACGCTTCATGAGAAACCTTGGCGAGAGTCTCGATCTCCTTCCCATTCCTCGGGTGCAAGATTATCTCGTGCGAGCACCTCTGGCTCTGGACAGGTTCTGGCCTTGGGAGCCCAGCGCAGGTCATCAACCCACCTGGAACCTCGAGTCCTCCACAGACTGTTCGGAATGGGAATCCGATGGGGACACCTCACCTGAGACTCTGGTTCACCGAGACCTCCTCTTATACCCTTCCTTGCTGACCCAGAGGCAGCGGTCACCTCCTGAGGACACCTCTTTCCTTGAGTTTGTCCGTGATATGGCACGGGCCCGCACTTACCACTGAATTGGAGGAGGAACCTCAAGTGGAGGAACTCAATATCCTCTAATATGAGGGGCCACCAAGGTCTCGGTCCCCTCCATCCTTAACCGGCTCCTTCTCCGCATATGGGAGACCCCGGCCTCTGTCCCGATCGTCAGTTGGTGCCTGGACTCTATGTACAGGGTCCAGAGGGGCCAGGGGTTTCAGAAGGCACAGCTTCCCCACATCTCCATGGTCATCGAGTCAGCCATGTGCGAGCAGAAGAACCTGAAGACTCAATCTTCAGTCCCCCGGGCATGGAATCTTGCGCCCTCAATGTCCTCGGGCGCGAATGTTACCAGGGCTCCATGCTAGCATGCCACATCCAGGTCTACCAACTTTACATTGGTATGTTCCTCCGAGATCTCACTAATGAACTCGGGGGATTTGCGGAAGGTCTCAATGGGGATCACCTCCGGCACTTCCAGGCACTCTCTATGTTAGTCGGTGAGTGCTCCAAATACCTCTCACGAGCCACCTATGATGACTGTGAGTCCTCCGCGCAAGTGGCGGTGGCTGGCATTGGCACCCACCAGCAGGCTTGGCTCCAGGCCTCCGATTTGGAGCAGTGGGTCCAGGAGAAGCTCCTTGACGTCCCTTGCCACGGTGAGCAGCTCTTTGGTAAGCCCATGGGAAACAAAGCAGCCGAAATTGAGACCGATTACGTCACCCTTACTTGGCTCTCCAGGAAGACCTCCACCCTTCCTAGAAACAAACCACAAGGGAAGAAACCCTTCTTCCTCAGGATACCCCCCATACCCAACCACACTGACCCCGCCACAGGGCAGTCAGGGTAAGGACTCTGGCCATGTGCTTTGCAAGCCTAAAGGGCAAAAGACCCAACTGCCAGCTCCAGCTCAGCCGGGCTCGGAGTTTTGATGCCCCCAGCATAGCCTCTCAACTGCTGAACAACCAGCTGCCGACGGGGGGGGGGGGGGGGAGAGGGGAGGCTGGTCCACTTCACCCACAGGTGGAACTCCATCACCACTGACACATGGGTCCTCCAGGTCATCGGGGAGAGTTGCCTCCTCCATCTGGACCAGCCGCCTCCCCACTACTTCCCTGGGGAGCCGCAGCAGCCTCCCCTGCACCAGGCCTTACTAACTCAATAGCTTGCAGGCCTCCTCAAAGATGAGGTGGTGGAGCCCGTACCATTTCACCTATGAAAAAAGGGGTTCTACTCCAGATACTTCCTCATCCTTAAAAGAACAGGAGGCCTGGGGAACCTGAACAGTTTCCTAGTGAGGGAGAAGTTCAAAATGCTCTCCCTTGGAACACTGTTGCCCTACCTCCAGCAGGGCGATTGGCTATGCTCCTTGGACTTAAAGGATGCTTACACCCGCATCCTCATCCACCCCAACCACAGGCAATACCTGCGGTTTATGATAGGAGGCAATCACTATCATTACAGGGTGTTTTCCTTCAGTCTTGTCTCTGCGCCACGAATCTTCACCAAGTGTCTTGTGGTAGTAGTGGCCCACCTCCATCTTCAAGGTGCCTTTATCTTCCCATATCTAGACGACTGGCTCATAAAGGGGGACACGGCCTCAGAGGCCCTGCAGGCCACAGGCTGCACCACCCAGCTTGTACAGCACTTGGGCTTCGTGGTCAACCATCCAAAATCCCACCTTATTCCAGTGCAATCCCTGGAATTCCTAGGGGCTTGCCTGGATACACTCCAGGCAAAGGCCTTCCTTCCCCGGGACAGGGCAGACTGCCTCATGTCCCTGGCGTCTGATGTGCAGATTGCAGCTCAGTCTCAGCTCGGTCGATGCTTCGCCTACTTGGCCACATGTCTTCCACGTGGTGCCCAATGCCTTCCTCAACATGTGGGCAGCACAGTGGTGCCTCCATGCACAGTGGGCCCAGGTGACAGGCTGACTCTGGGACCCCATCTCTGTCTTGCCTCAGTTGGTGGAGTCCTTGGTCTGGTGGCAGGATGTACAGCACCTGCTCTGGGGCATGCCCTTCCAGAACCTGGCCCCCCAGGCAGTCTTGATGATGGACGCCTCCCTCTTGGGTTTGAGAGGACGCCTCCCTCTTGGCCCATTGAGAGGAGCTGCGCACCCAGGGACCTGGTCCCCCGAGGAGAGTCGTCCTGCTGGATTTCCGAGCCATTCTCCTTGCACTGAAGGCATTCCAGCATCGACTACGGCACCAAATGGTGCTCATGCAGACAGACAACCAGGTCACTATGTTCTGCTTGAACAAACAGTGGTTTACCGGCTCCTACAGCCTCCGCCAGAAGGCAGTGACCCTTTGCTCGTATGCACTGAGGCAGGACATTATCCTTAGGGCCGTCTATCTCCCGGGCCAGGACAATGCCTTAGCGGACCAACTGAGCAGAGTCCTCCAGCCATATGAGTGGTGACTGAGCCCCACAACAGCACAAAAGCTGTTCCAACTCTGGGGCACTCCAGACTTGGATTTCATCACCATTCCAGCCAACACGCAGCTCACCCTGTTTTGCAGTCCTTACCACATCCAGGCCGTGTGGCTCCAGACGCCTTCCTCTTCTCTTGGACTATATGCCTGATAGCATGGACCCTTCTCAAACTCCAGCAGGACAGGGCCTCGGTGATCCTCGTGGCCCCGAGGTGGTCCAGACAGCTGTGCTTCCCCCTGCTGCTCCGTCTCTTGTCAGAGACCCCGGTCACTCTCGGGAGGTCGCTGGAGCTCCTAACACAGGAGGTAGGCTGCCTCCTCCACCCCACTCTGGGGTCTCTGTCCCTTACAGCTTGGCTGCTGAATGGGTCGCCTTAGCTCCCCTCCATCTCCCCAAGGAGGTTGAGGACATCTTGTTCTTCTCTTGGAAAGACTCGACGAGATAGGCGTAGCCTTCAAGTGGCACAGGTTTTTGGTGTGGTGCTCGGAGAACCGCGTGAACCCATTTTTCTGTCTGATACACTCGGTCCTGCAATACTTGCTCCATCTCTCGTAGTCAAGTCTAAAGTCTAACATGGTCAGGGTTCATCTCAGTTCAATCTCTGCGAAACATCACCCCATTGAGTGCAAACCCCTCTCGGGGCAACCCCTCATCTCTCGCTAAATGCAGGGCCTGCTTCTCTCCAAGCCTCCTATCTGTCTGCCCCCGGCAGAATGGGACCTCAATGTGGTCCTCGCGCAGCTGACCAAGCTACCTTTTGAGCCCCTGGCTAATTGCTCCTTGTGGCACTTATCCTGACCATAGAGTCAGTGAACCCCAAGCTCTGACGACTGAGGCTCCTTACACCAGGTTCCACAAGAATAGGGTGGTTCTCCGCACCCACCCCATGTTCCTCACTAAGGTTGTCTCGGACTTCCATCTCAACCAGGAGGTGGTGTTGCCCATTTTCTTCCCAAGGCCCCAAACCGACCAGTTGTCGGCCATTCTCCATACCCTGGACTACAAGAGGGCCCTATCCTTCTACCTGCAGCAGACTCAGGGCCACTGCAAAGCTGGGCAGCTCTTTGTCTCCTATGATCCCAGCAGGCGGTCAGTAAGCAAACCTGGTCCATTTAGAACATAACATAAGAACATAAGATATGCCATACTGGGTCAGACCAAGGTCCATCAAGCCCAGTATCCTGTTTCCAACAGTGGCCAGTCTAGGTCATACGAACCTAGCAGTTTCCCCAAAAGGCACAGGTTCCACAGTTCTTGTATTGGGGTAAAGCAGTGATATCCTGGGTCCCTTTTAATAATGGTTTATGGACCTTTCCTCCAGGAACTTGTCCAGACCTTTTCAAACCCAGCTACACTAACATCCTCCGATAACAAATTCCAGAGTTTGATTATAAGTTGAGTGAAAAAATATTTTCTCTTATTGGTCTTAAATAGTTTACCCTGTAGTTTCATTGCATGTCCCCTAGTCTTTCTATATTCTGATGACGTAAACAATCGATTTACGTTTACCTGTTCCACTCCATTCATTAATTTATAGACTTCTATCATATCTCCCCTCAGCTGTCTCTTTTCCAGGTTAAAGAGCACTAACCTTTTTAGCCTCTCTTCATAGGGATATCCTTTCATCCCCTTTACCATTTTGGTGGCTCTTCTCTGTACCTTTTTCTAATAACATAGAAATATGACGACAGAAAAAGACCACATGGCCTATCTAGTCTGTCCTTCCATATCAACAACTACAACAGTCCCCTTTTTACTGTTAGAGATCCTCTTTGTTTGTCCCATGCTTTTTTGAATTCAGCTACTGTCCTCATCTCTACCACCTCCACTGGGAGACTATTCCACGGATCCACTACTCTTTCCATAAAGAAATATTTCCGCATATCACTCCTGAATCTATATCCCTTCACCCTCATCCCATGTCCTCTCGTAGCAGAACTTGTTTTCAATTGAAAGAGGCTCTCTCCCTGAACATTTATGCCATGGAAGTATTTAAACACCTCAATCATATCACCTCTATCCCGCCTTTCCTCTAAGGTGTACATATTAAGTCTGTCCTCATATGCATTATAATGAAGACCACAAATCATTTTAGTAGCCACCCTCTGCACTGACTCCATCCTGTTCACATCCTTTTGAAGGTGTGGTCTCCAGAATTGCACACTAATGAGGTCGCACCAAAGACTTATACAGAGGCATTATCACCTCCTTTTTTCTGCTAGCCATTCCTCTCCGTATGCACCCAATCATCCTTCCAGCTTTTGCTGTCGCTTTTTCTACCTGTTTAGCTACTTTAAGATCATCAGACACAACCACGCCGAGGTCCCGCTCTTCTTTAGTGGACAAAAGTACTTCACCCCTTATACTATATTGCTCCCTTGGATTGCTGCAGTCCAAATGCACGACCTTCCTTTTTTTAACATTAAATCCCAGTTGTCAAATTCTAGACCATTCTTCAAGCTTAGCTCGATCCCTCCTCATGTTATCTACATCTTCCTGGGTGTCTACTCTATTGCAGATTTTGGTATCATCCGCAAAGAGGCAAACCTTACCCAACAGCCCTTCCACTATATCACTAACAAAGATGTTAAAAAGAATCGGACCAAGGACAGATCCCTGGGGCACACCACTGGTAACATCCTTCTCCTCAGAGTGAGCTCCATTTACCTGCTCTCTTTGTTGCCTCCCACCCAACCAATTTCTAACTCAAGCAGTAACTTTAGGGTCCATGCCTAGGGTGCTCAGTTTGTTTATAAGTCGCCTGTGAGGAACAGTGTCAAAGGCTTTACTGAAATCTAAATATACCACATCTAGGGCTCTCCTTCGGTCCAACAACCTGGTCACCCAGTCAAAGAAATCAATCAGATTTGTCTGACAAGACCTGCCTCTGGTGAATCCATGCTGCCTCGGATCCTGTAATCCGCTAGACTCCAAAAACCTCACTGTTTTCTCTTTCAGCAACGTTTCCAATAATTTATTCACCACCGAAGTTAAACTAACCGGCCTGTAGTTTTCAACCACATCCTTACTTTTGCTTTTGTGTAAAGGCGTCACATGAGCATCTCTCCAGTCCTTTGGCACCACTCCCAACTCCAACGAGACATTGAAACAGTCAGTCAGTGGAGCTGCTAGAACGTCCCCAAGTTCCCTCAGTATTCTAGGGTGTATCCCATCCTGTCTCATCGCTTTGTCTACTTTAAGTTGAGCTAGTTTCTCACGAACACAGTCTTCTGAAAATTGTTCAAGATGTCCATCGCTTCTGTTCCTGTTTGTGGGTGATTTCTGAGGCCCTGCTCCTGGTTCTTCATCTGTGAACACAGAACAGAAATATTTGTTAAGCAATTCCGCTTTATCCTTATCAGCTTCTGCATATTCCTCCCCTGCACCCTTGAGTCTGACAATACCACTTTTGCCCTTCCTCTTCTCACTAACATATCTGAAAAATGTCTTATCACCCCATTTTATTGCATTGGCTATTTCCTCCTCCTTTTGAATCTTTGCCTTCCTGACTACTTTGCTAGCTTCTCTAAGTTTTTCCAAATATAGATGCCTATCTTCCTCTCTCTATGATCTCTTGTATTTCATGAAGGCCTCCCTCTTTTTCTTCACTTTTTCAGCTACTTATTTGGAAAGCCATAGCGGTCTCCTTTTCCTTTACCATTATTTACCATTTTAACAAAAAGGTTGGTTGCCCTTAAAATATCCCCTTTCAGTTTTGCCCACTGTTTTTCTACATCCCCCAGCTGTCCCATCCCACTAACGACTCCGTGAGGTATTGGCCCATCTTGGCAAAGTTAGTCTTCCTAAAGTCTAAGATCCTCACCTTTGAATGGATTCTAACAGCCCTAGTCCTAATACTGAGCCACACCATCTGGTGATCACTGGATGCAAAATGATCTCCCACTACAACATCAGAAACACTTTCACCATTGGTAAGCACCAAGTCCACTATGGCCCCTTCACGTGTGGGGTCTGTTACCAATTGCCTGAATAGTTCTCCCTGTAGAGAATCCAGGATTTCCTTACTTCTAGATGATGCTGCAGCAGGAATGTGCCAATCAACATCTGGCATTTTGAAATCTCCTATCAGTAGCACTTCCCCTTTCCTAGCAATGCTGTGTATGTCTTCAGTTAACTCTCTGTCCACCTCTTCCTCTTGTGAGGGAGTTCTGTATATCACACCAATGCAAACGCTTTATCCTTTTTAAGATACGGCAATCAGAATTGCACACAATATTCAAGGTGTGGTTGCACCATGGAACGATACAGAGGCATTATAATATCCTTGGTTTTATTTTCCATTCCTTTCCTTAGGATATCTAACATTCTATTTGCTCTCTTGGCTGCTGCTGCACACTGGGCGGATGGTTTTTCACATGTTATCCATGATGATGCCTAAATCCTTTTCCTGGGTGTTGGAGCATAATGGGGAACCTTGCATTGTGTAACCATAGTTTGGGTTATTCTTTCCTAGGTGCATAATTTTGCAGTTGTCCACATTAAATTTCATCTTCCATTTGGATGCCCAGTCTTCCAATTTATCAAGATCCTCTTGCAATTTCCCACAATGCTCATGGGTTTTAACAACTTTAAATAGTTTCGTGCCATCGTTATTACCTTTTCCAGGTCATTTATGAATATGTCAAAAAGCAGCGGACCCGGCACAGATCCCTGGGGTACTCCACTATTCACCTTTCTCCATTGGGAAAATTGGCCATTTAGCTCTACCCTCTGCTTTCTATCTTTTAACCAGTTCCTGATCCACAATAATACACTGCCTCCTATCCCATGACTTTTTAGTTTTGCCAAAAATCTCTGATGAGGGACCTTGTCAAAGGCTTTCTGAAAGTCGAGATACACTATATCAACTGATTCACCTTTGTCTATCTGTTTATTCACACCTTCAAAAAAACATAACAGATTAGTAAGACAAGATCTTCCTTGTCTAAAACCATGTTGGCTGTCTCCCATTAAGATATGACTATCTACATGTTCAGTAATTTTGTTCTTTATTATGGTTTCTCCCATTTTTCACAGTACTGACGTCAGGCTCACCAGTGTGTAGTTTCCCAGATCACCCCTGGAACCCTTTTTAAAAATTGGTGTTACATTGGCCATCCTCCAATCTTCAGGTATTACAGATGATTTTAATGATAGTTCATAGATTACTAATAGCATGTCTGCAATCTCATATTTCAATTCTTTCAACACCCTTGGATGTATACCATCCAGTCCAGGTGATTTGCTACTCTTTATCAAATAATTGTAATACATCTTCCCGATGTATCGATATTTCCTTCAGTTCTTCCATACCTTTAAATACCACTTCAGTCATGGGTGACGTCCCTACATATTCCTGGAGTATGTGCCTTTTTGCTACATTTGTTTCTTCTGAAGCTGAGAGGAGTTCCTGCTCTGTCCCGGAGAGCACTGGGGGCCACGTGAGCAGACCGGGCTATAAGACCGAGCCCTCCCTCCTTGTACTTTGAGTGTGTGCCTTTTTGCTACATTTGTTTCTTCTGAAGCTGAGAGGAGTTCCTGCTCTGTCCCGGACAGCACTGGGGACCACGTGAGCAGACCGGGCTATAAGACCGAGCCCTCCCTCCTTGTGCTTTGAGTGTGTGCCTTTTTGCTACATTTGTTTCTTCTGAAGCTGAGAGGAGTTCCTGCTCTGTCCCGGAGAGCACTGGGGACCACGTGAGCAGACCGGGCTATAAGACCAAGTCCCCACCGCGGGACGTGCACTGCGGGCGCGTGCCCGGGTACGTGCTCTGAAGGGGCGTGTCCTAAGGGGCAGGTCACGCACCTTTGGAGCCCCTTCGGAGCACATCGGAGCGGATCGGGTGAGATTGGTGTATTAACTGTATGGGGAAACGTAAGAAGAAGCCCCTTCCTTCTTCAATGTCGTCTGGAAAATCTGTTAAGGTGGTGGGGCCCATGGATAGTCATCTTCGGTCCATGGTGCCACCCCCTGCTTCTTCGTCTCCAGCTGATTCTTCAGTATCGGTAAGTCCTGTTTCTCTGAATCCGTCTCCAGAGCCGCGTAGGGTTTTAACCCCACCCAGCAAACAGCCGCAGGTATCGGATAGAGAACTTTTTCCTTCTGCAGATGGTAATCTTTCTGTTTCTACAATGCTTCCTGAGTCCTTTTTGAAGCTTGAAGGAGATACTTTTTCTGCACCTTGCCCAATTGATTTTTCCTTGCTATCTCTGGAAGATCCTTCACCCCCCAACAAACCAAACGGCGAGCAGGATAAGGGTCACTAGCGCTTTATTAATGAAACACCCCAACGCGTTTCGGCTTATGCCTTCATCAGGGGGTAGGGAGGATTATAAGACTTCTAGTCATACATAAAAAAGCGCATAAGTAGTATGTGACCAATAGTGCAAAAAAAAGCTTCAAACCGGCAGGATACCGTAAAGCCTTGCCAAGCTGTTTACGGTATCCTGCCGGTTTGAAGCTTTTTTTGCACTATTGGTCACATACTACTTATGCGCTTTTTTATGTATGACTAGAAGTCTTATAATCCTCCCTACCCCCTGATGAAGGCATAAGCCGAAACGCGTTGGGGTGTTTCATTAATAAAGCGCTAGTGACCCTTATCCTGCTCGCCGTTTGGTTTGTTTGGTCTCCTTGCGAGTTTGGTGCTCACCTTGTGTCTTTGAGATCCTTCACCCCCGACAGAAGTTTTGTTACAAGATATATGGCGGATTATGTCCAGAACTGAGCTTTCCTTGAAGTCTTCTTTGGCTAAAATTTCTACGTTTACTAAGGAGACTGTGAATCTTTTGTCTAACCATCAGGACAGATTGGGTTCTCTTGAGTCTCATAAGGTTAAAGTTGATAGTCAGATTGTCTCTATTAAAGGGACTATAGCTTCTTTTGTTCAGGATTCTTTGCACCTACATACTCGTGATGAAATAATTGAAAATGCTCTAAGGGTTAAAAATCTTAGATTGTTAAATTCTCCTCGTACGCACTACCTCTCTCCGAATATATTATTTACTAAATATTTAAAGGATGTTCTAAAAATTTCTGAACCAGAATCTGTTGTTTTGTCTAAAATATATTACTTGCCTACTGGCATTAGAGAGAATCTGGTTTCAGATTCGGAAGCAGGTGGTGCAATTATTGGGGATATGGATCGTTTATCTGCTCAGAGTCTGGATCTGTCAGCCTATTTAGAGTCCTCTGTAGAGGAAATCTCTACTCGGGCTACTTTGTTAGTGGTGTTTTCATTAGAGCGGGATAAGGAGTTGATCTTGCGTTCTTATTTTAAACACAGACAAGAAAAGTTTTTTGGGCAGTTGATACGGGTTTACCCTGATGTGTGTCGTGCTACGCAATTGAAGAGGAAGGCCTTTCTTCTGCTCCGCCCTCGTGTCGTAGCTTTAGGGGCCTCCTTTATACTTAAATATCCTTGTAAATGTGTTATCACGCATCAGAGTAAATCCTATATCTTCTTTGAATCAACTCAATTAGAAACGTTTTTGCATAATGTTGGTTGACAGTCGGTTTTGTGTTTAGTACAAAAGGGTTTTTTGTTTAAATGTCTCCATCTCAGTTCTGGATCTAGTGTTTAATTTTCTTTCACACTCCATATTGTGGGCTGGGAGTAAATAACCTGCGTAAATTTAGTTTGGATTATGTATTATTGTCTTTTATTTCTTCTGTATTTCCTGTATGTAAAGGATTGAAACTTCAATAAAAAAAAAAAACCCTACATCTTCCTCAGTAAAGATCGAAGCAAAGAATTCATTCAGTCTCTCCACTATGGCCTTGTCCCTTCTTAGTGCCCCCTTTACTCCTCTATCATCTAATGGTCCAACTGACTCTCTCACAGGTTTTTTGCTACGAATGTACTTGAAAAAGTCTTTATTACATGTTTTGCTTCCACAGCCTCTCTGACCTCACCTTTAAACCATGCTGGCAGTTTTTTGGACTTCCTTCCACTTTTCTTAAAGTGTGGAATACAGCTGGGCTGGGCTTCCAAGATAGTATTTTTAAACAATACCCAAGCTTGATGTCTTTAACCTTTGCAACTGCTCCTTTTAGTTTTTTCTTAACTATTTTCCTCATTTTATCATAGTCTCCCCCTCGAAAGTTAAATAGTAGTACTGTGGATTTCCTTACCATCCCTCCTCCATAAATTAAATGAAATGCGATCATGCTATGATCACTATTGCCAAGTGGCCCCAACACCCTTATCTCTTCCACCAGATCTGGTGTTCCACTAAGGACTACTTCCAAAATGGCCACCACCTCATGAACCAGCTGCTCCAAGAAGCAGTCATTTATTTCATCTAGAAACTAACTCCCTAACATGTCCTGCCGTGACACTGACCCAGTCAATACCGGAGTATTTGAAATAACCCATTATTATTACTGTGCTGTAACTTTTATTAGCTTCCCTGATTTCTTTGAGCATTTCATCATCCATTTGTTCAGTCTGGCCAGGCAGTCGATAGTACACCCCCACTGCCCTTGCCTTCCCCTTTTTACATGGAATTTAAATCCATAGAGATTCTACAGCAAATTTCATTTCCTGCAAATCTTTAATCCTTTGTGATTCAATGCCCTCTGTAACACAGAGCGCAACACCTCCACCAATTTGATCAGCTCTATCTTTGCGACATAGTTTGTACCTAGGTATCACTGTGTCCCATTGGTTGTCCTCCTTCCACCATGTTGCTGAGATACCAATCATATCTAACCTCTCATTTAATGCTATATATTCTAACTCTCCCATCTTATTTTTATACTTCTAGCATTTGCATACAAGCATTTTAGAGACTGTATTTTATTCATATTAATCTGGCTATCGGTAGGCAGGGGTAATTTGGAATCTTTAAGCTCTGTCTGTTCTCTACTCAAGGGCATTTGGGCTACTTTTGACTTTATTGGAACCTCTCTGCTGATATGCCCTAACTTCATTCTTTTGGTAGTATCCTTCAAGGATACATTGTTCCAAACCATGTGCTCTTGGGCGACTGTTGGCTCTCCTGTATTATCTAGTTTAAAAGCTGCTCTATCTCCTTTTTAAAGGTTAATACCAGCAGCCTGGTTCCATCCCGGTTAAGGTGAAGCCCATCCCTTCGAAAGAGCCCATCCTTTCCCAAGAATGTTCCCCATTTCCTAACAAATCCAAAACCCTCGTCCTTGCACCATCGTCTCATCCATGCATTGAGACTCTGAAGCTCTGCCTGCCTTTTGGGTCCTGTGCGTGGAACGGGAAGCATTTCAGAGAACGCTACCCTGAAAGTTCTGGATTTCAACTTTCTACCTAAAAGCCTAAATTTAGCCTCCAGAACCTCCTTACCACATTTTCCTATGTTATTGGTACCGACATGTACCAAGACAGCAGACTCCTCCCCAGCACTATCTAAGACCTTATCTAGGTGGCGCATGAGGTCCGCTACCTTCGCACCAGGCAGGCATGTTACCAGGTGATCCTCACGTCCACCAACCACCCATCTATCTACATGCCTAATGATCGAATCACCAACTATAACAGCTGTCCTAACCCTCCCTTCATGGGCACATCGCCCTGGAGAAACTTCCTCGGTACGAGAGGGTTTACATCACCTGGAGGACAGGTCCTAGCTACAGGATCACTTCCTGCGACACCAGAGTGATGCTGTCCTGTCACGTGACCTCTCTCCTCCATGGCAACAGGGATGCTGTCAGACTGGAGGTGGGAATTCAGGACTGTATCCCTGTAGGTCTCGTCTATGTACCTCTCTGTCTTCCTTATGTCCTCCAAGTCTGCTACTCTAGCCTCCAGAGATCGGACTCGTTCCCTGAAAGCAAAGAGCTCCTTGCACCTAATGCACACGTAATACCCCTCTCCAACTGGGAGAAAATCCTACATGCGACACTCAGTGCAAAAGACTGGAAAGCCCCCATCTCGCTGCTGGACTGCTTTCTGCATTTTAGTTTGAAGGCAGTGTTTAGATATTTAAGTTCTTTACTTACTAAGAGTTGCTGTAGATACTTATACTAACAAAACTATACCTAATATGTTCAATGTACTTTGTTCACCTGAAGCTTAATTAATCTCAGCTCCTTAATGTATGCCTGATGAGGATAAACAGCTGCACCTGAGAGTGGATATGACACCTTCTTTTCTTTAAGAGATTTAAGCACCTATAAAGCTATGATTATCCTAGGGGTGGGTGGGTGTTGGGGAGGGTGGGAGGGAAAGAAAACCTATGAAATGCTGGCTGCTACAGAGTACTGTGTCCTTTGCTTCTAGGGTAATCTGTGACCGATTTCCAGGGGGAGTCCCAGAGCCCTTGCTTGGATATAGAGAGTCTTGGGGTCTAAATTTAACCAGAAAGGTAGTGGGCGTTCCGGTCTTAAGGTAGCATTTCGGGTTATCGTGCGATAAAGTCCGTTATCACTCGATAGAGGGAGCCGTAGCACTTTAACGTGCATTAGCCTTAATTAGGCGCGCTGACCTGCAAGCATAGCAGTAGAGGTGTAGCACAATGGTTAATACATTGACTGATGAAACACAATGGTTAATACATTGACTGTGAATCTTTTGTCTAACCATCAGGACAGATTGGGTTCTCTTGAGTCTCATAAGGTTAAAGTTGATAGTCAGATTGTCTCTATTAAAGGGACTATAGCTTCTTTTGTTCAGGATTCTTTGCACCTACATACTCGTGATGCTTAATGAGTAAGGTTGTTTGAGCCATTGCCCTTTACTTTAAAGCAGTGCTGTCTGAGGCATTTTCTTAATTAATTTAATTTACAGCATCAGTACAGTTGCCATTTCCTACGTGCCCACTCTGCTGTTGCTGCATATGTGCACGCCATAACAAACCTGCCCAATCTAAACAACAGAAACCCAGATCAGCGCTATTTCAATGTGGGATCATTTACTTTGTAGGGGGACAGAGCATAGACCCTTCCAAACATGATATCTTAATTTATATGCTTTGTTAGTAGTGTTGCTTTATGTTTATCACTAATAGAACTATTGGCCAGCTTGGTTATTGGGCTTTTAGATGTGGTTCTGGTCCTTTTATATGTTTATTTGCCTTTTTGTTCCCTGCACATATATCACAACTATCACTTTTCTGGGTTTCCCTGCCTTTGCTGCACATTGCTGACTGAAATTGTTTCTCTTTCCTGCAAATGTGCCTTTACGCGAGGGTTTCATTGGCATTAGTGTTCAGACCTGGATTTCACAGCGTTAGTGTGCCTGGAGCCTCTCCCCTCCCACTCTCCGCCCATTGACCCCTTCTCTCTGCCCTCTGGGAGGCCTTACTCCACCCTTCAGACCCGGATTTCACAGCGTTAGTGTGCCATAATGCCGCGGCTGCGTTATCGCACGATAATGTTACATTATTGCGCTATAACGTCACTCATTGCGCGATAATACCACCGCTGCGACATTATGATGGTTTAGTAAACATACCCCTTTATCTTTAAACAATGCATCTATTACAAACTTGGAACCTTGCAACTTAATGTCCAGTACAGCAATCTTCTACTGGGTCTCTTTAATGAATGAATCTTGAGATTTTACATTTTGCAATAAAACATATATTTAAGCACTGCAATATAGATTGATCCATTTTAGTTAAGAGTCCAAATCAGCTGTAAAGATATTTCCTGATTCAATGCTGATACAGAAGACGCAGGCAGAAGCTTAACTGAAGACCCATGTTTAGAAGGGTCCATCAAAACAGGAGAAGTGCTTGAGTCAGTGTAACAACTCCATATTCCCCAACCAATGCCACAGGTGCCTCCCCAAGGGTTTCAGGCAAAGGGGAAGTGGTTCACAGCAACAAAGAAACCTTTGAAGCCCCAACTGCTTGACCAGCACTCTCTTTGTCATACCTCTGCTTCCTCAACTCATCCAGGTCTGAGAATGGAATGGGTAGCAACTGAAGGCTCACTGCTGACATGCCTCCACGCATAGCTGAATCTCCAGGAACAAGCAGGAATAAGTCCTCACATATGGGTACGTCGGTACCGACGGAGCCCGTGCGGGAAAGCTCCCCAGCTTCTTAGAATAGAAGCTTTTGGGACCTCCCACTGCACATGCGCACTGCCTTCCCGCCTTCCTGAACAGCTCTCCTCAGTTTCTCTTTTTCCGCGGAGCCAGCAGGTCGTGTTCCTGTCACCGCTGAAGAAATTGTTATTTTATTTGTTTCTTTAGACCGCGTACCTGCCTTCCCCATACCGATACCGGTATCGCCGGTCTTTTCTTTCTTTCTTTAAAAAATTATAATTCTTTTTTCTTATTTTTTAGCTTTTTGGTCACTTCAGAGAGGCCTCTCGGCCTACTCAATTTCTCCTCATGGAGAAGCCAGCCCCTGGATTTAAGAAGTGTACCAAATGTAATGCTGTTATTTCAGTCACAGACACCCATGAATGGTGTCTGAAATGTTTGGGGCCTGACCATTCCATACCGGACTGCCCATCTTGCTCCCACATGTCTAAACGTGGGCTGCAGAACCGGGCCAACAAATTCCATGTGCTGTTTGCTTCAGAGAATACAGCATCACAGTCATCCAGGTCTTCTTCTCCGGATGGATCTCAGGTAACCAAACCTTCTGTGGGCAAGTCCTCAAAGAGCAAATCTCCTTCAAAGCATCGAGAGGCTCTTAGCTTAGAACTTGAGGACCCTGCCCCAGCCAAACAACCCCGGCGGGAAGTCCAACTTCCAAAAACGCCAATTCAGGGGTCTCAGGTTGATATCGATGCTACGGCCTCGACAGATCACCTGTTAGCCTGCTCTGGGGTACCGGGTCACTCCGGTACCGACATCCAGGCAGCTATGGCGTCCATGGGCGATACTGTACAGTCCATGCAGCAGGCCGTCATGGCTTTCATTAAAGCTGCAACGCCATCGGTTTCCGCTTTCAGCGGTTCCGGGCCCGATACCGGTATCGTCCGCCATGCCGGTATCGAGGCCGTCCACCTCTAAACGCAAGTCGGTACCGTATGGGCTTTCGCTCCATACCGGTTCCATACCCGATACGCCCGATATCGATACCGATCGGTACGCGTATCGTGCGTTAGAGGAAAGCACCGATTCCTCTGAGGATTTTCACTCCTCTGATGATTCTGCTGAGTTTTCACTCAACTTACCTGAGGAGCCCTCTTCTCCTAAAAGGAGAATGTCCCCTCCAGAGGATTTGTCCTTCCAGGACTTTGTTTTAGATATGGCTACAGCCCTTTCTATTACCACATCCTCTGAAAAGGAACCCAGATCCAAAAAACTGGATATTTTGGGATACTCAAAGGCCCCTAAGGAGGCAGTTACCCTGCCTATCCATGAAATCCTTCAAGAACAACTGATGGATTTCTGGGAAAATCCTTTGACTTTGTCTCCTTATTCCCGTAGGTTGGACACCATGTATAGGGTCCCTCCTTCTCCTGGTTTCCAAAAGACTCAATTGCCCCACCACTCTATTGTGGTGAAGTCTGCAATGAAGAAGATTAGGAGTACCAAAAGGCACTCTTCCACCCCTCCAGGACGGGAATGTAAGACTTTGGACTCTTTTGGTAGGAAAATTTTCCAGGCTAGTATGCTTATAGCCAGGATTAATTCCTACAGTCTCTATATGGGCATGTTCCTGGAGGAACTTGCCAAAAAGGTGCGGCATTTTGCCCCCTTTATCCCTGAGGATAAAAAGCAGGGATTCCTTTCCCTAGTGAAACAACTCTTAGAGGTTTCTAAGTTCTCTAATAGGGCAGCATATGATTCCTTTGAGGGAGCCAGTAGGGCTTCGGGCATTGCTATTGCAGCCCGACGTCTTGCTTGGCTCCAGGCCTCTGATCTGGAACCTTGGGTTCTAGATGGCTTACGGAATCTGCCCTGTACAGGTGAGAACTTATTTGGGGAAGAGTGGCAAATCAAAGCCACCCAGATGGATGCTGAAAATGCCACCTTGGAAAGACTTTCAAAGTCCACTTCAATTCCTACTAAGAAAAAGTCTTTTAAAAGGCCTTACTATAAGAAGGCCAGAGTTGCTTCAAATACTGGCCAGCAGTCTTCTCAACCTCGCTATACTGCTAAGCGTCAGCAATCCAAACAAGCACGAGCTAAGCCTGCAGCAGCTACTGTAGCTCAGCAGGCTCCAACCCCTCAGGGGTTTTGACTTGCTCCTAGGGAACTTGCCACTTCTGGTTCTAACACAACCAGAACCTCTCACCATACCCGGAAGGTTGGTTCACTTTGCTCCCAGATGGGAACAAATCACAACAGAACAATGGACCCTCTCTATCATTCGAGAGGGTTACAAACTTCATTTCTCCAGCCTTCCTCCCCATCATATGGTGAGACCATTCAATTCTCCCCCATCTCTCCTAACCCTGTTGGATCAAGAGGTTTCCTCTCTTCTTGCCCAAGGGGCCATAGAAGAGGTTCCTCTTCCTCAACAAGGGTCCGGTTTCTACTCCCCTTATTTTCTCATTCCAAAGAAGACAGGGGGATTCAGACCAATCCTAGATCTGAGAGAATTGAACAAATTTCTCTTCAAGGAGAAATTCAAAATGCTGTCTCTCGGCATTCTCCTTCCTTACCTCCAGGGTCAGGACTGGCTTTGTTCTCTAGACCTACAGGATGCGTATACACATCTACTCATCCATCCATCCCACAGAAAGTATCTTCGCTTTCTGTTTCAGGGAAAACATTTCCAATACAGAGTACTCCCCTTCGGTCTAGCCTCTGCTCCAAGAGTATTCACAAAATGCATGGCAGTCGTAGCCGCATTTCTAAGAGGCATGGGAATCTTTGTCTTCCCATATCTGGACGACTGGCTCATCCGAGCTCCAACTCAGTCACAGGCCCAGATTTCCCTGGACCACACAAGGAGCCTTTTGCAGTATCTGGGACTGGTAGTAAACCTTCCCAAGTCCCAACTCATCCCTACTCAATCTCTAGAATTCATAGGGGCCCAGTTGGACACCATCACTGCAAGGGCCTACCTTCCACATGTTCGAGGCCAGCGCCTCCTGAGTTTGGCCTCCCAAGCTCAGTCCAGCACTCACTTGACAGCCAGGGAAATGCTACGCCTACTGGGTCATATGGCCTCCACAGTGCATGTGGTGCCCTATGCTCGTCTTCATATGAGAGCAGCTCAATGGACCCTGGCCACTCAGTGGACTCAGGCGTCAGGAGCGCTCTCAGACCAAATACAAACCTCCGATCGTCTGTTTTGGTCCCTCCACTGGTGGACTTCCACCAAGAATCTGTTGTTGGGGGCTCCATTTCAACCATTGCTACCCCAAGCAACCCTCACAACAGATGCCTCCCAAACAGGGTGGGGAGCCCATCTGCAAACTCTCTCCACTCAGGGCACTTGGTCTCTACAGGAGACCACCCTTCATATCAATCTTCTGGAACTGCGAGCAATTTACCTTGCCCTCAAGGTCTTCCACTCCCTCCTAGCCAACCTCACTGTCCTAGTTCAGACGGACAATCAGGTGGCCATGTTTTACATAAACAAACAAGGAGGGACGGGCTCTCTGTCGCTTTGCAACGAAGCTCTAAGACTATGGGCCTTCGCCAGAGAGCATCAGATTCACCTGCTAGCAGTGTATCTCCCAGGAGTTCAAAACTCTCGGGCAGACAGGCTCAGTCGAGTTCTGCTGCCACACGAATGGTCCCTACATTTGGACCAAATAAACCGAATCTTTCAGGAATGGGGGACCCCGGACATAGACCTCTTTGCAAGTCCGTGGAATGCCAAACTTCCCCGGTTCTGTTCCAGAACTCCGTGTCAGGGAGCTCAGGCTACGGACGCCTTTCTCCTGAATTGGAGTCAGGCATTCCTATATGCCTTTCCACCCATTCCTTTGATTCCCAAGACTCTGTTCAAACTCCAGAGGGATCATGGAACTATGATCCTCATAGCTCCACGCTGGCCACGCCAAGTGTGGTTCCCTCTACTTCTACAGCTCTCCCAGGGATCCTACTTGGATCTGGGAGCTGCGCCAGACCTCCTGTCTCAGGAGGAGGGGACTTTGTGGCACCCAAACCCCAAATCCCTTCACCTCAGTGCTTGGTTACTGAAGGCTTAAGCCTTCAAGACTTTCATCTTTCCCAACCAGTGAAAGATATCCTTTCTGCCTCTAGGAAACCCTCTACCAGGCGTTCCTATGCTTTCAAATGGAAACGTTTTTCCATTTGGTGTGCTCAGCAGGGTCTTGACCCTCTGGCACTTCCTTTGAATTCTCTTCTTGATTATCTCCTGCATCTATCCAATGCAGGCCTCAAGACGAATTCGGTAAGAGTCCATTTAAGTGCTATTGCAGCATCCTTGAAACATATAAATGGACAACCTATCTCCTCTCATCCTCTTGTTGCAAGATTCATGAGAGGCCTGACTCTCACTAAACCTCCCATCAGACCACCCCCGGTCGCATGGGATTTGAATCTAGTGCTCGGTCAACTTATGAAGCCACCTTTTGAGCCAATGTTTTCCACCTCCTTGAAATTTCTTTCCTGGAAGGTCATCTTCCTCATTGCAGTCACTTCGGCTCGCCGCATCAGTGAGCTGCAGGCTTTAGTGGCTAATCCACCTTACACAAGATTTCATCATGATAAGGTGGTCCTTAGGACGAATCCCCACTTTATGCCTAAAGTGGTCTCGCCTTTTCATCTTAATCAAGAGGTATATCTACCTGTCTTTTTTCCAGCTCCTCATGCATCCAATGCAGAGAGGAACCTTCATACTCTGGATTGTAAAAGAGCTCTCGCTTTTTACCTTAATAGGACTCAGCCACATCGAAAGTCTTCTCAACTTTTTGTGGCCTTTGATCCTTCCCATTTGGGACTTCCAGTCTCCAAGCGTACACTTTCCAATTGGATTGCTCAGTGTATTTCTTTTGCTTACCAGAGCAAAAACATTTCTCTGGAAGGCCATGTCACTGCTCACAATGTGAGGGCCATGGCAACTTCTATGGCTCATCTGCACTCTGTTTCCATAGATCAGATCTGTCGAGCCGCTACCTGGGCCTCGGTTCATACCTTCACAGCCCATTACTGTTTGGACAAGGACTCCCGCCGGGATGCCTTGTTTGGCCAGGCTGTCCTCAAGCACCTGTTCCATTCCTAAACAACTCCTGCCCACCTTCCCAGAATGGATGCCTGAGATCCATACGAAGATGGCGAACCTTTACAGGGGATCCCATGCATCTAAGCTAGGGAGTCCCCATATGTGAGGACTTATTCCTGCTTGTTCCTGGAGATAGCACAGTTACTTACCTGTAACAGGTGATCTCTGGGAACAGCAGGAATTAGTCCTCACAACCCACCCACCTCCCCTAGGAGTTGTATCTTTTATCTATCTATCTTCCTGTCCTCTCTCTGTTGACTCAGCTATAAACTCGAAACTGAGGAGAGCTGTTCAGGAAGGCGGGAAGGCAGTGCGCATGTGCAGTGGGAGGTCCCAAAAGCTTCTATTCTAAGAAGCTGGGGAGCTTTCCCGCACGGGCTCCGTCGGTACCGACGTACCCATATGTGAGGACTAATTCCTGCTGTTCCCAGAGATCACCTGTTACAGGTAAGTAACTGTGCTTTCTTCACCAACACACCCTCTAGCAGGAGCATTTTCCAGCACAGTTTTCTTCTCAATGATTTATTTATTTACATTCTCTTATATACTGCACTATTCTGCATCAGTGTGGTTTACATTGAGCAAACAGAAATTACATTGAACAGGGCATTATAACTTGGAGATAACTATTTTACAGGGAACATGGGCTATGGAGGGTTAAGTGGCTTGCCCAAGACCACAAGGAGCACCTGTGGGACTAGAAACCCCAGTCCTTCCAGCCCAAGGTTGCTGCCCTCTAGTGGGATTTGAACCCCCAACCTTCCGGCCTGAAGTACCTTGCCCCAACCACTAGGCCACTCCTCCACTCCTCCACTCCTCATGATGAGAAATTGAATGTGCCCATCGAGATGCTTCTGTTGCAGGAAGACTGAGGGAACAGCTTTAGAGAACTTGACAGCCCCCTTTCCCCTTTTGTTTAGGAACCATTATAGGTAACAAAACATCATCAGTAGGGCAGAATTAACATAAGAACATAAGAGATGCCATACTGGGTCAGACAAAGGGTCCATCAAGCCCAGTATCCTATTTCCAACAGTGGCCAATCCAGGTCATAATTACCTATCAGGTTTCCAAAAAAAGATACAGATTCCATGCTGCTTATCCAAGGAGTAAGCAGTGGATTTCCCTGGTCTACTTTAATAATGGTTTATGGACATTTCCTCCAGAAATTCATCAAAACCTCTTTTAAACCCAGCTACATTAACAGCTTTTACTACATCCTCTGGTTACAAATTCCAGAGTTTGATTACGTGTTGAGTGAAAAATATTTTCTCTTATTACTCTTAAATGGGTAATATTGTAGCTTCATTGTCTCATGACTGTAAAACTCTGAAGAAATACAGAATAACAAGAGTGCCCCCATGGGCTATAGACAAGGCACCACCGTCTTAACTCCTCTCCCAGAGCCAAATCAATAGGGAATTTAGAGTACATGCTAAATTGATTTAACACATACCAACTGATGAATTCATGTGCACACTAAGGGGTATGTTGTGGTAATGTAGCAGCGGCTACGTTAAGGCGCGTTATGTAACATTAAGGCACCTTAACGTTACATTCTGTTACAGGCGCCTTAACGTTCCTGGCCACGGTAAGTCCAGAAAAGGGTGCAGAGAGGATGGAGAGAAGGGGTCAATGGGCGGGGAGTGGGCAGGGAGAGGCCCCTTTCACACTAACGCAGAGAAATTAAGGGCTGAATCCTAACACAACTGAAAACCTGGCGTTAGCACACATTTGCAAGAGAGAGAAACCAGTTCTGTGACAGCAATGTACAGCATAGCCAGGGAGCCCCTGAAAAGTGATAGTAGTGATACATTTGCACCAACAACATAGTGCCCTGGTATGAAAGGCCGCTATGGTGATGGCGCAAATGGGGCATGGGGGCTGCAGGCGGGACATGCAGTGGGGGCTACTGGGGCACAGGGTGGACTAGGAAGTTGCTGAGGTGGCACATAGGAATGCAGAACATGGATACCAGCAGACAGCAACTGACCAGGGTCAGACATGCCCATGAGTCTGTGGCCCACGGTGTCGCTTCCAGGAGAGATTACCCAGCAGGCACCCCAAGGGGCGCATAACATTGACAGGCGGTGCCTGGGGAAGCGTGGCACGTGCCTTGTACTGTGCCTAATAAGGTGCCTAATAACGTGCCTTGTACTGTGCCTAATAACAGTGCCTTGTACTGTGCCTAATAACAGTGCCTTGTAACATGCCTTATAACGTGCCTTGTACTGTGCCTAATAACAGTACCTTATAACGTGCCTTGTACTGTGCCTAATAAGGTGCCTTATAACGCGCCTTATAACGTGCCTTGTACTGTGCCTAATAACAGTGCCTTATAATGTGCCTAATAAAGGTGCCTTGTACTGTGCCTAATAAAGGTGCCTTGTAACGTGCCTTATAACATGCCTTATAACGCGCCTTATAAGGCGCGTTACCCGATGGCTTGCTATACTGATGCCCCACCCACATCTTTATATGGACATTTGTACCTTTACCGCAGAAACTAACGCGAATGACATTACCGCAGTTTAGTAAACATACCCCTAAATGTTTAAGGCACCTTAGCAAACCAAATAGGCACTAATGAATGCACAACCCTAATATTTTATAATCTATGCATGTACGTCATGACTTCACCCATGCTTCAGCTAGACTGCACCCCTAATGCCTTGCGCATACTTTTATAACTGGTGAAATTTTATAAAAGCCATTTAGGCACACATTGTACCAGACAAACATCAAAATGGCTTTATCTATATTGCACACCTAAAAAATGAATAGATCAAATAAACAAGAAAATGCATGAAAAGGGGGGCGGAGCCCGATGTCCAGCGGGATGGTCGCATAACGCTGAGGCTCCCGAGAGGCCTACTCAGAATCCTGAATTAACACCGGACATACTTGAATTTCTGCTCTGATCTTGCCGGGGCACATTGGTGAGATGGCGGGGACCAAACCTACGCGCCTGGAATTTGGATCTCCAGCGGCTTCTCACGGCAAACGCTCCAAAACTGAACCCCCGTCCCCGCAGAAGGGGCTGGCTTTGCGCGAGGGCCCCAAAATGCAGCAGGAAATCCTCGCAGAGATTAGAGGGGTTAAGGACCTCGTGCAGTCAAACGGTGAAGCACTCCGAGCGCTGCGGGAAGATCTTGGTGTACTGCAAGGCAGGCTAGAGGGGCTCTCTTCGCGTCAGGACAAAATGGAGAGCATATTAGACTCCCATGCGGTCCGGCTGTCCAAACTCGACAAAGTTGAACGTCAGGTGCGGGCCTTGCAGAAAGAAGTGGAAGATGGCAATAATAGAGCGCGCCGCAACAACCTACGACTCGTGGGCATACCGGAGGGAGCGGAATCGGGAGACATGAAGGAGTTTTTATATAAAATCCTCCCTTCCCTGCTCCAAATCACCTTTACCAAAGAATTGGAGATCGATCGCGCTCATCGTGTACCCACAAACATAACGCTCAACAGGAAGACCCCGCGGCCTATCATCTTTCGACTTTTGAGATATCAACATGTGGAGCAAATTCTCAGTGCCTCTCGGGCAAAGGGCCATATGGAGTTTGAGAGCCACAAGATCTCCTTCTATCCTGACTTGGCTAAACCCACGGTCGACCGCCGAAAGCGCTTTTTGGAATTCCGGCCGAGGCTTCAACAACTACAAGCACGCTATGGCCTGATGTACCCGGCCAAGCTCCGAGTCACGCTTCACAATCAGACAAGAACATTTGAGGACCCTGATCTACTAGCGGAGTTTTTGGATGCTAAAGAAGCCGACTTGATGCGCTGACTTCCAGAGTATTCCTGCCAGTTTCTCATATCCGCTGTACCTGCCACATTGGATTTGCCGCGGCTCAGCAAAGAGTCTGTCGAGGGCGGTTTGTTGCCTTATTTTGATGATATCTGTGACCCGACTCCATCTACCCATAGTGGCCTCGATGAGTGTCAGAGACAGTGTTAACTATGGACTCTGGTGTTTCTTTTCTTTCTTTTATGTCTCTTATCTTCCTCTCTGGGGCCTCCTCCCGCAGACATATGGTCGCCATATTCATTGGGGGTTTTGCTTCTTCTCTAAGTTACTTTGGTACATACTTTTCAATATGGGGTGTATTAGCCAGCATATTCGGTGATTATGTCATTGTTGTACAGATTCTGATTATGTTGTATGTTTTCAAGCGCCCTTACCTAAAATGTCTATTACCGATTGATGGCACCATGTAAGATTTTATCATTGAACGTAAAAGGAATCAATAATCCGATAAAACGGAAGAAAATCCTAAGCTATCTAAGTCATGAAGCTGCGGACCTGATTTTCCTCCAAGAAACGCATTTAAATTCGAAGGAAACTCTTAAACTCAATATTAAACCTTACATGGTGGCCGCCTATTCTCCAGCCGTTTCTAAGAAATGTGGGGTTGCCATACTGGTTAGGAAATCTCTGCATGCTACTATTATTGCGACTAGCTCAGATACAGCAGGTAGATGGTCCAGAGTTCACCTCAAGATAGGTAACCTTGAAGTTACATGTATATGCCTTTATGCTCCTAATGTGGATGACCCTGCCTTTTTTGCTACCATTGCTCAGGTTGCGCAGGCCTCTGCTAATACTTCATTGATAATTGGGGGGATTTCAATTTAGTTCTTGATCCCCTGATTGACAAACAGCCGCCTAGGACAAGTGGTCCCCCCAAGAGTCACACCACGCTTACCTCTGTGATCAAAGATCTTGCTTTAGTCGATCTATGGAGGTTACTACACCCCAATGAGCTTGACTTTACATTCTTCTCTTCCCCTCACAAATCCCAGTCTCGCATAGATTTCTTTCTAATATCAAAACTGTTAGTTCCTCAGGTGGACACTGCAAAGATTCACTCCCAACATATTTCAGATCATGCTGCTATTTCTTTTCAATTACACACTACTGCACCCCAAGGGAATTCGGGGGCCTGGTTCTTTGATAGAGCCCTATTAACTCAGCCAGAGTTCCAGTTAGAAATTCGAGCAGCCATACAGGATTACTTCCATTTTAATTTACCCCAGGATACTGCGAATTGGGCTTGGTGGGAGGGTTTCAAAGCGGCCATTCGTGCAACGATCACTAGTTATCAAATTCGCCTGCGGAAACAACGCAAACAGCAGCTACTTATACTAGACCAACAAATCAAAGCAGGCGAACGAGTTCTAACTTCACGTACTGATCCATGCGTCTTAGTTCGCTTACAGCGTCTCCGTTTTCAATATAATGCAATCCTCTCAACTGCAGCTTCTAAGAGTATTGAGCTTCAACGAGGGACATACTACCGTGAAAGCAACCGAGCCGGTCGACTTTTAGCCAACGCCTTGAAAGGTCAAAAAGAAGCCAAACGCGTAGCGGCCCTTCGAGCCCCACAGGGAGGGGGCATACTGACCACAGACTCCGATATCGTCGAACTCTTTCGGGATTTCTATACCCGTCTATATCAATCTGAATGTGAGTTCTCATCAGAGACCTTCGAGCGATTGTTTTCTGGTATTCAGCGGCCGACCCTTTCTGAAGCTGATAGGGATGCGCTGGATGAACCCTTCTCTACTTCAGAGATCCAATCTGCCCTAAAACGAACAGCCTCGGGTCGAGCCGCCGGGCCTGATGGTCTCCCGACCGAATTCTACAGAACGTTCAGTGCAGATTTAGTTCCCTACTTAAAACTCTATTTTACTGCCCTTGCGGTAGATACATCCTCTTTGGGATCCTTTTCTGCAGCTAATGTGGTAGTATTTGAGAAAGAAGGCAGAGACCCGCTGCTAACCGCCAACTACCGTCCAATCTCCCTACTTAATGCCGATTATAAGATCTTCGCAACGATCTTGGCCACCCGGCTATCTGACAGGATGGCCACCTTAGTCCATCCCGACCAATGCGGTTTTATACCCGGCCGATCCACCGCTGACAACGCTCGGACCTTGTGCCATGTGCTATCCAGTGCTGCCAATTTAGACCACCCTTGGGTGGGTCTTTCCCTAGATGCTGAAAAAGCCTTTGATCGCCTAGAATGGCCCTTCTTATTTGCAGTTCTCCGATGGTATGGCTTTGGGGAGGGCTTCCTCCGATACCTCCAAGTCATGTATACTCAACCCGTTGCCAGTATTTGTGTAAATGCCATTAAGTCTCAGCCTTTTAATCTCCAAAGAGGCACGCGTCAAGGTTGCCCCCTATCACCAATGCTCTTTGATCTAGCTCTTGAACCCCTCGCCCTCCTTATTAGACAGTCCGCACGTATTCGAGGTGTCCCCTTCAGTCACAGAGAGATTAAACTCTCTGCATATGCAGATGACCTTATGCTCTTTGTATCCCTTGATTCGGTTCCAGCTGTCTTGGATCTGATTGATGGATACTCGCAATTATCGGGCTATAAAATAAACTGGACCAAATCTGTAGCATTCCCACTGAACCGCTGGGTACATGAGGCTGACATGCAGGCCTTTCCTTTCCTTTGGCAATCCCGCATGGTGAAATATCTTGGGGTCCATTACTGTTCTCCTTTAGAAGACACTATTAGTTTTAATGCCAAAGAGGTAGTCTCCAAAGTCCGTGAGCTCACAAATCGTTGGTCTCTCTTATCCCTTACATGGTGGGGCCGCCTAGAAACTGTGAAAATGATGATAGTCCCCAAAGTGAACTATATTTTAGAAATGCTGCCATGCTTACTCCCGCTACACACCTACAAAGATATTGAGGGCCTTCTCGTCCGCTATCTCTGGCAGGGCAAACCACCAAGGATAGCTAAACAAAAACTACAGTCTGCGAAGGAACTAGGGGGTACCCGCTTTCCTGATTTTCTCAGATATCATCAAGCCTTCCTACTTAAACAAGGTGCCCGATGGCTAGATGCTTCAACAGACAGCAGACCAGTTTGGCTTGACATAGAAGAGGAGCTTAGTAGCCCAATTCCGTTGATCCATCTTCCCGGTATGTCCCATCAAGTAGACACCCGCCATCCCCCAATGATTGTCGATACTCTTGCGGCCTTTAACACTCTCATTTTATCACTGGGCCCGAACGTATGTCCTCAGGACGGACTCCCGCTGTGGAATAACCCCAGAATTCAAGTCCTAAATAGAACAATAGCATGGAAACCCTGGTACTCTAGGGGGATCTGGACACCCCAACAGCTCTTCTCTGCAGCTCGTTGGAAAACCTTTTCTGATTTGCAAAAGGAATTTGCGTTACCAGCGAAACATTACTTTCAATTGATGCAGCTTCAACACTGCCTCAAAAGTGCTCAAATCCTGCCGCCCTCTGTCCCTACTGAGGACGGGCTATTAGAACTAATTCACTCTATTAGGAGTACACATGGGGTAGCCTCTAACTTTTATAACCTATTATTTCAGGGTACAGCTACTGCTACTTGTAGAGCCCAACAAGCCTGGGAGCGCGAACTGCAAACCACTTTAACCCCTGTGCAATGGAGCGTTTTCTGGAGCAAAGTAGTGCGGGTTTCCCGATCTGCCTCAGTTACCCAAACTCTCTTCTTTTTTGCACACAGATGCTTTTATACTCCAGAAAAAATAGCCAAATGGAACACAACTGCTAGGGACCAGTGTTGGTCTTGCCATACTGCTGTGGGAACCCTTGCTCATGTTATTTATGAATGTCCTCAACTACAGGTTTACTGGGGGCGGGTCTGGGGTCGTATTCAATTTATCTTACACCTCCACGAGCCTCTTTCCTGGAAGATTGTGGGACTCCGCTCAGTGGCGGAGGTCCCCTCTCTTCCTAAGAAGGGTCGCTTTCTCCTTGATTTCATGCTGGGTATAGCCATATGTTTAATCACGAGGAATTGGAAGGATAGCTCTCGACTTACTGTCAATGAATGGTGGAACCTTGTCTGCTTATATAGTAAATATGAGCAGATATCTCGGAGAGCTATTCCCCATACCCAAACTCACTCTCGCTTGTCTAAATGGCAGATGCTCAATGATTATGTACAATCTGCTCATTGCTCCGACATGTCTGTTTAATGTACACTCATCATATTTCAGATCACCGTTAGGTTTTGTACCACAATAATGTCAATACACGCCCGTTTCGGGAATGATTAGTTTTCTAGAGAAGAAGCAGGGGGGAGGGGGGTGGCAGGGGTTTACTTTGATGTATGTATCACATTCTATGTATGTATCTGTCTTTTAGCTGTATGTCTTCCTTTCCTTTGTTGTTATAAAACGAAAATAAAGAATTAAAAAAAAAAAGAAAATGCATGAAAAATCAGGCAAAGTTAATTTTAAATGAGCATGAGCCAAACGTTTTTGGGCTTTGTACACACCTAACATACACAAAAAGCAGAGAGGGGATAATTTTATAAAAGGAAGGCTATGTGAGAAGTCTCAAATTCCTAAAAGATGAATATTTAAGAAACACCGAAACAGAAACAAAGAAAAATGCTGACAGATAAAGACCATAAGGCCTATCCACTCTGCGCATTCATACCAAATACTAACCTCTACAATCCCCTCCTCTCCCTTACAGATCCTCTGTGCTTGCCCATGATTTCTTGAATCCATATACAGTTCTTGTCTCCACCACCTCCCCTGGGAGACTGATGTATCCACTACTCTTTCTATAAATAAATATTTATTTTGATTATTCCTAAGTCTATTCCCTTCCACCTTCATCCTATGCATTCTTATTCAAGAGCTTCGTTTCAATTGAAAGAGGCTATCCTCCTATGCATTTATGCCAGAGATATTTAAATACCTCTATCATTGAGCATTTTGGCATAAATGAGAATAATATAAACCATGACCCAACGTAAAAATCCATAAGCCTCTTGAAAGTAAGCAGATATGATTATTCCCCCCTCCCACTGCTACATGAAACAAAGAATCCATAAGAACAAAATAAACACTATAAATACATATGCATATACATTTGCGCATGCGCATACACATACACATAGGCACAAAATAATACCTACATATACTAGCAACTCATCTCATACAGTAAATGGAAAATACCTTGGATCGCATACAAATTAAGAAAATAACTATATATGTCCTGATTAAGATCCTATGACATGTGAATATGTAAATAAGTTATGTAAGATTTATTGGCTAGTCATGTAAATATCCTTGATATAAGAAGTTCACACATGTTACTGTAACTGTATCTATTTACCATATTATGATGTAATAATGTTGTTTATATTGTAAACCACTCTGATTACTCAATAGGGTGGTTTAAAAGACACTCAAATATCTTATCTCTCCCACCTTTCTTCCAAAGTATACATATTTAGATCTTAAGTCTGCCCCCATAGACTTTATGATGAAGACCAGTGTCCATTTTAATAGCCTCCCTCTTTACCAACTCCATCTTTTTGAAGATTGGGTCTCAAGAATTGCTATCAGTACTCTAAATGAGGCCTCATTCGAGACATACAGAGGCACTATCAGTTCCTTTTCCTGCTGGCCATTCCTCTCCCCATTCACGTGTACACATCCTTCTGGATTTTGCCATTGCCTTTTCTACCTATTTAGCCAGCTTAAGAGCATCAGATACAGTATGATCACTTTGAGGTCCCATTCTTCCTTGTGAACTGTACCATTCCCTTCAGTTTTTGCGGCCCTGATTCATGACCCCTGCATTTTTTAATATCAAATTTCAATTGCCAAATTCTAGATCATTATTCAAACTTCACCAGATCTGCCTCATGCTTTCTTCCATCACTAAGAGAATGGAAGCTTGGTGGTAAGGTGTCTATGGACCTTTCAGCTCTAATGGAGCCCTCTTTGTCTAATGTCCACGAGAGAGCAACTCTCCTAATAAACTTTGTTTTTGAACTAGATATGAGCAAAATTATGTAGCTATAGTTAAAGATCATATAGGAATCTTTTTTGTGGACAGATGGTATGGATGTATCCAGATGTAGCAAGGTCCACTTATTTTTGATAAGGTCTCAAGAAACTCAAACATTTGGTGCTGCTTTCTGTTTGCATTGCGAGATAAAAGGTGGTCAGTAGGATAGCCCCTCCAAACCTGGTGGCATGCCCCTTTACTAACCAGTTAGTGATGGAGTGTTCGGGGGGAAGGGGAGCAGGAGAAGCACCAGTAACTAGCTGGTTAGCAGTGATATTCGCTAAAGCTGTCCTAACTTCAGGTCGTTTTGCACTCCAGCAAGCTGCTGAATATGGCTGCTGACCGGAACACAAAAATATAATCCAGACAAGCCATATATTCAGAGCCGATCACCGGATATGGCCAGTACTGAATATGTGAGCTGAAATTAACATGACAAGGGCCATCTGCCTTAACAGTGCTGGTCGCCACTGCTGAATATGTAATATAAAATTTAAAAAAAATCGAAATTGCCTATTGAACATCTGAAACTAACCATAAACAACCTGAAAAACATAAAAAATTTGAGAAAAAAAAGAAAACTAATCAAATTATTTTGCCTGTACACATCTCTATAAAATGTTAATTTACACGTATACTTCAATAATCTACACTTGGACATTTACACCTGTTATTTGTGAAGGAGCATATAAGAGAATCCCAGGCTCCCTTAAAAATATTCCCCACTGGGCCACCTTAAGAAACCTAAGGAGGCAGGGTCCAACTAATAAGTATAAAAACACTGAGTTAAGGAAAGTCAGAGATGCCCAGACCAGGAAGCAGCAGCCTGTAGACTACATCCATTCTACCTACTGTAAGCAGTACTTGCTGTTTTATGACCTACAATATAGGACAGGTCTTTTTGCATGTTAGCCAGGGATTACTCAGAGACCTTTTGAACTGGATTATTGGCCTGCTGTAAAGACAGGCCTCCTTTATATTGGACAAAGTTGCTTTGTGTTTGAAACCGAGATATCAGCCTGTTAGGAAATAATCACAATCAAAAACAAATGTCTAACCAAATTTGTTCAGCTCAATATGCCCTTTGCTCTAAAACAAAAGGTTACAAACAAAGTAGAGGAAAAGACTTTAGCATAAAACAGCCTATCAGATGAGATAAACCAGGCTGACTAAATGGATTATTTTAGAAGCATTTTCATGTACAAAAAACAGCATTGGGACGTGTAGGTTGAAATACACGTCTCAATGCCATTTCAGAACCTACTTTTTGTAGATGTGGGAATGATGCTAACCGCATCTACAGAGCCAGGAGGCGTGATGGTCACCTAGAGTGGGAGTGGTGTGCTCAGGGCCCACTATGCAGATGTGGATTCCTGATTTTATAAAGGAAATCCATGTCAGGGAAAACAAAATGTGGACGTCAACATATGCATATAAAAGCAATCTACCCCAACACTAGGAACACTTCTTCTAGATCTGGGTGACATTACATGTGTACAGGCTATAAACATGTACATTTATTTTCCATATTGGGCAGAACTACTTTATAAAATCCTTTTTCTGCAGACAAAATATTGTTTTATAAATAAAACGCTTGTAGTAATTCTCCTTTACATTCTATTGTAGTTTTGTCATTAATTACTGTTTAGCGGTATAAGATAATGATAATTCAATAGATTAACCATTCTTAATCTACATTAATATTATAGTAAAATACAGGGCAATTATGTTAGGGACTCTTAAAGCATGTAAAATATTTATATTTAGTTTCTAATAGCAATCCTTTCAGAAATTAATACCTTCCAATGCAACCAGAGTCCATCTCCTCAAAGTACAAAACAACTCATTAGAAAATTATTTATGTTCCATATTAAAGCACTCAGAGTACATTAAAGATACAAAGGTATATTTTTGAAAAAAGATGTGGAGGTCAGAATTGAGAGGTAGATGCCACCACTTTTATAGCTCTGACAGTATTTTAGAAATGGCTGTGCTGAAGGTGGAGGATTTTCTAAAATACAGATCCACGTAAAACGAGAGGAGTGATATCACTAATCTGCACATGGGAAAAATGGATGCAGGAATCCTGGCTAGATACATGTGTATGTTCTGATATTTCAGAACATGCACATTAAATGTTGGAACATGCAGGTGTGTCCCAGCCATTTTGGACTTATGTTTACAGTGTTTCGCTTTGGAGGAAGAAAGAAACATTTGGGGGATTAAGGAGGATATCCCCCTTAATCATCCCTGTGAAGGGATGGCTAAAAAGAGCACTTTTACAAAATCTGTTATGTCGGGGGGTGGAGAGGGGTGAGGACAGGGCAGAAGTAAATTCAGACGTGGACAATTCCATTCATATACATGCTTTCCTTACATCAGTGGTTCCCAACCTTTTCTATGTCCCGCACCCCTAGGAAATGTTTGATTAATGTTCACACCCCCTACAAAAGTAATATCAAGGTGTGTGTGAGCAGAGGCGACGGGTGAGCTGAGAGGCCAATAGGGGTGAAATACTTAACGAACTCTCGCGATCGTGAATTTATGAGTGAAACAATATACAATGATTATGTCAGATGTTGTGTTATAATGAGTTTAAAAGCAATACTCTGACAACCACTTACTTATATGTTAATTCTGTTATTCTCTCCTTTTGATTAAATAAACAACGAGACTACTATCTACGCAACACAACCACCTACTATCACTGCTCAAGGCACACTGGCAGCTGGCTGAGTGATGACTCGTGACTCGTCACTAAGGGACACAAGCCACTCTTTGTCTCGCCCCCTAGAAGTCCATCGTGTACCCCTTGGGGGTGTGGTACTCCAGTTTGGGAACCCCTGCCTTACATGAAATGGGAGATGAAAGTGTAGATTTTCACCCACCCTGGCCATGCTCTGAAATGCCTCCTAACCAAACATTTTAATATAGACATGCCTGGTTCAGAAATGATAGAAAAGAGGCCCTTCTAAAATCACATCTTAAATGTGAAGGCAGCTTGCACATTTTTCTGTCACCACATCCACGTTTAAAATGCTAATAGGGCTTCTAAAATAACCCCCAATAGTAGCAGCAAATGCCCACTATCAAGGATTGATTATTTATGCGTAGAACATCAGCTGACAAGCTGTAAGAATAATATTAATATGACAGTTGTGACACAGTAGGCAATATAGAGCACATGGAGGCAAGAGAAAATGAGGAACTTACCTCAGATTTAATTGAACAGCAAAACTCAGTACACGTAGAACAGCTGAGCAGCAAATGCATTCAGCACAGGAAAAGCCAAAAGGCATTAGAATGAATTTTCCCTGTAATAGTCCTGACGTAGGGAGAAACAGAAAGGCTCATCAGGAGCACCTGTTCCCAAAGACCCACGTAACGTGCAGAGAAGGGAAGCATATAAGTTCCTGGTCAGAACCAGGAAAGGGCAGACCCGGAGAGGAGAGACTCAGAAGCAGTCCTAGAGAGAGTCCCAGCAGGAGCAGGAGGAGGGGCAGCAACTCAGGAGGACTGAGCAAGCAACCAATGAGCACAGGTCATGCTGAAGGAAGTTTGCCGGTAGAAGGAAACAGTAGGTGTGACATCAGAGCAAAAAACAGCTGGGGACGTAACCAGGATCTTGATAGCTCTGAGGGTGGTTGGAGAGTCCGGGAGAAAGTTCCCAGCAGCCCAGAAGCAAAAGCCAGAAACAAGGTAGAAAGGTGGGAACCTTGTTTTTCTAAGGAAGAGGCTAAAAGCTCTGTATGTTTTAAAGGGCATGGCCCTGGAAGTAACTTTAATGCTAAAAGATATCCAGTGTTCCCACTAGGTGGGAAGGGAAAGGAAAGCCAGCAAGAGGCTATTCTCATACCGGGCATTCACAGCCCTAGGTTTAAAGAACACTTTGTGGGAAAAGTGATCCATGTACCACAGGAAGGTTTGCAGGAAGCCAGCACATGTAAAGAGTGTGACCCTGGTATTATCGGGAGTGAACCCAAAGTAATGCAATGGGAGAATAACAGCTATCCTTCAGACCCAGTCCCTATGGATTGTACGATATGTTTTTCGGATGATGTTATTTCTTTATGTTAACCCTGAAGAAAACAACCTTGTGCTAATAACAAAGGAAAAGAAGATATTTTTCTCTGTAGCCGTCTTTTGTTTTGATGCTGTTTGTTGTGTTTGTATCCAAAGAATATCTGTTTCGGGAAAGGGACTAAAGCCCTGATTTATTTTGCTTTACCATTCGACTGAAAGACTCTTTTTAGTAGAAAAAGCAGCTTTAAACTCAAAACCCTAGGCAGCCGCCTAATAGGGTTCACAGAGGGTCTATCATACGGGCCCCATCACACAGTGTACCCAAGCATAAATCTTCACCTGACGTTCTTTTAAAGTGTTATAAATATCATGCATGAACATTTGAAGGAACAAAGGTATTATCTTCATGTCACTAAGGAATGTGATTACTGAAAAAAAATTGTCAACAGTTCTATATATTTTGATGAATATATCAAATTTATCTGATGCTTTTATTGATGCTTTATTACAATTTTTTTTATATCATGCCATTTTATATATGATTTATGCTACCAATAGAGTTGACATAGTTTTAGTACTGCAGTGACTAAGGGGTATATTTACTAAACCGTCTTAATGTAGCAGCGGCAATGTTATCGCGCGATGTCACATATTGCGCGCTAACATCGGCAGCGGTGTTAAGGCACACTAACGCTGTGAAATCCGGGTCTGAAGGTTGGAGTAAGGCCTCCCAAAGGGCGGAGATAGGGGTCAATGGGCGGAGAGTGGGCAGGGAGAGGCTCCAAGCACACTAACGCTGTGAAATCCGGGTCTGAACACTAACGCCAGTGAAACCCTCGCGTTAGAGGCACATTTGCAGGAGAGAGAAACCATTTCAGTCAGCAATGTACAGCAAAGGCAGGGAAACCCATAAAAGTGATAGTAGTGATACATGTGCAGGAACCAAAAAGGCAAATAAACATATAGAATGACCAGAACCACATCTGAAATCCCAATAACCAAGTTGGCCAATAGTGATATTAATGATAAACATAAAGCAACACTATTGACAAAGTGTAAAAATTAAGATATCATGTTTGGAAGGGTCTATGCTCTGTCCCCCTACAAAGTGAATGATCCCACACTGAAATAGCGGTGATCAGGGTTTTTGTCGTGTATATTGGGCAGGTTTGTTATGGCGTGCACATGTGCAGCAACAACAGAGTGGGCACGTAGGAAATGGAAACTGTACTGATGCTGTAAATGGGATACAGGAGGCTGCAGGCGGCACATGCTGTGGTCCAGCTGGGGCACAGTGCGGACTAGGCAGATGCCTAGGTGACACATAGGAATGCCGAAACTGTAAAGCAGCAAGACAGCAACTGACGAGGGTCCAACATGGGCACGAGTGTGTGTCCCACAGTGTCACAGGGGATATTAACCAGCAGGTACCCCCAAGGGCACATAACATTGGTAGATGATGCCGGGGGGGGGGGGGGGAGCGCGCATGTCCATGTAGGCACCCCTACCCGAGAACCCACACCATAGGCAGCTGTCTACCGGCACACTGGATGGCCTGGGACTGCGCACCACCAGCACCACTGGCATAATGGCATGTCAGCATGGTGGCAGAGGGGTGCTGGTGGCGGAGGGGGCAGTGGCATCTGCCCACAGCAGACCACGGCCAAGCTCCATTTAGGTGGGTGCCGTGCACTGCTACAGACAAGGTCTGCCTGACGAACAGTCATGGTATCCCCAGGGAATGATCTGCCACTGTGGCAACAGTTTGGTAGAGTACACACAGCCAGTGTGATCAGGGGCAGAAGGTCACAAGTTCACAAGTTCAAGTCCCAGCTGTGGTTACTGCCAACTTTGTCCCCATATTTTACCCAGTACTAAACCGTGGTAATAAAAACAGAACCTTTATTGCAGATAAAATAAACATGCCTGAAATGCCTATATTTTACCCTACAGAGCACAGACACCATAAACATGTGCAATTCCTAGAGCAGAGTTTCCCAACTGCAGTCCTGGAGGACCAAACACCATTCAGATGTCATGCTATTTCTAATAAAGGACCACCTATCACACACTAGCACTGATGGGGACCTTCAGCATAGCCTATCACAGCCACCCCAGGTGCTGCGGACCTGGTGCTGGGTGCCCCACCTCACCCTCAGGATGAGCACAGGACCCACACATTGTCACGGTCTGTAGCTACTCTGTGCCAATAACACACATGGTCAGTTCCCCCTACAAGACCTAGGTGCTGTGGGGGTTCATACCCCATTATGTGATCAGCTGTAGACTGCTGATCTGTATGTGCAGTGCATCATGGGTACAGGTGGGTTTACCCTATCCTAGTAACCACAGCAGACAGTATGTGTGGTGACCTAAAGTCTTTCTGTAGCCTGCCAGCAATGTGGCTGCAGCTATAGAGATGTAGCCTACTGGTTATTTCAATACTGTGGAGGCAGAGGTCATGGGTTTGATCCCACAGTGGTGTTATTTAATAAGGCTCTCTAAGGCTTTTCCTTTTAATTTAAATCAGTGCTGCTAACAAAATGCACCCTCAAAGTGCTGTAACCTTAAGGTGACTCATAAGGTGCCCTATATGGCACATTAGAAGGCGCCTTGACGGACAGGGCACTTTATAATGTGCCCTATAGAGTGCCTTATAGGGCACTTTATGCGGCACCTTATGTTACGGCACTGTGAGGGTGTTTTTGCTGGCAGCACTGATCTAACTTAAAAAAGGAAATGCCTCAGACAGCACTGATTTAAATGAAATATGGGAACTTGGTCAGACAGCACTGATTTAAATTATAAAAGGGAAATGCCTCAGACAGCTTTCTTACATAATACCACTGCAGGATCAAACCCATGCCTGCTGCCTCCACAGTCATTGCAGTAACCCGTGGGCTACATCTTTATAGCATCTAACACTGCGCTTGCATGAACTTAGGGTTAACGCGCGTTAATGTGCCACAGCGCCCACTATCGCGTGATACAGATTCTTGCTACCTTGATGCAGGAACGCCCACTCCTTATATGGCATTCTTCACATTATCGCTGCAACTAGCGCCAGTAACATTAAGATGGTTTAGTAAACATACCCCTAAGTCTTGGCTTTGACAAATTTCAAAGGCTCAAGTCTTCTAATACCTTAAAATTATTTCTGTCTCTGGATTAATTTACCTTTTTATGTAATATATATTTTAAGAGCAAAGGAAAGAATGAATTTTCTTTTGTGTTAGCTTTTTGTTAGACTTTCCTCTTTGATGTATTTAGCTTATTTTTCCCTAGGATATTATATTAAGAGTCTGTGTGCCATGTCTAGCCTCTTGTGCAGTTTCTGAAGCACTCTAAGTTGAGAATTTGACGTGTTCACTGGAGAATGACACAAGAGAAGGGCCTTATTATTTTCATACTCTGCTGCATTTGCACCCTAGCACCAAATTTCTAATGTAAAAGTATGCCCAGCAAAATGTTTCTTTCAATTACAAAGAAAACTAGTTATGATTGCATCCATCTTAAAAGCTGAAATGGCCTGTTGCAGGATACTCAAATCATAAAATATTTCATTATAGTATTCCAGACTACCTTGTCAGTAATGTGTGGTTTTGGTTAGATTATAGAATGTTCTTGCTGGTGCTGGTTTAAACATGATATAGATCTGGGAGTGTAGTAGTGTGACGTGTGGTGGGAAGAGGTTTTCTTTAAAACACAGGCCAGACAGCAGTTCAGAGAAAACAAAATCAATTTTTATTCTGTTTCAGCTTGTTAAACCTCCACAAAGTAAAACCCAGAACAAACAGCAGTTTGGAGTTAAATCAGTTAAATAATTAATCATTTATGTAGCACTACAAGGCATACACAGTGCTGTACAGACACATATAAAGACAGTCCCTGCTTATCAGAGCTTATAATCTAATTAACAAAAGGTCCCTTCTATAAAACACCCTCAGGGTAAACAAAACAACTCCAACAATGAACCCCGAAGCACCTATCCAGAAAGGCTATAACTCCAACTTATCTTTTTGTCGGAACGCTCAATCAAAAGGGACAGAGGAAAGAATTCCTCACCCTCGCTGTAATTGTTCCTTTTATTAATTCTGAATTATTCCAAGTAGTGAATATAAAACACTTAACTGCAGTGTAGATTCACCCGTTATTTTCTTCTCAAGCTGAACGCCACAGAGTGCACAAGATGGTTCGACGTGCCACGTTTCGGGTCAGATCTCCATGACCCTGCATCAGGTAAAATGGTGTACCGATGGTCATTTTACCTGATGCAGGGTCATGGAGATCTGACCCGAAATGTGGCACGTCGAACCATCTTGTGCACTCTGTGGCGTTCAGCTTGAGAAGAAAATAACGGCTGAATCTACCCTGCAGTTAAGTGTTTTATATTCACTACTTGGAATAATTCAGAATTAATAAAAGGAACAATCACAGCGAGGGTGAGGAATTCTTTCCTCTGTCCCTTTTTTTTTTTTTTTAATTCTTTATTTTCGTTTTACAACAACAAAGGAAAGGAAGACATACAACTAAGAGACAAATACATACATGGAATATGATACATACACCAAAGTAAACCCCTACCACCCCCCTCCCCCCTGCTTCTTCTCTAGAAAACTAAAACATTCTCGAAGCGGGCGTGTACTGACATTATTGTGTTACAAAACCTTACAGCGATCTGAAACATTATTGTGTTACAAACCTTACAGCGATCTGAAACATGATGAGTGTACATTAAACAGACATGTCGAAGCAATGAGCAGATTGTACATGATCATTGAGCATCTGCCATTTAGACAAGCGAGAATGAAATTGGGTATGGAAAATAGCTCTCCGAGATATCTGCTCATATTTACTATATAAGCAGACAAGGTTCCACTATTCATTGACAGTAAGTCGAGAGCTATCCTTCCAAGTCCCCGTGATTAAACATATGGCTATACCCAGCATGAAATCAGGAGAAAGCGACCCTTCTTAGGAAGAGAGGGGACCCCCGCCACTGAGCGGAGTCCCACAGTCGTCCAAGAAAGAGGCTCGTGAAGGTGCAAGATAAATGAAATACGACCCCAGACCCGCCCCCAGTAAACCTGTAGTTAAGGACATTCATACATAACATGAACGAGGGTTCCCACATCAGTATGGCAAGACCTACACTGGCCCCTGGCAGTTGTGTTCCATTTGGCTATTTTCCTGGAATATAAGAACATCTATGTGCAAAAAAGACGAGAGTTGAGTTGGGGTAGCTAAAGCAGATCAGGAAACCCGCATTATTTTGCTCCAGAAAACGCTCCAATGCACAGGGGTTAAAGTGGTTTGCGGTTAGCGATCCCAGGCTTGTTGGACTCTACAAGTGGCAGTATCTGTACCCTGACATAATAGTTTATAAAAGTTAGAGGCTACCCCAGGTGTACTACTAATAGAGTAAATTAGTTCTAATAGCCCATCCTTAGTAGGGACAGAGGGCGGCATGATTGGAGCACTTTTGAGGCAGCATGTAAGCTGCATCAATTGAAAGTAATGTTTCGCTAGTAACGCAAATCCCCTGTATAAATCAGAAAAGGTTTTCCAACGAGCTGCAGAGAAGAGCTGTTGGGGTGTCCTGATCACCCTGGAGTACCAGGGTCTGGAAGTAATCATGCATGGCTGCTCGAATTTCTAACCGGAAACTCTGGCTGAGTTAATAGGGCTCTATCAAAGAACCAGGCCCCGGATTCCCTTGAAGTGCAGTAGTATGGTAGTGAGAAGAAATAGCAGCATGATCTGAAATATGCTGGGAGTGAATCTTTGCAGCGTCCACCTGAGGAACTAACAGTGTTGATATTAAAAAGAAATCTATGCGAAACTGGGATTTGTGAGGGGAAGAGAAGAAGGTAAAGTCAAGCTCATTGGGGTGTAGTAGCCTCCATAGATCGACTAGAATAATATCTTTGATCATAGAGGTAAGCGCGATATGACTCTTGGGGGGACCACTTGTCCTGGGCGACTATTTGTCAATCAGGGGATCAAGAACTGAATTGAAATCCCCCCCAATATCAATGAAGAATTAGCAGAGCCTGCGCAGCCTGAGCAGTAATAGCAAAAGGGTAGGGTCAGCCAGATTAGGAGCATGAAGGCATATACATGTAATTTCAAAGTTACCCATCTTGAGGTGAACTCTGGACCCTCTACCCGCTGTGTCTAAGCAAGTCGCAACAATAGTAGCATGCAGAGATTTCCTATCCAATATAGCAACCCCACATTTCCTAGAAACAGCTGGGGAATAGGCGGCCACCATGTAAGGTTTAATATTGAGGTTGAAAGTTTCCTTCGAATTGAAATGTGTTTCTTGGAGGAAAATCAGGTCCGCAGCTTCATGACTTAGATAGCTTAGGAGTTTCCTCCGTTTTATCAGATTATTGATTCCTTGTACGTTCAATGAGAAAATCTTACATGGTGCCATCAGTCGATAATAGACATTTTAGGTAAGAGCGCTTGAAAACTTACAACATAATCAGAATCTGTACAATAGTGACATAAGCACCAAGTATGCTGGCTAATACACCCATATTGAAAAGTATGTACCAAAGTAACTTAGAGAAGAAGCAAACCCCCAATGAATATGGCGACCAGATGTCTGCGGGAGGAGGCCCTAGAGAGGAAGATAGAAACATAATAAAAGAAAAGAAACACCAGAGTCCATAAGAAACACTGTCTCTGATACTCGTCGAGGCTACTATGGGTAGACGGAATCAGGTCCCAGATATCTTCAAAATAAGGCAACAAACCGCCCTCGACAGACTCTTCGCTGAGCCGCGGTAAATCCAATATGGCAGGCACAGCGGATATGAGAGTGCTGGCAGGAATATTCTGGAAGTCAGCGCATCAAGTCGGCTTCTTTAGAGTCCAAAAACTCCGCTAGTAGATCAGGGTCCTCAAATGTTCTTGTCTGATTGTGAAGCGTGACTCGGAGCTTGGCCGGGTACATCAGGCCATAGCGTGCTTGTAGTTGTTGAAGCCTCGGCCGAAATTCCAGAAAGCGCTTTCGGCGGTCGACCGTGGGTTTAGCCAAGTCAGGATAGAAGGAGACCTTGTGGCTCTCAAACTCCATATGGCCCTTTGCCCGGGAGGCACTAAGAATTTGTTCCACATGTTGATATCTCAAAAGTCGAAAGATGATAGGCCGCGGGGTCTTCCTGTTGAGCGTTATGTTTGTGGGTACACGATGAGCGCGATCGATCTCCAATTCTTTGGTAAAGGTGATTTGGAGCAGGGAAGGGAGGATTTTACTTAAAAACTCCTTCATGTCTCCCAATTCCGCTCCCTCCGGTATGCCCACGAGTCGTAGGTTGTTGCGGCGCGCTCTATTATTGCCATCTTCCACTTCTTTCTGCAAGGCCCGCACCTGACGTTCAACTTTGTCAAGTTTGGACAGCCGGACCGCATGGGAGTCTAATATACTCTCCATTTTGTCCTGACGCGAAGAGAGCCCCTCTAGCCTGCCTTGCAGTACACCAAGATCTTCCCTCAGCGCTCGAAGTGCTTCACCGTTTGACTGCACGAGGTCCTTAACCCCTCTAATTTCTGCGAGGATTTCCTGCTGCATTTCGGGGCCCTCGCGCGAAGCCAGCCCCTTCTGCGGGGACGGGGGTTCAGTTTTGGAGCGTTTACCGTGAGAAGCCGCTGGAGAGCCAAATTCCAGGCGCGTGGGTTTGGTCCCCGCCATCTCACCAATGTGCCCCGGCAAGATCAGAGCAGAAATTCAAGTTTGTCCGGTGTTAATTCAGGATTCTGAGTAGGCCTCTCGGGAGCCTCAGCGTTATGCGACCATCCCGCTGGACATCGGGCTCCGCCCCCCTCCTCTGTCCCTTTTGATTGAGAGTTCCGACAAAAAAATAAGTTGGAATTATAGCCTTTCTGGATAGGTGCTTCGGGGTTCATTGTTGGAGTTACAGTCTAATTAAGACAGACAAGAATAAGGGCAGAATAGGGAAGCTGGATCTCCTAGCCCCAGAGTTCCTATAGAACGCCTTTGCATGACTTGCCTTGGAAGGACTTCTGGCTCCACAGGCCTCTCTCCCTCCTGCATCCTTCTAGGTTCTTAACCTCTCCCTATGAACCACGCCCTCCCAGCCCTGAACTCTGAGCTTCAGACTCTCTTAAAGGGGACTATTGATACTCCCTTTGGAGAGGGATGGGTAACATTCTATAGATCCCATCACAGGGAGATAGAGGAAAATGGCATCACAGCTGTCTTCAGTTGTAAATGAGAACTAAATTACTGTAATTTACTGCCCATTTCAGATATTAGTAAAATATCAGGAAAATTTTATCCCAGTTGTCATGTTTTCCCTTGCAACAGGGTTGCAGCATGCTCTAATCCTCGTATGGTAGTTTATTGAACATTTTTTATTTATTTTATTTTATTTATGCTTTTCTTCTATACCGCTTTTTCCCAAGATCAAAGGCGGTTTACAATTAACAAATAATGAACGTGGTTTTACATGGAACATCGTATTTTTCAAACTATGTACAATTAACTTTCATGAACAATAACATGGAACATATAGTTATAGAAATTCTATAACTATGAACATCGCACATGAACATCGCACTTGAATACCCTTAGGAATTATTCAACTTTTCTTCAGTAATGAAGCAGGTTCCTCTCATCAAATGAAAGCCAATGGGGATACATGAACATCTATGTAGCTTTATTTTTCTATTGGGAGTTGTTTGGATTAGTGCTGGCTTGCAAAAGTAGAAAATGCAGTAAAAGCTATTTTTAATCTAAAGCTCATGTGAGGTATTTAATGGTGTTAAAACTTGGGCATTGTGTAGTGCATTTCGTTTATTCTGTCTTTACATATTATTTCATGGATGTTATTTCTGGAAATAATCAAGTCAATATTCAGATCGGGCAGTCAGATTTTTTTTTAAATACGTACTAATTACAGCTTTTTTAAAAAAAGAATATTTCAGTATCACTGCATGGATATGTGGTTGCACTGAATGCATTAAAATATGATGATTTATTTATATGATTTTGTATACCACATAATTTCAAAATCAGCGCGGTTTACACAGAACAAGAATAAATGTTTTACATTGAACAAGCATCACAGATGGTGATGGTTATAAATGTATGTATCGTGGTGATATTCTGTCGCTATACCTATAACAGTGAGTTACTTTAGGACTAAGGGGCATGTTTACTAAACTGCGGTAATGTAGCAGCGGCTACATTAAGGCGTGTTATGTAACGTTAAGGCGTGTTAACGTAACGTAACATAACGTTAATGCGCCTTAACGTTACATAAGGCGCCTTAATGTTCCCAGCCGCAGTAAGTGCCGCAGAGGGTGGAGAGAGGGTGGAGAGAAGGGGTCAATGGACGGGGAGTGACCGGGGAGAGGCCCCTTCCACACTAACGTGGAGAAATTAAGGGCTGAATCCTAACGTAACTGAAAACCTGGCGTTAGCACACATTTGCAAGAGAGAGAAACCAGTTCTGTGTCAGCAATGTACAGCATAGCCAGGGAGCCCAAGAAAGGTGATAGTAGTGCTCAATTTGCAGCAACAGCATAGTGCCCTGGTATGAAAGGCCACTATGGTGATGGCGCAAATAGGGCATGGGGGCTGCAGGTGGGACATGCAGTGGGGGCTACTGGGGCACAGGGTGGACTAGGTGGTTGCCGAAGTGGCACATAGGAACGCAGAAAATGGAAACCAGCAAGACAGCAACTGACCAGGGTCAGACATGCCCATGAGTCTGTGTCCCACAGTGTCCCATCCAGGAGACATTACCCAGCAGGCACCCCAAGGGGCGCATAACATTGACAGGCAGTGCCGAGGGAAGCGTGGACATCTATGTAGGCACCACTACCCCAGAACAAACACCTTAGGCAGCCGCCTACCTGCCCCCTGGATGGCCTGAGATGGCACACCACCGGCACCGACAGCATATGGTCATGGCGGCATGGCATAGGGGGTGGGTGATTGTGCTGGAGGGAGCAGTGGCACCCGCCTGCAGTGGACCTAGGCTATGCCCTGTACCAGTACGTGGTGTGCAGTGCAACAGAAGAGGTCTGGCCGAGGAATGTAAGGGTAGCCCCAGGGACCACTATGCTGCTGTGGCAACAGTGTGGTGCCGTACACTCAGCCAGCATGTCCAAGAGCAGAGGGTCAGAGGTTCAGCTCCCATTTGTGGATCTTGCAGAGCATCTCCCCATAGTTTTAGCCCACAATGCAGCCACAACAACATAGGCAAACCCCAATGCAGTGGTGCACAGGGGTACGGACAACCACTTACAAGGGCTCCACTATCCACAGCTTCATGGAGTGTCAGGCTGTTGGCCCCAGCACAGAACTGCAGTTATCACCAGAGCACTACTACTACCCCCTGCAGAGATTAGCAATGTTGGCACTGTGATCAGGACCAGTGCAGCGGGTAGGGTTGTCAACCACCTCCATCTCTGCACAATGCTGAGATAGGTGTGGGAGTGTGCGTATGTCTCTCCGTTATTTTGTGTCTGCCAACACCTCACTGAGCCCACATTGCTCACACTGCTTCCAGCGTTAGCCTGCAAATGTGCATAATGAGGAGCAAGGTTTTGTGGGTATGGCCCAGACAGGGCGGATTGGCCGGGATGCATCTGCACAGGGTGGAGGGCAATGGCTGGGACACTGTAGTGCTCGACCACCACCTGCATGGACAGGGTGGCCACAGCATGTCACGCTGGGGGGGGGGGTCACTCTCACTCTGACCGACCAGTGACCATGGCATGTCTCTGTTCCCACATAGTGCCACACATTATTTGTTTCCAGAGATATCTGTGTGTTCTTGGTTTTGGGTCCCAATCATGGAGGTACCTGCTTGGTGTCTGTGCTGTGCATTCCACCTCTGGGAGCACAGGGTTCCCATGTGAGCATGCACTATGGACTGGTTAGTGGGCTGTCTGTAGTTTGCCTGTGCATGGTGGGAACACCTTGTAGAATGCTGCAGGTGCAGTCTGACTGTGCTGTCTGTTGATGAATGGCAGACTCTGGCATGGGGCAGTTGAGCCTTCTCCTGCCTACCCCAAGCATCATTTTTACTCTGCAATAGTCGCAGGTATGGCACTGGCCTTGGAGGGTTGTCATCCGCCAGCAGGACTGTGTTTTCTGGTACTGCAGCCATTCTCCAGGGTGCAGACACCTGTCCCCCACACCCTCATCTACAAAAGGGGTGATTTAGGCCCCTTGGGGTATATAGCACATACCACTTAGACCCATAGTGGCAATGCTACATAGCCCTCATGCGAGTCTAGACACCCTACTGCCCTGATAACAGGTTCCCATGGCAGCCAGACCTTAACACCTTTTACGCACTAATCTAGGTGGTGTCTGGTCCCACATATGACTGCAGAACACAGCTGGAACAGATGTACAACCTTTGGTTGCACTGCTGGGAACACCTGTCACACACTGGCAGTGCTGGGGATGTGTAGCAGGACCTATCTCTAGCACCACATGTACTGTGGACCTAGTGCTGGGCACCCATCCTATCCCTCAAGGTGAACATGGAACCTGCACAATGGCATGGTCTATAGCTACTCTATGCCAGTATTATGCACTGTCAGTCCGTCTTACCATGCTGCAGTACCGGGGAGGTGCAGACCCCATTTGGTGGTCAGCTGTAGGCCGCTGTTCTGCTTGTGCAATGCATCATGGGTGCTGGTGGAGTTACCTTATCCTGGCACACAGAGCAGACGGTTTGTGCAGTGACCTGCAGTCCTTCTTTACCCAGCCATTGCTGTGCAACAGGCCATAGAGAGTATAGCCTGCTGGTTAGTACACTGACATTCTAGGTGGAGGTCATGGGTTCATATTCCTCATTGTTCCCTCCGGTCCAAGGCAGATATTTTGCTTGCCTGTGATAGTCATATCTTTGCAGATCCGTGCTGCCAGCCCATAGTACCTTCACCACAGTTGTCATCAATCCCTATAAGGCATTATAAAGCTCCTAATTAGGCAGATTACGAGTACAAGGCACCTTATTAGGCACGTTAAGGCACATTACAAGGCACCTTATTATAAGGAACGTGCCTTATACTGTGCCTAATAAGGTGCCTTATAATATGCCTTATAACGCGCCTTATAACGTGCCTTATAACGCGGCTTGCCATAATGATGCCCCGTCCATGCCTTTATATGGGCATATGTACCCTTACCGTGGAACCTAACGCGAATGACATTACCGCAGTTTAGTAAACATGCCCCTAAATATCACTATACGTATGAAGGCACAGTATCCATTTTTGATATGATATCATGCACACTAAGGGGTATGTTTACTAAACTGCGGTAACGTTACAGACCGCGCGTTAGGTAACGTTAACGATCGTTAGGTAACGTTAACACGTGGCATGTAACGTTAACGCCCATTAATGTTACCTAACGAGCGTTAGCATTCCCGGCCGTGGTAAACACCGCAGAGGGTGGAGAGAGGGCGGAGATAAGGGGTCAATGGGCGGGGAGTGGGCAGGGAGAGGCTCCCTGCACACTAACGCGCTGAACTGAAGGGATGAATCCTACCGCGAATGAAAACCTGCCGTTAGATGCACATTTGCAGGAGAGGGAAACCATTTCAGTGTCAGCAATGTACAGCATAGGCAGGGAGCCCAAGAAATGTGATAGTAGTGTTCCATTTTCAGCAACAGCATAGTGCCCAAGTATGAAAGGCCACTATGGTGATGGTGCAAATGGGGCATAGGGGGCTGCAGGCAGGACATGTAGCGGGGGCAGATGGGGCACAGGGTGGACTAGGCGGGTGCCTAGGTGACACATAGGAACATAGAAACCTGAAATCGGCATGACAGCAGCTGACAAAGGCCAAATACAATCCACCTACATCTACCTGGTCCACCGATCTTACAGTTGCCAGGGCACTGACCTAACATACCCCCAGCCTACCCTCCCCCAAGCAGAAGGGACATACTATTGGTAGGCGGTGATGGGGGGATGTGAGGATGCTCATGTATGCCCCCTGCCCCAAACCCCGCTCCCTAGGCGACCACCTACCCACACAGTGGATGACCTGGGACTGCACACTACCAGCACCGACAGCATATGGTCATGTCAGCATGGCAGGGGTGTGTGTGCCCGTGCTGGAGGGGGCAGTGGCACCTGCCTGCAGTGGACCTAGGCCATGCCCTGTACCAGTACGTGGTGTGCAGTGCAACATAAAAGGTCTGGCTGAGGAAAAGTACAAGTAGCCCCAGGGACTACCCTGCAGCTGTGGCAATAGTGTGGTGCAGTACACCCAGCCAGTGTTTCCAGAAGCATAGGGTCACAGGTTCAACTCCCAGCTGTGGTTCCTGCAGAGCATGTCCTCATATTTTACCCTACAATGCAGATACAACAGCAACATGTGCAAAGCCCAAAGCAGCGGCGAACAGGGTTACAAACACCCACTCACACAGGCTCCACAATCCAAAGATGCATGGAGAGTCAGGCTGTTGGCCCCAGCATTGAGCTTCAGTTATCACCAGAGCACTACTACTACCTCCTGCACAGTTTAGCAATGTCGGCATTGTGATCAGGACCAGTGTGGTGGGCAGGGTTGCCAACCACCCCCATCTTTGCACAATGCTGCAATAGGAGTGTATGTGTGTGTATGTCTATCCATTGTTCTGTGGTTGCCCACCCCTCTCTGTGCCCAAAATGTCCCACTGTTACCAGTTTTAGCCTGAATATGTGCATAATGAGGAGCAAGGTGTTGTGGGTATGGCCCGGACAGGGCGTGTTGGCCAGGATGCATCTTCACAGGGTGTGAGGCAATGTCTGGGACACTGTAGTGCCCAACCACCGCCTGCATGGACAGGGTGGCCACAGCATGTCATGCTGGGAGGGCATCACTGTTCCCTCTAAGCTGTGCGCGTGTGCGCGCGCACACACCTTGCCGAGCGAGCGCACATACTTTATAACAGAGCGCACAAAAATTACGGTTCTGATTCAGATAGAAAACAACACAGACGTCTTAAAATTTAAAAGTTGTTGTGTATTTACGGTTTTCACAAGTTCTACAATATTTTCTAGTGCAATCAAAGTGGTGTGCATACTGTATTCTGATGTGTAGTCTAATTTTAAAGTACAGTATATAACTCTGAGTGTCGTTATGTGGCGCACAAAAATTTAACCTTCCTTCAAAAGCTGCACACAGCTGATATTTTATGCGCACACAGCCTTCAGAAAATTAGAGGGAACATTGGAGGGCACTCACTCTAACCGAGCAGTGACCATGGCATGTCTAGGTTCCCACATAGCGCTCTACACTATCTGCCTCCAGTGATACTTTCGTGATTCCAGTGCTGGGGCCCTAATTACTGAGATGCCTGCTTGGTGCATGTAGTTTTTTTGTGAGCCTGCACTATGGACTGGCTAGTGAACTGTCTGCAGTTAGGCTGTGCATGGTTGGAACATCTTTAAGGTGCAGTCTGACTGTACTGTCTGCTGGTGACTGGCAGACAGTGGTGTGAAGCTGTTGGGTTTTACCAGAGCCAACCCCAGCATTGCTGCTGGTCTGCCACAGCCACAGGTCTGGCTGTGGCTCACCATCCCTGGAGGGCTGTCTTATACCATCAGGATGGAGGTTGCTTCACAGGGACAGGGGCTGGGGCACCTGTCTCTTACCTACAAAAAGGGTGATGTCAGCCCTTTGGGGTATGTAATGTATACCACTTTGACCTATAAAGGCACTGCTACACAAACCTCAGGCAAGTCTGGAAACCGCTCTGCCCTGATAACAGGTGCCCATGTCAGCCAGACCCTAACACAGGGTACACACTAATCTGGGTGGTGTCTGATCCCATAGGGCCACATAAGAACATAAGATATGCCATACTGGGTCAGACCAAGGTCCATCAAGCCCAGTATCCTGTTTCCAACAGTGGCCAATCTAGGTCATACGTACCTAGCAGTTTCCCCAAAAGACCCATGTGACTGCAGGATAGAGATGGACACCAAATTATCTTTAGCTGCACTGCAAGGAACACCTGTCACACACTGGTAATAATGGGGATGTACAGCAGGGCCCATCTCTAGCACCACATGTACTGCGGACCTAGTGCTGGGCACCCATCCTATCCCTCAGGGGGAACACAGAGCCACAATTGCCAACATTTCCTCGGTACGTCTATCTGCATCTGTCAGCTGTGTAGAGTCCTGTCTGCCTATGCAGGCTGTCACTCCATGTCCTGCACTGCTACCCTTTCCTGTATTGCACCTCTTCATGCTTGCCTTGCCTGTGCCTGATCTGCATGGCACCGCCACTTCTCTGTCCACCCATCATTGTAACTATCCTGCCACCTCCACCTCCACTGGGGGACACGTATTCCCATCATCTGTCACCAACTGTCTTTCCAGTACTTTACATTGCCAACACCCTGTGCTGTGGTACAGTTGTCCCCTCCATGTTTGTCATCAGTATTGGCAGCCACATGGGTTGCCCACAGATATGTCAGGTCCAGCGACTCCCAGCTCTCCCTCCTTCACTCACCTATTCATTGCCTTTCCTGAGTGCTCTATCTAGTGTTAGGGCTACATCTGTCTCTGTTCCTCACAGGTCATGCATGTCATCCTGAGATACCTTGCAGCCCTTAGGGAACACTAACCTAGGGCACCGTAACCTTGTTAGGCCACCTTAACCTATTGTTCCTTAGCCCAGGGTGCCTTCTACGGTGCCTTTTCCAGGGGTACCTAATATGGCGCTTAGCCTAAGGAGCCCTATAGGGTGCCTTATGAGGCACCTTACAAGGCACCTTATAAGACACCTTGCAAGGCACCTTATAAGGCACCTTGTAACGTACCTTGTAACGCGCGTTAGTCTAAGGCACCTTGTAACGTGCGTTAGCTGATACAGCTTGCTGTAACAATGCACCGCCCATGCCTTTATATGGGCATCTGTACCTTTACCGCGGAACCTAACGCGAGTGACATTACCGCAATTTAGTAAACATACCCCTTATTGTACAATGTTTCTTGATAGCATTTATTAATGCATTTACACACAGTACATCCTGACAGCTCCTTGCATTTATGTGTATAACTATAAAGTATCCACCAGAGTAAATGTTTGAACTTTTATACAGAATGGATTAAAAACTGAGATCAGAATTGAGATGTCGAGGTCACAACATTTACAATTGTGCCAGTATTTTAGAAATGGCTCTGCTAAAGCTGGAGCTGTTTCTAAACTATGAATTAGGAGCAGCAAGGACACACAGGGATATATATTCATGTGCAGCGGGAGGAGCCATGTCACAAATGTACACATGAGAAAAATCAATGGAGGAATCCTGGCAACTTGCACATGTAAGTGCCGGTGTTTGCACATGCAGCTGGGCCATTTTGCAAACCTAGATGTGCAAATGCTTTTAAGTACAGGACACTTTATCTTGATCTCATTTCAATTTAGAGGGAGAAATAAACATGGGGAGGGGGGGGGGGGCGGAATTAAGACAGCTATTGCCCTTAACTCTTCCTGTAAGGAATGGCTAGAAGGAACTCTTTTTAAATACCTATTTGAGTCAGAGCAGGTGTAAATCCGGACATGTACAATTTGGGTTTCCACATGCATTCCCTATATGAAATGGGACTTGCATGTGTAGATTTTTGTCCAAACCCAAGACTTTCCCTCAACACATCCCTAAGCAATTTCAACATGATACTGACATCTGTGTATGAAATGGACCCTTTTTAAAATGGATACGAAGACTGGCAGTAATTCAGGTTATAAACCCCTTTAATAGATGACCCCTACGCGTTTCAGCCAGCGGCCTTCTTCATGGGGATAACATATGGGGGGACAAACCTCAAAAAAATATAATAAAATTTAAAACAAATAATAAATAATAAACATCAAATTTAAAACATTATACCATCAAAAGATCAAGCCATAAATAAATAAATACATAATATGATAAAAACTAAACATACAAAGTGTTTTGAACACCAATATGTACATTGTTGTCATAAAATAAGAGTAAAAATATAAATAGTAATAAAAAATGACACTAATGTAATAAAAGCATTCAATGAAACAACTATCAAGACAAGAACAATCAATAACTAATATATAAAAAGTAATATATAAAAACATACATAAATAGAATAAAACTATTATACTTAAAACTTATTATAAATGAACAAAAAGGATGAGGAGGATATAATATGAATCAAAAAGATAAATACTGGAAAAATAAAAAGAATAAAAACATGTAGATACCAATACCTTCAGACCAATCTTTCATATAAATAAAGACATTGACCTCTGGAATAAAATATAAATTGATGAGTGTAAAAATTAGTGCAAAAAATTATTGTATATGACTCTACTGTCTAAACTAAAAGGATAAAATCAACCACAGGACTAACACTGAAAAATAAAAAAACAGATAAAACTGAAAAGTTAAAAACCAGATAAAGGAGGAGCTCAATTATAAAAGGGACTTATGAAACAACTTTTAATATCAAATCTGATTGTCATAACCTAAATGTCATTAAGACCAGGAGGAAGGGGGGGGGGAAGAAAAGGGGGGAAGGGGGAAGGAGACCAACCAGAGGAAAGCAGGTAAGGGGAGGGTATTATCTAGCCGTATGTTTTTCTACTCATATCCATTTTGGTACACAAGTCTTTCATTTTTGCTCGTACATAATCAGTCCCAGAGTGTTTTATGCAGAACATTATCGATTTTCAATTTTAATGGTCTTAATGACATTTAGGTTATGACAATCTTCGTATCTGTTCCTGTGGCTTTTACAGATACTTTGGTGCTTTTTCTGTTTCCCTTTTTAAAATGGCCATTTACATCTGGATGCAATTTACACATGTATATGCCTGTAAATCGTGAATAAGTGTTCTAAAATAATCCCCATGATTAGGTTTTAATGCACATGCTCCACTCTGTTTTCACTCAGCTACTACATGGATATTGCTTAAGCAGTCAATGTGATTTTAGCTGGCACTTTCTGAATAGTGCCTTTGAAAATCGGTAGCTGGAAGAGTGGTATGTTTATCAGCTAACAGTAAACATATACTTCTTTTGAATACTAACCTGAATATGAATATGTCCTTCAAATCCCAGTTCATTTTATACATTTCTGAAATGTTTCTGTGATGATTATACAGTATTTTGATTCCATTCTGTATAAAAGTTCAAACATTTACTCTGTTGGGTACTTTATAGTTATATACATAAATGCAAGGAGCTGTCAGGATGCGCTGTGTATAAGTACACAAATAATGCTGACAAGAAACATTGTACAATTAGTGTGCACGATATGTTACCAGAAATGGACTCTGCCAGCATTTATGAGGTGCTTACAGAATTTGGGGGTATGTTTACTAAACCGTCTTAATGTTATCGGTGTTAGTTGCAGTCTTACTGTGACGAATGCCATATAAGGTAGTGGGCGTTCCGGTCTTAAGGTAGCATTTCGGGTTATAGCGTGATAAAGTCCGTTATCGTGCGATAGAGGGAGCCGTGGCACGTTAACGTGCATTAGCCTTAATTAGGTGCGCTGAGCTGCATTCACAGCAACAGAGGTGTAGCACACTGGTTAATGCATTGACTGCAGATACAGTGGTCATGAGTTTGATCCCTCAGTGGGCTCAGTTAAAAGTCTGTCTGAGGCAATCCCTTTTTCTGCTTGTAACAGTCAGACACATCCCAACAATTTGCGCTGCCAGCCAAAAAAGCCTCACTCCAGTGCCACAACCTAATGCATCTTTTAGGGTGCACCATAAGGCACATCATAAAGCACCACGTCATGCAAGGCAGGTCATAATGTGCCCCAGAGGGCGGCAGGAAAGGTTGGCACCCTACAAGGCAGCACATAAGGCGCCCCATAAGCTGGACAAACTGCGTAAGATGCCCCAGGGATGCCAAGGTGACACAGGAGATGGTGCCCAGGGGCACAAAGGTGCCCCAAAGTCACAAGCATGAAATGTATGGCTCAAACACAGATGTAACCATAACACTGCACAGAGCACCAAGGAAAGGCAATGAACAAGTGATGGAAGGAAGTAGATGATGGAGCTCATGGACCAGCAAAATCTGCGTGCAGCCCATGTGGCAGCAGGTAAAGTGGACAAACATATCGGGGTTAGCTATGCCAATTTACAGGGTGATGGTAATGTACAGTGCAACAATGACAGTGTGTGGCAGAGGATGGGGATACCTGTCCACCAGAGGAAGTAGAGGTGGCAGGATAAGTACAATGACAGGAGGACAGAGGAGAGTAGTGCCATGCAGAGCAGACACAGGAGAGGCAAGCATGAAGAGCTGCAATGCAGAAAAGTGTGCCAGTGCAGGACATGGGGTATCAGCCTGCACATTAGGGCAGGACGCCACACAGCTGGCACACACATATAGACGGACAGAAGGATGGATGGCAACACTGATGAGGGTATAATGTGGCGGCAGCACTGATCTGCACAGATATGACTGTTACACAAATGAAATGTAGTTGTGTAGGACAGCCATAAAAAGAAGGGGAACAGAGAGGAATCAAACCCACGACCTTTGCTACTGATGTCATTGCATTAACCATTGTGTTACATCACTGTGAGTGTTATCATACCAATGGCTGGCTACAGAAAGAGTGCACGTCACCATAAAACTGTCTGCTGTGGCTACCAGGATAGGATAGAACCAACAGTACCCATAATGCAATTCACATGCAGAACAGCAGTCTACATCTGCTCACCAGATGGGGTATGCACCTCTACAGCACGTCAGCTTGGTAGGGGGGAAGGACCGTGCATGTTACTGGCACAGAGTACCCACAGGCCATGCCACTGTGGGTGTTCTGTGCTCACCCTGAGGGTGAGGTGGAGTGGCCAACACCAGGTCCGCAGTACCCGGGTTGGTTGAGGTAGGCTGTGCTGCAGGTTTCCATCAGTGCCAGTGTGTGATAGGAATTTGTTAAAAACATCTTTAGGAAGTCTCTGTGTCCATTTGTAATTGCCAGTCATGTCTGGCCCTTGTGGACCATGATGCACACAACATAGCGCATATCCACTGTGCTTGCTATGGTCACCTGTTTAGGGAGAAGGGGTGGGTCAGAGCTCACATGGCAACCATGTACTTAGCAAACCGCCCTTTCTGAGTCAGGGTGGGGGACATGATCTGCCCCCAACAGACCCGCACTTTCACCCCTTTGCAAGGGGGGCAGTGGAGGTACATGAGGACAGGCTGTGGGACCAGCAACCCCAGTTCTGGTGGCAAACAGACAGCTCCTGAAGATCTGTACTTGGGACAGGGCCACTGGCAGATAGGTAGTGGGCCCAGTCAGCTCAGCTGCCCCCCACTACAACCTGACATTCACCAGCAGAGGGCAGTCAGTGTGCACCTGCTGCACCCTGCAAGGTGGTGCAGCCATACAGATGCTAACTGCACACAGTCTTCTAGCTAGTATATAGTGCATATTCCTGGAGAAACAGTGTGCACCCAAAACTGGGACATCAGCACACGCACCACACAGGTATGTCAGTAATTGGGACCCCCCCAAAAAAACTCCTAAAAATCACTTGAGAGAAAACATGTGTAGCACTGTGGGGGAACCTAGTCATGCTGTGGTCACTGCTCAGTCAGTGTGAGAGCGACCTCACAGCATGACATGCTGTGGCCACCCTGTCCGTGCAGGTGGTGGTCGGGCTCTACACTGTCTCAGCCATTGCCCTATACCCTGTGCAGATGCATCCTGCCTATGCCACCCTGTCCGGGCCATACCCACCGTACCTTGCTCCTCATTATGCACATTGGCAGGCTAACATTGGAAACAGTGCAAGCAATGTGAGCTGAGTAAGGTGTAGGCAGCCACAACACACTGGATAGACAGACACACACTCCCACACCTATGCCAGCATTGTGCAAATATAGCGGTTTGTGGCAGCCCTGGCTGCCACACCAGTCCTGGGCACAGTACTATGGTACTCAATACTGGGCACAGTACTATGGTACTCAATACTGTTAGGGTCACTCCCCGGGGTGGTAAACACTGTCAGAATCAATAACTGAAACACACTCCACAGATATCAGAAAGGTTGCTATGATGAATCTCTATCAACAAATTGTGTTTAACTTAGGATTTGTTAGCTGACATTAATTATAGCAACCTTTTGATATATGTGGAACGTGTTCCCAAGTTTAGGACGGCATTGCTAAGGAATGCAGGTGCCAGTATTGGGATTTGCTGCTCCGCGCAGGGCCCAACAGCCTGACTCTCCATGAGGCTTTGGATAGTGGAGCCTGTGGGTGTGGGTGTTTATGCCCCTGTTGGCCGCTGCTCTAGGGCAGAGGTTCCCAACTCCGGTCCTGGTGGGCCAAACACTGTTCAGGTTTTCATGCTGTCCCTAATGAATATGCATGAGATATATTTGCATACAATGGGGGCAGAGCATACTAATGCAGCAAAGGCATATTTATTAGGGACAGCATGAAACCTGAATGGTGTTTGGCCCTCCAGGACGGCAGTTGGGAAATTCTGCTCTAGGTATTGCACATATTTATGGTGTCTGTGCTCTGTAGGGTAAAATATAGGTGTTTCAGGCATGTTTATTTTATCTGCAACAAAGGTTCTGTCTTTATTACCACAGTTTAGTACTGGGTAAAATATGGGGACAGGGTTGGCAGGAGCCACTTGTGACCTTCTTCTCCTTAACACACTTGCTGTATGTACTGCACCACACTGTTGCCACAGGGATGGATCATTCCCTGGGGATACCATGACTGTTCGTCAGACAGACCCTGTCTGTTGTAGTGCACGGCACCCACCTAAACGGGGCTTTGCCATGGTCTGCTGTGGGCAGATGCCACTGCCCCCTCTGCCACCAGCACCCCTCCGCCACCATGCTGCCATTCCATTATGCCGGTGGTGCTGGTGGTGCGCAGTCCCAGGCCATCCAGTATGCCGGTAGGCAGCTGCCTATGGTGTGGGTTCTCGGGTAGGGGTGCCTACATGGACATGCATGCTTTGCCCCGGCACCGCCTGCCAATGTTATGTGCCCTTGGGGGTACCTGCTGGGTAATATCCCCTATGACATTGTGGGACACACACTGGTGCCCATGTTGGTCCCTCATCAGTTGCTGTCTTGCTGCTTTACAGTTTGGCATTCCTATGTGCCACCTAGGCATCTTTCTAGTCCACACTGTGCCCCAGCTGCACCACAGCATGTGCCGCCTGCAGCCCCCTGTATCCCATTTACAGCATCAGTACAGTTGCCCTTTCCTACGTGCCCACTCTGCTGTTGCTGCACATGAGCACGCCATAACAATCCTGCCCAATCTAAACGACAGAAACCCTGATCAGCGCTATTTCAATGTGGGATCATTCACTTTGTAGGGGGACAGAGCATAGACCCTTCCAAACATGATATCTTAATTTTTACGCTTTCTCAGTAGTGTTGCTTTATGTTTATCATTAATATCAGTATTGGCCAGCTTGGTTATTGGGATTTTAAATGTGGTTCTGGTCATTTTATATGTTTATTTGGCCTTTTTGGTTCCTGCACATGTATCACAACTATCACTTTTCTGGATTTCCCTGCCTTTGCTGCACATTGCTGACTTAAATGTTTTCTCTTTCCTGCACATGTGCCTAACGCGAGGGTTTCAATGGCGTTAGTGTTCAGACCCGGATTTCACATTTCACATTTCGCGTTAGTGTGCCTGGAGCCTCTCCCTGCCCACTCTCCACCCATTGACCCCTTCTCTCCACCCTCTGGGAAGCCTTACTCCACCCTTCAGACCCGGATTTCCAGCGTTAGTGTGCCTTAACGCCGCCACCCACAGGCTCCACTATCCAAAACCTCATGGAGAGTCAGGCTGTTGGGCCCTGCGCGCAGCAGCATCTCCCAATACTAGCACTTGAATACCTTAGCAATGCTGCTCTAAACTTGGGAATACGTTACACATATATTAAAAGGTTGCTATGATTAATGGCAGATAACAGTTCCTAAGTTAAGCACAATTTGCTGATAGAGCTGCATCATAGCAACCTTTCTGATATCTGTGGAGTGTGTTTCAATTTTGGTTTCTGACAGTGTTTACCACCCCTGGGAGTGACCCCAACAGTATTGCTTACCATAGCCATGTCTGCACTGTGCCCAGGACTGATGTGGTGGTCAGGGCTGCCAAAAGCCTCTATATTTGCGCAATGCTGGCATAGGTGTAGGAGTGTGTGTCTGTCTATCCAGTATGTTGTGGCTGCCTACACCTTACTCAGCCCACACTGCTTGCACTGTTTCCAGTGTTAGCCTGCCAATGTGCATAATGAGGAGCAAGGTACTGTGTGTATGGCCCGGACAGGGTGGCCTGGGCAGGATGCATCTGTACAGGGCATAGGGCAATGGCTGGGACATTGTAGTGCCCGACCACCACCTGCACGGAGAGGGTGGCCATAGCATGTCCTGCTGGGAGGTCACTCTTACCCTGACTGAGTAGTGACCACGGCATGGCCAGGTTCCCCCATAGTGCTATCCTAGTATTTTTTTTCCATGTGGTGATTATGGGTTTTCTTTTCTGGTGCCCAATCACTGACTTATCTGCTTGATGTGTGTGTGTGCTCATGTCCCATTTTTGGGTGCACACAGTTTATCCAAGAACATGCACTATGTACAAGCTAGCAGACTGTCTGCAGTTAGTATGTGTATTGCTAGAACACCTTGCAGGGTGCAGTGGCTGGAGAATGTCAGATAGTGGTGGGGGGCAGTTGAGCATTTCTAGGCCTACTGTCTGTCTGCCATTGCCTTAGGGAGGCGTACAGATCTGCATTGACTGCCCTGTAGGGTGCCCGGTCCCCTCTACTGCCACCATTGCAGGGCTGTAGAATGTGGATCTGTTGGTGGGAGATCCTGTCTCCCACCCTGAGTCCCAAAGAGTGGTGCTACATAATCCACTTAAGGGTCCAAACACCCCCTTTACTTAAATCATGTGACCATGGCACCCACACAGAACATGTACTATTCTGGGTGCATCATAGTCCACAAGGGCTAGGCATGACTGGGAAATACAGATGGACACAGGTGTGTCTGCAAGGACTACCTATCACACACTGGCACTGATGGTAACCTGCAGCATAGCCTATCTCAGCTAAGCCAGGTGCTGCAGACCTGGTGCTGGGTGCCCCACCTCGCCCTTAGGGTGAGCACAGTACCCGCACAATGTGATGGTCTGTAGCTACTCTGTGCCAGTAACACACAGGGTCAGTTCCTTCTACCAGGCCGAGGTGCTGTGGGGGCGCATACCCCATCTTGTGATCATCTGTAGACTGGTGATCTGCATGTGCAGTGCATCATGGGTACGGGTGGGTTAACCCTATCCTGGTAAGCACAGCAGACAATTTGTGTGGTGACCTGAAGTCCTTCTGTAGCCAGCCAGGGGTTTGTTAGTAGCTATAGAGATGTAGTCCACTGGTTATTTCACTGACTGTGGAGGCAGAGATCATGGGTTTGATCCCACAGTGGTGTTATTTGATAGAGCTGTCTGAGGCATTTCCTTTTTTAATTTAAATTAGTGCTGCCAGCAAAAACACCCTCACAGTGCTGTAACCTTAAGGTGCCTCATAAGATGCCCTATAAAGCACCCTATACGGCGCCTTATAAGGCGCCATATAGGGAACATTATAAGGTGCCTTGGCGGACAGTGCACTTTATAATTTGCCCTCTGGAGTGCCTTTTAGGGCGCCTTATGCGGCACCTTAGGTTACGGCACTGTGAGGATGTGTTTGCTGGCAGCACTAATTTAAATTAAAAAAGAAAATGCCTCAGACAGCACTGATTTAAAGTAAAGGGTAATCACCTCAGACAGCCTTACTCATTAAGCCCACTGGGGGATCAAACTCATGACCCCTGTTTCAGCAGTCACTGCATTAACCAGTGTGCTACACCACTATTGCTATGATTGCAGGTCAGCACGCGAAGTTAAGGTTAACACGCGGTAATGTGCGCGGCTTCCTCTATCGCGTGATAATGGACATGGTGCGCTTTATCGCGCGATAACCAGCGATTGCTACCTTAAGACCGGAACGCCCACTCCTTATATGGCATCCTTCACATTATCGCTGCAACTAGCACCGGAAACATTAAGACGGTTTAGTAAAGATACCCCATAGACTGCTTCCTGTTCCATATCTAGGCAGTTTACAATACATAAAAAACATAATACAACATTTCAAAACAAACTTAAAATCAACACAAAACAGTAAAATAACTGCAATTACAAATAGATGTGCTTTGTTTAGTGATGAAGAGGGTAGAATTCCACAGCTGTCTACAATAGATAGAATCCTAGTGTGGGGTGTCTACTTCTTCACTAATGAACAAGACAGAATGGACAACAAGCCCTGCTGACTAGAGCACAATGTTCTAGGAGAAGTATCTGCTGGGAATTAAACCATGAAACCAGAGGCAGATGACTGAGAACTGGAGCCACTGAGACCACTTGGTTATAGACTCAAGTCCAGGAAATATGACTACTAATGGCAGAAGGATTTGACCACTCCCCACAAAGTATTTATTTTATGTATTTATGTATTTATTTATTTATTTAACGTCTCTTCTATACTGCGCTATTCACATCAGTGTGGTGTACATTTAACAGAACCTTATACAATGCAGTCAGGGCTGCATTATATTTACAGAGAACAGGGACTATAACTTGGACATAACTAGGGTAACTTTCTACAAATTATTTACACTAATAAATATACTATACACCTGAAATCTACTTAGGGTTGCACCAGTGCGGCTAGTTGCCCTCTAGTGTGCTGGGTGTGCTATTGGGAGAGTCGTGGTGATTAGTGGGAGTGTTTGCAGGTAGATCTTTAAGACTGATCTCTGGGTAGTGCCGTATGAATAGGTGGTGCTTCAGAGCCTTCCTGAATTGGGCCAGGTTGGTGATTGCTCGAATGGGTGTGGGGAGGGCATTCCAACATCTGAGTGCATAGAGCATGAAGGCCCTATTAGATGTTGCCTGGGTGCATTTCGTTGTTTCCTTTGGAATTATCAGTGTATTGACAGCTGTGGATCTTCTGAGTCTGTTCGGGGGTGTGAGGTGGATTAGCTCGGTGATAGAGGTGGAGGGTTGATTGTTTATGGCCTTAAAGGTCATTACTAGGATCTTGTAACGTAGTCTACCATGGATTGGTAACCAGTGGAGTCTCTTCAGGATAGGTATAATGTGGTCCACTCTTGATATTCCGTATAGAACTCTAGTGGCTGCATTGATTGCAAGCTGGAGTGGGTTTAGTGATGCTTGAGGGAGTCCGTACAGGATTGCATTGGTGTAATCAAAATGTGGGGTTACTAGGGCTTGATAGATTGTTCGAAAGTCGTTGGGGTCCAATAGAGGTTGTAGATGCTGTACTGTACGTATTTTATGGTATATTTTCTTGACTGTGTTTCTTATGTGGGTTTTCATGTCCAGCCGTTGGTCCAAAGTCACACCTAGATAACGGATTGTGGATTTGGTTATCAGCTCGGCGTTCTTCTTAAGGAGGGTGGAGGGGTGAATCCTTGGTTCCTCATGATGAAGAAGACGTCTGTCTTGTTATGGTTTATTCGGAGGTTTTGCGTATGGAGCCAGTCAGCAACTGCGTTGAAGCAGCTTGTTAGAGGGGACAGCTCTGGCTGGTCTGTTGCAAATGGCATGTATAGTAGAACGTCATCTGCATATACCAGGCAGGAAACGTTAAATGAGCGGATCAGGGCGCAGATGGGTTGCATGTATATGTTGAACATCAATGCTGATAGCGAGGATCCCTGAGGCACACCTTGTTTTTGTAGGAACGGTTCCGAGCTTGTGGTGCCAGTTCTCACGTGCTGCCATCTGTTGTACAGGTAGGATTTTGCACCAGCTTAGAGCTGTGTCCTGTATTCCCTTTTCCTCGAGAAGTCCCAGGAGTATCTTGTAGCTTACAGAGTCAAAAGCCGCTGCGATATCCATGAAGATAAGGGCAGATCCTTGTCGAATGTTGTCAATTCCCGAGATTATGGTATTTAAGAGGGTGGTGAGGAGTGTTTCTACGCCATGTGCCTCCCTGAATCCGTGTTGAGAAGGGTCCAAAGGGGTATCAATCTCAATGTGTTGTTGAATTTGTCGTTGGACTACCTTTTCAATTATCTTGGCGAGAAGTGGGATGCTTGAAATTCGTCTAAAGGACTCGACCTTTAGAGGGTCCAGTTTGTTGTTTTTCAGCAGCGGCCTGATGGAGGTATGCTTCAACCTTTGTGGGAAGGCTCCCGTTGAGAATGACTGCTCCATGATTTTATTCAGGAACTGGCTGACATCGCAGCGTAGTTCTCTTATCCAGAACGCTGGACAGGGGTCATTTGGTGCAGTAGTTAATGGAGGCGATGGTGTCCTCAATCTCTCTCTTTGATATGGTGGTGAATTTGGTCAGTGGCGTTGGGTTGGTCGGCTTGTGTAGCAGAGTATGGCTTGTGGGACTTGAGGTCTTGTCAGTCTGGAGCATTTTTGATGCTCCAGACTGGAGCAAGTAGCCTCTGGATCAGCAAGAGGTATGTCTTATGGCCCACCATGTATAAGGAAGCCCAGCCAGATGCTCTTAAGAACATAAGAAAGGTCATACTGGGCCAGACCAAGGTCCATCAAGCCCAGTATCCTGTTTCCAACAGTGGCCAATCCAGGTCACAAGTACCTGGCAGGTTCCCAAAAAGACACATAGGTTTTACAATGTTTGTCCCGGGACAAGCAGTAGATTTCCTGAATCCTCTTTAATGTTTATGTACCTTTCCTCCAGGAACTTGTCCAAATCTTTTTTAAACCCAGCTACACTAACAGCTTTTAATACATCCTCCAGTAACGAATTCCAGTTGAGTGAAAAAATATTTTCTCTTATTAGTCTTAAATGGGCTACATTGTAGCTTCATTGCATGTCCACTACTCTTTCTACTTTTTGATGGAGTAAACAACCAATTTACATTTATCCCTTCTACTCCATTCATTAATGTATAGACCCCTATCATATATCTTCCTTCATCCATCTCTTCCAAGTTGAAAAGCCCTAACCTTTTAAGCCTTTCCTGATAGGAGCATCATTCCATCCTCTTTACCATTTGCAACTTCTCCTTTTAATTTTTTCTTAACTATTTTCCTCATTTTATCATAGTCTCCCTTTTGAAATTTGAAAAGTAGTACTGTGGATTTCCTTGCTGTCCTGCTTCCATTTATTAAATCAAATGCGATCATGCTATCATTCTATGCTATGATCACTATTGCCAAGTGGTCCCAACACCCTTTAGCATTTCATCATCTGTCTGTTCATTCTGGCCAGGCGGTCGGTAGTAAACCCCAAGTGCCATCGCCTTCCCCTTTTTACATGGGATTTCTATGTATAGAGATTATGCAGTGTATTTTGTTTCCTGCAAAATTGTAATCCTATGTGACTCAATGCCCTTTCTAACATAGAGTGCAGCCCCTCTACCAATTTGATTTACCAATTTGTACCCAGGTATCTAAGTGTCCCATTGGTTGTCCTTCTTCCACCAAATCTCAGAGATGCCAATCATATCTAACCTTTCATTTAGTGCTATATATTCTAGCTTTCCCATCTTATTTTTTAGACATCCAGCATTTCTGTACAGGCATTTTAGAGGCTGTATTTTATTCATATTAATCTGGTTATGAGTTGATAGAGGTAATTTGGAATCTTTTATCTCTGAATGGAAGGGCACCTGGGTTACTTTTATCTTTATTGGAACTTCTCTGTCAGGATGCCTTAACTTTCCTCTTTTGCTAATATCCTGTACGTTCAGGCGATGGGAATCGGGTCCTGGCCTGCACATACAGGCCTAAATGTGATTCTGATCCCATGGGGGCTAGACGTGCCCCACAGGATCAGAATCGTGTCTATCTCTGTGCGTCCAGTTCTTAACGGATGCACAGAGGCCGGGACGCACAGTACGGAATGTGCCTCAAAGTGTTTAGAAATTAAAAACATAAAACATAAGCCCTAACAGTTTAAACTAGTCCACATCCAAGGTTAGGTCAGAATGGCATCAAACACAAGGACTCTGAGGAACACTCCTTAAGCCTTGCAAGTCATGCAGGATGAAATTCAAGATCTTCAGAGGGTGATATCTCTCCAGCCCTCTGGACTAGAGCAATATCAATGAGCTACCCTGCCCCCTGAATTGCATACACCCTTGCCAGAGAAGCTTGATAGCACCAAGGAGGGTTTCGTACACCAGTGCAAGCTGTGCTTCCAACTTCATCTGTAAATGTTCCTGTCTGACTCTCTCAAAGTAAGCTTTACCATCAGCTTATTCACTAGAAAGCCCTGGCATGGGTGGCTCGCTTATTAGAACAGAATAGTACTGTTCTGGACAACCTAGAATACTTTCTGGTTGCTTTTGGAGAACCAGACTCAGTTCAGATGGAGGAAAATAATATGATGACTCTCTGTAAGGTTGACGGAGAGTAACAGAGTATGCTACAGCGTTCTGAAACTGAGCCAGTGATCTCAACTGGAATGTACCGGTCTTCCATGCCCATTTCAGAAAGGGCTTTGATGCTCCACTTAAAGATGAGTTGGCCTGGCTGGATCTGCCGGCTCCCCTGGATGAGTTCATCATGCTGTGTGCTTGCTTAAAAAGGCACTTATCCGAACAGTTCTTGGAGAGACATGCCGAGAGGATCAAAATGAAATGCAAAATTGTACTGCCCAACTTACAACCTCTGCCCGAGGAGCTCATGGTAATGAGTCCCATGAGGAAGCACCTGTCCGTAGAGGAAAAAGAGACAATGCTGGAAAGGTCTCTGCCTCTATTGTGGCCTGCCTGGGCATATATGAAATACTTGCAGGAGCAGGGCTCAGAACCATGGGCAGTTCTATGGAGTAGACAACCAGGAGCAAGTACTGTATAAACCAACACCCTAAGACTAAATTTTATGTGGGTACCCAAATTGCTCATATGATCACACCAAATGGCCTTCCTTGGAAAGACAAGGGATGTCCTGCATATGTCATGACTGACTCTGTAGTCTCAGTATGCTTCATGGACCTGACCTTTACTCAGCAGCATCAAGTCCAGTATGTGAGAAAAAGGTGAGTGTAGCAATAGAAACTATTGACGGCTCACCTCTGTTTTCAGGGTTCATAATTCTACTACTGCTACTGCTTAACATTTGTATAGACCAAATCTCTCATAGTGTCTATAATTCAGGATCATCAGGATCACTATTCAGCTTGATTCATGCACCACATTTTATCATAATCCTGGAGATACCCTGGCTTTAGTGGCATGAACCCCATATCCAGTGGAGAACTTGCCATATCACCTTTTATTCTATGTTTTTCCAGGAAAGAGGATGACCCAGAAGATACTGCCATGGAAATCCAGGATGTGCAGCAATGCAGAAGGAAACTGGGCAACTACTAGAGAAATACCTGTAGTATCAAGAAGTGCTTGATAAAGGGACCACAAACACGTCATCCCCAGTAGACTTACAGCCGAAAGAATAGTTCCATTTATTGGAATTTATTCCCTCTGGAAGTCAGAAATCAAGGTTCTAATTGACTATCTGGAAGAGAAAAAGGGAGTATCAAAGAGAATCTAACAAAGGGATTCATCAGGCCTTTGTCTTTTCCATTGGGAGCCCAAATTTTCTTTGCACCTAAGAAAGATGGCTCCCTTCTACCATTTATAGATTATTGAGCATTCAGTGCCATGACCATCCAGAATCAGTACCCACTTCCACTCATTAATGAACTGCTACTACTACTACTACGTCTTATTTATATAGCACTATTAGGCATACACAGCATTGTATAAGTACATAAAAAGAGACAGTCCCTGCGTCACCGAGCTTACAATCTGCTAAGGCAGACAAAGAGAACAACCAGGGACAAGGAAATTCCTGGGGAAGTGATTAAAACACAAATGGATGAACCACTGGAACTCCTCCAGGTGGCCTAATTTTTCTCCAAGCTTGACCATTGTGGGCCTATAACTTTATTCATATATGAAAGGGAGGTGAATGGAAAACAGCCTTTCATATTTGGTATGGGCATTTTGAATATTTAGTGATGCCCTTTAGCTTAGAAAATGCTCCTGCTATATTCTATATCTAGACAGCATTGTGATACTCTGAGAAACCTGCTGATCATGATCACCAAGTTTGTCAAGTTAGAGTGTTTACAAAAACATAGGATATATGCCAAGCTAGAGAAATGTGAATTATCGACAAGCAATCTATAGAATTTCTTGGATATATTATTTCCACCGGTGGCATTCAGGTGGACCCCTGAAAGATGTTGGTGAAGACAGAATAGCCGGTCCCAAAAGATATTAAAAGGAATCTAATGATCTCTAGTGATTTCTACCTATGATTTATCTAAGGTTTCTCTAGAGTGACTGAAGGGTAACCTGTTCAAATGAGGCTAAGAGCAATAGGAAGCGACTGATAGTTCAAGCCAGTGTTCACATTTGTCCCAATCTTAATACATCCTGACCTAAAATAGCACATATGCATTTGATACTGCTCTGTCCACAAAAAGCACATGTACTGTCTCGCAGGAAACCACAAAACACACGGGAGTGAGAAAGTAAACGTAGCCCTTTATTCACTGACCCCTATATGACTGCGCTTCAGCGTAGCCTTCATCAGGCGGTATCTCAAAGAGAACAAAAGTACATAATTCAATAATCACATTAAAACTTATAGCTAAAAAAACAAAAACAAATAAAATAATAGATTAAAGCCAAAGAATGCAAATAACTGGATAAGATGAATAAATACGAAATCAAACAGTGCAAGTCACTGTAAACAGACAGTATAGCCATTCAGATAAAACAGTGCAAGAAAACAATATAAGAAATGCAGGACAGGCGAAACCAAGTCAAAATAAGGGAAAAGAAGTGTTGGGTGCAATAAACTTTATGCCCACAATGAGAGACCAAGCACCACTAGTGTCTGAAAACCTAAGGAGGGTGGGGCAACATACAAACCTATCCATAGTGATTTGGACATGTTAAATTCATACAAATGGACAAACAATTTTATAAAAATGCAATTCTCTGTAAAAATAAAAATAATAATAATCCAGTGAGTAAAAAAAAATAGTAAAAGAAGCACATAGGTAAAAATGACAAGACTAATCAAATATTATGTAGCCCAGAGAAAAAAACAGTGACATACATCAGTAAAAATGTGAGAATAGGGCAGAAAGCTCATTTAAAATAAATCAGACTAAATAATTCAACTTTAAGCTCATATAAGCAAAATTGTAAAACAATATGTAATTAAGCAATTGGGAATACCAGCAATATGTAATGTAAACTCAAAAAACAGTAAAATGTAGTTAAAAATGAATCTTTAGAAGATGAACTAATCCAAAATCTTCTCTATGTTAAACGTTACAACAGATATCTGATATATATTGATGTACAAATGTACAACAGGTAAAAAAATATATAGGTTATGTGCAGTGTAGACGCTTGAACTATACAGGTCCTATACTATAGTGTAGCATGCAGCTAGACAGTCAGGGGACCACAGATACGACTGAAGTTCCAAAACCATATCAAGGAGCACAGAACACCAAATGTCAGGAAGGAGCTTGTAGCATACAATGTGGCCACTTAGAATTCCAAGGAGCTCATCAAAAGTATATCATCCAACCAGGAGAACAGTCAGAAGTCCGCAAACAGGACTAGATTTAAAAACTCCAATTAAAAAGCATGGAGCGCCAAAACGTCAAAAGAAAAGCGTATAGCATAATATATGAAACAAGAAATTTATACATATCAGTAAGATATGTAAACATAAAGGGGGTTATTCTGAGCTACAAATGGCGGGGATAGATGGCCCGATGGGACATCCATCGCCACTATTCGTGGCTTCTCCTGCCCCTCAATAACTTCCCTGCTGGTTGTGTGTGGAAGTTAGATGGGGGCGGGGAATGGGCAGCCCGGGGGCAGAGAGTGAGCGGGTAGTGGGCAGTTGCCGGCCCTGAATGTACAGGGCCGATTCTAATGTCAGCCCTGTATGTTCGGGGCCGGCAAAATGTCCTGGGAAGTTATTCCACCTCCAGATGTCTCACAGGTGGATTGGGGAGGCCACCTGCAAGGCCTCTCTACCCAGGGTACCTGGACTCCACAGGAGACCTATCTACACATCAACCTCCTGGAACTCAGAGCAATCTTCCTTGCTCTTCGAGTATTCCACACTCAGCTCAACTACAAGACAGTCCTAGTTCAAACGGACAATCAGGAAGCCATGTTCTATGTGAACAAGCAGGCAGAACAGGCTCTCTGTCGCTCTGCAACGAAGCATTGCAACTATGGGCCCTCGCCAGAGAGCATCAGATTCATCTCCTTGCGGTGTATCTTCCAGGCATTCAAAACTCTTGGGCAGACAGACTCAGTCGAGTTCTGCTTCTAAACGAATGGTCTCTCCATGCAGACCAGGTGGCCAAAATTTTTCAAATTTGGGGAACCCTGGACATAGACCTTTTTGCAAGTCCGTTGAATGCCAAACTTCCCCGGTTCTGTTCCAGAATTCCAGCTCAGGGTTGTCAGGCCAGGGATGCTTTCCTCCTCCATTGCAGCCAAGACTTCCTGTATGCCTTTCCACCCATTCCCCTAATTCCCAAAACCCTGTTCAAGCTTCAGAGAGACAGAGGTCATATAATTCTAATAGCTCCACATTGGCCACGGCAAATGTGGTACCCTCTGCTCCTACATCTCTCTCAAGCTCCGCCTTTGGAGTTAGGATCTGCTCCAGATCTCCTTTCCCAGGAGGACGGGATGCTGTGGCATCCCAATCCCCAGTCTCTCCATCTCAGGGCCTGGTTGCTGAAAGCCTAGAACTTCATGGTCTTAACCTTTCTCAGTAGGTAAAGGATATCCTTTATGCTTCCAGAAAATCTTCCACAAGACGCTCTTATGCTTTCAAGTGGAAAGGGTTTACCATATGGTGCTCGCAGAAGGGTCTTGACCCTCTTGCAATACCTCTGGAATCATTACTGGAGTATCTCCTTCATTTGTCTAATACAGGGCTTAAGACCAATTCAGTAAGAGTTCATTTGAGTGCTGTTGCAGCTTCTTTCAAGCCTCTAAATGGACAACCTATTTCCTCTCATCCTCTCATAACGAGCTTTATGGGAGGCCATTTTTTAGCTAAGCCTCCCATTAAGCCACCACCGGTGGCATGGGACTTAAATCTGGTTCTTGGGTAGCTCATGAAGCTGCCTTTTGAACCATTAGCTACTACCTCTTTGAAATTCCTTTCCTGGAAGGTCATCTTTCTTATTGCAATCACATCAGCACGTCGCATCAGTGAATTGCAAGCGTTGGTGGCTGATCCTCCTTATACAAGGTTCCATCATGATAAGGTAGTCCTTAGGACTCATCCACACTTTATGCCAAAGGTGGTATCACCTTTTCATTTAAACCAAGCGGTTTACCTTCCTGTATTTTTCCCAAGGCCTCACGCCTCAAATGCAGAAAGAAATCTTCATACTTTGGACTGTAAAAGGGCTTTGGCCTTTTACTTGCAAAGGTCACAGCAACATATAAAGTCCTCTCAACTCTTTGTTGCTTTTGATCCTGGTCATTTGGGACTTCCAGTCTCCAAAAGAACACTGTCCAGCTGGATTGCACAGTGTATTTCTTTTGCCTATGAGAGTAAGAACCTTCCTCTTGAAGGCCATGTCACAGCTCACAATGTGAGAGCCATGGCAGCCTCAATGGCTTATCTTCACTCTGTGTCTATTGATGACATCTGTCGAGCAGCTACTTGGGCCTCGGTTCATACCTTCACAGCCCATTACTGCTTAGACAAGGACTCCCGCCGGGATGCCTTGTTTGGTCAGGGTGTTCTTCAACACCTGTTCCATACTTAATCAACTCCTACCCACCATCCCTGGTAGGATGCAATAGATTCATGGGGGGAAGTGGAGCCCTTTCTCAAGGGCACACAATTTCTGGGGTTTCTCCCTGGCATCTGCAGCTAGGGAGTCTCCATATGTGAAGACTACATTCCTGCCTGTTCCTGGAGATAGCATAGTTACTCACCTATAACAGGTGATCTCCGGGAACAGCAGAAATTTAGTCTTCACAACCCACCCACTTCCCCTAGGAGTTGTATCTCTCTCTTTCTCTCTTTCCCTCTTCTTTGTCTCAGCTTTAAACTCAACTGGAGAGGGACAGTTGGGAAAGTGAGAAGGCAGCACGTAGGCACTGTGGGATGCTCCCAAAAGCTTTCCTATTGGACGCTGGAGAGCGTTCCCGTGCAGGCTCCATCGGTACCGATGATACCCATATGTGAAGACTAAATTCCTGCTGTTCCCGGAGATCACCTGTTACAGGTGAGTAACTATGCTATATGTGAAATCCAGAAAGTATAAAGCACTTGCTTGAAACTATCGGAGGCACATGGATCCAGAGTTCAGCACAGATCGAATAGAACGCCGACCTCTGAACCCTTAAAATAACCAAAACACCGTCAAAAGGTCTGCGGTCCAATCAAATAAACCAAATTGCCTTGAATTGATATAAAATAACAATTCAACCGGCATGCCTAACAAATGGTATTAATGATAAGTACTGACAAATGAAAAAAAAGGGGAAATAAAATATACCAATATACCAACAAAAGTATGACCGCTGCAGAAACAATGTCTGAATTAGATATATGAATGAAGGGAATCGCAGCATACCAAAGTTAAGCACCATGATAGCAATAGATGTTCCCATGGGAATAAGAAGATCAAATAAAATGCGTATTGAGTAATATATTCAAATGAATAACTGTGAACATACCACTTGAGAAATAGTGGCAACAAAACCAATAAATTATCTAGACAAAAAGTGTCAGGGCAGAAGAAAAAACAAGCCCTGTATTACAGGAGGATGCCTCAGAGATCACTTAAGGTCAAACTACATTCAGAACAAAAAAGTATTTCAAAGAAAGGGGGAGATCTAACAGAATAGCAAAGCATGTATACTCTAAGAATAAAAAGATCATCAGAGAGCAGTTCGCATCTCAATATGGCACCACAGTTCCAATTACTCTGGCCCAGATCCAAAGTATATACTCCATCCAATCCAGAATGGTATTAATCCAAAATAAATGTATGTAAATATCAAAATGGAAGAACACTTCTGGCAAATATTTGAATGCTAGCAATCTTTTCCAAACTATAGTGAATACAAGACTAAAGCATAGGCTGATACTGCTCCTATCACAGAAATGATTGGAATAGCCATAAAAACAGAGTCTCAATGGATAAACTGTTGATTGGAAAACAAATATAATACAGAACTAGCATCAAAATTGCCTGTTCAAACTAATCTATAGTCATGTATCTTAAATGAATAAGAAAAGGAAAAAGGGAGGGAGAGAGGGAGGAAAAAAGGGAAGGGTGAGAGGGGGAGAGAAAAGGGAAGAGGGAAGGAGGGGGAAGGAAAGGAGGGGAGAGGGGAGGGGAAAGAGGGGAAGGAGAGGGAACTAAAGGCAAGGGGGAAAAGAAAGGGGGGAATGGGAAGAAGGAGGGGAGGGGGAACGAGGGGAAAGGAAAGGGGGTGAGGGAAAGAGGGAAGGGGGAAAGGAGGGAGGGGAAGGGAAGGGAAGGGAAAAGGCGAAGAAAGAATAATAGTCACATAAACTATGACAAGTCATGTGGCCAACACAAAAGTTGAAAACAAAATGAGAAAAAATAAATGGTGATAAAAGTAAATATACAAAAGACACCGAATCCATACAGTCCTAATCACCTAAAAATACACTGAGGATTTGATCTGCATTTAAGCCATTAGGGACCATTATATTAAATTAAAATATATAATGTTGTTCTCTAAAGGAAAAAAAAGTACTGTATTTATTTATTTATTTATTTATTTATCTATTTCTTCTATACCGCCCCTTCCAGAGATCAGGGGCGGTTTACATGGAACAATTGCATACATTTGCATAACATTACATAGAACAAGAACTTCTTAACTTTTTACATATAACAGAACAGTAAATTGTCAGAACTATTTACAGGGTGTATACTTTTGTGTACTGCTGAATTTACAGGGGAATGTCAGCGAGCTGACATTGCTATTTATAGAAATTATTTACAAGAATACATGATTCGCTATTCAGGTGTGTGTGTGTGTATGTATGTGTGAGTGTGTGTGTGTATAAGTGTGCGTGTGTTTGTGTGTGTATGTGAGTGGGTTTGTGTGTAGAGTTTAGTAGGTGGTAAGGAAAGGTAGACTGATAGGCCATATGGTCTTTATCTGCCATCATGGTTCTATGTTTCTATGATGATGAGATCAAACAAAAAATAAGAAAACTTTTCCAGATGGAAAAGATTATGGCACAACGACCAATAGGTCTGTGCACACCAAAAGGTTTTTTGCTTGTGTTCGTTAGTATACATCTGTCCAGATAGTCTTTGGGAGCCGAACTGTTCGTGCATTCGTCCCCATTAAAGTCTTTGGGGGAAGCTATAACAGTGAGGCTCACTATCTATTTTCAATGAAACCTGCTTAAAACTAGATAGCAGGCATCTTTAATAGCAATACAAGCCATCAAGAGTATTGAAAACATTCCAGGGCAACAGAAAAGGGGCAAAAAATGTGCACAGTGGCAGGATGAGTACCAGAAGCCAACAGCAGAAGGGTAAAATGGTACAAAGAGCAGAATGAACACCTCAAGATAGCTGTAGAGAGAAAGCAGCAGCACAGCAGGTGGATGCACACTGGGATAAAATGACAAGACGGCCAGCATGGTACACAGATCATCTGCAAGGCCCTAAAATACTCCAAGAGGACAGCACAATACCTTGAACAGCTGCAAAGCCCTAAAATAATCAAAGAGGACAAGTCTTGGAGACCCTAAAACATGTCAGAAGAATCAACAGAGCACCTCAGTTGTCTATAAGGCCCTAAAACACACCCATGGGGACCAGCCAACACACAGATTAGCACCCAAATCAGCTGCAAGATCCTAAAACACCTGAGGAGAGACTACACAACAGCAAAAGAGGAGGCATGAGCCCAGGCCACAGGAGTGCGGTGAGTTCAATTAAGCTGTGTACCCACAAATTAGAGTCCTGGCACCAAGGACTTTAGTCCTAGCATAGGAACCTTAAGTACAGAAGAAGGGGAGGAAGAAGTATTCATGGGCGGTCTAGATAAGGGATGAGTGCCATCATCCCAAATGTGCTGCATCAAATATTGGTCCTGGGGTTGCCTGCCTGGCCTGGTCTGGCATAGACCCTGTACTAACTATGACCCTGTCTCTCCACTCTTCAATGGACTTTGGAGAGGGAGTATGTGTTTGCCCAGCTAATGCTCCTATCAGACTGGATTCCCAGCTCTTGGGGTCAGAGACTGCTTGCCCTTTTAGTGCCTGTACCACCAACTAAGCCTCCACTGCCCTGAAGTACCGTCACCTCAAGTGACTTATCAGATACTTATTTAACTGGATTCTATGAGCGTGGGATGGAATAGATATATACAGGAAGGTATACTTCCTTCCCAACCCACGGCTGCTCTTACAGACAATAGGTGCGAAAGAATGCTACAAAATAATTGATGTATCTTCTGGTTGTGTAGATCATAATTAAATATACTAAACTTCCCTTCCCTATTTCAACTTCCTGCTTTAGAAGTGTTGTAGAAATAATTTTTTGGCGTTAACGCACAGTGCACACTTTCCATCAATGCCCTGGACAGTAAGCAATTGTCAGTTTGCAAACTGTAAAAGTAAAATTTTCCTATCCTCTTTCTGACTTTCCTGATCTCCCCACCCCTGAGAGACACTCCCTGCAAGAGCAGGTAGGAGGCAGGAAGCCTTCGAAACTTTCAAACTCCTAGTTGTAAAACCAAACACACAACAGCATTCCTAAGGTTAAAATGGGGAGGCAGGAACACTCTGGTCCTTTCAAGCTGTTTCTTTTTTCAATTATTTTGTTGTGGTTTTAGATAATAAGCCCCAAGTTCATTCCTCAGTCCCTCAAAGTCTGACTTCAAGCTGTTTCTTTTTTCAGTCTTTCGTTTTTCGCTTTAAAGTTCTAAGCCCCAGAAGCCCTTCCTCACCCTATGAAAGTCAGATGCAAAATGATTTTCTGAGCCTTGAAATAGACTGTGTCTCGAAGTCCTACTGTAACATCATGACCCATGGGTTTTGCATAACCCAAGCAGGAATTGCTTGTTTTGGTTGCTTATCAAGAATTTGTAGCATGATTGGCTGACGTGCCTCACACTGTCTGCTGGTCACTCCTCCTTGACCTTCTCCCCCTCCCAGTTTTTTCCAGTATGCATGAATGGCTATTCAGGGAGATTTGCCAAATATGCACAGTCAATTAATTGGACCTGGAACTAACCAAATTTGGTGATTTTTGTTGATTTTCCCATTTGTTTGAAAACAAATGTGTATGCCTAATGACTAGAATATAGGTCTGAGGAGTTATAGAGAAAAGGCTTGTGTAGACTTTTGTTCAGCTGTGGAAAGAGAAAATAAAACATGAATTTTCATTAATAAAGAAATGTATCATTAAGTCACTTTCAGTATCTGATGGTGCCATTGTAATCATGTCTCTTCTCTTGTATTGGTCATTCTGTCTAAATCTACAGAACTTGCTTTTCATTTCATATCTTCTAGTAATTGCTGCATCATTTTTAAAGTTAACATACTCAATAACTAAAAACAAAAATGTCAGTCTTTGTTGGGAAAATGGACTTTGAATGCTGCCGTCAGAAACTGTCTCTAATCAAAATGTGTGCATTCCAAATAAAGAGCTGGATTGTTTTTGACCCAGTCACACAGGCATCTATGTTACATAGCACTGTAATAACCATACTAGATTAAAGTAATATCATTTACTTTGTCACCCTGCTTATAAACTTAAATGGTTACAGTTTACTCAAAACATGGAAATACACATTCTCTGCAGTGCTAGTAAATTCAATAAGGTCACTCCGCTATTCATCCAGCATCACTGGCTTCATGTTTTCCATCATATGTGACAAAGTTCTCACCCTGACCCACAAGACCCATTATAATAATGCACTGGACTATCTATCTATCTTCTCTCATCACCTTTTATGCCCCCCCCCCCCCACTTTGTCTACATTCATTCCATGGTAACAGACTGTTCATTCCCCCCTTCAAAAGCTAAATTTGAATCTATTAGAAACCTGGTCTTCTTATTGTCCCCCCCTTGTGTAATATTTTGCCATACATATCCAGATTGAGCCAGTCTTCAAAAGATTTAAAACCCTGATTAAAATGTTTCTCTTTGAACAAGCACTCAAGATCAGGTCAGAGTCCAGGGCAAACCAAACTGTGTCCTCCTAACCAGACCATGCTACCGGTCTACCTTTTCTTTCTTATCAGAAATTGGAATTCCTTTTTCCCTTTACATTTTATGTAAACCTCTCTGAATGCCTACAAAGGATGATATATCAAGAAAAATAAACTATAAGCCATAAACCATAAACTGGCATTTGACAAGGTTGTAGATGGAGCAATAACAGGATTCAAAACATGAAAGAAAATAATTGGTGAGCAAACATATCAAAGGAGAAAAATCAAGGAATTAGTGAGTCAGTGAATATGGATAATACTGGAGGCAATAATAGGTACAGTCCCAAAAAGAGGTGTGAGTTGTACTATATAATAATTGACTTCTGAGGTGATCTGGCTTGAAAGGAGTGCTTTAGTAGTGTAATGAAGCCCTTTACCTGTCAGTAAATGAATACACCAATGTAAAAATAGCTAAATATTCAGCCATGGTCAATGTATAATTTAAAATATCTAATTTAGATGTTTTCAATTATACATAGATTCAGGGACACTATGGGGGTCATTCTGGAAGCCCTATTCATCCTAAAGTGGGCACAGAGATGTTTCCAGAGCCATTTTAGAAGCCAGGTCTATGGACACCCAAGAAACGGGAGTGTAGTGGAGGCATTTCCAGGAACGTGGCCATCCCCACCTGATCTCAGAAACGTCCTGTATCGTGCCTAAGTTTACACCTGCTCCAGGCACCTGAAAAGTGCTTGTCTTGGCTGAAAAACATCTAGAGGGCATAGAGAAGAAAGCAGTCATCCTCAGTACAGTTTCAATGATAACAGTAGTGGGATGTGAACCTTGGTTTCCACATTCCTAGCCCCTCTGCTCTAACCATTAGGCTATTCCTACATGCCCAGGTTCTGGAATACTATTCTTAGAATGTCTGTGTAGACATCCCCACAGACATTCAGATCAGGATTGCTGTCCCCACCATCCCCTGCACAGTGCACCACGCTAATAATGCAGCTGATAATGGGGTGTTACAAGCCTGGGGTTTAGTAAACCGGTTGCTATGTTTGTTCCTGAGGCAAAAGATCAGGGTTTGTTTGTTTTTGAAAAGTTTATTTTCATTTTCCAACAAAAATCATACATAAGACGTACCATAATACAAAAAACTCAGAGAATGACAAAATATCCCTACTGCCCATTTTCCCCCTTCCCTGGCATAGCGATGCCCTTGGGCCCTAAGATAATACCAATTAACAACAAAGATCATCATTATGTATTTCCACTCTGAGAACAGTCTTGAAGAGTCTTCCACTTTAAGAGACTGATCTGTGGTGACAATTGGTCTAAAGAGTATGCAGCATTATGGCTACGATGTTGACAAACCAGGTTCCACCAATAAGTATCATCTAACCTAGTAGAGTGTTTCCAGTGAAGAAATATTATTTTATTTGTTTATTTAACAGGTTTTATATACTACCTTATCTTTCAATCAAAGCGGTTTACATAGAACTAAAATGTTACAACAACCATTTGTATTAAAACTCAAGGGGAGGGGAAATGCAGAGAAAAGGGAGATTTGGATTACTATTTACAGTGGTGTGAGTGAGCTATATACCGTCTTGCATTTCGAGCTATGTACAGAGGTGCATTTCAGTTTATGTGGAGTACTTACAGAGAATCATTCAGCATCTGGGGGGGGGGGATAATTGGTAAAGGCAATGTATTAGGTGATGGCTTCATAGTGCTCTGTGAAAAGGTAGGTTTTTAGCTTTTTTCTTGCTCTGAGGTTATGAGGAAGGGAGTTCCATAGGGCTAGAGCAGCTAGGGATAGGGCACTACTTGATGTGCAGTTTGTGGTTTTAAGGTAGGTGCTGGGGGTCTGGATGGTGTTTGTAGTGTTTTGTCGTTGGGTCTTGTGCTTGTGTTAGTGTTAGTGTTGACAAGGCCTTTAAGAGTGTCAGGAGCAAGGATGTGTTGGATTCTGTGAATGTTGAGAGCAGTCTTGAATTTGATTCTTGAGGCAACTGGGAGCCAGTGCAGTTGGTTCAGAACTGAAGTTAATATGTTGGTGTTTGGATGTTCTTGTAATAATGCATGCAGTTGTATTTTGTACCCTCTGTAGTGGTCGGATTGTCACTTTTGGTAGGCCGAGGAGTAGTGTGTTGCAGTAATCCATTATGGGTGTTACTATTGCTTGGCACATTGTTCTGAAGTGGTCCTAGTTTAGGAGGGACTTGAGTCTTCTCATGATGACCATCCTGTGTTAAGCATTCCTGGTGCTCTTGTTGATGTAGAAGTGGAAATTTAAGTTACGATCCAGAGTTACTCCCAGGTATTTTATTTCTTCTTTGATTGGCATGGTTGCGTGTTGGGGGGGGGGGGGGAGAAGGAACTGTTGTGTGAAATGAATAGGGCTTCAGTCTTTTGGAAGTTGATTTTGAGGTTGTTACTGGAGAGCCATCTGGACATATCTTGGAGGCAGGCAGTTATTGCTGTATAATCTGGCTTCTCTAGGTTGATCTGGGTGTACATCATGGTGTCATCTGCGTATATTGTGTATTGCATCCCATGTTGCCTGATGACGTTACAGATGGGTTGAATGTAGAGGTTGAAAAGGAGAGCGGACTGTGATGGTCCTTGGGGTACTCTCTGCTTCGTTGGGAATGGGGAGAAGGTAGTTAATCCAACCTTGACTTGTTGCTGTCATCCACTGAGATAGGAGTAGAACCATTTGAGGGTGGTGTTGCATAGTCCGATGGCTTCTAGTCTCTGGAGGAGGATAGTGTGCGAGACAGTGTCTAATGCTGCTGATATATCCACGAAGATGAGTAGGAAGCTCACGCTGATGTCATTGATTCCTCTGATGAGGTTGTCAAGGAGCATTATTTGTAGAGTTTCAATGCTGTGTAGTGGTCGAAATCCAAACTGGTAAAGGTCCAAGGAGGCTATGGTGTCGACATGATCTTGGAGTTGTATGTATACTATGCTTTCTAGGATCTTGGCTAGGAAAAGAAGGCTAGATATAGGGCAATAGGTTGTTGGGTCAGAGGGGGAGGGGATTGGGATCTTGGGGAAAAGACATATTGTGGCAAGTTTGAGGAGGGGGGAATGTAAGCCTGGGTTAGTGATGAATGTATCCAGTCAACAAGTTCTTCTTTTGTGGATTTTATACATAGGACTGGGCAGGGGTCTGTAGGTGCAGTGGTAGTATTGAGGGCTGTTATGGTGTGAGTGATTTGCTCTTTGGAAGATATGTGAAATTTACCCCATAGGTGGGCAGGAATTGTGGGTGCTGTAGGTGGGGCTGTGTCTTGTGTATTGTTCACCTGTAGGAGGGTATGTTTGGTGATTAGGTGTTGTGCAAACGTTTCAGGGTGGATAGTGGCATCTTCATTGTTGTTTGGGTCCTTTGTGAGGGTGCAAACTATGCTGAAGAGTTCTCTGGGTTTGTTCATTGCCTTAAGGATGCGGTTGGTGTGGTGCTCTTGTTTCTTTTGGTTGATTAGATTGTTATATTCTTTCTGTTTTTCTTGGTAGAGCTTCTGTGTGGTCTTGGTTTTTCTACAAGTTCGCTCAAGTTTTCTGAGGGCCCTCTTGGCTTCTCTTATGATGTTTGAGTACTATGGAACTGATTGTCTTTTCTGTCCAGTGCATCGGTTGTGTATTTTTTTCTGGTGTTCTTGCTGCTGCTGATATAGTGATATTCCAGTGATTGATGGCAGCGCCTAGGTCAGCTGCTTCCTGGTCTAGGACTGGGAGGATTTCTTGCAGGAATTGTTCGTTGTCAAATGATTTAAATCTCCTTTCAGGATGATGTGGACATTGTGGGGTTGGTGTGTTGGGGTAGGTCACTTTGAACGGTATAGCGTGGTGCACAGACCAGGGAATTGGTGTGATCAGGGGGGTAGTTATGCTATTATTTTTTAGGATTCCATTTGGGGTGAAAATCAAGTCAGGGGTGGAGCCTAGACTGTGAGTGGGTGTGGTGATTAGTTGAGTATATTCTAGTGCCTCCATGGCTTTGTGGAATGAGTCTGCTTCTTTGTCAGCTATGCATTTGAGGTTGAAGTCTCCCAACATGATAAGTGGTTTGTGGGGGGAGTTTGTGGCACATACTTCTTCTAGAGTGGAGGAGAGATCATCAGGGGGGCCATTAGGGGCCCTGTAAGTGAGGCAGATGGCCAGGTGCTTGTTTTGTATTGTGATGGAGTTGCAGCGTTTTGTAGCTTGTATTGCAGTTGTTTTGAATCTAAGGCGGGACCTAGCAAGGATTAATACCCCTCCACCTCTCTTTTGTATTCTGGGGCAGTTTAATGCTGTATAGGAGGATAGTGTTAGTTGGTTTAGGATTACTTGGTCGGTGTTTGTCAGCCAGGTCTCAATGATGCAAAGGATATCCATCTGGTGGAGTTGTAGGTGGTCTATTATTGTATTTGTTTTGTTCCATACTGATCTGGCATTTATGATTTCAATGCTAATAGTGGAGTGGGTGATCAGGTGAGTCGGGTGGGTGTATGTGTGTGAACTGGTGTTGATTCGTATGAGCGTGGGAGATCTTCTGTGAAATTTCCAGTGTGTTGTGTGCCTAATAGGTTGTGAGCATAACATAAGAACATAAGATATGCCATACTGGGTCAGACCAAGGTCCATCAAGCCCAGTATCCTGTTTCCAACAGTGGCCAATCTAGGTCATACGTACCTAGTAGTTTCCCCAAAAGACACAGGTTCCTCAATGCTTGTACTGGGTCAAGCATTGATATCCTGGGTCCCTTCTTAATAATGGTTTATGGACCTTTCCTCCAGGAACTTGTCCAAACCTTTTTTAAACCCAGCTACACTAACAACCTTTACTACATCCTCCGGTAACAAATTCCAGAGTTTGATTACACGTTGAGTGAAAAAATATTTTCTTTTATTAGTCTTAAATAGTTTACCCTGTAGCTTCATTGCATGTCCCCTAGTCTTTCTATATTCTGATAAAATAAACAATCGATCTACGTTTGCCCGTTCCACTTCGTTCATTAATTTATAGACTTCTATCATATCTCCCCTCAACTGTCTCTTTTCCAGGTTAAAGAGCCCTAACCTTTTTAGCCTTTCTTCATAGGAGTATCCTTCCATACCCTTTACCATTTTGGTGGCTCTTCTCTGAACCTTTTCTAATAACTCTATATCCTTTTTAAGATACGGTGACCAGAATTGCACACAATATTCAAGGTGCGGTCTCACCATGGAACGATATAGAGGCATTATAATATCTTTTGTTTTATTTTCCATTCCTTTCCTTATGATACCTAGCATTCTATTTGCTCTCTTTGCTGCTGCTGCACACTGAGCCGAGGGTTTTAACATGTTATCCACAATGATGCCTAAATCTTTTTCCTGGGTGGTGGTTCCTAATGTGGAACCTTGCATTGTGTAACCATAGTTTGGGCTGTTCTTCCCTAGGTGCATAACTTTGCACTTGTCCACATTAAATTTCATCTGCCATTTTGATGCCCAGTCTTCTAATTTATCAAGATCCTCTTGCAATTTTCCACAATCCTCTTGGGTTTTAACAACTTTAAATAGTTTTCTGTCATCTGCAAATTTGATAACCTCACTCGTTATTCCACTTTCCAGGTCATTTATGAATATGTCAAAAAGCAGCGGACCCAGCACAGATCCCTGGGGTACATCACTATTCACCTTTCTCCATTGGGAAAATTGGCCATTTAGCCCTACCCTCTGCTTTCTATCTTTTAACCAGTTCTTTATCCACAGTAGTACACTGCCTCCTATCCCATGACTCTTTAGTTTTGCCAAAAGTCTCTGATGAGGGACCTTGTCAAAGGCTTTCTGAAATTCCAGATACACTATATCAACCGACTCACCTTTGTCCACCTGTTTATTCACACTTTCAAAAAAAACATAACAGGTAGAGGTAGAGCATAGGTAGAGGGAGTGGGAGGGTGGTGGTAACTGTGGTAGGGGGGGGACTAAATTTGTTGTATGTATATGTGGAGGAGAAGCAGTAATGTGCAGAGGTATTTGTGGTATGTATCGTGGGGTTCAATGGCTGATGTCAGGTTGAGAGTCACAGTTGATAGGTTATTAGTAATTGCTCCAATCGTAGTTGTTCCAGTCTGATAGTACTTCTTGATGTTGGGATTGTATTCGGTAGGGCGCACAGTAAGAGAGGAGTCATTCGTTGGGGTGTGTTGCTGGAGATCTGTTTTCGTTGAGAAGCAGTGTTGTGAACAGTGTAGTGCTGTTGCTGCTCTTGTTGTGGTCCACACCTAAGGGCCACGCCAAAGGGCGCGCCTTGGGGAGAGCTGGATGTAAAGCAGAGCCCTGTGCTATAGGGATGCCCATTGGTGCTCCCCGCTGCAGTCTGAGATTCAAACTGGAGTTCCATTTGAAGAGAAGGCTCTGGTGCATTTGGTGCAGTAGCATATCCCTTTTTTGTGTTCCGATGTGTGTGTGTTCTCTGGTGTGTGTGTGTGAATGCCCGGGGGCTTGGGATGCAGCGATTCTATGGGGAAGCCTTCGGGAGAGTTGGATTTAAAGCAGAGCCTTGTGGCATGGGAGGAGCTTACTTCCACACTATAGGGACGACTGTTGGTGCTCCCAGCTGCAGTCTGAGGTCTTCTGAAAATTGTTCAAGATGCCCCTCGCTTCTGTTCCTGTTTGTGGGTGTTTTCTGAGGTCCTGTTCCTCGTTCTTCATCTGTGAATACAGAACAGAAATATTTGTTAAGCAATTCTGCTTTATCTTCATCAGCTTTTACATATTCCTCCCCTTCACCCTTGAGTCTGACAATACCACTTTTGCCCTTCCTCTTCTCATTAACATATCTGAAAAATGTCATCTCCAGGAACAAGCAGGAATGTAGTCATCACATATGGGTATCGTCGGTACCGACGGAGCCTGTGCGGGAACGCTCCCCAGCGTCCAATTAGAATGCTTTTGGGAGCATCCCACAGCTCCTGCGTGCTGCCTTCCCGCCTTTCCCTCCTGCCTCTCTCCAGCTGCTTTGTTCAAGCTGCCCCTCGCTTCTCTTCCTGTTTGTGGGTGTTTTCTGAGGTCCTGTTCCTCGTTCTTCATCTGTGAATACAGAACAGAAATATTTGTTAAGCAATTCTGCTTTATCTTCATCAGCTTTTACATATTCCTCCCCTTCACCCTTGAGTCTGACAATACCACTTTTGCCCTTCCTCTTCTCATTAACATATCTGAAAAATGTCATCTCCAGGAACAAGCAGGAATGTAGTCATCACATATGGGTATCGTCGGTACCGACGGAGCCTGCACGGGAACGCTCCCCAGCGTCCAATTAGAACACTTTTGGGAGCATCCCACAGCTCCTGCGTGCTGCCTTCCCGCCTTTCCCAACTGCCTCTCTCCAGCTGCTTTGAAAGTATAAGCAGAACCTCAGCTATTGCCATAGGTGCACGTAGAATTGCTTGGCTCTAGGCATCTGATTTAGAGCTCTTGGTACAAGATAAATTGGTAAATATCCCTTGTACTGGTGAGAACCTGTTTGGTAAAGATTGGCAGGAAAAAGCCAATGAAATGGATGCTGAAAATTCCACCTTGGATAGACTATCCAAGTCCACTGCTGATCCTGTTAGAAAGAAGTTGTTCAAGAAAACATCTTTTTCTAAAAAGAAAAGATTTTATCCTGCTTATGGTCAGCAGGCATCTTCTGCAGGTCAGTTTTCAACCAAACGTCAGCAACCACCCAAACCGAAGAAAGCAAAGGCTGCTAGGCCTCCACCGGCCCAGCAGCCTCAGCCTCCTCAGGGCCTTTGACTTTCAGCTAGAGAACTTAGCCTTTCTGGTTCTGGAAGGACCAGAACCGTCCACCATTCCAGGAAGGTTATGTCATTTTGCCCCCAGATGGGGGCAAATAACAGCAGAGCATTGGACACTCTCCATCATAAAGGAGGGGTACAAACTTCATTTTTCAAGCATGCCCCCTCACACAATAGTGAAGCAGTTCAATTCTCCGACCTCTCTCATCAACCTGTTAAGGTCAGGAGGTTGCCATCCTTCTTGCCCAAGGGGCAATAGAAGAAGTGCCTCTTCATCAACAGGGCACAGGGTTCTATTCCCCTTATTTTCTTATCCCAAAGAAAACAGGGGGATACAGACCTATCTTAGATCTCATAGAAATGCTGCTACCACAGCCATGCATTTCGTGAACACCCTTGGTGCAGAGGCCAGACCAAAAGGAAGCACCCTGAATTGGTAGTGCCTTCCTTGAAAAAGGAATCGAAGGAACCTTCTGTGGGTTCGATGGATGAGGACATGGGTGTATGCATCCTTTTTTTTTTTATTGAAAATTTCATCAAAACTTACAAAAGCAAGCAAAAATAAACTTTAGATGTTTAGATGTACACATGGGTGTATGCATCCTTGAGATCTAGAGAACAAAGCCAATCTTGATTCTAAAGGTATGGAAACAGAGCTCCGAGAGAAATCATCTTGAATTTCTCCTTGACAAGGAATTTGTTCAATTCACCGCACTCTGGGAATATTCGTCTTCCCTTACTTGGAGGACTGGCTCATTCGAGCTCCAACACAGTCAGAGGCCAAGACTTCTCTATCCTGCACAATGCGTATCCTTCAGTATTTAGGGCTAGTTATAAACATCCCAAAATCCAGTCTGACTCCCACTCAATCTTTAGAGTTCATAGGAGCTCTTCTGGATACCACAAGGGCAAGGGCCTATCTTCCTCTGGCCCGTTGCCTTCGCTTGGTGCAGTTAGCTTCTCAAGCAGTGCTAAAGCCTCATCTAACTGCTCGAGAAATGTTGCAGTTGCTGGGCCACATGGCATCCACCGTGCATGTGGTTCCATATGCTCGCCTCCACATGAGGGCAGCTCAGTGGACTTTATCCACCCAATGGACCCAGGCATCAGGGTGTCTGTCAGACAAAATAGCAAACACAAGTTGCCTCATTTTGTCTCTCCAATGGTAGAGGTCCACTCAAAACCTGTTGTTGGGGTCCCCCTTTCAACAGCCCTTACCCCAAGCAACTCTCACAACAGATGCTTCTCCAAAGGGTTGGGGAGCTCATCTGCAAGACTACTCCACCCAGGGCACCTGGTCTCCTCAAGAGAGTTGTCTGCATATCAATCTCTTGGAACTCAGAGCTATTTTCCTGGCTCTGCGAGTGTTCCACTCCCTGCTCATTCATACGGACAATCAAGTAGCCATGTTCTATGTGAACAAGCAGGGGGAACAGGCTCTCTGTCGCTTTGCAATGAAGCTTTGCGACTATGGGCCCTCGCCAGAGAGCATCAGATTCATCTGCTGGCAGTATATCTTCCAGGCATTCAAAACTCTTGGGCAGACAGACTCAGTCGAGTTCTGCTTCCACACGAGTGGTCTCTGCATGCAGACCAGGTGACCAGGATATTTCAACTTTGGGGAACCCCGGACATAGACCTCTTTGCAAGTCCGTGGAATGCCAAACTTCCCCGGTTCTGTTCCAGAATTCCGGCTCAGGGGGCTCAGGCCAGGGATGCTTTCCTCCTTTACTGGGGTCAAGACTTCCTGTATGCCTTTCCACCCATTCCCCTAATTCCCAAAGCCCTGTTCAAGCTTCAGAGAGACAGAGGCCACATGATTCTCATAGCCCCACATTGGCCACGGCAAGTGTGGTACCCTCTGCTTCTACATCTCTCTCAAGCTCCCTCCCTGGAGTTAGGGTCTGCTCCAGATCTCCTATCTCAGGAGAATGGAATGTTATGGCATCCCAATCCCCAGTCTCTGCATCTCAGGGCTTGGTTGCTGAAGGCCTAGATCTCCAAGATCTTAATCTTTCTCAGCAAGTGAAAGATGTTCTTTATACTTCCAGGAAACCTTCCACTAGACGCTCTTATGCTTTTAAGTGGAAAAGGTTTACTATTTGGTGTTCGGAAAAGGGTCTTAACCCCCTTGCGATACCTCTGCAATCTTTGCTGGAGTATCTCCTCCATTTATCTAATGCAGGCCTTAAGACAAATTCAGTAAGAGTCCATTTGAGTGCTATTGCAGCTTCTCTTAAACCTCTAAATGGACAACCTATTTCCTCTCATCCTCTCATAGCAAGATTTATAGGAGGCCTCCTTCTAACTAAGCCTCCCATTAGACTACCTCCGGTGGCATGGGACTTGAACCTGGTTCTTGGGCAGCTCATGAAGCCACCTTTGGAACCTTTAGCTACCACCTCCTTGAAATTTCTTTCTTGGAAGGTTATCTTTCTCATTGCAATCACATCAGCACGCCGCATTAGTGAATTGTAAGCGCTAGTAGCTAATCCACCTTATACAAGGTTCCATCATGACAAGATAGTCCTTAGGACTCATCCACACTTTATGCCTAAGGTGGTATTGCCTTTTCATCTCAACCAAGAGGTCTACCTAACTGTCTTTTTTCCAGGACCTCATGCATCAAAGGCAGAGAGGAATCTTCATACCTTGGACTGTAAAAGAGCTCTAGCTTTTTACTTACAAAGAACACAGCAACATAGAAAGTCCTCTCAACTCTTTGTTGCTTTTGATCCTTCTCATTTGGGACTTCCAGTCTCCAAGAGAACACTATATAACTGGATTGCTCAGTGTATTTCTTTCGCCTATCAGAGTAAGAACCTTTCTCTGGAGGGCCATGTCACAGCTCACAGTGTGAGAGCCATGGCAGCCTCAATGGCTCATCAGAACTCTGTGTCTATTGACGACATCTGTCGAGCAGCCACTTGGGCCTCGGTTCATACCTTCACAGCCCATTACTGCTTGGACAAGGACTCCCGCCGGGATGCCTTGTTTGGTCAGGCTGTTCTCAAACACCTGTTCCATACCTATTCAACTCCTACCCACCATCCCTGGTAGGATGCCAGAGATCCATGGGGGGAAGTGGAGCCCTTCTCAGGGACACACAACTTCTGGGGTCTCTCCCTGGCACCTAAAGCTAGGGAGCCCCCATATGTGATGACTACATTCCTGCTTGTTCCTGGAGATAGCATAGTTACTCACCTGTAACAGGTGATCTCTGGGAACAGCAGGAATTTAGTCCTCACAACCCACCCACCTCCCCTAGGAGGTGTATCTCTCTATCTCTTTTCCTTTCCCTCGCTCTCTCTTTTTTTGTCTCAGCTCTAAAACTCAGCTGGAGAGAGGCAGTTGGGAAAGGTGGGAAGGCAGCACGCAGGTGCTGTGGGATGCTCCCAAAAGCATTCTAATTGGACGCTGGGGAGCGTTCCCGCGCAGGCTCCGTCGGTACCGATGATACGCATATGTGAGGACTAAATTCTTGCTGTTCCCGAAGATCACCTGTTACAGGTGAGTAACTATGCTTTATCCCCCAATTTTATTGCATTGGCTATTTCCTCCTCTTTTTGAATCTTTGCTTTCCTGACTTTGTTAGCTTCTTTTAAGTTTTTTCAAATATAGATGCAAGTCTTCCTCTCTCTGTAATCTCTTGTGTTTCATGAAGGTCTCCCTCTTTTTCTTCACCTTTTCAGCTACTTCTTTCAAAAGCCATAGCAGTCTCCTTTTCCTTTTACCTTTATTTACCATTTTAACAAAAAGGTTGGTTGCCCTTAAAATATCCACTTTCAGTTTTGCCCATTCCCCAGCTGTTCCCATCTTGCTAACGACTCCCTGAGGTATTGGCCCATCTTGGCAAAGTTAGTTTTCCTAAAGTCTAAGACCCTCACTTTTGAATGGATTCTAAATATCTTCTTATGCTTTATGGGGTTATTAACCCCTTTAACGTTTAAGGATAACAATTTTAAGGGTGAACCCATCACACTTGTTCCTGCCATTGGACACGAATGAAGACATACCTCTGTGGAGTCCTCCATAGATCATGAAAAAAGAAAGGGAAACCTTGAGCGAGCCACCGCTAGTGGAACTACAATAAATATGGAGCCACAAGGAAACAGGTAGCAGACATCTTGAGAGATTGAGCAAGTCAGGGAAAAACAGCAACAAAACAACTATTAAGAACATGCTGTATGGTGAACCTAACCTACTATATTGAACAATCACATTAAGGTCCTGTTCCCTCCCATCCCTCTCCTACCCTTAAATTCCCTTAAACAAGCATCCAAGCCATTCAATCATACATTCAAAGTGAAAAAATTAACATCCTGATAATTAGAGTCCTCCACTCATTACACTCAGTCACTTCGATTCAAACCACCTTTCCCTTGACATAGCCAGGAGAGCTCATCAGGATCCGGTGATCCCGGGTCCACTGCCAGTGTACAGTTCCAGAAAAGTCCATCCCAGGGGGACAAACCACATAATTGTGGGGGTCAATCATCTTGTGCACCAAACTTGTTATACTGGGAAATAGCAAATCTTTCCATGTTTACCAAGTGAGACGCCGGTAAATCTAAGAATGATTGCCCCAGGCAAGTCTGGAAAACAATCCCAGTTTACTGCTAGTCCATAATGTCATATTCCCAAAGGAAAGTCCGTAGGTGGTCTGCATCTTCACAATTTCGAGTAGTGTGTAGTGTCACCTGCATATGCGCAGGGTAGTAAGTCCATATTGGGCTTGGAGATTTCTGTAGCTGCGAGCGGCAGGCTAACAATTGTTTGCGATGCTCGGTGCTAGTCTAGAAAGAATAAGATCTTATGTCCTTCATAGAGTACTGGTTTTTGGAGTTACACTGCTTGTACTATCTGTAGAGCCTGGGGATAGCGCAGGATCTTAAGGGCAAAGGGCCTCAGGTACTTCGCAGCGGACACTTTGTGTGAGGGAACTCTATGCACCCGTTCTTTCTCGAAGGGGAGATGGAAATTCAATTGGAGTAAAGATGGTAAGAGTTTCTACATGAAAGCAACTGGATTGGAGCCTTCCGCGCCTTCCAATATGCCTAGAATTTGGATATTATTCCTCCATGAGCAATTGTTCTGATCTTCCATACGCTCACTGTTATTCACCTTTTTCGAGGTTTTCCCAGCCTTTAGTAATAACTCCTGTCTCTGCAGTGTCGCTTCTGCAGAATCAAGGCGTATGGTCAAAGTAGCAAATTAAGCCTTCACTTCCAGCATCTTGGACTGAATGCTGCTCAAGACTTCTGCATTGGACAACACACGTTCCTTAACTTGTTGGATCTCTTGTAGAATCTCCTGCAGGCCATCTTCAGATTCTTTGCTCTGCACCATCTTGAGCAGTGAGGAGGGCTCGTGTTTAGATCTCTTTGCCCCAGAAACTGCTGCTGCCACATAGTCTGACTGAGCTGGCTTCAGCACAGACATCGTCTACTCGGGTTCTGCACTGGAAAAAAACCTGTTTCAAGGAGCCGCATGCCTGGGAGGGCTAAGATTCAAGATCGGGCCGCCGGAGCAGACCATTTAGGCTACCATCTTGTTCAGCGGTTAGCACCGTGCCCCCCGCCCCCAGAGCAGGGGTTCTTAACCTTTTTTCGAATACAGACCCCGCAATGGATCACCCAGTATGTCCCCATACACCCTTTGCCAGATTGTCAGGAAATATAAAACAGAAATGTTTAAACAAAATCTTGAGGATTTTATCATATTTATTCAAATCAAAAATACACAAACTAGCTACAACTGGTGAAATTTTTGCTGTTGTTTTTGTGCAGTCAAAACAGGGAATTGAAGTACAGTTACTGACAGTGTTACTCGCATGTCATATGATACATCAAGTCGATTTCTCCACTTTCATTTCATATTTAATAATGCAGAGAATCCTGTTTCACAGAGATAAGTAATTGAGAATAAAACCAAAACATTCAACCAAAAAGGAACAGCTTTTAAACTACATAATAGGGGAAAGCTGACAGTCACCCAAGAGTGCATGGTTTGGAACAATGTATCCTTGAAGGATACGAGCAAAAGATTGAAGTTAGGGCATATTGACAGAGAGGTTCCAATAAAGACAAAAGTAACTCAAATGCCCTTAAGTACAGTGCAGACAGAACTTAAAGACTCCAAATTACCCCTGCCTACCGATAACCAGATTAATATAAATAAAACACAGCCTCTAAAATGCTTGTATGCAAATGCTAGAAGTCTAAAAAATAAGATGGGAGAGTTAGAATATATAGCACTAAATGAAAGGTTAGATATAATTGGTATCTTGAGACATAGTGGAAGGAGGACAACCAGCGGGACACTGTGATACCTGGGTACTAACTATATCGTAATGACAGAGCAGATCAAATTGGTGGAGGATTTGCACTCTATGTTAGAGAGGGCATTGAGTCACAAAGGATTAAAGTTTTGCAGGAAACAAAATACACTATAGAATCTCTATGGATTGAAATTCCATGTAAAAACGAGAAGGGGAAGGTGGTGGCAGCGGGGGTGTACTAGCGACCTTCTGGCCAGAATGAACAAATGGATGATGAAATGCTCAAAGAAATCAGGGAAGTTAACAAAAGTTACAGCACAGTAATAATAATGGATGATTTCAATTACCCTGGTATCGACTGGGTCAGTGTCACGGCAGGACATGCTAAGGAGATAAAGATTCTAGATGAAATAAATGACTGCTTCTTAGAGCAGCTGGTTCATGAACCAACAAGAGGGGAAGCCATTTTGGACCTAGTCCTTAGTGGAACACAAGATCTAGTGTAAGAGATAAGGATGTTGGGGCCACTTAGCAATAGTGATCTTAGCATGGTCGCGTTTGATTTAATAAATGGAGGAAGAACAGCAAGGAAATCCACAGTACTACCTTTTATCTATCAAAGGGAGACTATGATAAAATGAGGAAAATAGTTAAGAAAAAACTAAAAGGAGCAGTTGGAAAGGTTAAAGATTTACATCAAGCATGGGTGTTGTTTAAAAATGCTATCTTGAAAGCCCAGACCAGCTGTATTCCATACTTTAAGAAAAGTGGAAGGAAGTCCAAATAACTGCCAGCATGGTTTAAAGGTGAGGTCAGGGAATGGAAAAAGGTGCCAAATGATGAAAACTGTAAACAACATAAGCACTGGCAAGTTAGATGCAAGGCATTGATAAGGCAGGCAAAAAACGAATTTGAGAAGAAGGCTTGCTGTGGAAGCAAAATGCATAATAAAGACTTTTTTAAGTACATTCATAGCAAAAAATCTGTGAAAGAGTCGTTGGACCATTAGATGATTGAGGGATAAAAGGAGCATTAAGAGGGGACAAGGCCATAGTGGAGAGACTAAATGAATTCTTTGCTTTGATCTTTACTGAGGAAGATGTAGGGATGTTAACCATGACAGATATGGTATTTAAAGGTGATACCGCGGAAGAATTGAAAGAAATATCGATACACCGGGAAGATGTATTACAACTATTTGATAAACTGAAGAATAGTAAATCACCTGAACCAGCTGGTATACATCCAAGTGTATTGAAAGAACTGAAATATGAGATTGCAGACCTACTATAACTAATCTGTGAACCATCATTAAAATCGTCTGTAATACCTGACTGGAGGATGGCCAATGTAACACCAATTTTTAAAAAGGGTTCCAGCGGTGATCTGGGAAACTACAGACCAGTGAGCCTGATGTCAGTACCTGGAAAAATGGTAGAAACCATTATAAAAAAACAAAATTACTGAAATTATAGATAGTCATGACTTAATGGGAGACAGCCAACATGGCTTTAGTCAAGGAAGATTTTGTCTTACTAATCTGTTATGCTTTTCTGAAGTTGTGAATAAACAGGTAGGCAAAGGTGAATCAGTTGATATAGGGTATCTAGATTTTCAGAAATCCTTTGACAAGGTCCCTCATGAGAGACTCTTGGCGAAATTAAAAAGTCATGGGATAGGAGGCAGTGTACTATTGTGGATCAGGAACTGGTTAAAATATGGAAAGCAGTGGGTAAGGCTAAATGGCCAATTTTCCCAATGGAGAAAGGTGAATAGTGGAGTGCCCCAGAGATCTATGCTGAGTCTGCTGCTTTTTAACATATGTGGAAATGACCTGTAAATGGGAATAACGAGTGAGGTAATCAGATGACACAAAATAATTCAAAGTTGTTAAAACCCAAGGGGATTGTGAAAAATTGCAAGAGGACCTTGATAAATTGGAAGACGATGTTCAAATGGCAAATGGAATTTAATGTGGACAAGTGTAAAGTTATGCACCTAGGAAAGAACAACCCAAACTATGGTTACACAATGCAAGGTTTCACATTAGTAACCACCACCCAGGAAAAAGATTTAGGCGTCATTGTGGTTAACATTTTGAAACCTTCTGCCCAATGTGCAGTAGTGGCCAAGAAAGCAAATAGAATGCTAGGAATCATAAGGAAAGGAATGGAGAATAAATCAAAGGATATTATAATACCTACTACTGCTACTATTTAGCATTTATTTAGCGCTACGCACGCAGCGCTGTGCAGAAATATAAGCAAAAAGACAGTCCCTGCTCGTCAGAGCTTACAATCTAGTCAAGACAACACAGAACAATAGACCGATCGGGAAAACAATTATGGTGACACGGAGCAATAGTTAATTCGTGATAAAGCAAAGTATGGGGTAAAACAAAGTATGGCAATTACAATTCGGGCAAAACAAGTATGGCATTTATAAAAACCAAGTATGGCATTTGCAGTATTAGACATGAGAAAGGACGGGAGTCAGGTTAGGACAAAGGGTAGAAGTCATGATCTGAAAGCGACAGTGAAGAGGTGGGTTTTCAACCTGGACTTGAAGAGGCTCAGGGAGGGTGCCTGGCATACAGACACAGGTAGGTTGTTCCAGGCATATGGTGCAGCAAGGTGAAAGGAGCGAAGTCGGGAGTTAGCAGTGCGAGTTGAGGGTCTAGATAGAAGTAATTTGTTAGAAGAGCGAGGTTCCTGAGAGGGGATGTAGAGAGAGATGATAGATGAAAGATAATGAGCGGCTATAGAGTGAATGCATTTATAGGTCAGGAGGAGAAGTTTGAATTGGATGCGCAATTGGATAGGGAGCCAGTGAAGCGACTTGAGAAGAGGTGTAATGTGGGCATGGCGAGGCTGGCTAAAGATTAGTCGAGCAGCATCATTTTGAATAGATTGAAGGGGAAATAGATGGCTCACAGAGAAACCAGTAAGGAGAAGGTTGCAGTAGTCGAGGCGAGAGGAGATTAAGGAGTGGACAAGGGTTTTAGTAGTGTGTTCAGAAAGGAAGGGCGGATTTTGCTAATGTTGTAGAGAAAGAAGCAGGCAAAAGAGTAATGAAGAGAAGCCAGGTTGATAGTTCCGGCTGAGGGATGAAGAGTGCAGAACAATATCCCTTGAGAAAACGCTTGTGAAACGCAACAGCGCAAAGGTTGGGGTTAGGAAGTAGCTAAGTCAGATAAGTACCACCTTCTAAACTTGCTACAGAATATTGTGGAAAAATCTGAACTAGCTGAGCACTACTTTTCAAAACATTGAAATTATGACGTTGTGGTGAATAACAATAAGATAATACATTCGGCAACAGAAACAGGTCTTTGATGCGAAGGTGAGCACTGGGTTCAAACTACATTGAAAATCCAGAAATCTGCTCCTTGTTAAGTCTGAGACCTGGTTGCCAATTTAGATAAATACCAAACCTCAGGGTGAGGAGTGTAGCGTTTAATTTTTTGGTTACTGTAGAGAAAGAAGCGGCAGGTCTTAGCTACCTGTTGGATATGTGTGGAGAAGGAGAGAGAGGAGTCAAAGATAACTTCCAGGTTGCGGGCTGAGGAAATCAGAAGGATTATAGAGCCATCCACGGAGACTAAGAAGGGAGGGAGAGGAGGGGGAGGAATTGGGGGGAAAGACAAGGAGTTCAGTCTTGGCCATGTTCAGTTTCAAGGACGGTGAGACATCCAGGTATCGTTCCATGGTGCAATTGCACCGTGAATATTGTGTGCAATTCTGGTCTCCGTATCTTAAAAAGGATAGCAGAATTAGAAAAGGTACAGAGAAGAGCCACCAAAATGGTAAAGGGGATGGAAGAATATTCCTATGAGGAGAGGTTAAAAAGGTTAGGGCTCTTCAAATTGGAAAAGAGACGGCTGAGGGGAGATATGATAGAGGGCTATAAATTAATGAATGGAGTTTAACGGGTAAATGTAGATCGATTGTTTATGCCATCAAAATATAAAAAGATTAGGGGACATGCAATGAAGCTACAGTATGACCAGTGTAAGACTAATAAGAGAAAATATTTTTTCACTCAACGTGTAATCAAACTCTGGAATTTGTTACTGGAGGATATAGTAAAAGCTGTTAGTGTAGCTGAGTTTAAAAAGAGGTTTGGACAAGTTCCTTGAGGAAAGGTCCATAAACCTTTATTGAAGGGGACCCGGGAAATCCAATGTTTGCCACAATAGAAGCATTATGGAATCTGCATCTTTTGTGGAAACTGCAATGTACTTGTGACCTAGATTGGCCACTGTTGGAAACAGGATTCTGGGCTTGATGGACCTTGGTCTGACCCAGTATGGCATATCTTATGTTCTTATATTGCCATCTTCACCATGCTAGGGTAAGCTGTGATTTGTTCACACCAAAACTGCCTGATATCTAGCCCAGCCTTTTCAAAATCAGCTTTCTTTCTTTGGTCTTCTTGTAATTCTGTGAAATCATCCTTTGCTAAATCATTGTCACTCATCGTAGATATATCAAATGAGAATGGGTTCATGATCCAAAGAGATTCCCTGCTAAAATCCTTCATATCTGAGAAGTAACCCTCAAAATTTGTACTTATGACTACCAAATGGTTCTTTACTTATTGAAGTATTTCCTCAGGCAATGTTTTACCATCTCATTCTATGTTGATAACTGTGATAATTAATAATCTAATCTAACAACATCTTTTTTAATTGTTTAGAGATCCAGTCCCATACCCCCATCATTTGCTTCTGATACCCTCAAGGGGTATGGATATCCGTGGTTAAAAACCCTTGCAATAGAGGATTAAGCAAGTTGTCCAAGATCACAAGGAACAGCACTGAGATTTCAGCCTGGTTTCCCTGATTCTCAGTCCACTGTGCTAGCCATTAGTAGGACAGGAGCTACCATTAAGCAAACTAGTTGGTGACTTAGAGCACTGGTCTTCTGGTGCACCCATTGACACCCCTTTCTGGAGTCTGCAGCAATGGCAATGGCATCGAAACCATGATGCAGCGCTTACCTAAACTCTCTGGTGCTGCTTTGCAGTTCCTACCTTCTATTATCTGCTGCTTTCTCTCTGACACAGACTTCCGGTTTATGCTGCAAGCCTCAGAGGGGGGCGACAGCAGTGGCAGTGACGGGTGGGAGCAGCAGGATGGAGGGTCTGCCTAGGGTGTCTCCGATCCTTGCACTAGCCTAGGATAGTCCTTGACTCCATTGCTATCTCATTACTCTGAATTCTTAAGCAGCTGTTACCTGAGTTTCTGGAAATGTTTGCAGATGTATGTCTGTTGCATATACCTTATACGTGCCTTGGGAGATACAAAATTGCTGCACCCCTCTGAAAATAATTCCTTTCCCATATTTAACCTGTAACCCTAGAATAGTCCTTCAACTCTTGAAATGACTATAATCCGTTTATAAAATAACTCAATAAAAAATCACATATAAGCAATATTCTAATAATTTTGGCTGTGCCTCAGAAGTTAAATGGATTAAATTATTTTGTTGGATTAAAGAGATAAATGAAAGCTTATATGCATCGATTTTCAAACTGAATTGATGTTTGTTATTATTGCTAAACGAGCATCATAGAGTACTATCTTCTTAGAGTTGAAGAAAGATACTCCAGACAAATTTTGATGGAACCAGAGATTGTTACAATTAAGACATAATACAAAAATGTAAAAATATGTAAACTTATGTTTCCATAAAAAGATCATAATGATATCATCTCCTACTTCAGTGTGTTTTCATCCAGTATCTCTTAAGGTTGCCTTAAAACATTTATGCAGGTGGCGCCACATTCTTTAGCAGTCATGAATAAACATTATGCTAATTACAGACTCTCCAAGTGTAATGTCTTAGTGTGCATATATATCTAGATCAGTATCTAAGGGCAGGCACAGCATAGGGTACAGACTGAAATCCTTTGGTTTCTTTGTTTCCAAAAATGTTTCAGAGAGGTTAATACTCTGAAAAAATGCCAATATTTCTAACTGATGGAAAATAAAATGTCTTGAATAACTAAACTTATGTTTTAGGATGCAGCTCATGGAAAATTGTGTAGGGGGAAAATGCATCCAACTTTAATATGAGTGGAGGGGTAGCCTAGTTGTTAAAACAACACCCTCAAACCCAAGAAATCTAGGTTCAATTCCCACTGGCACTCCATCTGTCCTTGGGTGAGTCACTTTACCCTCCATTGCCTCAGAAGAAAAGGCCTGGTAATCTACTTCTGGTCATACCTTGCCAAGAAAACCCAGGGGCTGCTGGGTTGCTAGGAGTCAGCATTGACTTGAAGGCACTTAAAAAAAATTACTAGTATAAAGTTTTATGAGATATTTTAGTTTTAAATTGTACTGCTGTGCTTTACAATAGCTGTAGTTTCAAGCAGAAAGCAGAATTTTAAGATGTCAGAGGACATCTGTTAAGACACTTCAATTAGACTATGACACATTCTTTGTCTTTGTATTCCTTTACATAGTAACATAGATGACAGCAGAACAAAAGCAACTAGCTTTGCTAGTCTACCCAACTATTTCTATCCACACTGCTAAGAAAGCAGTCCATGTCAACCATATAACTTGGTTGCCTGCAAGATATTACTACTTATTGAGAACTACTGTGGTTGTCTTTACCCTTAGTACCTGACAGTCTTGGATATATGAGTATATAAGAATGCTTAGCTCACTTTCATTCCCTTCCCTTCTTATGTCAGATCACAAAGTTGTTGCCTAAAGAATGGACATCAGCTGGTGCCATTTTGAATGGCAGTACGAGAGGATGTGAAGTCACTAGGGCAGGGGTGGGCAATTCCGGTTCTGGAAGGCCGCAGACCAGTCAGGTTTTCATGATGTCCCTAATGAATATTCATGAACCTATTTCCATACAATGGGAGACAGTGGATGCAAATAGATCTCATGAATATTCATTAGGGACATCATGAAAACCTGACTGGTCTGCGGCCCTCCAGGACCAGAATTGCCCACCCCTGCACTAGGGGAACACTAACGTCAAAATTGGATACAGGGAGGATCCAGTGCTGAAGGGCAAGGATGGAAAGCATGGTGGTGTGTCTTGCAACTTTTGGAGGGGTGGTATTTCATTCATGGGGTGGAACTTGTTCATTTTCTCATGCGGGACCTATGCCATGGAGGAAGAGAGGAGATCTAGGAAGGCAAAACAGAAACAATAGGAAACAAAATGGAAAGGTAAGAAAAAAAGGAATAAAATGTGAAATGAAACAATTTTTTAATGCACATCTGTATGAACAACCTCACATATTGTATCAGTGGTGTTGATATACTGATATGTTTATTCTAAATTAACAAGTTTTCCAATGCTATGCATTCATAAAAGCAGAAAACTTCCACTTCATAAATTATCTAATGAGCAGCCCTTGACAAATTGTCTGGATTTAGGAGCCAGCCCAAAAATGTATGAACCAGTGGATGGAACCTCTGCTCCCCTCATCTTTCTCCTCCCCCCAATGTCTCTACTTCTTCATTGAAGTTGAAGATTTGGGAGAGAGGAGATCTCTTCTGAGGTCAGCTGCAGGCCTTTAGGACCTGATTTACTAAAACTGTTGTCCCATTCATTATCCAAGGGGAAAAAGAAAGCTTAGTAAAAAAAAATCCCTTAATGCACCCTTGCAGGCTACTGGAAAAAATAGATAGCCAGAAGTCCCCCTTCCTACCTAGTATCTCTCTTCGTCTCTCTCCCCCACCATATCATCACCCAGCTTCATTCTTGCTCTCTTTTCCCTCTACCTGCGCTGTCACCCACTCTTGCTGTCTCCCCATCTTCTCACTCAGGGGCTCTTTTAGCCTAATCCTCACCACCAGTCTTTTAGCCTAATCCTCACCACCTAATCCTCACCACCAGTCTCCCTAAATTCCCTATCACCCTCTTCCCTTAAATCAGCCACCTCCCAGCTCAGCACACCTCATCCTCCAGAATCCAATCATTCCCACCAGCTAGCCCTCACCATCAAGGAAGCTGGTCAGCCCAGCAAGCCCTCACCACCTACCAAGCCAGTTGGCCCTTCCCCCTGCAGCCCTTATCCCCACAAGTCAGTGATAAGAACATAAGAAATGCCAAACTGGGTCAGTCCAAGGTCCATCAAGTCTAGTATCCTGTTTTCAGCAGTGGCCAGTCTAAGGGGTATGTTTACTAAAACCCCGGTAATGTGCGGGCCGCGCTAGTGTGCGGGTGCCATATAAGGAGTGGGCGTGTCTGGCTGAAAAAAGCAAAACCGGGATTATTCATGCGCTAAGGTGCGCGGCGCCCATGTGTGCCCCGCACATTAGCGCATGAGAAAGCTGCGCGGGAGGCATAAGTGGCGCGCTGATGTGCAAGCAGAGAAACAGAGCCACAGCACAATGGTTAAGACACTGACCAATGTTGCAAAGATCATGGGTTCAATCCCCCACAGTGCCCAATGAAGACGGCTGGCTGAGGCATTACTTTAGGAGGCATTTTAATATTGGGTGGCATAAGGCAGCGCACTGATGCACAAGCACAGGAGCAGAGTCACAGCACAATGGTGCAGGGATCATGGGTTCAATCTCCCCCTGTGCCCAATGAAGAAGGCTGGCTGAGGCATTGCCTATTATGGGTAAGTTTGCTTTAGGAGGCATTTTATTTTCTATTTTAATTACTACTACTAGCAAACGCACTCTCAAAGCGTGTTAACATAAGGCGCCCCATAAGGCACATTTTAAAGTGCACTGTCCGCCAAGGCACCCTAGAATGTTGCTTATAGGGCGCTTTATAGGGTGCCGTATGAGTTACCGCAAGGTCACAGCAATGTTTTTGATGACAGCACTATGCAGTTTAAGGAATGCACAGCATAAGTAGGTGCGCTGACATGCAAGGAGGAGCAGCAGCAGTGTAGCACAATGGGTAAGGCACTGACTGCTGATACAGGAGTCATGAGTTTGCTCCCCAGTGTGCCTAATACGTAAGGCTGGCTGTGGCATCAGCTTTGCAATGTATGTATTTTTTCCTGCAGCACTTTAGTTGTATTTTATTAATTGCTGCCAGCAAACAGGCCCTCACGTGCTCTAATTGAAGGTGCCGCATAAGGCACCCTATAAGGCACTCCATAGGGCACATTATAAAGTGCACTGTCCGCCACGGCACCCTAAAATGTCCCCTATAGAGCACCCTATAAGTTGCTCCACAGGATAACGTATAGTGCACCTTATATGGACGGTAACCATAAGGTAACCTATAGGGCGCCCTATAAAGCGCCCTCTGAGGCACCTTATGGGTACAGTATGATGAGGGTGTTTTTGCTGGCAGCAATAATGTACATTAAAAAGATATAATGTTCTGGGCAGCCCCATCAAATAACCCCACTGTGGGTTTGAACCCATGACCTCTGGCTCTACAGGCAGTGAAGTAACCATTGTGCTACACCTCTATAGCTGCTAGCAAGCCCCTGGCTGGCTGCAGAGGGACTGCACGTCACCACACAGACAGTCTGCTGTGGTCACCAGGATAGGGTTAGCCCACCCGTACCTATGATGCACTGCCCATGCAAATCAGCTGTCCACAGATAAACACAAGATGGGGAATGCACCCCCACAGCACCTCGGCCTGGTAGGGGGAAGTGACCATGTGCACCCCCACAGCACCTCGGCCTGGTAGGTGGTACTGACCGTGTGTTTTACTGGCACAGAGTAGCTACACACCGTCACATTGTGCGGGTACTGTGCTCACCCTGAGGGTGCGGTGAGGCGCCCAGCACCAGGTCCACAGCACCTTCCATGGCTGAAAGAGGCCATGCCGGAGGTCCAAAGCAGTGTTAATGTGTGAGATAGGTAGTTTCTGCAGAAACACCTTGAATGTCTCAGTCAGGTGTAGCCCCTATGGACCCCTAGGTGGATTATGTACCACCACCCTCCTCCTCCAGGGCTGAGGGGTGGCAAACAGGGTCTCCCATCAACAGATCCACATTCTACCTCCCATCAACACCAGTCCTGCTGGGGAACAGACACCCTACAGGGCAGTCAATGCAGCTCTGTACACATCCATAACACAATAGCAGACAGACATTAGGCCTGGATATGCTAAGCTGCACCCCAACACCATCTGATATTCTCCTGCAGCAAGCCTTCAGCCGCTGCACCCTGCAAGCCACTCCATCAAGACACATACCAGCTGCAAACAGTCTGCTAGCTAGTCCATGTTCCCAGTGGAAATGCATGCACCCAGAACTGGGATGTCAGCATACACAACAAACAGATAAATCAGTGACTGGGCCCCAAAAGGAAACCCATAAATATCACATGAAAGAAACACTATATAGCACTATGGGGGTGCCTAGCCATGCTGTCATCACTGCACAGTCAGGGTGAGAGTGATCCCCCAGCAGGACATACTGAGGTCACCCTGTCTGTGTAGGTGATGGCCGGGCACTAAAATGTCCCAGCCAGTGCCCTATGCCCTGTGCAGATGCATCTTGGCCAGGTCACCCTGTCCGGGCCATACCCATGGTACCTTGCTCCTCATTATGCACATTGGCAGGCCAATACTGGCAACAGTGCTGGCAGTGTGGGCTGTGGAAGGTGTTTGCAGCCACCATACACTGTATAGACAGACACACACTCCCACACCTATGCCAGCATTGTGCTACTATAGAGGAGTTTAGCAGCCCTGGCCACCACACCAGTCCTGGGCACAGTACAGGCATGGATATGCTACGCAATACTGTTGGGGGTCACTCCCCAAGGTGGTAAACACTGTCAGAGACCAGACCTGAAGCACACACCGCAGACATCAGAAAGATTGTTATGATGGAGCTCAATGATTGTTATGATGGAGCTCTGTTAGTCTAACCAGATTGACCCGCTCCCATTCACATAGTGCTCTGACAAGATGGGTTCCCTCATTACCACCATAATAGGATGCTATTTCGTCCTTTCAGGCTGGTTCTCCAACTCTCTAGCCTCAACCACAGCACCCAACCAGATTCCAATATTACTGAGCCATGGGAGAAGGTGGTCTAGTGCTTCCCATAACAACATAACTTGGGACTCTCGCTCACACCACCCCCATCTGTTACACATTGCTCTTCAACACAATATGAAATCTAAACAAATTCAAAACTCCTACCCTCACAGCCTAAAATGTGCCCTCATCAATGCCCGTTCTATCCGGAAGAAGTGGCCAGCCGTCACTGACCTAATTGCCAGCCACGGCCTTGATATACTCATGGTCACTGAGACGTGGTTATCTGCTGAAGACAACGTAATACTCAACCAGCTCCTCCCTCAGAATTTCACCATACATTCAAATCATAGGCAAGAAAAAAGAGGAGGTGGCGTGCTCATCCTCACCAGGACAGACCTCCAGTTTCGAACAGTGCACACCACCAATACAAACTACCTTGAGACCGTCACCATCTCCAACAAACGCTGCATAATCAACCTGCTTTACAGAGCACCTTCAGCTTCCCCAGATGATCTCGCGGCTATCATTGATCTGGCATCCAACACTCATAACCCAGGCCTCCCAAATTGGATCCTAGGCGACTTCAACCTGCCTACATTGCAAGATCATCAAGCAACAGCCTTCTTGGACGCCCTGGAAAATCTTGGCTTCAAGCAACTAGTTAATGATTCTACCCATATTAAGGGAAATATCTTGGACCTTGTATTCGCCCCGCAAACCTCTCTTAACCCAGCCCAGGATCCCATAACCTCCATAACTTCTGTTCCTTGGTCAGATCACAAACTGATCATCATTCAGATTCCCTCTTACAAAGCCTACACAAAAACCAACAAAATCCAAAGCAACACCGCAAGACCGCCCTCTCGATCTTTCAAGCCTTTCAACAGAGATCTTATCCTTGCTGAAACGCAGCAACTCATCTCTGAATCCACCCAGAACCTTGACGACCTAATTTCTCAATGGAACAATTGCCTCAGCTCAATTGCCCTACGTACAACATTCAACAAGCCTTCAGGTAAAAGAGTAAGTGCCCCATGGTACTCAGCTGATCTTAAAGCATCACTTAGCCACTTACGGAAACTGGAGAAACGCTGGCGCCGATCTCACTCTTTAAATGACCTGTCAGCATACAACTGTCATCTGGCTGCACATCGCAACACAATCACCAACACGATGAAGCAGTACTACTCTGACACCTTAATGAGATCACTTAATAAACCACATGACCTCTTCGACCTGGTCAAGACTTTATCCAAGGAACCATCCTCTGGACCTCCATTTGAGCTACACCCACAAGATTTTGCAACCTATTTACAATCCAAGATATGTCAGACCAACAAAACCTCTACTATAGCCTCTACCACAGAGCAAAACTGCCAAACAATCCTAACCATGTTTTCTACCCCCTCCAAGAGAGGAATTGAAGACACTATTGCAGCCCTTAACACCAGTACTGCTCAGACCGATCCATGCCCAGCCTTCTGGATCAAGGAGCTTCGCAGTCACTTCAGCTCAGTACTGGCCAAAATAATGAATCTCTCCTTCTCAACTGGCTCCTTCCCTTCAGCCCTTAAGCACACCTCTATCAGACCTCTGCTAAAAAACTGCAAGCTTGACTCCCAACAGGTGGAATCCTATAGACCCATATCTAGTATTCCACTACTCGCGAAGATCATCGAAAAGGAGGCCCAAAAGCAACTGCAGGATCACATTGACTCCGCTGCACCATTAGACCCCTGCCAACATGGTTTTAGGGAATTCCATGGAGTGGAAACCCTCCTTACCACCCTCTTCTGCAAAATAATCACTGGCATTGACGACATTCGTCAAGGATTTGCACTCATCTTTCTGGACATCGCTGCAGCTTTTGACTCAGTAAATCATGAGCTTCTACTAGGACGTCTGATTGACAAAGGCATTAATGGAAAAGCGCTTGAATGGTGCAGATCCTACCTGTCCGAAAGATGGCAGCATGTTCGTTCTGGAGGGATAAAGTCTGAACCTTTCCACCAAAGCCAAGGAGTCCCTCAAGGATCCTCCCTTTCTGCGCTCCTTTTCAATATTTACATGCAGCCAATTTGTAATATCATCCGGTCTTTCAAGGTTGACTGCATGTTATATGCAGACGATGTCCTGCTTTACATTCCCTTCTCTACCGAGCATCTGGACCTCTCCCCATTGACGAGTTGCTTCAATGCAATATCTGACTGGCTCCTGTCTCAAAACCTCAGAATACAACATAAGAAAACTGAAGTACTCTTCATAACAAGGAATCCCAATTTTACCCCCCCACAATATCTTAAAGTAAAAGAAGCGGAGTTGCAATCTAAATCCTCAATACGATATTTGGGAGTCACACTAGATCAACGCCTAGACATGAAAGCCCACGTAGGAAACATAGTCAGATCAGTGTACTACAAGATCCGCTCACTTAGACACCTACGTTCCATGCTTGATCCAACCGATTTCCGGACAATCTTCCAGGCGTTGGTTATACCCCATTTCGACTATGCCAACGTCATATTACAAGGTCTTCCCCAATCTACATTAAACCCGCTTCAGCTAGCCATGAACGCGGCAGCAAGAGTCATCCATGGAGCCTCCAGGTACGACCACGTTACGCCCCTGCTGATACAGTTGCATTGGCTTCCTATTCAAGCTAGAATAGTTTTCAAGACCTTGACAATTACTTTTAAAGCTGTCAATAATCTCACATCGGCATCCTTATCCTCACTCATCCATAGCACATCTCCAGATAGAGCAAGGAGATCCATGGCTATAAACTCCCTCAAAATCCCGAAGGAACTTACTACTTGCACTAAATCGACAGCCAACAGAGCCTTCAGTCTCAGTGCCCCAATATGCTGGAATGCACTACCCCCTGATATCCGGGCTATTAGGAGCCTGACACAGTTTAGGAAAGCCCTCAAATGCCACCTCTTCAACAAATACCTTTTAGAACCCAATGGCATCACCTAGAGCCCAATAACACCCACTGATACCAGTCCCAGATAAATCTAGGGTATATCAACAATTCACCAAGTGTGATATTCATTGCTATAGTGGACTGGTTTTTCTATGTATCTTCTGTGTATATGATTCCATGTAGTATGTTTTGTAAATAGTTACCCCGGTTATCCAAGTTATTTATACCCTGTTACCTGTAAACTCATACGTGTTAAATGTACTGAGCATTTTGTTCCATGTAAACCGCGCTGATGGTAAATAGTGCGGTATATAAGAGACTGTAAATAAATAAAATAAATAAATAAAATGAGCAAACTGTGCTTAACGTAGGACTTGCTATCTGCCAGTAATCATAAGAAACGTTTGATAGGTGTGTACCATATACCCAGGTGTAGGGTGGCATTGCTAAGGTATGCAAGTGCTAGTATTGGGAGATGCACGCAGGGCCCAATGTCCTGCCTCTCCAGGAGGCATTAGCCAATGGGGCCTGTGGGTGTGGGTGTGGGTGTGGGTGTGTCTGCCCCTGTTGGCTGCTGCTTTATGGCAGAGGTTCCCAACTCCAGTCCTGGTGTGCCAAACACTGTTCGGGTTTTCATGCTGTCCCTCGTGAATATGCATGGGATACATCTGCATACCATGGGGGTGGTGCATAGATATGCAGCACAGGCATCTTTATTAGAGGCAGCATGGAACCTGAATGGTGTTTGGCCCTCCAGGACTGCATTTGGGAGACTCTGCTCTAGGTAATGCCCCTGTTTATGGTGTCTGTGCTCGGTGGGGTAAAATATAGGCGTATTAACCATGCTTATGTTCTCTGCAATAAAGGTGTGTCCTTACTATCACGGTTTAGTTGTGGGAAAAATATGTGGACTGGATTGGAAGTAGCCCCAGCTGGGCTTTGAATCTGTGACTTTCTGGTCCTAAAGGCACTGGCTGTGTCCGCTGCACCACCATCTTAGCACAAAAGCAGTGCATTCCCTGGGGAGTCCATGGCTGTTTGTCAGACAGGGCCTGTCTGTTGGAGTGCACTGCATCCACGTGAAGGGGGCTAGGCCACCGTCTGCTGTGGGCAGAAGCCACTGCCCCCTCCACCAACGGTACCCCTCCACCACCATGCTGACATGGCCTTATATTGGTGACAGCATCACAGCTAAATGATATGTGGCCCTCCAGGACTGCATTGAGGGGACTGTGGTCTAGGTAATGTGCATGTTTCTGGTGTCTGTGCTCTGTAGGGTAAAATAGAGGTGTTTGGACCATGCTTATGTTATCTGCAAAAAAGGTTGGTCTTTACTATCATGGTTTAGTGGTGGGTAAAATATGGGGATTGGGTTTGCAGGAGCCCCAGCTGGGACTTGAACTGGTGATTTTTGGCTCCTGAACACACTGTCTGTGTTCACTGCACCACACTGTGGCCACAGAGACAGTGCAGTCCCTGGATATAGGAAACCTGGCCAAAGGAGACATAAACCCTGCTCTGCACAATTTCACTGTGGGATCATTCACCTTGTATGGGGACGGAGCGTAGACCCTTCTAAAATTCATATTTCATTTTTGGGGCTTTCTTGGGAGTGATTTTTGATGTTTTACATGACTATCACTGTTTCCCAGCTGGATTATAATTTTTTAGAATTTTGTTGTGGTCATTTTCAATTTTTATTTGCTATTTTGTTCTGTGCACATGTATCATACTGCTCACGTTTTTTAGGTTTCCCTGGTTTTGCTGTACATTGCTGACAGAAATGGTTTCTCTTCCCTTTAAATCGGCTCTAACGCGAGGTTTTCACTCGCGGTATTTTTTTCATCGAATTTCAGCCCCGCTCCTGTGCGGGGAGCCTCTCCCCTCCCACTCTCCACCCATTGACCCCATCTCTCTGCCCCTGGGGAACCTTCCTCCGCCCTCCGGGAGCCTTTCCACGCCTCTATCGCTCATTTGCGCGACGCGCACATGAGCGGGCCCGTTAGTGTGGCGCGCACGTGTGCGGGGCACAAAAACGCATCATTAGCATGTGCTAAGGTACCTTAGCGCACGCTCAAGTGCGCCCCGCACAGTAGCGCGGTTTAATAAACATAGCCCTAAGTCACAAGTACCCGGCAGGTTCCCAGAAAGGTACCCAGGTTCCACGGTGCTTGTCCTAGGGTAGGCAGTGGATCTCCTGGGTCCTCTTTAATAATGGTTTATGGACCTTTCCTCCAGGAACTTGTCTAAACTTTTTTAAAGCAAGCTACACTAACAGCTTTTACTACATCCTCTGGTAACAGATTCCAGAGTTTGATTATGCATTGAGTGAAAAAGTATTTTCTCTTATTAGTCTTAAACGGGTTACATAGTAGCTGCATGGCATGTCCCTTAGTCTTTCTACTTTCTGATGACATAAACAACCAATCTACATTTGCCCGTTTTACTCCATTCATTAATTTATAGACCTCTAATTTCTTCTCTCAGCCCTCTCTTTTCCAATTTGAAGAGCCCTAACCTTTTAAGCCTTTCCTCGTAGGGGTATCCTTCCATCCCCTTTACCATTTTACTGGCCATTCTCTGTATCTTTTCTAATGCTGCTATATACTTTTTAAGATATGCAACCAGAATTGCACACAATATTCAAGGTACAGTCGTAACACAGAACGATACAGAGGCATTAATATCCTTGGTTTTATTCTCCATTCCTTTCCTTATGATTTCTAACATTCTATTTGCTTTCTTGCTGCATATTGGGTGCAGGGTTTCAATGTATTATTCACGATTATGCCTAAATCTTTTTCCTGGGTGGTGGTTCCTAATGTAGAACCTTTTATCGTGTGACCATAGTTTGGGTTGTTCATTCCTAGGTGCATAACTTTGCACTTGTCTATATTAAATTTCATCTGCCATTTGGATGTCCAGTCTTCCAGTTTGTAGGTGCATAACTTTGCACTTGTCTATATTAAATTTCATCTGCCATTTGGATGTCCAGTCTTCCAGTTTATCAGGGTCCTCTTGCAATGTTTCACAATCCTCTTGTGTTTTAACAACTTTGAATAATTTTATGTCATCAGAAAGTTTGATCACCTCACTCGTTATTCCTGTTTCCAGGTCATTTATGAATATGTTAAAAAACAACAGGCCCAGCACAGATCCCTGGGGCACTCCACTATGCATGCACCTTTCTTTATTGAGAAAATTGGCCATTTAGCCCTACTCTTTGCTTTCTATCTTTTAACCAGTTCCTGATCCAAACTCAAAATCTCCGAATACAGCACAAGAAAACAGGAGTTCTCTTCATCACAAGGAACCAGAACTTCTCCTCTCCTACCTACCTAAAGGTCAAGGAAGCGGAGCTGCAAACCAAGTCCACAATCCGATACCTTGGAGTCACTTTAGACCAATGCCTGGACATAAGCAACACGGTAAGAGCAGTCTACCATAAGATCCGACACTCAGACACTTATGCTCCCTGCTAGAACCAGATGACTTCCGGACAATCTTTTAGGCGCTGATTATCCCACATTTCGATTACACCAATGCAATCCTACAAGGGCTCCCACAATCCACCCTGGGGCCGCTCCAGCTCGCAATGAATACCGCAGCTAGAGTTCTATATGGTGCCTCCAGGCGTGACCATGTGACACCCATCCTGAAACAGCTCCACTGGCTCTCTATCCATGGCAGAATTTCTTTCAAGACCCTACTGTTGACCTTCAAAGCCATCAATGGGCTCTCCTCCGCCTCACTCTCAGAGCTTATCCACACTACTCCCCCCATCAGAGCCAGAAGATCTGCAGCAATCAACACACTAGCAATCCCGAAGGCAGTAACACAATGCATCCAGGCAACAGTAAGCAGGGCATTTAGGTTCTGCGCCCCTAGATGCTGGAACGCCCTACCACCTAGCATCCGGGTAGTCCCTGACCTAACACAATTTAGGAAGACTTTGAAGCACCACCTCTTTCTCAAAAACTACCCAGACGATTGCGCTCCATCAACCGCTCCCCCCTACCAGCACCGCCACACCAACACACTATGATTACTCTGTGATTCGACTTGATGTGATGCCTATATGTAAATAGTTATCCCAGTTTTACCCAAGTTTAAGCACCTGTTCATTGTAAATATGGAGCAGATTCCTGCACCGTATAAGTTTTCTGTTGTTATGTAAACCGCACTGATGTTGAATAGCGCGGTATAAAAGAGACTGTAAATAAATAAATAAATAATACACTGCCTCCTATCCCATGACTTTTTCATTTTGACAAAAACCCAGGCCAAAAACTCACCTCTTCGAGGCTACTTTTGGATCTTGATCCGCATAGGCTCCTGCTCTCCAACTATGTATTTCCTTACCATTCCCCTAGATATATCGTAGTCTCCAGTTATGTTGTCTGTCTTGACTTGATTGTAAGCTTTGATGAACAGGGACTGTCTCTTGCATGTCTTTGTACAGCGCTGCATACTCATTGTAGCGCTATGCAAATGATTAGTAGTAGTAGTAGTGAATTAGGAATGAGTGCAGGCAGACAAATATGCTTTTTTCTGAATTTTCCTCTATTTGTGGGTATTTTTGTCCAATTTGTTTTGCACATTATTTTAACATGTGCTATAGCATTTTAACATGAATTAATCAACTTAACATATGTTAATTCGTAGGTTAATGTGCCTTGAATTAATTTAGTGCGCACTAAATGTTTTAATCCCTTGCTTGGTTTGTAGCTTGATGTCTCGGAGAAAAAGGATCTCAGAGCTCAATAGCCATCCACAACATCTTTTCATGTGCAGAGCTTCAAAAGTACTATCATAGATCCTAAAAAAAAATCTTTTTAAAATTTAATCTGTATTTTATTCTGTAATTTCCTTTTTGTTAAAAATATCAATTGTTAAAAACATTATATTTCACAAAATTGTACAAAAGTACATTCTCCTCATAGTGAAGGAGTAGCTTAGAGCCAAAAAAAACAGGGTTCAAATCCCACTGACACTCCTTGTGGCCTTGGTCAAGTCGCTTAACCCTCCATTGCCTCTGGTATAAATTTAGGGGTATGCATACTAAGCTGGGCTAATTGTTAACCCAGGCTATCTTCAACTAGGTGCTATTGAATAACATGGGACCTAGTTGCAGATAGCCTGGGTTAACTGTTAGCACGGCTTAGTAGACATACCCCCTTAGATTGTAAGCCCTCCAGGAAAATGGAAATCCTCCAGTACCTGATTGTAACTTGCCTTGAGCTACTACTGGAAAGATATGAGCTAAATATTATAATTTGCATTTTTGTTGACATTTTTTTATCAAAAATACTAAGGGGCATGTTTACTAAAGATTTTAATGAGTGTTAATAATTTCTATGGGTACAGTGGCAGTTAATGCATGTTAATTTCATTAACACGCCTTAACCTTTAGTAAATATGCCCCTAAAGTTGCTATCAAAAACTCTGTAATTCCAACATCTTTAAAATGTGCAGAGTTCTCTTAAAACATCATTTTTCTAGCAATCATAGTTCATTCACATTGATTTCAAAACTTTTTACAATTAAGGTACTATTGTTCTTACATATTCAAAGTGAAAAATCTTTATAAAATTGTACTCATCTGCATATACAGTAGTTCCTGCTCATACCCAACAAAGGCCTTTGTAATAAGATGCTAAAAGTTATAACTGTTTGAAGGGGAAGGAAAAGATTAATGTTGGCCCCTGATGCTGCAAATATCTTTTGCAAAACAGGCCCATAGTGTTTTCATCAACTGATTTTTTTTCAATAAAAAGGAGATTATAGAATAAAGGAAAGATTCAATTTTAAAAGGAATTTTGTGAGGATCTATGATAGTAGTTTTGAAGCCTTGTTCATGAAAATATGATTGTGGATGGCTATTGAGCTATGAGCTCCTTTTTCTCCTTTTGTAATGATAATTCAGAGATACAGTATACGGTAGTAGTATTGTTTGTTGAGGATTCTCTGAGTATCTGAATTTTTGTTGTGGCTTGTGTGCATCAGTGATACTAAGTGCTATGCTATCAGTAGCATAATTACTAACAGGGTCTCCGAAGATGGGCAGATCTCAGCTGAGGTACTTAAGACAAACTGCCCACCGGGGCAGCAGCAATATGGGATAGTGTTGTTGGAGGATCATGTTTCTATGACGATAGTAAAAATACTGGCATTGCCTGCATGCAAAAATGGCAATTTATTTCTGTAGCTTGCCATGAAAATCCAGTGGATAGTCACAACAAAACAAATTGCTATATAGTTTTGAAAGATGAGTCCTCCCCTCTAGCTTGCAAGGCACTCGATGAGCTATTGGGGAAGACTCTTCAGAGTAAAGCCAGCATTTATAATGGGGTTGGGACAAAGCCCTTGGGATGTCTGACTGCTAATATAGCTGTGCATGAAATGACGGTCAGAAGTTGCAAAGATGTCTTATATAATGGGGACATGAAACATATGAAGCTGGAGGTGTTAATAAATGACATGGAACATGCACAGTTCCATCTGTTGGGTGTCAGTGAACTTATATGGATTGGCATTGGGTATTTTGAATCTGATGATCACATGGCATATGCTGGAAATAAAAGACAAAGAAGAAAAGGTGTTGCATTTATAATTAAGAAAAAAATTACAAAAACTGTAATAGAATACAATACAGTCAGTGAACACTTAATTCTACTCATCTATGCCCATCAGCACAACTATTATTCAGATATGTGCCAACAACAGATGCATAAGAGGAAGAGGTTCATCAATTCTATGAACGAATAGAAGCTGAAATGGACAGAACATGCAGACAAGATATACTGATAGTCATGGTGACTGAAACACAGAATTTGGCAACAAGGAAGAAGGCAAATTGGAAAATATGGGTTGGGCGACAGAAATGAAGTTGGAGAAAAACTAATAGAATTCTTCAAGACCAACAATCTGTTCATCTCAAACACCTTCCTCCAGCAACATAGGTGGTGCCTGTAAACATGGACTTATAAATGTACAAAAATCAAACTGACAACATATGTGTAAGTCAACAATAGAAAAGCTCAATAACATCAACAGAGATATAACATAGAGCTGATTGAGGAACAGATCACCGGTTACTAGTATGCAAACTCAAGCTAAAGCTGAAAAAGAGCAGCCACTCATGAATATAGCAAAGAGTTATCTTGAAAATATACCACCAGAATTTAAAGACTGCCTGAAAATTCATTTACCACTTTGGATATAAATACTATTACTACTACTACTACTACTGATCATTTTATAGCGCTACAAGGCTTGCGCAGCACAGAACAGACACATGTAAAAGATGGTCTCTGCACATCAGATCTTACAATCTAGTCAAGATAGACAACACAACAGCTGAGGACAAGGATACATCCAGGGGAATGGTAAGGAAACACATAGGAGACTAAGCGGATCAGGATCCAAAAGCGGCCTCGAAGAGGTATCTTTTCAGCCTGGATTTGAAAAGGGCCAGAGATGAAGCCTGCCCTTTTCAAATCCAGGCTGAAAACTCACCTGTTCGAGACCACTTTTGGATCCTGATCTGCTCAGTCTCCTATGTGTTTCCTTACCATTCCCCTGGATGTATCCTTGTCCTCAGCTGTTGTGTTGTCTATCTTGACTAGATTATATAAATGACAGAGCACCAAAAGAGATATTGAATGATGTGAGAAAGTTGTGCTCGAAGAAAGTGAAACGTCTCTTTCAAAGGTGAAAAAACAAAACCAGCCAAAATAGATGACCGAAAAAAAATAAAATTGTTCAGAAATGCAGAGAAGCTAAAGCCAAGAGGAGAAAGAATGCTATTCATGGAACATAACAGAAATTTCCAATGTGCAGAAAGACAGGAAAAATAGAAGTACTAAAATGACACAAGCAAAGAAATAGAATCAGAAACTATTAGAGAAGGAACAAATTCAGCTTTCCTAAAGCTATGAGAGTTAAAAAGAAAAATTCCATTCTTGAATTGGAATGCTAAAAGATGCTCAAAGGTCCATATTGAATGAAGCTGAGAAGATCAAGAAAAGGTGGAAAGAATACATGGAGCCATTATGCCATAAAAATCAAGTGGATCTACAGTTGTTTCAACTTGTACTTTATGATCAGGAACCACTAGTGATGAAAGTAATCAAAACAGCATTGAAAGGATTATCAAAATAAAAAAAGCATCAGGTATGGATGGTTTTCTCACTGAAGTATTACCACAATCAGATGCAGCTGTTACAATGCTTACAAGGCTGTGCCAGCAAATTTGGAAGACAACATAATGGCCAACTGACTGAAAAAGATCCGTGTTTAAACCAATACTGAAAAAATGTGATCTGACTGACTGTAGAAATTATTACAAAATTACTCTGGGTCAATTAAGAATCATGAATATGCCAGAACAGCTGATGATTCTCATACACAACCTTTACATTGATCAAAAAGTAATGGTTCAAACAGAACAAGAAGAAACAGACTGGTTTAAAACCAGCAAAGATGTATTCAAAGACCTCATGCTTTCCCCATACCTGTTCAATTTGTATGCAGAACAAATAGTCAGAAAAGCAGAACTGTATGAAGATGACTGAGGTTCCTCCAATCCAATTTTCTGGTCACCCATTTAAAGAAATCAATAAGATTTGTCTGACAAGACATATCTCTAGTAAATCCGTCACTTCAGACAATGTAATCTGTTGGATTCCATAAACCGCACCAGAACAAAATCATCAGAAAACAGGGACTGTATGAAGACAACTGAGGTGTGAAGACTGGTGGAAGACACTTTAACAGTTTGCTATGCTGACTATACTACATTTCTGGCTGGAAGTGAAGACGATCTGAAATATCTGTTTATGAAGATCAAGGAACATAGTTTCAAAATGAAGAAGATAAAGATTCTGACAACTGGCAAAATCCTTAATTTCATCCTTGATGGAGATGAAATGGAAATAATAGACAACTTTAAGCTATTTAATCAATAATCCATAATGAAACAAGCAGTAATTAAGAAATCCATCAATGCATTGCTTTTGGCAGAATAGCTATGAAGGACCTAGATAAGATTTTCAAGTGCAGATATTTGACTTGCACAAGCCATGATATTTTCAATCAAGTCATACGAATGTAAACATTGAACAGTGAAGAAGAAAGACAGGAAGAAAACTGATGCCTCTAAATTGTGGTGCTGGAAAAAATTACTGTGTATACCATAGACTGCCTGAAGAACAAATCAATTGGTACTAGAGGAGATCAAACCTCTGCTCAAATGACAAGACTTCAACTTTCATACCAGACACATCATGCGAAGAAAGAAATCATTTGAGAAAAACATCATGCTTGGCAAGGTTGAAGGTCAGCACAAAAGAGGAAACCCAGCAATGCGATGGATCAGTATAATAACAGCAGCTATGAATGCCGCTGTCGACAATCAGACTCTTGACTGAAGCCCAAACACAGTTTAAGACATCTATCCAAAGGGTCACAATGAGTTGACATTGAATCGACGGCACTTAACAACTAAACAATAACAAAACTTTTAATGAACACTAAAGAACGGAATTCATTACTGAATGCACATAAATTGTGGGTTCTTTACCTAGGATTACTTACTTTTCCTAAATCTTAACTGGACATCCATCAGCAAGTTGGAAGGGGAAGGCAAAGACGAGAGGGAGGCATTCTCATCATGGTCAGCAGTGGCAATTACTTTGAACTGTTAACTGAAGCATGCATCAGCCCTTCACTCCTCCCCACCATAATTGGCGGTGCCAGGCCTTTCATGACTGAGTGAATCAATCAGCCTCAGTCAGTCAAACAACCATAAAAAGAGACAGGCCAGGAGTCAAGTGGCTGTCTGCTGTTGTACTTGCAATGCAACAATGCAGCAGCAGTAGCTGCAAATATTGGGCCTGGGACCATGCTGTGCACAGGTCACTTAGTCAGCTGGGGGCCAGGTTTGAGCTGGTGCCAGTGTCAGCAGCAAATTCATGGGTGGGCTGCTTGCCTGCAGCTCGTTAGTTGGCAGATGCAAAAAGGCAGGGAGAGGTGGACATGCAGGCATTCTGTTCAATGGCGTCAGATAGCCACTTGACTCTCAGAGTTGGGACTCTCTCCTTTATGCTTGGGATGTATTTATCTCACACCTTTCCAGTAGCAGTTCAAATGGGGCTACTTTCAGGTACAGTAGTTATTCCCCTGTCCCCATAGGTCTTACAATCTAAGTTTGTATCTGAAGCAGTGGAGGGTTAAGTGGCTTGCCCTAAGGCCACAAGGAGAGTCAATGGGATTTGAACCCTGGCCTTCCCTGGTCCAGCTTGCTGCCATAACCACTAAGCTACTATGGGACATCAGTGAGTCAGGAAGGGGCCAGGAGAGCAGCAGTGGGGCTTGCATTAGTGGGATGAGTCAGCTCAGATCAGAGGATGAAACAAAGGGGCAAAGGCTGCTGCATCAGTCCTCTTCAACTGGCAGTGCTGTTCCGAGTACAACTTCTTCTTCCATCCTCCTTCCTACTGGTTCAGACAGACTATGAGGTACTGGTTGGGAGACTTGGGGCAAGGAAAGTGCCTTTTTGGTGACTGGCCTGGAGTTCTAGACCATTGCTAGCTTAACTAGTTCACTGGCAGTAGCAGTCTGGTCCCGGATTGTTAGCAAGATGGTGTTCAACATTATAGGCAATAGATGTTCTCCCTGCAAATGCTCCTTGCCTCCTCTGTGGCTGCACACAGGAAAATCTATACCTGTTTGGCCTGACCATTGTTTTACCAGACAATACAGTGCCCAGTTACAAGTTTTAATTGCCCACTGTACAGGAAGCATAAAAACTGGACTGTCTGGATAAAAATGGGGCTGTTGACCACAGCTGAGGTATTTCCTTGATTCAAAGACGATTACTTCTGTTCGTCATGTGCCTACAGGAGTGTCTGTTAGTTGAGCAGTCTTAGTGTATGGTTCTGGATATAATACGTCTATGCCTTTTCTTATTAATATTTTCCTAATATTTTCTCTTAAATGTTTTTTCTGCCTCCACTGTATTATTGTGGTCTAATGTGAACTGAGGTGGACTGTAATTATTTTCCTGTAATATTGCCTTATAATTTATTTGGGAATGGGACTGAAATGTTATACTTCCTGTGAAAGATTACCTTATGATGTTTTTATTTAATTTTATTCATAAAAAAATAACATAATACAAGGTGGAAACCATTACGCATATGATTACAGACAAAAAGAAAAATTTGAATCCATAGAGATAAAAGGATAAAGTACTAAAAGACAAAATTTTCTGTACACTAGCAGCACATGCTTTTTCTTTGCATATATTATGAAATCACACCCACAAAACAGAATGGAAATGACACATGCACACAAGAATTAAAGGCAGAGATTCAAACAGTGGGCAAACAAATCATGAATGCTCAAATTATGGTACAAGTAAAAAAAAATGATGATGTTTTCTGTCATCAGAATGATAGAAAGATGTGCCACATGAAAATTAACTTGCAAACATAGACAAATACCGTCATTCTAAATAACAGCTGTCATACAAAGCAAATTACTCACAGGGTGCCTGTCTGGAATCCACCAGAGCTGATCTCCTGCCCCCTCATTTCCTCCTTTGAATCTTCATGAACCATTGAGGCGCCCAAGAGTCAGGGCCAATATAAGAGTCTTAGTTGCCCTATACAAACCTTCAACCTTATGATGCCCTGCTCCCCTCCCCCGAGATTTTGAACTCAATAGTGATAATCATTCCAACATCACCCCTCTCATAACAGTCCCATAAAAATGCATAATGGGACATCATGTGGGTCATTTTGGAAGCCCTGTTCATGCTTTTGAACATTTGAATACAGAAACAAAGACATTTACAGAGCCATTTTAAAAGCCAGGTCTGTGAATGTCTGCATCATGAGGACATCCAAGTCTGAAAAGGGGCATGGTGAAGACGTGGCTAGGACATTCCCAAGAACTGGATGTCCCTGTCTGATCTCAGAAATATCAAACTTTGATCTCCCTGCAGGTAAAAGGATGTGCTGATAGCTCTTTGAGTTTGTATGGCTGCCAAGATCTATTGTTTGACTGCTGCTGCTCTTTGCTGGCCCTCTAAGCAACCAAGTAGTCTGCCAGAGTCCATAAACTCCATTTACTGGAAGGCAGAAGGGAAGGTCCCCTTCTTCAACCTTCTAGAATGAAGGAGGCAGTGAAGTCCATGTCAGTTGGTAAACACAAAATAGGAAACATCTCATGTCAAGGAGAAGATCACATCAAACTATTTAACTACTTACTAATCTAAACGTTACACATACAACAGTATAGGAAAATGGATGTATACTATGGGGGGATATTCAAAGGCATTTCCTTATTGTTCCTCCAGTCCAGTCCCATATGTCTGGTTATGCTCCCTTTCCAGCAGCTTGGAGACTGAGTATGTCTTCTTTTTGATGACACTGCCTACCAGCTCCAGTATGTTCAGTCTCTAAGCAGCTGGAGGAAGCAGTGAGCCGGGGTGCTGGACTCACTGAAGAAACAACTAAGGAGAGATAGGGTTTTATATTAGTTTTGAATTATCTTTTTCCTTTTTTTCTTTTTCATGGGGCTTATTAGCCTTTAACAGATAGAGTACTAAGAAACTCCTGAGCCGGCCGAAGGAGCAATCTCTCCCCTTCCTCCCAGTTTCCCCTTGGAGCAGTCGGGGAGCGAGGAGGCTTCAGGGGGACTTGCAGAACACAAAGGAAAGGATCAACGAGTAAGTGACTCCCGAACCTGTTACTGGGTGAGGAGCCGAGTGCCGGGCACAGACTGCCAGGAGCACTTCCGTCCCCGCCTTGCCACTGAAGCCTTGAAGCGCGGCTAAGTGTGGGAGCGGGGGACAGCCCAAGCAATCTTGAGGGGGAGAGGAGAAAAGCAGGTAATTTTGCAGAGGACAGCAGGAGAAGAGCTTAATATCGCGGCTGCAGATCGCGTGCTGCTCACAGCTGCAGACCGTGTGGCGGTGGCAGACTAGCAATGGCCAGGAGGAAGGCCACAGGGTGCAGGAAAATCTTTGGCATTTTTGGCGGTACAGCCTTGGCTGCAGCTTTCTTAAGTTAAGGCCGGCTAGTTTTGTCAGTTTCAGTTTGGGTTTCATTTTAGGTTGCTTTGCTTTGATTTAGTTCTAATGGGGTTGGTTCTCTGAGGGAGTATCACAAAAAAAAAGAAGAGCCAGTCCCTTTCTTCTTTGCCCTTCATTTCCAATTCACTGGGTTTTTTTTTTTGTTTTTCGAGATAGTGCTAGCCATGGTCCATGCCTGCCAGGCCACAGTGTTTAATGTGTGGCTCGCGGAGAGGAGCAGTCTCTGACACCGGAGTGTGCCAAGGGTGAGAGACAGAGGCCCGATCGGTGGAGCAGGTCCTACACGAGGGCACAGAGCATGAGTAAACCTTAGGGACACTGCAAGATGCAGCAGAACAGGAGCCCAGGTTAGCGGGGACCGTTCCGCTGCAGCTAGAGCCGGCAAACGGATCCCAACCTTCACTCAAGCCCTCCACATCTCAAGCCCTGGGGGATGGAGCCCCAGCGGGATTTTCACCAGAATATGTCCTGCTACTGTATAGGGCTTTCTGTATGTGCCAGCAGGGGGTTTGTAGAGTGACGTAGGGGAGCTGCCGAAAAAGATCAGCAGAAGTGATAGAGGACGTGGCTAAGATGTTTAGACCATTGGAAGACTGGAGAGAACAGTCCCCTTTGTCAGAAGGTTTGGAGGATGAGGACCTGGACATGGAGTTAGAGGAAGGCGAAGAGCTAGAGGAAGGAGAGATCCCACTGGAGGAATGGGCGAGGACTGTGCGGGTCTTCCAATGGGAGGAGTTGCCGGCTCTCATTGCAGAGTTCTTAAAGGCCTTGAATATGCCTGCAGGGCTACCGGTGGAAGGAGGCGTTAGAGGATCCACTAATCCAGGTTTTGCAGAATCCGCAGAAAGTGTTTCCAGTGCATAGAGTGGTCAGACAGATGATACAGGATGAGTGGGACCTACCAGATGCCAGTCTTCGAGGGGTGTGAATGATATTGTGCCTTTACCCACTTCCAGAGCAGGGGTGGGAATTGCTATGGTCGCCAAAGGTGGATGCAGCGGTGTCGGCTGTGACCAAGAATACAAGAATTCCAGTGAAAGATATCACGGCGCTCAAGGATGTACAGGATAGGAAGTTGGACACCTTGTTAAAGCCAGCCTTTGATATCAGTGCCCTTTCGTTGCAGGGTTCTGTCTGTGGGGCCTAAGTAGCTAGGGCCTGCCTCCGCTGGTCTCAGAGGGCTCTGGATACGTGGAATGCAGCTAGGGATCTGGCAGGAGAGGCGGCCAAGTTGGAATCGGGGGGGCAGCATACCTTGCTGACGCCTGCTACGATCTCATTAGAGACCTCTCCAAGAGTATGGCCTCAGTAGTCGCAGCATGACACTATCTCTGGCTGTGGAATTGGGCGGCGATGGTTCCTCTAAGGCCTCATTTAGTAAGCTGCCATTCAGAAGGAAGCTCCCATTCAGAGAGGAGTTGGACAAGTTATTGAAGGACTTGGGAGAGTCCAAGGGTGGACATCTATTGGAGGACAAGCAGAAGCAGAACTGTAGCGCCCCTACAGCATGGGGGCAGCAGTGGGACTTTAAGTGGTTTCATATGTTCCATCTGGTTCCCTACCTGTGGGGGCGTTTTCCCTTACGAGGCCAATGTTTTCGGGGGTTTTGAGAAGCGGGTAGGGACATTGGGGCCTCTTCCTCTGGCTCCAAGAAAGCACAATGAAGCAAGGGGAGCCCAAGCAGCGGTGCAGCCTGTGAGAGGTTGGCTGCGAGACTTTTAACCTGCCTGGATCCAGATCACGTCCGACCAGTGGGTCCTGGAGGGTGTCAGAGACGGCTATGTGCTGGAATTTGCACATCCTGTAGCCCAGTCTTTTGTCCTCTCCTCCTGCAGGTCGCGAAGCAAGGTGGCAGCAGTGGAGAACACTCTGGTGAGACTGCAGCAGTTAGCAGCCATGGTGCCTGTCCCCCAAGACCAGTACGGCTTAGGTTGGTGCTCTATTTATTTTGTGGTTCCTAAAAAGGAGGGCATGTTTTGGCCGATTCTCAATCTGAAGTGGGTGAATCAGTGCCTGTGGGTGCCACGTTTTCACATGAAAACGTTGTGGTCCATTATAGTGGCGGTCAGAAGTGGAGAGTTCTTGACATCTCTTGATCTCACAGAAGCGTATTTACACATTCCCATTCGTTCAGATCACCAGTATTATCTCCGTTTTGCGGTGCCGATGGAACATTTCTAGTTTTGGGCTTTGCCGTTTGGACTTGCCACGGCTCCTCGTACTTTCACCAAGGTCATGGTGGCGGTAGCAAGGAAGGGATCTTGGTAATCCTTACCTCGATGACTGGTTGATTCAGGCAAAGTCCAAGGACGAAAGCGAGCAAGCAATGGTGAGAGTGGTAGAGTTCCTATAGAGTCTTGGCTGGGTAATCAACAGGGCCAAGAGTCATCTAGTGTCAGCCCAGCAGCTCGAATATCTGGGATCACGCTTCGATACCCACTTAGGGAAGGTTTTCCTGCTGAGACTTCAGGCCCAGGGGATGAGGTGCTTGGTACGACAATGCCTACAGATGTCCGAGCCAAGGCCTGGCATTATCTGCAGTTGCTGGAGACCATGGCAGTGATGCTCGAGCTCGTGCCCTGGGCTAGAGCATACATGCACCCTTTGTGGGACCCACAGGAGGCCACTTGGTCAAACAACCAGCTAGAGATGTGGGTGGTGGCACTAGTGTTGCAGAGTTTCAGTCCCAGGCTGCACAGGAAGGCCGTCTGGGTCTTCTCGGACAATGCCACCATGGTAGCTTATATCTAAAAACAGGTCGTGAATTCATGATGATTCAAAAGTAAGTTAACACTTATCTGTTGACCAAAATGATCCTTCTGAGTCTTTTCAAATCAGGAAATTGTCCCGAAATAATGCTATCCAGTCGATGGTCCCAACGCTTAACAATGGCGCCTTTGCGTTTCACTGGCAGTTTCTTCAGGGGCTTTAACATGCGTCAATATGCTCTATATTTATTTCAACCTGTTAACAATAAATTCACATTATGTTCTAGCTTTCAGTTGAGCTTAAATTTGAAAGAAATTCTAGGTCCGACAGTATTAAGACCGGTTGTATCATCATCAGTCACAGGGGGACATTTTAAATGCGGAACATGCACAATATGTCCCGTTACACTGGAAACTGCCTCCTTTGTATATCATGACAAGACCTATTTTTTGAAATGTAGAACAATTTGTCAATCCACATACGTGGTATATGGTATTTTTTGCCCATGCCACTTGCTATACATTGGCAAAATAAACCGTCCATTTCACATCCGTATGCAGGAACACCGCAGTAAATTAAAATGTCAACTCAGGGAGGCCCCTATAGTTGAACACTGTTTGGAACTTCATCATTCTTTTTTGGATTTACGATGTTTCTGTATTGAACAGATTCAAGTGGGTGCAGGAACATGATCAAGAGAACAAGTATTGATATACACTGAACAGAAATGGATTTTTAATTTAAATACGGTATTTCCAACAGGTTTAAATTCTCAAGTGGATTGGCACCTATATTAAGCGTCACTCCCTTTTGATTATCCAATCAGGTTTTTGTAGACCTTTAGAAAATCTCAAGGGACTTACATCTCGCATGCGTGGCGTTTTGATAACTGCAACATATGTAGCCCGTAATTGTATGGGAAGGTGAGAGAAACGATTACTGCCTGAAGTTTTTTGTGGTTTAGCTATCTGTCCATATATATGAGAAGATATCTCAACTGAAAGCTAGAACATAATGTGAATTTATTGTTAACAGGTTGAAATAAATATAGAGCATATTGACGCATGTTAAAGCCCCTGAAGAAACTGCCAGTGAAACGCAAAAGCGCCATTATTAAGCGTTGGGACCATCGACTGGATAGCATTATTTCGGGACAATTTCCTGATTTGAAAAGACTCAGAAGGATCATTTTGGTCAACAGATAAGTGTTAACTTACTTTTAAATCATCATGAATTCACGACCTGTTTTTAGATAAGGTTTCTGGAGAAAGAAAACTATAGAAAAAACGAAAAAAGGATAAACAGAAAAAAAGAAAATAAGTTTTAATGTTTTTTAGGCAACGCGGATAGGTCGTTGATGCGATAATAAGCATTAAACTCTAACTCTATGAGTTTGAACACATGCTTGATATAAGTCTGAGACCTAGTTGCCATAGTGATAACACATTATTAGATTGAGAATTATAATCTCGTAGTTCAAGAGTAGAGCTGTAAACTGTTATTTCATTACTAGCTTATATCAATCGCCAGGGAGGCACAGGCAGTGTGGCATTGGAAGAGGAGGCCAAGATGCTGCTGGCCTGGACGGAAAGCCGTCTCCAAGCCTTGTTGGCAGCGCACGTGGCGGGCATCAACAATGTGACGGATTATCTCAGTCGGGTGTGGGTAGACCCGGGAGCGTGGATGCTCTGCCAGGATGTGTTCTTGCAGGTGGCATGCAGATGGAGCACACCAATCATGGATCTAATGTCAACGTGTGAGAATGCCAAAGCCAGCCGGTTTTACAGCAGGAGAAGAGAACGGATGTCGGAAGTTTTGAATGCTCTGGTGCAGAGGTGGCCCGAGAAAGGGCTGCTCTTTGTGTTTCCTCCGTGGGCACTCATAGGCAGGGTCATGCAGAGGATCGAAGCGCACATGGGGTTGATCATCCTGATCGCTCCGGATTGGCCAAGGCATCCATGGTATGCCAACTTCATGCGGTTGGTACAGGGGAAGCCGTAGAGGCTCCCGGCGTGGGATGATCTGTTGACTCGGGTCAGTGTGAATGCCCCAGGTGCATCAATTCTCACTTACGGCTTGGCTCTTGAAATGGCACGTTTGAGGAAGAGAGGCTACTTGGGGCCGGTCATTACCACATTGCTGAAGGCCCAGAAGTGGTCCACCTCTTTATCATACATCTGCGTGTGGAGCATTTTTGAGGCATGGTGTGAGGAGAGTCAGTGTCATCTGTCCGTGACATTTTCAGACATCCTGGCATTTTTGCATACAAGTTTTGAGAAGGGCTTAGCCGCTAGTTCCCTGAAGGTGCAAGTGGCAATGATTTCCTGCTATCAAGATAAGGTCCAGGGAGTATCATTAAGTTCATACCTAGATGTGGTGCGGTTCCTGAGGGCCTTAGGTCACCTCTGCCTGCCAAGGCAACCGGTGTTGCCGAGCTGGAACCTCAGTCTAGTGCTGGCGGCTCTTACGGGGGAGCCCTTTGAACCGTTGAGTTGGGCTTCGTTGAAGGACTTGACCCTGAAGACCGTTTAACTGGTCGCGATCTGTTTGGTGAGGAGGATTTCAGAACTGCAAGCCTTATCTTTCGGGAGCCCTTCCTTTTGATCTCCAAGGAGAGGGTAGTTCTCCATCCGGTACCCTCTTTTCTGCATAAGGTGGTATCGTTCTTTCATGTAAATCAGCCTGTGATCTTCCAGTGCTAGGATGGGCAGGGAGTGAGCCTGAGGATCTGCAGTCGCGGCTATTGGATGTTCGGAGGGTACTGTAGCGTTATTTGAGGAGCACGGTCTCATTTCTCAGGTCAGATCGCCTATTGTGCTTTTCAGGGGGCTGCAAAAAGGAGAAGCCGTGACAAAGGCATTGATTTCGCATTGAAAAGACAGTGCTGGCAGGACTGTGGGCACATTCTACTTGTGTGCAGTCCGCCTCCTGCATATGTTTGCTAAGCATTACCGTTTGGATGTGCAGGTGGTAGGGGATGCCAATTTCAGATCTGCAGTGCTTCAGGCCAGTTTTGTGGGTCCTTCTCATATCTGAAAATGCTCTGTTACATCCCAGAAGTACGGGACTGGCCTGGAGGAATGATAAGGAAAGTTAAGAACATAAGAACATAATAAGAACATAAGATATGCCATACAGGCTCAGACCAAGGTCCATCAAGCCCAGCATCCTGTTTCCAACAGGGGCCAATCTAGGTCATACGTACCTAGCAGGTTCCCCAAAAGACACAGGTTCCACAATGCTTGTATTGGGTCAAGCATTGATATCCTGGGTCTCTTTTTAATAATGGTTTATGGACCTTTCCTCCAGGAACTTGTCCAAACCTTTTTTAAACCCAGCTACACTAACAGCCTTTATTACATCCTCCGGTAACAAATTCCAGAGTTTGATTATACGTTGAGTGAAAAAATATTTTCTCTTATTTGTCTTAAATAGTTTACCCTGTAGCTTCATTGCATGTCCCCTAGTCTTTCTATATTCTGATAACGTAAACAATCGATCTACGTTTACCCGTTCCACTCCGTTCATTAATTTATAGACTTCTATCATATCTCCCCTCAACCGTCTCTTCCAGGTTAAAGAGCCCTAACCTTTTTAGCCTTTCTTCATAGGGGTATCCTCCCATCCTCTTTACCATTTTGGTGGCTCTTCTCGGAACCTTTTCTAATAACGCTATATCCTTTTTAAGATACGGCGACCAGAATTGCACACAATATTCAAGGTGCGGTCGCACCATGGAACGATACAGAGGCATTATAATATCCTTTGTTTTATTTTACATTCCTTTCCTTATGATACCTAGCATTCTATTTGCTCTCTTGGCTGCTGCTGCACACTGGGTGGAGGGTTTTAACATGTTATCCACAATGACGCCTAAATCTTTTTCCTGGGTGGTGGTTCCTAAAGTGGAACCTTGCATCGTGTAAACATAGTTTGGGATGTTCTTCCCTAGGTGCATAACTTTGCACTTGTCCACATTAAATTTCATCTGCCATTTTGATGCCCAGTCTTCCAATTTATCAAGATCGTCTTGCAATTTTCCGCAATCCTCATGGGTTTCAACAACTTTAAATAGTTTTGTGTCATCTGCAAATTTGATAACCTCACTCGTTATTCCCTTTTCCAGGTCATTTATGAATATGTTAAAAAGCAGTGGACCCAGCACAGATCCCTGGGGTACACCACTATTCACCTTTCTCCATTGGGAAAATTGGCCATTCAGCCCTACCCTCTGCTTTCTATCTTTTAACCAGTTCCTGATCCACAATAGTATACTGCCTACTATCCCAAGACTCTTTAGTTTTGCCAAAAGTCTCTGATGAGGGACCTTGTCAAAGACTTTCTGAAAGTCCAAATACACTATATCAACCGACTCACCTTTGTCTACCTGTTTATTCACATCTTCAAAAAAACATAACAGATTAGTAAGACAAGATCTTCCTTGTCTAAAGCCATGTTGGCTGTCTCCCATTTTGCCATGACTATCTACATATTCAGCAATTTTGTTCTTTATGATGGTTTCTACCATTTTTCCCGGTACTGATGTCAGGCTCACCTGTCAGTAGTTTCCCGGATCACCCCTGGAACCTTTTTCAAAAATTGGCGTTACATTGGCCATCCTCTAATCTTCAGATATTACAGATGATTTTAATGATAGTTCACAGATTACTAATAGCAGGTCTGCAATCTCATATTTCAGTTCTTTCAGCACCCTTGGATGTATATCATCCGGTCCAGGTGAATTGCTATTCTTCAGCTTATCAAATAGTTGTAATACATCTTCCCGATGTATTGATATTTCCTTCAATTCTTCCGCACCTTTAAATACCACTTCAGTCATGGGTAACATCCCTACATCTTTCTCAGTAAAGACCGAAGCAAAGAGTTCATCCAGTCTCTCTGCTAATTGGCGTTCCTTGAGGAACTCCAGTCCAGTTCCGGATCCCTCCCAGATGTCTCTCGAACCCCGGGCCTAAAGAGTGGGCCATTCCTGGCTATGGGTTTCCAGGAGTGGCCCACTCTTCAGGCCAGGTAGAGTGGGAGGTCAAGGGATCACAGCAGCATTGGTTACAGTGGCCAGGTGAGGCAGAAGTGCTATTGGGCTGTTCAGTAGCCCGGGTGGTGGCACATTTCTTTTTTTTCTCGGGCAGTTTACCGGTAAGCCTCCTCATGTGGAGGAGAAAACGGGGGAATCCCTTCACTGGGGGGAGGGGCATAAAATGTTTGGCTAGTTTTGGCAACTTATTTATTGCTTCTGTGAGTCTTCTTTGTCAATAGATTACTGGAGCTGGTAGGCAGTGCCAGCTCTTATGTATACTGGTAACATAGTAACATAGTAAATGATGGCAGATAAAGACCAGTATGGTCCATCTAGTCTGCCCAGTAAGAAGGTCGGAGTAATATGGCAGGAGTAGGTGCAGGCCGCCCCTCAGGCCACCCCTCCCCATGCAGGCCGCCCCTCAGGCCACCCCTCCCTATGCCTTTGTTTAGGAGTGAACCCACTGCTCCATGCAGGACACTCCTGTTTGTTGAGAAGTTAAATGGTTCAGTTTATTTTGATTTTATTCTGTTGCTATAAATGGATCCATTGTGTCTGTCCTATGCCATTTTGAATTCTGTCACCGTATTTGCCCCACCACCTCCATCGGGAGGGCATTCCAAGCATCCACCACCCTCTCAGTGAAAATGTATTTCCTGATATTTCCTTTCAATTTTCCACCTTGCAGCTTCATGTTATGCCCTCTCATTTTACAGCTTCCCTGTCTTTGGAAGCTGTATTTCTCCTTTAAGTATTTAAAGGTCTGAATCATATCTGCCCTGTCCCTCCTCTTCTCCAGAGTGTACATATTTAAGTCTTCAAGTCTCTTCTCATAAGGCTTCTGACGCAGGCTCCAAATCATTTTGGTTGCCTTCCTCTGAACAGATTCCATTCTTTTTACATCCTTTGCAGACCTGCAAACCATGTAAATGCCGCTCAGAGGGATTAACAATGGGAGATAACTGTACTAGTGCTGCTGAATATCCGGGGGTGCCACTGCAACACGCCCAATACTAACTGGTTAGCATCGGGGCGTGCCAGGAGCATTCCAGGGTGGCACCCGTCGTTAATTGGAAAGCAGCTCAATATTGCCACGTGGGAAAAGTCAGGTGCAGGAAAAACTGGTCTAACTTTTGCTGCAGAAGCTAACCGGACAGCGGTTGAATATCGCCACTGCCCGATTAGCTTATTGGCATTCCGGGCAACCTGGATATTCAGTGCCATAGTCCGGATATGGTCCTGGCATTGAGTGTCTGGCTTTAAAGTTCTGCGCAGGTGGCTAGCCACTCTAGGAGCGCTAGCCACTGGTGCTGAATATCAGGCCCTATGGAAATTTGTGAGTGTCCCATCTGTAGAAAGAATAAGCAGAGCCAGTGACAGCATCTCTTGCTCTGGCCATCTCATTATTAGTCAAGGAATGAGTGGCAAAATGTGGCCTGTGCAGATCTATACTATGCTACTCTGCTATTATTTTTCTTTTCAACAGATGCTATTCATGAAAATCTGAATATCTATTGCTACTTTCCAAAGTAAGTGAAAGCTGTGGGAGTGAACCAACCACATGCATTTACAATATGCATTGCTTTTGACCTCTTTATTTATTTATTTAATTACAGGCTCTTATTATACTGCCTTTCACATTAAAATAAAATTCTAGAAGCTATAGGGAGAGACAGACAGAGCAGACTAGTCAGGTAATTTACATTAGTGGATAGGCAGAGAAAGGGCAGGGAAATCGCCAGGGGAAAATGATAAACAAAGGGGGAAAACCTTTTAAGGGATTGAAAGCAGGGCAAAAAGATCAAGAAAGAGGGAGAGGGAGAGAGGACGTCAGGGTCAGGAATTGCTGTTCGCTTGCCTGTCAAATGTTTTGGTGAAAAAATGAGCTTTAAGATGTAATTTAAATTTATTATAACTTAACTCTTTGCAAAGTGAAGCTGGGAGGGGGTTCTATCGAGAGGGGACTAGAAAGTAGAAGGCTAATTGACATGTGGTAATGAGTCCCATTGGAGCATTAGCTGGGCAACCCCCCCCCCCCCCCACCTGCTCCTTTGAAGAGTATCAACGGGCATGCAGCCTAAATCGGCACTTCAGGGCCTACCCCAGGCAAATCATAATTAGGCCTTCCAGTTCTAAGTATTTATCTTTGAGAAATTTAGGGGTTGATTTTTGAGGCAAGTTGGTGCTTTCCCATAAATGGAAAAATAGGGGTTTACAATATCATGAAGAAAAATGTTTTAGTGGCATTTTAGATAGAATCCAGGTGGATTCAATTTAATGACACAAAACACAGTTTTCCAAAGCCAGCCCTTTCTCCAAGCCCCAGCAACAGCATCAGTGCCACTCGCTTCTCCAACCCCCCCACCCAATTTGTTTGTTATTGCCCAGCCCAGCCCAGAATAGCATCTTCCACCTTCCATCTGGAATCTAACATCTTTCCCTTTCCTCCTCTCCTAGTCTAGCCTGGCCCAACCCAGTATCTGCTATCTTTCTACTTTTGCCCCTAACTTTAAGTCTACTAACTCCCTTATTAAATGCTTCATTTCTGATGCATGAGGGCAGTTTCAAGAACAATGTTGTGCACCAAAAGTGGAGCATTTAATAAGAGAGGCTGCAGTGATGCAGGGAGGAGTACGTTGTGCTGTCCCTGAGCATAAAGCAGGGAAAAGGACAGGAAACCTGGCACCTTCAGCTTTCAGCTTCGATGGTCACCTGGCTATAATGGCAGTAGCTGGATAATGTCACCAGAGTCCCGAGGAAGGGGCAATTTTTGGAGTTTTTTGGTTCTAACTGAAAATCCCAAATTCCCCTTTGAAGGTGTTTATCAGGGGTTTTTGGTTATAACTGAAATATAGCAAACTGTAATTAAAATGTTTGGGAAGGGCACATCTTGAAAATTAAATGTCATTGAAGGAAGGAAGGGAAGGTGAGAGCAGTGCTGACACAAGCATGCCGGAAGAGCCAGGCATTCCCAGAGATATGCCTATTGGCTCCCACAGTCCACCACCCCAGTTCAAGAGAGATGCCTTTACGAGAAGAGTAGAAAGAAAGAGCTGCCGTTTCCTGGGCAAAAGAGCAGGTGTATGGTGTCATCTTCATAGAGGGGCAAAGGGAGGCTGAGATGAGGAAGTAGCAGGTGAAGGCAACTCAGTCTTGCAGCAAGGCACATTATATTCCCTGCTGAAAAGTGTGTGGATATGGTCTTGGCAGATAAAAAATCTGAGGGATCCACATGGGTGGGATAAATTTCTGAATCATCATATATTGAAAGTGTTCTGTTTGAAGAGACTGTTGAAGAGGTTGCTATTAGCATACCATCTGGTGAGGAGGTAGAAGGTGATCCTGGCAGTGTCAAGGCCAAGAGCATTGCACAGGTAACAGTAACATAATAAAATAGTATATGATAGTAGATAAAGACCAGCATGATCCATCTAGTCTGCCGAGCAAGGCGGCAAGAGTAGGTGCACTTGCCGCTCCGTGCAGGTCACCTCTCCCCAAGCCTTTGTTTAGGGGTGTACCCACCGCTCCTTGTAGGTCACCCATATTTGTTCATATAAAGGGTACAATACATAGTGAGAAGAATGCTGCTAGCCTTTTATCCTCTCCTTCACCTCCAGCCACACATCTGGCAGTAGTACCCTTCTAGCTGCATGGCTCTGTGACTAGTGTGCTTTGGCTTTTTCTGTGCCATTCCTCTTTATCCTCTTGATGTGCACCTTTGCGGGTGCACTGCTTAGGCTTGTAATTGTATGGCTTTCACTGTCCTTAAATGGCATGATATTTTGTTGCCATCCTTCTAGCTGCATGACTGTGACCAGTGTACTTTAGCTTTTTCTAGGCCACTTATCTCCTCCTGCTTTGCACCTTTGGGGTCCCTTTGGCTTGTTATTAAATGCCTCTTTGAGTGTTCTGCTCCCCATTTTGGCATGCAATCCCTAACAACCAAGTCTGAGAAAAAGTGAATCCAATGTGGTGGGGAGACATGACCAGCCTAACACCATCAATGAGTCTTGAGCTCACTCTTCAAAGTTCTTTTCCAATTTCCATTCTTGTACATTATCGCACTTGTTTGGAGGTACATGCATGGCTGTGCACCCACTGCTGTGCCCTTGATCAAACAACAGTCCTTCTTCTGTCAGAAATGATAAACATGGAGTGCTGACAGAGGAAGGGTTCACCTGCCTATCCAGCCTACTGGCTGAATCAACCCTATCTAGAATGGGGTAACAGACTGCCCTCACATTCACCAACCTCCATTACTGTACTTGTTGACTAAGAAGCTGTACTTGTCGAGTCATTGACTATGAGACTTTTAAATTGTTCTGAATGACTGGAGTCCAAATGAATGCTTCTTTCTCCCATATCTCTTCTTTTGAGAAGGATAAATATGGTGTGATGAGGAAGGAAGGGGACATCTGCTTAGCCAGCCTGATAGCTGAATTAACCCTAACGATTATGGGATGACAGGTTGCCCTCACATCCACCATCCTTCATTACTATACATACTGACTATTGGTTTTATCCTACAAGTATTACCCTTTCATTATAGGGTCCTTTCAGCCTATTTTGCTTGCCCTGTTGGCTTCCTCAGCTCTTCTGAGCTGTTGCTACCAGTGCTGCAGCCCCACTCCCATTGCTTTTGGGGCCTTTACCAGTTCATCTTCTGTTTCTTCTTTACGGGCCTGTTATTGAGTTAGGATGGCTAGGTGTAAGTACATCACCTAGCCGTCGCTGCCATCCTCTAACCCCAGATATTCCAATGCTGGGGTCATATGAAGCCCCCAGCATTGCATATTCAGGGTCTCTACACATGCCTGGAAACTGCAGAGGCTAACCGTGTAGCAGCGATATTGCACCGCTGTCTGGTTAGCTTCTATGGGTAAAGATAGCGCTGCAAAAGCTGGCCTATCTTTACCCATAGAAGTTAACCAGGTACCCGGTTAGCCTCTGTCTCCACCAATGACACACTCCAGAATGCCTACAACATGCCCCGATGCTAAGCGGTTAGCACTGGGGCATGTAGGGGAGAAGATCGGAGATATTCAGTGGCATTTACAGTTTTAGTACCCTTGAATATCCCGTTAAGCGGCATTTACATGGTTTACAGGGCTGTAAACAGTGTAAATGCCTTTCAAATATCGGGCCCTACATCTCTTAACATGTTATTTAGGTAATCCATGAATACTGCACTTCTTCTAACCCCAAGGGGATCTTACTTTGTACTTAAGGTTCCTATGCTGGGACCAAAGTCTCAGTGCCAGGACTCACTGAACTCACCCCACTCCTGCAGCCTGGACTAACACTGCCTCTCCTGCTGTTTTGTTGGTTATCCTCTGCTGTTTTAGGTCCTTCCAGCTAATCTGGCTGCTGTGCTGTGCTGGTCCTCATAGCCTAATTTAGGGCGTTCCGGCCAATCTGGGTGGCTCTTCTTGTTCTGGCATAATGTAGGGCCATCCAGCCAGTCGGGGTGCTAGTCTCCTGGTTGTTTTATTCCTCTCAAAGTGCTTTGGTATGTTTGTACCAATTGTGGTGCTGTCTTGCCTTTCTTCCACTATCTTGAGGTGTTCATTGTCCTCTTTATACCATTTTGCCTTTCTGATGATTGTTTCTGGTACTCATCCTTTCACTGTATGTACTTTTTGCCCTTCCTCTGGTGCCTCGGTGGGGGGAGGGGGTTGTGACACTCTTGATGGCATGTAGTGCTGTTATAGACGCCTGCCTGTTGCATTGCAGAATAGCTTCTCCCATGGACTTTAATGGGGATGAATGGAACAAACACACAAGTGGTTGAGTTCCCAAAGACTAACCAAATGGACGTATTCTGACAAACAAAAATGAGCCAAAAACTCTTTGGTGCTCACATGCCTAATAGTGTGTTTTCATGTTGGGAGCAAGTGGAGCAGATGGAAGAAATTATGAGATAGATAGAAAGATAGAGGGGGAGTCTGGTCTTGAATGCTGGATGTGTGATAAGGATGATTTTAAACTTAATACGGTAGGTAGTAGAGAGCCTATGGTGATGAATGAAATGAGGAGTAATGTTATCATGCTTTTTGCAAGTGCGAATGAGTCTTATTGTAATGTCATGGGCAGTCTAGAGGTACTTTAAAGAACTTACAGGGAGTCCTGAGTATATCACATTTCCTAATTCCAGCCAAGAGAGAATCAGGGCATGTGCAATAGTAATGAGCATGTCTTGATTAAGGCAGGATTCAAGAGAGAGGAGCTGGTAGAGACGAAAAAAACAGGACTTAACTACTGAGGAGATTTGTTGGTCAAAAGAGAGGAGGGGGTCCAAAATAACTGCCATGACATTTTGAGGGAGTCAGGATAAGATTTTCTCTTTGAAGCTACTTAAAGAAAGAAATCCTAGACCATGGTTCACCTGTGAGATTTGGAGATGTTTTGTTGGAGTTTATAGGAAGTTATCCAGGCTGAATGGCATCAAGACAGTCTTTTAAAGGGGAGGGATTGAGTGATAATAATTTGTTTGGTAATGTAAACTATATTTATTTATTTATTTACCAGTTTGGGGGAGGGGGGTTATACTGCCTTTATGCCAAGGCAATTTACATGGAACAAAAAACATAAGTATTTTGTGATTACATATAACAAGGGAAGCAAACTTGGAGCTAAGAAAACGGGTATTTATAGATGTTCACAGAGTGTGTGTAGTTAAGTGATATTATTTGGGCAAAGTGTTAAATAAACAGATGTGTTTTTAACAGTTTCTTTATGTCTTGACTCGACTTGAGCTGATCTGATAGCGTGATATGTGATCAGCATAATAGTGACCATTTATCCCCAGGGTGGCCAGTGGACTGAGGAAAAGATTAAATGGGGGTGGAGCGGGGGGGGGGGGGGGTGGATGGCCCCTGGAACATTCCACAGTGAAGAGGGTAAGTCGGGAATGTTGAGGAAAGAGAGAAAGCAGAGAAGCATCTGCCACTTAGGAAGGAGGAGAGCCATTTGAGGACTGTACCATCAGTACCCATCTCATTCAACAGGGTTGTTAATAATATTGACTGGTCCACGAAGTCAAAGGTGGCAGAAGGATCAAGGGATACTAAAAGGACTGCATTGCCTCAGTCTAAGATGGAATGAATGTCACTAAGCATGGTGGGGAGCACAGTCTATGTGCTGTGTCCGATATTAGAAAATACAATTTTGCTTATATAAATTGACAGAATATCACCATCTTTTCTTTTTACTTACTACCTAAACCCTTTTTTGATCACGTAATATATATTCCTGTCTTATATACCACAAATTCTATCATGCAGGATGATTTATGATATTCTATTGTATTGAAATTCAAAAGAAAACTAAGAAAAATGTTCACATTTGTGCAGTTTGTTCATATTCTCAGTGCTTCTTTATAAGTTATTCTATTTTTAATTTCTTATGTTATGCATTACTGTAGGTGGAGTGTGAAAATCAGTGATACGAAATAAGCTGCATCTGATTAAAAGCCATTAAGTTGTCTGTGATCTTTAATATGCGCTAAAGATGTTATTGGGCAATATTCAAAATCACTTATGTGGCTAGCGTCAGGTACTGACTGCATTTCTATGTTTTATAAAATGTCCCAGTGTACATATTATGTAAAACCTGTGTGCATATGAGTTGTTATACAGCCAAAAATCAGATGTTTATGATGGGGTAGAAATTGATGCAGGCTTGGGGTGGGGACTTATTATAGAGATAGTAGCAAAGGGATGTGCATAAGGCAAACATTGTTATTTGTTTTCAGTTCATATTAGCTTTTTTTTCCCTATTTTTGGACTTTATTTGTTTTTTTTGTACACATTCATTTTTGCAAAACTTTCATGCACATTATTATATTGTATGGAGAAATTGCCCCTAGAAGTCACCTATTTTTATCATATTTACAAAAAGCATATAAGTACATATGTGTCTTTATAAACTACTAGCACAAATTTTGCAGAAACCGTGGCTACATTGAAGGCATTATCATATCTCCAGGAACAAGCAGGAATGTAGTCTTCAGATATGGGTATCGTCGGTACCGACGCAGCCTGCGCGGAACGCTCCACAGCGTCCAATAGGAAAGCTTTTGGGAGCATCCCATAGCACCTGCGTGCTGCCTTCCCGCCTTTCCAACTTTCCTTCTTCATTTTCCGTGGAGCCGACAGGACGTATACCCTGTCACCGCAGAAAAATTCTTCTTCTTCTTTTGTTTTTTTTGTGGTCGCGTCTGCCTTCGCTCAACGCCTACCGGTACCGGTACCGCCGGTTCTCTTTTCTTCTTAAAAACAAAACAAAACCCTAGCTTCTAAAAATCTTTTCTTTAGGAGCCTTCCCCCTCTCGGGGTTAGGCACCATTTTGGGCACTAGGCCCATTTTTTCTTCAAACATGGAAAAACCAGCTAGTGGTTTTAAGAAATGTTCTAAATGTGGCGGTACCATATCCATCCCAACACCCATGAATGGTGTCTTAAATGTTTAGGTCCTGACCATTCTCCATTGGAGTGTCTCTCCTGCAGAAAGATGACCAAGAGGGGCTTGCAGAATAGAGCTGCAAAACTCGTTACCCTTTTTGCTGCTGATACGATGTCCGTTGTATCAACATCTTCCAGGGCTTCATCTTCCTACCATGGATCTCAGGTAACTAAACCTAAATCTTCTAAGACTGGCCGGTCCTCAAAGGGTAGATCTCCTTCTAAGTATCGAGATGCCACTGGCGTTGCCCTCGAGGAAAGTTCACTGGCAAAACAGCCCCGGCAGGAGGCCTCAGTCTCCAAAGCTTTAAGGGGGCTCCAGAATATTCCAGAGGCTTCAACCGCTGCAGAACTCCTGGTGCCATGTTCTGGGGTTGTGGCCACTTCCACCGGTACTGACACCCAGGCATCGGCAGGAGCGATGGATCAGAGAATCCTCGCTATCGCAGTCTAGCGGCTCTCTTAGCAGCGTCGGTACCGCTAAGACCGCTACAGATGGTTCCACAGGTATCGGTACCGACATCGGTGCTGGTACCGAGTGCACTTGCCTCGGCAGGTATGCTGCCCCCCATGCCGAGCCTTGAGTCTATCTCAGGTATCAAGGGGCCGGTACTGAGACACCCTGATACCGAATTCAAGCGGTATCGGTACTGAGCATTGCAGGAACACTCGGCACAGAGATGTTTCGAATCCTCTGATTCTGATGACTCTGATGACTCTGCCAGTACTAGAGCAATCCTTCCAGAGGATCCATCTCCTTCTCCTCAACGCAGAATGTCTCCTCCAGAGGACATGTCCTTCCAGGATTTCATACGTGATGTAGCTCGACGTCTTGCAATCACGGTGACTCCAGAAAAGGAACCCAGAGCAGAAGAATTAGAAATTCTTCAATACCTAAGGCTCCTAAAGAGGCAGCTACCCTGCCTATTCATAGGATCTTGCAGGATCTTAAGCTAAGAATGTGGAAAACCCCTTTAATGGTGTCTCCACACTCCTGATGACTCGATACCATGTACCGAGTTCCAAGCTGTCCTGGGTTTCAAAAGACTCCGTTACTACACCATTCAATGGTAGTGGAATTGGCAATGCGTAGTATTAAGAGTGTTAAAATGCATTCTTCAATTCTCCAGGCCGTGAGTCGAGAATGCTTGATGCCTTTGGGCGTCGATGCTTCCAATCCTCCATGTTGGCAGCCAGGATCAGCTCTTACATCCTCTACATGGGAATTCCTCAAAGAAGTTACAGGAGACTTGGAGCTCATGAGCCCTCTTCTTCCTGAGGACAAAAGAGGGAATTTTCTTACTCTGGTCAAACACGCCCAGGATGTCTCTAAGTTTGTGAACCGTGCAACCTTAAGAACATAAGAACATAAGATATGCCATACTGGGTCAGACCAAGGTCCATCAAGCCCAGTATTCTGTTTCCAACAGTGGCCAATCTAGGTCATACGTACCTAGCAGTTTCCCCAAGGGACACAGGTTCCACAATGCTTGTATTGGTTCAAGCATTGATATCCTGGGTCCCTTCTTAATAATGGTTTATGGACCTTTCCTCCAGGAACTTGTCCAAACCTTTTTTAAACCCAGCTACACTAACAGCCTTTACTACATCCTCCGGTAACAAATTCCAGAGTTTGATTACACGTTGAGTGAAAAAATATTTTCTTTTATTAGTCTTAAATAGTTTACCCTGTAGCTTCATTGCATGTCCCCTAGTCTTTCTATATTCTGATAAGGTAAACAATCGATCTACGTTTACCCGTTCCACTCCGTTCATTAATTTATAGACTTCTATCATATCTCCCCTCAGCCGTCTCTTTTCCAGGTTAAAGAGCCCCAACCTTTTTAGCCTTTCTTCATAGGAGTAGCCTTCCATCCCCTTTACCATTTTGGTGGCTCTTCTCTGAACCTTTTCTAAAATTGCTATATCCTTTTTAAGATATGGCGACCAGAATTGCACACAATATTCAAGGTGTGGTCTCACCATGGAACGATATAGAGGCATTATAATATCTTTTGTTTTATTTTCCATTCCTTTCCTTATCATACCTAGCATTCTATTTGCTCTCTTGGCCGCCGCTGCACACTGGGCCGAGGGTTTTAACATGGTATCCACAAGGACGCCTAAATCTTTTTCTTGGGTGGTGGTTCCTAATGTGGAACCTTGCATCGTGTAACCATAGTTTGGGTTGTTCTTCCCTAGGTGCATAACCTTGCACTTCTCCACATTAAATTTCATCTGCCATTTTGATGCCCAGTCTTCCAATTTATCAAGATCCTCTTGCAATTTTCCACAATCCTCCTGGGTTTTAACAACTTTAAATAGTTTTGTGTCATCAGCAAATTTGATAACCTCACTCGTTATTCCACTTTCCAGGTCATTTATGAATATGTCAAAAAGCAGCGGACCCAGCACAGATCCCTGGGGTACACCACTATTCACCTTTCTCCATTGGGAAAATTGGCCATTTAGCCCTAACCTCTGCTTTCTATCTTTTAACCAGTTCCTGATCCACAGTAGTACACTGCCTCCTATCCCATGACTCTTTAGTTTTGCCAAAAGTCTCTCATGAGGGACCTTGTCAAAGGCTTTCTGAAAGTCCAGATACACAATATCAACCGACTCACCTTTGTCCACCTGTTTATTCACTCCTTCAAAAAAACATAACAGATTAGTAAGACAAGATCTTCCTTGTCTAAAGCCATGTTGGCTGTCTCCCATTAGGTCATGACTATCTATATGCTGAGTAATTTTATTCTTTATGATGGTTTCTACCATTTTTCCCGGTACTGATGTCAGGCTCACCGGTCTGTAGTTTCCCGGATCACCCCTCGAACCCTTTTTAAAAATTGGTGTTACATTGGCGATCCTCCAATCCTCAGGTATTAGAGATGATTTTAATGATAGTTCACAGATTACTGATAGCAGGTCTGCAATCTCAAATTTCAGTTCTTTCAACACCCTTGGATGTATACCATCCGGCCCAGGTGATTTGCTACTCTTCAGTTTACCTAATAGTTGTAAGACATCTTCCCGATGTATCGATATTTCCTTCAATTCTTCCACACCTTTAAATACCACTTCAGTCGTGGGTAACATCCCTACATCTTCCTCAGTAAAGACCGAAGCAAAGAATTCATTCAGTCTCTCCGCTATCGCCTTGTCGCCTCTTAGTGCTCCTTTAACCCCTTTATCATCTAATGGACCAACTGACTCTCTCACGGGTTTTTTGCTACGAATGTACTTGAAAAGGTCTTTATTTCGCGTTTTTGCTTCCGCAGCAAGCTTCTTCTCAAATTCTCTCTTTGCCTGCCTTATCAATGCCTTACATTTGACTTGCCAGTGCTTGTGCTGTTTCCAGGTTTCATCATTTGGCTCTTTTTTCCATTTCTTGAAAGATGCTTTTTTGGCAACAGCCGCCTCTCTGACCTCAGCTTTAAACCATGCTGGCAATTTTTTGGACTTCCTTCCACTTTTCTTAAAGCGTGGAATACAGCTGGTCTGGGCTTCCAAGATAGTATTTTTCAACAACACCCAAGCTTGATGTACGTCTTTAACCTTTGCAACTGCTCCTTTTAGTTTTTTCTTAACTGTTTTCCTCATTCTATCATAGTCTCCCTTTCGAAAGTTAAAGGGTAGTACTGTGGATTTCCTTACTATCCCTCCTCCACTAATTAAATCAAAGGCGATCATGCTATGATCACTATTGCCAAGTGGCCCCAACACCCTTATCTCTTGCACTACATCTGGTGTTCCACTAAGGACTAGGTCTAATATTGCTTCCCCTCTGGTCGGTTCATGAACCAGCTGCTCCAAGAAGCAGTCATTTATTTCATCTAGGAACTTTATCTCCCTAGCATGTCCTGTTGTGACACTGACCCAGTCGATGCCGGGGTAATTGAAATCACCCATTATTATTACTGCACTGTAACTTTTGCTAGCTTCCTTGATTTCTTTGAGCATTTCATCATCCATTTGTTCATTCTGGCCAGGCGGACGATAGTACACCCCCACTGCCATCGCCTTCCCCTTTTTACATGGAATTTCAATCCATAGAGATTCTACAGCAAATTTTGTTTCTTGCAAAACTTTAATCCTTTCTGACTCAATGCCCTCTCTAACATAGAGCGCAACCCCTCCACCAATTTGATCAGCTCTATCATTTCGATATAGTTTGTACCCAGGTATCACAGTGTCCCACTGGTTGTCCTCCTTCCACCATGTCTCTGATATTCCAATCATATCTAACCTCTCGTTTAGTGCTATATATTCTAACTCTCCCATCTTGTTTTGTAGACTTCTAGCATTTGCATAGAAGCATTTTAGAGACTGTATTTTATTCATATTAATTTGGCTATTGGTAGACATGGGTAATTTGGGATCTTTAAGTTCTGTCTGCTCCATACTCGAGGGCATTTGGGCTACTTTACTCTTTTTTGGAACACTTATTAAAAAAGGGCTGCTACACAGTACCTTGTCCTGTGCTGCTGAGGAAAACTATATTCTGATTTGATTTAAATTATAGCTCTTTGCTGCTACTAGGCTCTAACCTATTATGAAATTTAAACTACAAGCTCTCTGCTGGATTCTAAATTTAACCAGAAAGCTCTCTTCTGTGTTTTAATTTGAAACTAAAAGTACTTTGCTGATGCTAGGCCCTGAGTGACTATGAAATTTAAACTACAGCTGTCTACTGGGTATGAAAGGTAACCAGAAAGTTCTCTTCTGTGTTTTTAAATTGAATCTTAAACTGTTGCTACTAGGCCCTGACTGATTTAACAAAAAAAATAGCTTTGAATGTATTAGCAGAACCTCTGCTATTTCCATCGGTGCACTTCATATTGCCTGTCTCCAGGCATCGCACTTAGAACAATGGGTACAAGAGAAACTGGGAAATATTCCTTGCACAGGAGGAAATCTCTTTGGCAAGGACTGGCAAGACAAGGCAAATCAGCTTGAATCTGAAAATGCTACCTTGAACAGACTATCAAAGTCTACAGCCAACTCAGCAAAGAAAAAGTCAGCCAAGAAATTATTTTTCAATAAGAAAAAGAGGTTTTACCCATTTTATACCCATCATGCTGACTGTCCAGTTCATGTTTCCCAAAAGGGGAACCAACAGAACAGACAGCAGTGAAAGCCACAAGTTCCAAGAACTCAATCAGCTCCACAAGCTCAGCCTTCTCAGGGGCTTTGACTCTTTCCTAGAGAACGTAGTCTTTCTGCCCCTGAAAGGTCCAGAACCCCTCACCATTCCAGGAAGGTTATGCCATTTTGCCAGCAGATGGCAACAAATAACATCAGAAAATTGGACTCTGTCCATTGTATGAGAGGGGTACAGACTTCACTTCCACAGCATGCCTCCTCCTACAATCATAAAGCAGTTCAATTCTCAGGACCCTGTCACCAATCTCTTGGGTCAGGAGGTCGCATCACTTCTTACTCAAGGAGCAATAAAAGAACTACCCATACCCCAACAGGGGATGGGATTCTACTCCCCTTATTTTCTCATTCCCAAGAAAACAGGGGGACACAGGCCTATTCTGGACCTCAGAGAATTAAACAAATATCTGTTCTGGGAAAAATTCAAAATGATCTCCCTTGGAACACTCCTGCCATACCTTCAGAGTCAAGACTGGCTATGTTCTCTAGATCTAAAGGATGCATATACTCATATACTCATCCATACAGATCACAGAAGATTCCTTAGATTCCTTTTCCAGGGAAGACACTTCCAATACAAGGTTCTTCCTTTCGTTCTGGCTTTTGCCCCAAGAGTCTTCACAGAATGCATGGCAGTAGTAGCAGCATTTCTGAGAACTCTAGGAATATTCGTCTTCCCCTACTTAGATGACTGGCTCATTCGAGCATCCATTGCTCCAGAAGCCAGCTTCGCTCTTTCTCGCACAATGCAAATTCTTCGCTACTTGGGACTGGTCATAAATCTCCCAAAATCTCAGCTCACCCCTTCTCAGTCCCTGGAGTTCATAGGGGCTCGATTGGATACCAGATGGTCAAGGGCTTTCCTACCACAACCCCGTGTCTTCGTATAATGCAGCTGGCATCCCAAGCAGCTATGAAAGTCTTCCTAACTGCTCGGGAAATGCTTTAGCTTCTGGGGCATATGGCATCCACTGTCCATGTGGTTCCCTATGCTCGCCTTCATATGCGAGCAGCCCAGTGGACCCTCTCCTCTCAGTGGACACAGGCCTCGGATCGCCTATCAGACAAAATCAGAAAATCCACACGTCTCATTTTGTCCCTTCAATGGTGGCAATCGCTGGAAAACCTTCCAGTAGGCTCTCCTTTCCAGCAGCCTCTATTCCAGGCCACCCTAACAACGGATGCGTCCAAGTAGGGTTGGGGGGCTCACTTGCACGATCTCTCGAGTCAGATTCTTTGGACCCCGCAGGAGGCTTGTCTTCACATAAACCTCCTAGAACTCAGAGCCATTTTCCATGCTCTTCGAGTATTGCAGGCCCAGCTCAGCTACAAGACATTTCGGGTCCAGACTGACAATCAGGTAGCCATGTTCTACGTGAACAAGCAAGGCAGAACAGGCTCTCTGTCGTTATGCAACGAAGCTTTGCGACTGTGGGCCCTCGCCAGAGAGCATCAAATCCACCTCCTAGTGGTATATCTTCCGGGTATTCAGAATCTTTGGGCAGACAAACTCAGTCAAATACTGCTGTCACACGAATGGTCTCTTCACTCAGACCAGATTGCTCAAGTGTTTCAAATCTGGGGGACTCCAGATATAGACCTCTTTGCAAGTCCACAGAATGCCAAACCTCCCCGATTCTGGTCCAGAATTCCGTCTCAAATCTGTCAGGCAAGAGATGCTTTCCTCCTCCACTGGGGGCAAGACTTCCTCTATGCCTTCCTACCCATTCCCCTCATTCCCAAAACACTGTTCAAACTTCAGAGAGACAGAAGATGTATGATACTCATAGCTCCACGTTGGCCACGGCAAACGTGGTATCCTCTGCTTCTACGTCTCTCTCAAGCCACGCCACTGGAGTTGGGACATGCTCCAGATCTTCTGTCCCAGGAGGACGGGATGCTATTGCACCCGAATCCCCAGTCCCTGCATCTCAGGGCCTGGTTGCTGAAGGCTAGAGCTTCCAGATATCAACCTTTCTGAACAGGTAAGGGATATCCTGCTGGCCTCCAGAAAACCTTCCACAAGATGATCCTATGCCTTTAAGTGGAAAAGGTTCTCTGTATGGTGTTCTCAGAGGGGACTTACCCCCTTTTCGGTGCCTGTGGAATCGCTACTGGAGTATCTCCTTCACTTATCAAATTCTGGTCTTAAAACCAATTCAATAAGGGTTCATCTTAGTGCCATTGCTGCTTCCCGCAGACCACTAGATGGACAACCTATCTCCTCTCATCCACTCGTAGCAAGATTTATGAGAGGTCTACTCTTAACAAAACCTCCCATTAAGCTGCCGCCGGTGGCATGGGATCTTAATCTTGTTCTCGGGCAGTTTATGAAACCCCCCTTTGAGCCCTTAGCCACTACAGACCTGAAGTTTCTTTCCTGGAAAGTCATCTTCCTAGTTGCTCTCACTTCTGCAAGACGCATCAGTGAGTTGCAGGCCTTAGTGGCTGATCCTCCTTATACAAGATTTCATCATGATAAGGTAGTTCTTGGGACTCATCCTCACTTCATGCCAAAGGTGGTTTCACCTTTTTATTTAAACCAAGCGGTTTACCTTCCTGTATTCTTTCCTAGGCTTCATGCCTCTAAAGCAGAAAGGAACCTTCATACCTTGGATTGTAAAAGAGCCTTGACTTTTTACCTTCAAAGAACTAAGCAACATAGAACATTTTCTCAGCTTTTCGTTGCTTTTGATTCTAGTCATTTGGGACTTCCAGTTTCCAAAATAACTCTCTCTAGATGGATTGCAAATTGCATATCCTTTGCATACGAGAGTAAGGGACTTTCTCTCAAAGGCCACATCACAGCTCACAATGTGAGAGCAATGGCAACCTCTATGGCTAATCTTCGTTCTGTGTCCATTGACGACATCTGTAGAGCAGCCACCTGGGCTTCAGTACACACCTTTACAGCCCATTATTGTTTAGACAAGGACTCCCTTCTGGATGCCTCATTTGGACAGGCTGTTCTACAGCATCTCTTTCAGACTTAGTACAACTCCTACCCACCGTCCCGGGTTTTCGATGCCAGAGATCTATGGGAGGAAGAATGACCCATCTCACCAGAGGTTCGCAGCTTGCTAGGGTCATCCACCTGGCATCTCTCAGCTGGGGAGTCCCCATATGTGAAGACTACATTCCTGCTTGTTCCTGGAGATAGCATAGTTACTCACCTGTAACAGGTGATCTCCGGGAACAGCAGGAATTAAGTTTTCACAACCTGCCCACCTCCCCTAGGAGTTGTCTCTCTCTCTCTCTTTCTCTCCTTCTCTCCTTTGTCTCAGCTATAAACTCAACTGACGAAGGAGAGTTGGAAAGGTGGGAAGGCAGCACGCAGACGCTGTGGGATGCTCCCAAAAGCTTTCCTATTGTACGTTGTGGAGCATTCCCGCGCAGGCTCCGTCGGTACCGACGATATCCATATGTGAAGACTTAATTCCTGCTGTTCCCGGAGATTATCTGTTACAGGTGAGTAACTATGCTTTATCCCTATTTGGGCGCAGGTGTAAATGTTAATGTGTAGATTTCATAATTACATGCATATTGTATAAAATATGTGTGTAAATTGTGATTCTGCCCATGCTCCGCCCAAACTCCTGCGCCCAAATAGGGGGTAAATGATCTTCACAGTTTCTGCAGAATTTGTGCTAGTAGTTTATAAAAACACGTATGTACCTGTACCTTTATAAAATATGATAAAGATAGGTGACTTCTAGGGGCAATTTCTCCATACGGTATGGGTTAGTTTTGTGCATACCATGACAGTAATGAACTTTACTCCTAAGCCAGGGTATGTAGAGTATGATCTCAGTCCTTCAGATTTACAGCTAACAGTCAGCATTTGCATCTAAAATGTTCATAAAATATATCAAGTATAGGCAACTTATCAAGGTGTGATTGGAAATTCCTCTTAATCAGTCCTATGGCTCCTAGTACAATGGGGGAGTATTTCTGTATCATTCTTCCAGATTTGAATAAGCTCTGACAGCATTTATTGGTACTTAAGGATCTTCTCCCTCTACATATCATTCACAGAATAATTGCTTGGAACTGACACCTCTCTCAATGCCGTTCTGGTGTTTTTTTCCTTTAAGTCTATGTCAGGTTTCCTTGTATCCAACTTCTAGAGGTGTGCATTCATTAGTGTGCATTAGGTCATTAGTGCTCCTTAAAAATTTGGTTCAAGCTAGATTGATTTAGGAATCATCAAAATCAACTCAGAAGTGATAGATGTTAACCAACAAACATAAGAGACTCTTCTGATCTTCATTTTCAGTTTCATCAACATTCAGCATTCAATAGGAAGGAAAAAGGCCTCACAGAGCTTCACAGGCCAAACGTCTTGCCATGTCTCTCTCAAACATCATAGCTCAGAGACAAATCCTTCCATTTGTCATTTTACATATTTTTACTAGTATAAATATTTTCTCTTTACAACTGTGAAATATTTAATATCAATTCAATTCACTGATGTTTTATGACTTTCTCCCCTTTCTGGGTAACAACAGAGGTATACGTCCCTGAAATTTGATGTGCAAATTCCACCATCAATTCTGCAATACTGTCAGCATTTCGTCCAGGGAGAAATCTCTGAAAAATGAAAAAAATATATATATTAGAATAGCACATCAAGCCTAAAAACCCTTCCCAAACACAACCTGCCTCAAACCTCTAACTCGAGACCTCCCCTCTCAATTGAATTGATCCACTGATACCCTGGACCATATTCCACTATGGTGGGAACCCCCAGGGCACATATTCTTATACATAAAATCTCAGCTTATATCCATCATACTACCTATACCAATACATCAATCACCCATACAAAATCTCATGAATTGATCTCTCCTCATACAAATTTAAAAACCACTTACTGACTTCACAACCATCAACCATAACCATAACAAATTCAAATGTATTAATTCCATAACCAACTATATAGCGAAACCACAGAGTTGCAGATATCTCATACTACACCCCCTCACTTGGTTTTCAGCTTGTCGTGCTGTGAGGACTTCTGTGCAACAGTGATGATGAGAGCTAAGTTATCGGTAGCTTAACTACTAGCTCATCTTGATGACGGATGCCTCGCTTTCGGGCTGGGGAGCCCACTGTGACAACCTCCGTACCCAGAGATAGTGGTCACCCAAGGAATCTCAGCAGCAGATCAACCTGCTCGAGCTTCGATTGGCCTTAAGGGTCTTCGAGAACCAATTGCGAGGAAAGTCGTGATGTTCTACATAAACAAGGAAGGGGGTATGGTCTCCTGCCTCTTCTGCCAAGAGGCAGTTCTCCTCTGCTCCTTTTCAGTGTGCCAGAGCATGACCCTGAGAGCTGTCTACCTCCTGGGCCAAGACAATGTCCTTGCGGACATGCTCAGCAGGCTTCTCTGCCCGCACGAGTTGCACCTGAATCCAGAGGTGGCTCTCCATCTGTTTTCTGCTGAGGGACTCCATCCATGGACCTGTTTGCCAGCCTGTAGCCCCAGATGCGTTTCTTCTGAACTGGACCTCTGGGCTTCTGTATGCATTTCCTCCCCTCCCCCACCCCCCTCATAGCGAGGACCCTCCACAAGATTCAGCAGGACCGAGCATCGGTGATTCTCGTGGCCCCCTCATGGCCTCGACAGCCCTGGTTCCTGCTTCTACTCCAGTTCTCGTTCGAGTCCCCGGTCCCCCTGGGCAGTGCTCTGGGTCTGCTGATGCAAGAGGAGGGACGGTTGCTTCACCCGAAACTGGACTCCCTATCCCTAGCAGCCTGGCAGCTGAGCGGGTCTCTTTAGCCTAGCTGCACCTCCCAGAGGAGATCAAAGAAGTCCTGCTCACATCGAGACAGGCCTGTGCCCTCAAGTGGCGGCGCTTCTCGGTCTGGTGCTCCGGGCTTCAGATCGATCCATTCTCCTGTTCCACCCAGTGGGTTCTCCAGTACCTCCTCCACCTTTCGCAGGTGGGCTGAAATCCAACTCAGTCAGGGTTCGCCTGAGCGCCATTTCAGCCAACCAGTTTCCCATTGAAGGTAAACCCCTCTCGGGCCAGTTACTGGTCTCCCGCTTCATGTGGGGCCTTTTACTCTCCAAGCCCCCCATCCAGCCTCTGCCGATGGAGTGGGACCTGAACATCATGCTCATGCAGCTGACGCAGCCGCCCTTCGAGCCGATGGCGATGTGCTCGCTTCGGCACCTCTTCTGGAAGGTAGCCTTCCTGGTGTTGCTGACCTCAGCTCGGCGAGTCAGCAAAATTCAAGCCCACATAGCTGGGGCCCCCTACACCAGGTTCTATGGGAACAGGGTGGTCCTTTGCACCCACCCTAAGTTCCTACCAAAAGTTGTCTTGGATTTCCATCTCAACCAGGAGATAGTCTTACCGACTTTCTTCCCGAGACCTAAGGCTGACCGGGTGTCGGCGGTTCTGCATTCCCTCAACTGCAAGAGGGCTCTCGCCTTCTACCTGCAGCGCACCCAAGGTCATCGCAAGTCTGACTGGCTCTTCATCACCTATGATCCCAACTGTCTGGGGTTTGCAGTCACCAAATGCACCCTCTCCATCTGGGTGGCGGACTGCATCAACTTTGCCGAAGCGAAGGCTGGGGCCCCCCTGGATCAACGAGTCGCCGCGCATGACATCCATGCCAAAGCGGCATTGATGGCTTCACTGCGCTCAGTGCCTCTGATGGACATCTGCGGGGCTGCGACCTGGTCTTCAGTGAACACCTTTGCTTCGCACTACTGCCTGGAGAGGGAGTTCCGCCAGGACAGCGCCTTCGACCAGGTTGTACTCTGTAATCTGTTCAGGGTATAAGCAACTTCTGCCCTCCGACCTCCTTCTGTGGCTACCAGGAGCTTGGCCCCCGAGGACACGAGGACTCAGATTTCCTTCGGATCATCAGGATCTGCTCACGGCTTCGCGGAGGCACTTTGCTTATAGGTTTCGGTAGCCTGTAGCTGGGGAATCCCATAAGTGAGGATTGACTTACTGCTTGTTCCTGGAGAAAGTGTAGTTACTCACCTGTAACAAGTGTTCTCCAGGGACAGCAGGAATCAGTCCTCACTACCCTCCTACCTCCCCTTAAGAGTTGCCATTCCCCTTCTTCCCTTGCCATCCACTTAGTAGGGCTCTAGCTATAGGACCTGACTTTTAACAAGATGGCACCCTTGGGTGGGAAGAGGACCATGCATGCATGGCAGCAATCCCAAAGGCTTTCTTTGAAAGCTGGGGAATTGCTCCGCGCGGACTCCGTCGGTGTCAACGTCAGCCATAAGTTCCTGAAGAACACCTGTTACAGGTGAGTAACTATGCTTTTTCAGAGGGTGGGAAGTGCTGTGTAGGAGCGTCAAGTTGCTCTTGTTTTTGGAAGTGGGAGATGCTGCATGGGTGCTGTTGAGCCCCTCTTGTTTGGCATATTTAGCAGCATGTTTCCTAGGCTCTGCACTGGTAACATATGAGCATAAGAACATAAGAAATGCCATACTGGGTCAGACTAAGGTCCATCAAGTCCAGTATCATGCTTCCAACAGTGGTCAATCCAGGTCACAAGTACCTGGCAATTTCCCAAAAACGCACACAGGCTCCACAATGCTTGTCCTGGGGCAAGTAGTGCATTTCCCAGGTCCTCTTAGGAACTTGTCCAAATATTTTTTAAACCCTTCAACACTGGGTTTACATTCCCATGCAGTTATCACATTTCAGCGTGGCAAAACAGCTGCTGGTGCAACTAAGACCACACACTGAGGTGGCATTATTTGCACTCATGCTACTTGCGCCGAGCCATTATCTTAGTTTCTGCCGACAATGCAGATGCCTGTTTGTGAGTTCTTTCTGCAGTAAAGTATAATTTTGGGAAAGAAATCCTATAAATCTAAAAGTAATAGGTAAAAGCATTTTGACTACATATGTCTGTTTTTAGTTTGTATAGATATATTCCGTATTTGGTGAAGATCTAGCTCTGTTCTGCATGTGTGACTGGGGCTACATGTTCTGTTAGCACGGAGTTTCTATGTAGGGAGCTGTAGTAATCCGGCTTGTTCAGTTTTCTGAATAGGAATATTTATGGTGCTGCCCTTTTCTGGGTTTGCTCCATGTTGTGTGAGTATTGGAAGTTAGTACTGTTATGGAATAGTAGATTTGCTCAACAGGTCCTATACTCTGGTTCTTGGTGAGGTCAACTGTAGGGTGTTGGTGGGGAGCCTACAGGAATATGTATTGTTTTGAGATTTGCAGTTTTGCATTCTTTATGCTGCCAGACTGAAATTTAAAATATTTTGTGAGTTCAGATTCAAGGAAATTTCAAATTTTAAGGGAACTTCTCAGTTTGTTTAGTAGCCTGATAGATTCAGTTCTGCTGAGTTCCGGACTTTTCCAGCTCTAACACAATCCAATCTAGCGTTTGAATTCATGGCTACCAGGATTAGTTTATCTCATTTTATATCTTCCCTCCTCATCAATAATCGGGTCATAGCAAAATAAATCTGATGTGCAGATACTTATAGTGTAGTGGTTTGCTTGGGGGGGGGGGGGGCTGTGTAAGTGGCTTTTCATTAATTTAATTTAATTTAATGTTTTATTATTATGTTTGTTTTATTGTAACATCAGTTTTATTAAATTGCATATGTATGTTTGGAAGCCACCTAGGATTTTAGATTTGTGGTATATACATTTGAAAATTTATGCAAATGATGCTGCAATGAATCTCCACACATGGCCCTGCATCACCCTCATGCTGCACCTGGGGGGAAGTAGATGGGGAGGGGGGCACTGGTAGGTGGAGGAAAGCAGAAACCTTAGATTGGGACCAGCATGATCAGAGAATAAAATGGTCAGACAACAAAGGTAGAATAAAATTGTATTTTCAATTTAATGATCGTATCTTTATATTTTATACAGTACATGGACATGCATCTCTTTCTATTTCTGTGGTATTGCATTGTATGCAGACTCTGACGTTTTGGTGTTGCAGTTTAATTTTTATCTACACATGTTTATTTTTAGATTATGGGCACTTATTCTGTACTTGGTGAGGGTCTGTAGTGTGTGACCAAGGCTAGGCGTTCTGTTAACATGGAGTTTGTACATAGGGATCTGTACTGTAGTAATCTGAATTGTTCAGCTTTTCAAATAGGTGTTTGGATGTTCCAGGGCCCGCCGCAGTATTTACAGTGCTGCTTTTTTGGGGTAGGTTCCTTATGTGAGTTTTGGAAGTTGGTGCTGGTATGGTATGGTAGATTTGATCTACAGATCTTCAGTGACTTTGTTGTAGAGTTTTGTATTAGTTCACAATATGCTTGGTATTGGAGAATGTTTGTTGTTGTTATTGAGATGATCAGAATCCGATTTTTTTTTCAGATATTGAGTTCTGTGGGTAAATGTCCTAATTCTGCTCTGCACCCATTGTTGAGGGAGAGGGGTCTGTGGATGCAAAATATATGTTCAAAAAGAAAAAGAAAAAGCAAGAACCATAGCACAGTTTATAACACCAAAATAAAAATGAGTTATAATTTGGTTTTATAAATTGTGCTGTGGTTCTCGCGATTACTACTGAAAGACTAATAAGGTGTTCATCACATGCCATGTATGTTTTGCTGCAGGACAGGACAAACATCTCACTTTTCACTTGCTTTAATAGCTTTGGTGCACTTAGATAACTTTGTAGTGTTATGGGCATGCAACAGACATAGTATGTATAGTCTGGGTTGCATGACTTTATCTGTTTCATCAGTATTAATGTGTTGTTTGCATGAGTACAACACTGTAGTTGTGAGCATCAGCTTAGGAGATGTATGTTTTCCCAGCAGAGGCGTGACCTCAAAGAGATGGGAAGCATTGCGAACGTCTGTCTTTTCAGAATACGGCAAGCACAGGGACGTAAAGGCTGCTTGCTGCATTTACCCATGTCTCATAATAGCAGCGAGGGCCTGTGTTTCCCCAGATGTGTTATTCATGCCACACGAGAAATGTATATCTCCAGGAACAAGCAGGAATGTAGTCTTCACATATGGGTATCGTCGGTACCGACGGAGCCTGCGCGGGAACGCTCCCCAGCGTCTCATAGGAAAACTTTGGGGAGCATCCCACAGTGCCTGCATGCTGCCTTCCCGCCTTTCCCAACTGTCCCTCTTCAGTTCTTCGTTTTCCACGGAGCCGACAGGTCGCACATCCTGTCACCGCAGAAAAAAATCCCTTCTATTCTTCTTTTTTGTGGTTGCGTCTGCCTTCCCATAGACGCTACACCAGTAAGGCCGGTTCTTCTTCTTTCTTTTCTTTAAAAAAAACCCTAAAAACCTTTTTTCTGGAGTATTTCCAGTATTTTTCTCTCAGGTGCCACGTGCCATTTTGGGCACTAGGCCCAACTTTTCCTTCAGAATAGAAAAACACGCTTCGGGTTTTAAAAAGTGTTCTAAGTGTGGCAGTACCATCTCCGTCACTGACACCCATGAGTGGTGCCTCAAATGTTAAGGTCCTGACCACTCTATTTCAGAGTATGTTGCCTGTGGGATGATGTCGAAAAGGGGTCGGCAGAACCGAGCTGCTAAGCTTAGCACCCTTTTTCCCTCCGATGCAGCCTCCGTGGCATTGACGTCGTCCAGGGCTTTGTCTTCCTCCCATGGATCTCAGGTAACTAAACATACATCTAGCCGGTCCACAAAGGGTAGAGCTCCTTCTAGACAGCGAGATGCCTCTGGCATTGCCCTTGAGGGACTTTCACTGGCAAAATTGCCCCGGCGGGAGGCTTCGGCTTCCAAAGCACTAACGGGGCTCCAGGATGTTCTTGAGGCTTCAACCTCAGCAGAACTACTGGTGCCATGCTCTGGGGTACTGGCTGCTTCATCCGGTACCGATACCCAAGTATCGGCAGTGTCGATAGACCAGAGATTCTTGGCTATTGAATGCAGTCTGGCAGCTCTTCTCATGGCCTCAATGCCCTTGAAACCGCTTCAAACAATTCAACCGGTACCGGCACCGACTGCATCGACATCGGCAGGTATTCTACCGGGACCAAGTCATGCGTATCCATCTGCTTTCGACAGATCGGTACCCGACCACTCTGATGCCGACTTCGATCAGTACCGGTACCGTGCCTTGCACGATCACCCGGATCGGAGATACTTTGAATTCTCGGATGAGTCTGAAGACTCTGAAAGCTCTGTCGATACCAGAGTACTTCTTCCTGAGGATTCTTCTTCTCCTCAGCGTAGGATGTCTCCACCAGAGGATATGTCCTTTCAGGATTTTATCCGAGAAATGGCTCGAGGTCTTTCCATCACAGTGACTCCTGAAAAAGAGCCTAGGGCAAAGGAATTAGAAATCCGGCAATACCCTAAAGCTCCCAAGGAGGCAGCTACCTTACCTATTCATGAGATCTTGCATGATCTCATGTTAAGGATGTGGTAAACACCTCTAACCACATCTCCTCACTCTCGAAGACTCGACACCATGTATCGAGTTCCTCCTTGTCCTGGGTTTCAGAAGACTCAATTACCACACCATTCCATGGTGGTGGAGTCAGCAATGAGAAGGATAAAGAGTGCAAAAAGGCATGCATTTAATCCTCCAGGACATGTGTAGGACTCTTGATGCCTTTGGACGTCGAACCTTCCAGGCTTCCATGCTTTCTGCTAGAATCAGTTCCTATATCTTATATATGGGAATGTTCCTTAAGGAGATCACAGGAGATTTAGAGCTTATGAGCCCTCTCCTTCCTGATGATAAGAGGCAAGATTATCTCGCCCTTGTCAAACATGCTCAGGATGTTTCCAAGTTTGTGAATCGTACAGCTTTTGACTACTTTGAGTGCATAAGCAGAACCTCTGCCATTGCCATAGGTGCACATAGGATTGCCTGGCTCCAGGCATCTGACTTGGAAATTTGAGTACAGGATAAACTAGGGAATATTCCTTGCAAAGGAGAGAATCTCTTTGGCAAGAATTGGCAGGAAAAAGCTAACAAGATAGATGCTGACAATATCACTTTGGATAGATTATCTAAATCTACAGCTGACCCTGCAAGGAAAAAATCCTCTAAGAAACCATTCTTCAGTAAGAAGAAGAAGTTTTATCCTTCCTATACCCAACATCATTTAGGTCAGTCTGCCCAAAAGGGACAGCAGCAACAACCTAAACAAAGAAAGACAAAAGCAGCTAAGCCTCAACTGGCTCAGCAGACTCAGCCTCCACAGGGGTTTTGACTCCTATCTAGAGAACTTTGCCTTCCTGGCCCTGAACGGTCCAGAACCCTCCATCATACCAGGAAAGTTATGTCATTTTGCCCCCAGATGGGGTCAGATAACTGCAGAAAATTGGACTCTGTCTATTGTAAGAGAGGGGTACAAGCTTCATTTCCTCAGCATGCCCCCTCCTACAATGGTAAGACAGTTCAATTCTCAGACCTCTCTCAACGACCAGTTAAGTCAAGAGAGGTCACTGTGCTTCTTCCCCAAGGGGCAATAGAAGAGGTACCCATTCCCCAACGGGATACAGGGTTTTATTCCCCCTATTTCCTTATTCCAAAGAAAAGAGGAGGACAAAGACCCATTTTGGACCTCAGAGAAGTGAACAAATTCCTGTTCAAAGAGAAGTTCAAAATAATTTCTCTAGGAACTCTGTTGCCATACCTTCAGAGTCAGGATTGGCTTTGTTCTCTAGATCTCAAGGATGCGTACACTCATGTTCTCATCCATCCAACTCATCGAAAATTCCTTCGCTTTCTGTTTCAAGGGAAGCACTACCTGGCCTCTGCACCAAGCGTGTTCACAAAATGCATGGCGGTGGTGGCAGCATTTCTCCGCACCCTAGGAATATTTGTCTTCCCTTACTTAGACGACTGGCTCATTCGAGCCCCTTCAGAGCCAGAGGCCAGGGTTGCTCTCTCTCGCACAATGCACATCCTTCAGTATTTGGGACTTGTCATAAACTTCACAAAATCCAACCTTGCTCTCACTCAGTCCCTGGAGTTTATAGGAGCTCTGCTGGATAGCAGACAGAAATGGACCTACCTTCCACAGCTCCGCTGCCTTCGCATTGTGCAGTTAGCTTCCCAAGCAGTGCTAAAACCTCACCTCACTGCTCGGGAAATGTTACAGTTGCTAGGCCACATGGCATCCACCGTGCATGTGGTTCCTTATGCTCACCTCCATATGAGGACAGCCCAGTGGACTTTATCCACTCAGTGGACTCAGGCGTCAGGTTGCCTATCAGACAAAATAGCAAACTCAGATCGCCTTATTTTGTCCCTCCAATGGTGGCAGTCACCCCAAAACCTTTTGGTGGGGTCTCCCTTTCAGCAACCCCCACCCCAAGCCACTCTAACAACAGATGCCTCACAGATGGGTTGGGGGGCCCACCTGCAAAGCCTCTCTATCCAGGGTACCTGGTCTCCACAGGAGGCCTATCTATACATCAGTCTCCTGGAACTCAGAGCAATCTTCCTTGCTCTTCGAGTATTCCACACCCAGCTCAGCTACAAGACAGTCCTAGTTCAAACAGAAAATCAAGTAGCCATGTTCTATGTGAACAAGCAGGGCAGAACAGTCTCTCTGTCACTATGCAACAAAGCTTTGCGACTATGGGCCCTCGCCAGAGAGCATCAGATTCATCTCCTTGCGGTGTATCTTCCAGGCATTCAAAACTCTTTGGCAGACAGACTCAGTCGAGTTCTGCTTCCACACGAATGGTCTCTTCATGCAGACCAGGTGGCCAAAAGTTTTCAAATTTGGGGAACCCTGGACATAGACCTCTTTGCAAGTCCATTGAATGCCAGACTTCCCCGGTTCTGTTCCAGAACTCCGGCTCAGGGTTTCAGGCCAGGGATGCTATGGCACCCCAATCCCCAGTCTCTGCATCTCAGGGCCTGTTTGCTGAAAGCCTAGAACTTCACGATCTTAACCTTTCTCAGCAGGTAAAGGATATCCTTTATGCTTCCAGGAAGCCTTCCACAAGGTGCTCTTATGCATTCAAGTGGAAAAGGTTTGCCATATGGTGCTCGCAGAAGGGTCTTAACCCTCTTGAGATATCTCTGTGATGTGAACATTAATAAATGCCATCCTTACATGTCTCTGTTGTGCTGGTACCTTCGTCAACATCAGAACTGATGTGCAGCATGGTATATGAAAAACAACCAGATTCGCAATGCCTTGGGCAAGTCATTTAACCCTCCATTGCCTTGGAAGAAAGGCCTGGCAGTCTACCTCTGGTCACACTACCAAGAAAGCCCAGGAGCTGCTGGGTCGCCAGGACTCAGTATTGATTCAAAGGCACAGATTGCTTGCTTGCTTTCTGGTGTTGCTTCCTTTTCCAAATTGTTAATGATTAAGTTAAAGAATCCCAGTCCAAATCCCTGCGTCACTCAACTTCTTAACCTCTTTGCATTGGATATCAGAACATAAGATATACCATATTGGGTCAAACCAAGGGTCCACCAAGCGCAGTATTCTGTTTACAACAGTGGCCAATCCAGATCAGAAGAACCTGGCAGGTTCCCAAAAGGTATACGGATTCTATGCTTCTTGTCTTAGGGGTGAGCAGTGGATTTCCACGGTCCACTTTAATAATGCTTTTCCATCAGGAACTTGTCCAAACCTCTTTTAAACCAAGCTACACTAACATCTTCTGGTAACAAATTCCAGAGTTTGATTACGTGTTTAATGAAAAAATATTTTCTACGATTAGTCTTAAATGTGCTACATTGTAGCATCAATTCATGTCCCCTAGTCTTTCTATTTTTTTGAAGGAGTAAACAAATGAGGTACCATTACCTGTGCCACTCCATTCATTATTTTATAGACCTCTACCATATCTCCCCTCACCCTTCTCCTTTCCAGGTTGAAGAGCCCTAACCTTTTAAACCTTTCCTCATAGGGATATCCTTCCATCCCCTTTACCATTTTGGTTAATCTTCTCTGAACTGTTTCCAATTCTGCTATATCCTTTTTAAGATATGGCAGCCACAATTGCACACAATATTCAAGATACGGTCACACTATGGAATGATACAGAAGTACTATAATGTCTTTGGTTTTATTCTCCATTCCATTCCTTTGATTCCTAGCAGTATATAAGAACATAGAAATGCCATACTACTACTACTACTACTACTACTATTTATCGCTTATAGAGCGCCACGCACGCAGCGCTGTACTGGGTCAGACCAAGGTCCATCAAGCCAAGACTCCTGTCTCCAACAGTGGCCAATAAAGTTCACAAGTATCTGGCAGGTTCCCAAAAAGGTACATAGGCTCCACAATGCTTGCCCCAGGGTAAACAGTGGATTTCCCGAGTCATCTTTAATAATGGTTTATGGACCTTTTCTCCAGGAACTTATCTAAACCTTTTTTAAACCCATCTACACTAACAGCTTTTACTACATTCTCCGGTAATGAATTCCAATGTTCGATTACGCACTGAATAAAAAATATTTTCTCTTATGTCTTAAATGGGTTACATTGTAGCTTCACTGGGTGTCCCCTAGTCTTCCTACTTTTTCATGGAGTAATCAGCAGCAGATCTACACAAGGGAGGAGCAGCCTAACAGTGGGGGCAGTAGTCTCAATCCAGGAAGGACCAGGGTTCAACTCCCACTGGGGGACAGCAGCCACGGTCTGTTGGGACCAGGGTTTAAGCCCCACTGGCGCGTCTTGGGCAAGCCACTTAACCCTCTATTGCCTCAGGTAGGGACTTAGGTTGTGAACCCTTTGGGGACAGGAAAATGCATATAGTACCTGAACGTAACTCCCTGAACCACTTAACTACTACCCACCATAAGCAGTATATCAAAACAACTAAAACAACCTGTTCTACTCCATTCATTCATTTATAGACCTCTATCATATCTCCCCTCACACAATATTCATGGAATGATACAGAGGCATTGTAAAATCCTTGGTTTTATAATACATTCCTTTCCTTATGATTCCTAGCATTCTGTTTGCTTTCTTGGCTGCCGCTGCACACTGGACAGAGGGTTTCAAAGTATTATTCAAGATAATGCCTAAATCCTTTTCCTGAGCGTTAGTTCCTAATGTGGAGCCTTGCATCGTGTAACTGTAGTTTGGGTTGTTCTTTCTTTGTTGCATAATTTTGCACTTGTCCACATCTGCCATTTGGATGTCCAGTCTTCCAATTTATCAAAGCCTCCTTGCAGTTTTTCACAATCCTCTTGTGTTTAACAACTTTGAATAATTTTGTGTCATCTGCAAATATGAACACCTCGCTCATTATTCCCATTTCCAGATTATTTATGAGTATGTTATAAAGTATTGGACCTGATGTACTCCACTATTCACCTTTCTCCTTTGAGAAAATTGGCCATTTCACCCTACTCTTCACTTTTTATAATTTAACCAGTACCTAATCCACAATAGTATACTGTCTCCTATCCCATGACTTTTTAATTTCGCCAAGAGTCTCTCATTAGGGCCTTGTCACAGGCTTTCTGAAAATCCATATCAATCAGGTCACCTTTATCAACCTGTTTATTCACACATTCAAAAATATATAACAGATTAGCAAGACAAGAACTTTCTTGGCTAAATCCATGATGGCTTTCTCCCATTAAACCATGACTATTTACATATTTCATAATTTTATTTTTTATAATGGTTTCTACCATTTTGCCCAGTACTGACATCAGGCTCACCGGTCTGTAGTTTCCCAGATCACTCCTACTACTACTATTACTATTACTACTGAACATTTGTATAGCGTTACAAGATGTACATAGCGCTGCACATGTAAAAAATGGTCCCTGCTCATCAGAGCTTGCAATCTAGTCAAGACAGACACACTCCTGGAATCCTTTTTAAAGATTGGTGTTACATTGGCCATTCTCCAATCATCAGATACTACAGATGATTTGCTATGGCCTGAAGCTCGCTTAATAGTAGATCTGCAATCTCATACTTCAGTTCTTTCAGCACCCTTGGATCTATACCATCTGGTCCAGGTGATATGCTGCTCTTTAGCTTCTCAAATAGCTGTAATACATCTTCCCAATTTATCAGGTTTTTTGATACATCACCTTTAAACACCATTTCAGACATGGGTAACTTCCCTACATCTTCTTCAGTAAAGACAGAAGCAAATAATTCATTCAGTCTCCCCGCTATAGCCCTGTCCTCCTTTAGCGTCCCTTTTACCCCTCTATCATCTAATGGTCCAACTGACTCTCTCACAAGTTTTTGCTATAAATGTATTTGAAAAAGGTTTTATTTTGTGTTTTTGCTGCCATGGCATGCTTTTTTCATATTCTCTTTATGCCTGTCTTAGCAGTGCTTTGCATCTAACTTGCCAGTGCTTATGTTGTTTCCCGTTTTCATCATTTAGCTCCTTTTTCTATTTCCGGAGATGCTTTTTTGGCTACAACAGCCTCTCCGACCTCACCTTAAACCATGCTGACAGTTTTTTGGCCTTCCTTCCACCTTTTTCAAAGTGTGGAATATGTGTGTTCTGGGCTACCAAGATAGTATTTTTAAACAATGCCCTTGCTTGATGCAAATCTTTAACCTTTGCAGCTGCTCTTTTTAGTTTTTTCTTAACTATTTTCCTCATTTTATCATAGTCTCCCTTTTGAAAGTTAAAAAGTAGTACTGTGGATTTCCTTGCCATCCTCCCTCCATTTATTAAATCAAATACAATCATGCCAAGTGGCCCCAACATCCTTATCTCTTGCATTAGATTCAATGTTCCACTAAGAACTAGATCCAAAATAGCTTCCCCTCTTGTTAGTTCATGAACCAACTGTTCCAAGAAGCAGTTATTTATTTCATCTAGAAATTATAGCTCCCTAGCATTTCCTGCTGTGACATTGAATGTGTCAATACTGGAGTAATTGAAATCACCCATTATTACTGTGTTGTAACTTTTGTTCTCCATGTATAGGTGACATCACCGACGGAGCCCTGCACGCAAAGGTCGATAGATCCCAAAGGAAGCTTTTGGAAGGTACACCGTGCATCGCGCTTACCTTCCCGCCCGGTGTGGCACCATATTTTCCAGTCTTCTTTTTTCCATGGAGCCCCTAGGATGTATTCCTGCAGTCCAAAAAAAAAGGTTTTCCTCTCTGGCCCTCATGGCTGGGACTTTTTGCTCTTATTATTCCTGTCGTTAGCCATCTTTTCCCTTTTATGTTGTTTTTGTGCTCTTTTTCAGTGCTTTTGCATAGTTTTTCCACCATGGGGTGGTTTCCCGCCCACGGCAGTTTTTCAGTTTGATTTTGCATAGGCAATATTTTTCAGCATGTCTAAACCAGCTAGTGGCTTTAAGAAATGCAACAACTGTGGCAAGACCATTTCTGTCACAGACCATCATAATTGGTGCTTGCAATGCCTTGGGCCTGACCACGAATCAGCATCCTGTGAGCTCAGCTCCATCCCACTTGTCTACACCTGTGAAAGATTCAGAGGTGGCCAAGTGGAAGGAGCAGCATGTTCAGTCAGAGCTAAAGGGCTTGAACAGTGAGGGGAGTCTCTCTGAAGAGACTCCATCGACATTGAATGGTGAGCACCTGGAGAAGTTCCGAGAGCAGTGTCCCCACAGCCCTACTCGACAAGATGTAGAGAGTGATGGCCAGGAGCAGCTAGACATGCTTCCCCAGTGGGAGGACCCGACCAGAACGGCAGAGTCCACTCCCAGTACCCAGGAGGGCAACCAGATGTGTGCTGATGCAGCTGTAATCATATAGTCCCCACCCAAGGTGGCATCGCTTTTGTCCACAGCTGCGTCATTGGCTTCCTCATAGGTGGTGGTTCTGGAAGAACATCTTCATGCCTTTGAAGCTCACTTGGCGGTGGTGGAAGCCTTGCAAAATACAGGCTTTATGGCAAGGAATGAATCATTACCGCACTCCTTCCAGCCTATCCTGGAGACCCTTGCCCTGACTGCAGAGGTTGGGATGTCAGGTGGGAGACTGGTAATGACCCGGGTTGCCCGGGACTGGTAATGACCCGGGTTCCCTGTCCAGTGTGTCGGAGTCTGAGGCCCAGGGGCGCTGCTATCGCATGCCGGGTTGTGGGAAGGTCCTCAACACACTCCCTCCCCAAAGCCACTGAGCTGGCGGGATGAGGAGACTCAGCACTATTTCAGCTTCCTCTCAGAATCTGAATCAGCATGGGAGACTGAGGCGGAATTGACGGCATCAGACCTTCGGTCCCCAGATCTCCCATATGACCTGTCACCTCCACGTGAGTGTTGCAAGTTGACCCTGGAGGACTTGTCTTTCTAGGACTTCATTATGAACATGGCCAAGACCATTCCCTTTTACCTGGAATCAGAGGAGGAACCGAGGGCGGAGGAATTGGAACTCCTCCAGTATCCCTCGGCCCTCCGGGAAGTGGTGACAGTTCCTGTCCACCATGTCTTGTAGAGGTTGCTGCTGCAGCTATGGGAGATGCTGCTCACACTTCCTGTCATCAGCTGCTGGCTCGATTCCTTATACTGGGTCCAGATTGAAAAGCGTCAATTACCCCGCAATTCCTTTGTAGTGGAGTCAGCCTTGAAGCATGTGAAGAGTGCTAAAACACACTCGTCAGTCCTGCCGAGTCGTGAGGCTCGGAACCTGGACTCCTTTGGAAGGAAGTCCTTCCAAGGTTCCATGCTGATCTCCAGGATCCAGGCTTACCAGAATTACATGAGTGTGTTCCTCAAGGATGTCATGTTGGACTTGAAGGACTTTGCCGCCCTTGTTCCCAAGGATCATCACGAGTCCTTTTGGGACCTCATGGTTCACAGCAAGGATTGATCGCAGAGCACCTATGATGTCTTTGAATCCACTGGCAGAGTGGTGGTTCTGAGCATCGCCACCCACTGGATGGCATGGTTGTAGTCTTTGGACCTGGAGCAGTGGGTCCAGGACAAGATCGCTAACATCCCCTACCAGGGAGAGAACCTCTTCGGCAAACCAGTAGAAGAAAAAGCCAAGGAGCTGGAGACAGAGCAGATGACTCTCACCAGGCTCTCCAGAAAGACCGCAGACCCAGCATGGAAAAATCTTTACACTGAGAAGGCCTTCAATTCACGCCTGCACTGGTATTTCCTGGCCCAGCTGCCAGCGCAGCCTAAGGCATAAACTCCCCATCCACAGTGGTGGGAGAAGACCCTGAAGGCACAACCTGCCACCAAGCCCAAGCCTGGTGTGAGGTTTTGATGGATTCCTCAGGAGCATAGCCAGCCATCTGTTGCCCATAAAGGTACCCGTGCAGGTCGGGGGCAACTAGTCCTTATTGTCCACTGGTGGCCCCTTGTCACCACTGACACCTGGGTGCTGCAGATTATCCAAATCGGATATCAGCTGCACTTCACCCAGTTGCTGCCTCCGTACAACCCCGGGGAGTGCCCCATGGACCCCACATATTGGAGCTTACTGCAGACCGAGGCCCTGCTGTCTGAGCTTGCCATCTAGCTGGTTCCCCCACCTCAGATCGGGCAGGGCTTCTACTCCAGGTACTTCCTGGTTCCCAAAAAGACTAGCGGATTCCAGCCAATTCTGGATCTGTGAAACCTCAACCGGTTCCTGGTACATGAAAAGTTCAAAATGGTCTCATTAGGGATGCTGATCCCGTACCTTGTACAGGATGATTAGTCATGCCCTAATTTATTTATTTAGACAGTTTTGTATACCACCTTATCCTTCAATCAAAGTGGTCACAACACAATTGGGAGATACATTTAACACGAGGAGATGAGACACATACACTAATACTTACAGGGAACATGGGCAATGGAGGGTTAAGTGGCTTGCCTTAATGGGGCAAGCTAATGGGAGACAGCCAACATGGCTTTAGACAAGGAAGATCTTGTCTTACTAATCTGTGATGATTTTTTGAAGGTGTGAATAAACAGGTGGACAAAGGTGAGTTGGTTGATATAGTGTATCTGGACTTTCAGAAAGCCTTTGACAAGGTCCCTCATCAGAGACATTTGGCAAAACTAAAGAGTCATGGGATAGGAGGCAGTGTACTACTGTGGATCAGGGACTGGTTAAAAGATAGAAAGCAGAGGGTAGGGCTAAATGGCCAATTTTCCCAATGGAGAAAGGTGAATAGTGGTGTACCCCAGGTATCTGTGCTGGGTCCACTGCTTTTTGACATATTCATAAATGACCTGGAAAGTGGAATAACGAGTGAGGTTATCAAATTTGCAGATGACACAAAACTATTTAAAGTTGTTAAAACCCAAGAGGATTGTGGAAAATTGCAAGAGGATCTTCATAAATTGGAAGACTGCGTATCAAAATGGCAGATGAAATTTAATGTGGACAAGTGCAAAGTTATGCACCTAGGGAAGAACAACCCAAACTATGGTTACACGATGCAAGGTTCCACTTTAGGAACCACCACCCAGGAAAAAGATTTAGGCGTCATTGTGGATACCATGTTAAAACCCTCAGCCCAGTGTGCAGCGGCGGCCAAGAGAGCAAATAGAATGCTAGGTATCATAAGGAAAGGAATGGAAAATAAAACAAAAGATATTATAATGCCTCTATATCGTTCCATGGTGAGACCGCACCTTGAATATTATGTGCAATTCTGGTCACCGTATCTTAAAAAGGATATAGCGATTTTAGAAAAGGTTCAGAGAAGAGCCACCAAAATGGTAAAGGGGATGGAAGGATACTCCTATGAAGAAAGGCTAAAAAGGTTAGGGCTCTTTAACCTGGAAAAGAGATGGCTGAGGGGAGATATGACAGAAGTCTATAAATTAATGAACGGAGTGGAACGGGTAAACGTAGATCGATTGTTTACATTATCAGAATATAGAAAGACTAGGGGACATGCAATGAAGCTACAGGGTAAACTATTTAAGACTAATAAAAGAAAATATTTTTTCACTCAACGTGTAATCAAACTCTGGAGTTTGTTACCAGAGGATGTAGTAAAGGTTGTTAGTGTAGCTGGGTTAAAAAAGGTTTGAACAAGTTCCTAGAGGAAAGGTCCATAAACCATTATTAAGAAGGGACCCAGGATATCAATGCTTGACCCAGTACAAGCATTGTGGAACCTGTGTCTTTTGGGGAAACTGCTAGGTACGTATGACCTAGATTGGCCACTGTTGGAAACAGAATACTGGGCTTGATGGACCTTGGTCTGACCCAGTATGGCATATCTTATGTTCTTATGTTGTTAAGTTGTGCTTCTAGGATCTGAAAGATGCGTACACTCATATTCCAATTCACCCGCATCATGGGCAATGCCTTTGATTCGTGCTGGGTGGCCAGCACTACCAGTACCATGTGCATGCTATTGGGCTGGTCACGGCCCCCCAGATCGTGGCCATCTTCCTCCGAACCTAGGGGGTCTTTGTCATCCTGTATCTGGACGACTGGCTGATCAAGGCTACCACACCTGCCAGAGTCTGGCAGTATGCTGCACTCACAATTCAGGTGCTCGAGGGTCTTGGTTTTGTGGTCAACTACCCAAAGCCCAACTTCCTTCTGATGTTGCAGCTGTAGTTCATCAGGGCCCTCCACAATGACACTGTGGTGTGGGCCTTTCTGCTGACAGACTGCCTGCAGCACCTCGTCGAGGTGGTAGGTGCATTGCAGCGCCAGCGCCACACCATGGCCTGGGGGCTGTTGAGGGTCCTCAGACACATGACCGCTATGGAGCATGTCACTCCTCAGGCCCACCTCTCCATGCGACAGGCCCAGTGGACCCTCTCCATGCAATGGAGGCAGGCATCAGGCCATCTGTAGGACAGAATAGTGGTCAACGTACCACTGATGCAATCTCTGGCGTAGTGGCTTGAGCTGGACAACCTGCTGCAGGGCCTCCCATTTCAGCCGGCATCCAACACAAGATGCTCATGATGGATGTGTCTAAGTTCAGCTGGAGTGCACATCTGGATGGTCTCAGCACCCAGGGGCTGTGGTCCAAGCAGGAGTCTTCATCAAATCAAATTCCTCAATCTAAAGGCCATAGCAAATGCCCTGTGCACCTTTCAGGGGGTGATGTTCTTCGTAAACAAGCAGGGGGGCATGGGATCATATGTTTGTTTACCTTCTGTGCTGGGGAGCTATTCACTTCTGGAAGTTCTCCCTGCTCCATGGCATGGACCTCCGGGTGACATCTGCCTGGCAAGCTCAGCAGCCTGGTGGATCACCTCAACCTAGTGCTTCAGCCTCATGAGTGGACGCTGAAGAGGGAAATGGTGGACCAGATCTTCCGGGAGTGGGGCACCCCAGTCATGGACCTTTTCGCCAAAGAATAAAATGCCCAGGAGTCCTGGTTCTGCTCTTGGAGGCTGGTCAGCGGTCGCCTGTCTTCAGATACTTTTCTTCTCCACTGGGAGGAGGGCCTGCTGTATGCCTACCCCCTGATACCACTTGTGCTGAAGAATCTCCTGAAGCTCCATGCTGAGAGGAGCTCCACGATTCTCCCCATACTGGCCTTGGCAGCCGTGGTTCTCTCTGCTACTTCAACTCTCACTGAGAGAGCCTCTTCTGCTGGGCTCTGACCCAGACCTCATCTCAGAGGAGTTTGACTCCCTGTTGCACCCCAATGTTTGCTCCCTGCTGCTCACAGCATGGATGCTGAAATCGTATTTATTTATTAGCAATTTTTCTCTACCGCTTTATCAACTGGTCAAAGCGGTTTACATTGTAATAAAACATATTACATAGAACAAGGAAAACAAACTTGGAAAAAAACAACATAATCAATAACAAAAAAACATGGGAGAAAACTTATGTGTTTGGATTGGATTAGCTAACACTGGTCAACATTGAAATCATTACTGACTTTAAAAGGCCCTAATCTGTAGTATCTTGGTGAGCTGAACACGAATATAACATTAAAAAGTTTTTATTGGCTCTCGTTTTGAAAATATTGCATGTAGTTCATTTTTGACATTTCACTGTGTAAATTTATCCAGTAGGACATCAACAACATCCCAAATAAGCCTTGAATGATGTAATATTGCATCACGTTGCATAATACCAGCGTGCATACATCATCCAGAGTTGATTGCATCATTTTCTGATGCAATGCAATACTACGGCTGCTGAAGCCATCTGATGTCAGCAGTGTACTATATGTAGTCGGAAAGGAAAGTAATCTGGTATTCTGTTCCGATATTGAAAGCCTCATGAATGCCTTAAAAATCACTCATGACTCACAAGACTGGAGACTATTTATAGACTCTTTGAAACTGAGTCTGAAGGCTGTGCTTTTCAACAATGGAAACTGTCTTCCATCTATTCCAGTAGCGCATGCCGTCCACATGAAAGAGCACCTTCTTAAAAATATGGTCCGTTTTCTTTGAACGCAGATTAATCAGTACTATTAAGTGATACGTCCATAGAACTTGCTTATGTAAGAAATTAACTTTATTTTTTATTTTATCAATATTCCAAATTCATCAACGTATGTTGCAAACCACAAGGTACTTCCCAGGCTGTTCTTCAGGAAAACTTATCATTCAATATTCAAACTGTATTCAGTATTCAGAACTTCAATTTGATGCAATGCAATTCTTCAAACCAGCTCCTAGGTGAACCATTGTGCATTAAATTACTTATGTTTAAAAACAAATTTTACTCTTCAGGGTCTCGACGCTCAGCTCCGGCGCCTCTATGGCGTTTCAAAAGATTATTTTCATCAGGAGACCTTTATCATTGCGTTATGCTGCCCGCGCTTCCCCTCCTTCACTTAACTGCGTTCTATGAGCTTGTTCGTCGATTTCTGGTACAAGGTGTATTATGAACTAAGGAGAGGAGGTGGGGTGACTAAGATAGGCTGTTAATAATCTTGAAAATTGTGAAAATTGATTTGAACTTTATACACTCAATTATCGGTAGCCAATGCAGTTGTTTAAGCAACGGTGTTATATGCTCTGACCTTTTGGAATTGAGTATTTGTGCTGCAGTATTGAGCGCAAGCTGGAGAGGGTATGTAGCTGTTTTTGGTAACTCTTGTAGGATGATATTGCAGTAATCAAAGTTTGAGAGAATGATTGATTGAAAGATAGAACAAAAATCATGGTTGTCTCAAAAAGGTTTGAGATGTCTAATTGTTTTGATTTTATAATAGATGTTTTTTGTGAGGTTCCTTATATGTCTTTTAAAGGTGAGGCCATGATTTATTTGGTTTTATATTGTGGTAAGGAGGGTGCAGCACAGCCCTGGGAAACAAAGAAAAAAGAAACTTTTTCTTCCATAAGGGGGATGGGCTCACCTAAGCACATGTTCCAAAATGAAAGCAGTGGAAAAACCCACACTTGCAAAGCTAGGCTGAGGCCACACCCAGACTCCAGGGCAACTATAGGAAGTGATAGGAGATACCTGTGGGTGGGGCCAAGAGAGAGAGCACACTTGCAAACATTTAAGCACAGGCAAACAGAGAGAGCAGGAAGCATCAGCAAGACCGGCAGGAGAGAAGCAAGACACGGGAACAGCTTGAAAGATGGCAGCCGGGAAAGAGCCAGAATCCAATCTAATTGCACTCCTTCCAGGAGAGAGGAAGCGAGAAGGCTAGCTGTGAGGAAGCTGGAGCAGGAGGTCTCAGCTCCATCTGAAGAGGAACAAGTCTTCAGGCTTGGAGAGCCTAGAAGGGCTAGAGACAAACACTGCAGTGATCCCCCAGGCAGCTCTGATTCAGAGGACGCTACTCCTAGGAGATGCCCTTGCTGTAAAAGGTCTACAGTCAAGCTCAGAGGTAGGAGGGGAAAGTTTGATGGAGTTAATGTGTGTGACTCTGACTCAGAAATAAGTATACCCGATTCTGAGGAAGAAGCTGTACCTTATAGGACGCATGCCAGGAAGAATGCTTTTACAGATAAGGTAAAGCAAACAAAGTCTTTAAATGTTTTACTAAAGGGAAAGAAGTCTGAGAACACTAATATAATCCCGGGAAGAAGAAGGGAAGTTCAGTGGGAAAGACTGTTCAAGCTTCTAAAGGAAGTAAAACCTGAAATCCCTGAACCTGTCCAAGTCCCACAGTCATGTAATGCAGAGGAAGACATGGAGGTGGAATTCTGTGGAGAGGAACCTGACTCCACAGACTCCCAAATGGAATGTTCTTTGTGTATAATCTCTGACTGAGAAAAGCTAAGGGTTTAATAGGAAGGAAACCCAGGAAACAGTTATCCTGATTATTGCAGCTAAGAAGCTTTAGAGAGAGAAGGAAATCTCATGGTTAAAGCTACAAGAACACTTGTGCTGAGTGAAAGTTTAAACACAGCAGTTTTAGTTTCTGTGCTGACAAGCAGAGAAGTGTTTTAAAATTAAAACCTGAAACAGGTAAGGGAAGCTAAAAGGTTTGCTGGACTCTGCTGTTAAATACTAGTTCAATTATGTTTGTTTCTGGAAGAAGAAATTCTTTTGTTAAAGAGCTGGAAGAAAGTGCTCATTGATAACACTGCTGAAATACACTTTTTGTAAAGAAAGTTTATTTGGAGAAAACATCCTTTTTCTGTTGTTGTGGTTGGAGCCTTCTACAAAGGTCTGTTTGCAAAGCTGAAATTTAAAACAAAAAATTTAATACATTTTCCTGTGTTGGCCAAAAATACCACTTGGACTGCTTTTTGCACGCAACTACACATTGAGAAGTTTTTCCTTTGTTTGTAGCATTTTGCTTGAGTTAGATCTTCGCCCTTTGTTGTTGGGTATGATCTGGAACAGGGTTTGTAGATGTGGTGCTGAGGTGTCATTGAGGACTTTGAATGTTGTAAGTATGGCTTTGACTTGTATATGTTCTATAATGGGAAGCCAATGCAGTTGTTTGAGGAAAGGTGTAATGTGCTTTGTTCTTTTTGCATTGAAAAGGGTTTGTGCAGCCATGTTGAGTGCAAGTTGGAGAGGGTGGATGGTTGAGTTTAGCATGCCTTGAAAGAAGATATTACAATAGTCAAAGTGTGGTAATATGAATCTCCAGGAACAAGCAGGAATGTAGTCTTCACATATGGGTATCGTCGGTACCGACGGAGCCTGCACGGGAACGCTCCCCAGCGTCCAATAGGAATGCTTTTGGGAGCATCCCTCAGCACATGCGCGCTGCCTTCCCGCCTTGCCAACTGTCCCTCTTCAGTTCTTCATTTTCCATGGAGCCGGCAGGATCTATTACCTGTCACCGCAGAAAATTCCGTCTTTAAATTTCTTTTCTTGTGGTCGCATTTGCCTACCACACGACGCCTACCGGTACCGCCGGTTCTTTTCTTTTCATACAAAAAAAAAAACAACTTAGGCTTTAGACTGTTTCTTTTCAGAAACTTTTCTCTTTGGTGCTAGGTGCCATTTTGGGCACTAGGCCCCATATTCCTAAATCATGGAAAAGCCAACTAGTGGTTTTAAAAAATGTACTAAGTGTGGCGGTACCATTTCCGTCACTGACACCCATGATTGGTGTCTGAAATGTTTAGGACCTGAACATTCTCCAACTGAATGTCTCTCCTGCATGGGGATGACTAAAAGAGAAAGACAGAACCGGGCTGCAAAGCTTGGTACCCTCTTTTCTTCAGATGCCAGATCCATTGCATCAACATCGTCAAGGGCCTCTTCTTCCTCCCATGGATCTCAGGTAACTAAACATAAAAGCCGGTCCTCAAAGGGTAACTCTTCTGCTAAGCATCGAGAGGCCATTGGCGTTGCCTTTGAGGGAACCACACCAGCAAAACAGCCCCGGCAGGAGGCTTCAGCTTCCAAAGCATCGATGGGGCTTCAGGATGTTCTCGAGGCCTCAACCTCGCAAGAATTACCTGTGCCATGCTCAGGTGTTCCGGCCGTCCTTACCAGTACCGACACCCAGGCATCGGCAGCATCGATAGACCAGATGTTCCTCGCTATCAAGTGCAGCATTGCCGCTCTTCTTTCAGCTGCGGTACCGGTGGTCCCACGGGCACCGGTACCGACATTGACACCAATGCCGGTACCGACACCGGTACAGACATCAGTACCGACACCGACGATACCGGTACCAACGGTACCATCCCTGGTGGGAACCCTTCCCATGCCATCTCTGGCTGGAATTGACAAAGCGGTACCGGGTCAGCTCAGTACCGACTTTTGTACCGGGATCGTGCTTTGCAAGAGCATCGGGGTCAGGAATACTTTGATTCCTCCGATTCCGAAGACTCTGACAATTCTGCTGGCACTAGAGGGTTTCTCCTAGAAGATCCTTCTTCTCCCCAACGCAGAATGTCACCTCCAGAGGACGTCATTTCAGGATTTCATCCATGATATGGCCAAAGGTCTTTCAATCACAGTAGCTCCTAAAGACGAACTCAGAGCAAAGGAACTGGAAATTCTCCAATATCCTAAAGCTCCTAAGGAGGCAGCCACTCTGCCTATCCATGAAATTCTGCATAGCTTGATGCTCAGAATGTGGGAGACACCTCTGACTACTTCTCCTCACTCTAGGAGACTTGATACTATGTATCGAGTTCTGCCATGTCCTGGATTTCAGAAAACTCAGCTGCCACACCATTCAATGGTAGTGGAATCAGCCATGCGTAGGATGAAAAGTGCAAAGAGGCATGCATCCAATCCTCCAGGTCGTGAATGCAGGACTCTGGATGCTTTTGGATGCAGGACTTTTCAAGCTTCTATGCTTTCAGCTAGGATCTGTTAATATATCTTATATATGGGATTGTTCCTCAAGGAAGTCACAGGAGACTTGGAACTTATGAGCCCATTTCTCCCAGATGATAAGAGACAAGATTTTCTTGCTCTAGTTAAGCATGCTCAGGATGTCTCCAAGTTTGTCAATCGTACAGCCTTTGACTGCTTCGAATGCATCAGCAGAACTTCTGCTATTGCCATTGGAGCATGACGGATTGCCTGGCTACAGGCATCAGACTTGGAGACTTGGGGTACAGGACAAGTTAGGCAACATTCCTTGCATGGGGGAGAATCTCTTCAGCAAGAACTGGCAGGAAAAGGCTAATGAGTTAGATGCTGACAATTCTACCTTAGATAGATTGTCAAAGTCTACAGCCACTCCAGCCAAAAGGAAGCCTTATAAAAAACCCTCTTTTAGCAAAAAGAGGAAGTTTTATCCTTCCTATACCCAGCAGAGTCAAACTCCAGGTCAGGCTGCCCAAAAGGGACAAACTAGACAGCAAAAGAAACTAAAAGGCCCGAGAGCCCAACCAGCCCTCCAGGTTCAGCCCTCTCAAGGGCTTTGACTCCTTCCTAGAGAGCTTTGCCTCCCTGCCTCTGAGGGGTCCCCAACCCCCCAATATTCCGGGCAGGTTATGCCATTTTATCAACAGATGGCATCAGATTACAGCAGAAGATTGGACTTTGTCCATTGTAGGAGAGGGGTACAAGCTTCATTTTCACAGCATGCCCCCTCCTACAATTCTAAAGCAATTCAATTCACAAACCTCTGCAGACAATCTGCTAGATCACGAGGTCTCCACACTTCTTGCCCAAGGGGCAATAGAGGAAGTACCCATTCTTCAACAGGGTGCAGGGTTCTACTCCCCCTATTTTCTTATTCCAAAGAAAACAGGAGACCTCAGAGAATTGAACAAATATCTGTTTCGAGAGAAATTCAAAATGATTTCTCTAGGAACTCTTCTGCCATACCTTCAAAGCCAGGATTGGCTTTGCTCTCTAGACTTAAAGGATGCATACACTCACATTCTCATCCATCCAGATCACAGGAAATTTTTACGTTTCCTTTTCAAGGGAAAACATTTCCAGTACAGGGTTCTTCCTTTTGGTCTGGCTTCAGCACCAAGGGTATTCACGAAATGCATGGCAGTAGTAGCTGCATTTCTACGAACCCTGGGGATTTTTGTCTTCCCCTACTTAGATGACTGGCTCATTCGAGCCCCTACAGTTGCAGAGGCCAGCACTGCACTGTCCCATACAATGCAAATCCTCCAATACTTGGGATTGGTAATAAACTTCCCAAAATCTCAACTAGTTCCTTCAAAATGCCTAGAATTCATAGAAGCCTGTCTGGATACCAGACAGGCAAGGGCTTTCCTTCCACAAGCCTGGTGTCTTTGCATAATGCAACTAGCTTCTCAAGCAGCAGGAAAATCCTCCCTCACTGCTCGGGAGCTACTGCAGTTACTGGGACATATGGCATCCACAGTTCATGTAGTCCCATATGCTCGCCTCCACATGCGAGCAGCTCAGTGGACCCTCTCCACACAGTGGACACAGGCCACGGGTCATTTGTCGGACAAAATAACAGTCTCTCAACGACTAATTTTGTCCCTCCAATGGTGGCAATCACTAAAAAATCTGACAGTGGGGTCTCCTTTCCATCAACCCCTCTTTCAGGCCACCCTAACAGCAGGTGCATTACAGGTGGGTTGGGGAGCACACCTGAATCATCTCTCTACCCAGGGCACCTGGACTCCACAGGAGATTGGTTAACACACAAACCTCCTGGAATTAAGAGCAATCTATTTAGCTCTTCGAGTGTTCCACGCCCAGCTCAGCTACAAGACAGTCCTAGTCCAGACGGACAATCAAGTAGCCATGTTCTATGTGAACAAGCAGGGCGGAACAGGCTCTCTGTCGTTATGCAACGAAGCTTTACGACTGTGGTCCCTCGCCAGAGAGCATCAGATTCACCTTCTAATGGTATATCTTCCAGGCATTCAAAACCTTTGGGCAGACAAACTCAGTCGGGTACTGCTGCCTCACGAGTGGTCCCGCCACCTAGACCAGGTGGCAAAGATATTTCATCTCTGGGGCACTCCAGAGATAGACCTCTTTGCAAGTCCACTGACTGCCAAACTTCCCCGGTTCTGTTCCAGGATTCCAGCTCACAACTGTCAGGCAAGGGATGCCTTCCTCCTTCACTGGGGTCAGGACTTCCTTTATGCCTTCCCACCCATTCCCCTAATCCCCAAAACACTCTTCAAGCTTCAGAGAGACAGGGGTCGCATGATTCTCATAGCACCACGATGACCGCGTCAAACGTGGTAATCTCCAGGAACAAGCAGGAATGTAGTCATCACATATGGGTATCGTCGGTACCGACGGAGCCTGCACGGGAACGCTCCCCAGCAACCAATTAGAAAGCTTTTGGGAGCATCCTACAGCACCTGCGTGCTGCCTTCCCGCCTTTCCCAACTGCCTCTCTCCAGTTCTTCGTTTTCCGCGGAGCCAGCAGGTCGTGTTCCTGTCACCGCAGAAAATTTTCCTTCTTTTTTGTGGTCGCGTCTGCCTTCCTCGACGCTTTACCAGTACCGCCGGTTTTTCTGTATTTCTTTCTTTCTTTTCTTTTAAAAAAAAAAAAAATTTCTTAGTACTTTCCCATTTTTTCCAGGTGCTCGCGCCATTTTGGGCCTTAGGCCCAAGATTTTTTCCATAATGGAAAAACCCTCCTTGGGTTTTAAAAAGTGCACCAAGTGTGGCGGTACTATCTCCGTCACCGACACCCATGAGTGGTGTCTGAAATGTTTAGGTCCTGACCATTCCATCTCGGAGTGTATGGCCTGTGCCATGATGTCCAAGAGAGGTTGACAGAACCAAGCCGCCAAGCTCAGCACCCTGTTTCCCTCTGATGCAGCTTCGGTGGCATTGACGTCTTCCAGGGCTTCGTCTTCCTCCCGTGGATCTCAGGTAACTAAACATAAGTCTAGCCAGTCCTCAAAGGGTAGATCTCCTTCTAAGCATCGAGATGCCTCTTGCTTTGCCCTTGAGGATTCTTCACTGGCAAAATTGCCCCGGCGGGAGGCTTCGACTTCCAAAGCATTATTGGGGCTCCAGGATGTTCTCGAGGCCTCGACCTCGGCAGAACTACTGGTGCTATGCTCTGGGGTACCGGTGGTCTTCTCCGGTACCGACATCCAGGCATCGGCAGCGTTGATAGACCAGAGAGTCCTGGCTATTGAGCGCAGTCTGGAGGCTCTCCTTGCGGCATCGATGCCCTCGGAACCGTGTCAGACTTTTCAACCGGTACCGGCACCGACTCCGGCACCGGTATCGGTACCGGTACCAATACCAATAGCATCGACATCGGTGTCCGCATTGCCGGCACCCAGTCATCCGATGCCTTCTGGTACCGATTACTCCCAGTACCGACAGGTCGGTACGGGTATCGGGCTCTTCAAGAGCATCCTGACAGAAGGTACTTCGAGTCCTCAGAGGAATCTGAGGATTCTGACAGTTCTGTCAATGCGGGAATACTTCTCCCAGAGGTGCCATCCTCCCCTAAATGTAGGATGTCTCCTCCAGAGGACATTTCCTTTCAGGATTTCATCAGGGAGGTGGCTCGAGGTCTGTCCATTACTGTGGCACCTGAAACAGAGCCCAGAACAAAGGAGTTGGAAATTTTACAATATCCTAAATCTCCTAAGGAGGCAGCTACCTTGCCCATCCATGAGATCTTGCATGATCTCATGTTAAGAATGTGGGAGACACCTCTTACCACCTCTCCTCATTCTCGTAGACTGGATACTCTGTATCGAGTCCCTCCTTGTCCTGGTTTCCAGAAAACTCAGCTTCCTCACCACTCTATTGTAGTGGAATCAGCTATGAGAAGGATCAAGAGTTCAAAGAGGCATGCCTCTAATCCTCCAGGACGTGAGTGCAGAACTTTGGATGCTTTTGGATGTCGTGTCTTCCAAGCTTCCATGCTTTCTGCCAGGATCAGTTCCTATAGTCTATATATGGGAATGTTCCTGAAGGAAGTCACAGGTGATTTAGAGGCTTTGAGTCCTCTTCTTCCGGAGGATAGAAGACAGGATTTTCTAACGTTGGTCAAACATGCCAAAGATGTTTCTAAGTTTGTCAACCGTGCAGCTTTTGACTGTTTTGAGTGCATAAGCAGAACCTCTGCCATTGCCATAGGTGCACGTAGAATTGCTTGGCTCCAGGCATCTGATCTGGAGCTCTGGGTACAAGATAAACTGGGAAATATTCCTTGTACTGGTGAGAACCTGTTTGGTAAACATTGGCAGGAAAAAGCCAATGAGTTGGATGCAGACAACTCCACCTTGGATAGATTATCCAAGTCCACAGCTGATCCTGCAAGAAAGAAATCTTTTAAGAAACCATTCTTTTCTAAAAATTAGAAAGTATTATCCTGCTTATTCTCAGCAGGGACGTTCTGCAGGTCAGCTTGTCAGGAAAGGTCAGCAACCACCCAAACAAAGAAAAGCAAAGACTGCTAAGCCTCAGCAGTCCCAGCAGTCTCAGCCTCCACAAGGCCTCTGACTTTCAACTAGAGAACTTAGCCTTCCTGGCTCTCATTGGACCAGAGCCTTCCACCATTCCAGGAAGGTTGTGTCACTTTGCCCCCAGATGGGGGCAAATAACAGCAGAGCATTGGACACTCTCTATCATAAAAGAGGGGTACAAGCTTCATTTTTCAAGCATGCCCCCTCCCACAATGATAAGACAGTTCAATTCTCCGACCTTTCTCATCAACCTGTTAGGTCAGGAGGTCACTATCCTTCTTGCCCAAGGGGCAATAGAAGAAGTACCCATCCATCAGCAGGGTACAGGGTTTTACTCCCCCTATTTCCTTATCCCAAAGAAAACAGGGGGATACAGACCTATTCTGGACCTCAGAGAATTGAACAAATTCCTTGTCAAAGAGAAATTCAAGATGATTTCTCTTGGAACTCTGCTGCCATACCTTCAGAGTCAGGATTGGCTTTGTTCTCTAGATCTTAAGGATGCGTACACACATGTTCTCATCCATCCAACTCACAGAAGGTTCCTTCGGTTCCTTTTTCAAGAAAAGCACTACCAATACAGGGTGCTTCCATTTGGCCTGGCCTCAGCACCAAGGGTGTTCATGAAATGCATGGCTGTGGTAGCACTCTAGGAATATTCGTCTTCCCCTACTTAGACGACTGGCTCATTCGAGCCCCAACAGAGTCAGAGGCCAGGACTTCTCTATCCTGCACAATGCGTATCCTTCAGTATTTGGGTCTGGTAATAAACATCTCAAAATCCAGTCTAACTCCCACTCAGTCTTTAGAGTTCATAGGAGCGTTGCTGGATGCCAGAAAGGCAAGGGCCTATCTCCCCCAGGCCCATTGCTTTGCATGGTGCAGTTAGCTTCTCAAGCAGTGCTAAAACCTCATCTCACTGCCCGAGAAATGCTACAAAAACTAGGCCACATGGCATCTACTGTGCATGTGGTTCCCTATGCTCGCCTTCATATGAGGGCAGCTCAGTGGACTTTATCCACTCAGTGGACCCAGGCATCAGGATGCCTGTCAGACAAAATAGCAAACACAAGTCACCTTATTTTGTCCCTCCAGTGGTGGACGTCCACTCAAAACCTGTTGCTGGGGTCCCCTTTTCAACAATCCTTACCCCAGGCAACTCTCACAACAGATGCTTCTCCGATGGGTTGGGGAGCTCATCTGCAAGACCTCTCCACCCAAGGCACCTTACTGGAGACTCATCTACATATCAATCTCTTGGAGCTCAGAGCAATCTTCCTTGCTCTTCGAGTGTTCCACACCCTGCTCAGCTACAAGACAGTGCTCATCCATACGGACAATCAAGTAGCCATGTTCTACGTGAACAAGCAGGGGGGAACAGGCTCTCTGTTGCTTTGCAACAAAGCTTTGCGACTATGGGCCCTCGCCAGAGAGCATCAGATTCATCTCCTGGCGGCATACAAAACTCTTGGGCAGACAGACTCAGTCGAGTTCTGCTTCCACACGAGTGGTCTCTGCATGCAGACCAGGTAGCCAAGATATTTCAAATTTGGGGAACCCCGGACATAGACCTCTTTGCAAGTCCGTGGAATGCCAAACTTCCCCGGTTCTGTTCCAGAACCCCGGCTCAGTTTGTTCAATGTAAACCGCACTGATGCAGAATAGCGCGGTATATAAGAGAATGTAAATAAAATAAATAAATAAATAAATCTCCAGGAACAAGCAGGAATGTAGTCATCACATATGGGGACTCCCTAGCTTTAGATGCCAGGGAGAGACCCCAGAAGTTGTGCATCCCTGAGAAGGGCTCCACTTCCCTCCATGGATCTCTGGCATCCTACCAGGGATGGTGGGTAGGAGTTGATTAGGTATGGAACAGGTGTGTTCTCCAACACCTGTTCCATAGGAACTAGAAGAGAGCAGATGCTGGGTGGGGCTGAAACTAGAAGGGAATTGATGTTACGGGAGGACTAGAAGGGGATGGGGCTGGGGGAGTGAGGATGGAGAGGGGAAAAGATATTTTGTGTGGGAGGGAAGAAAAATCTTTGTTTGGCCAGCTATTGGGATAGTAAGTGGAGATTGAGGATGGAGGGGTGAAATTTGAGTGGATGAAAAAGGAATAAAGAAAGAAATAGAGGAAAGAGTAAAAGGAGAAAGATCAGTTTGTTAAAGCAGATGTAGAGAGAGAATGGGAAAAAACTAGAAGAGAGAAGAAAGGACAAATGGACAGCAGACAAAGGCGAGTTAGCAGAAAACATGAAGAAACCAGAAGAAAGTGACTGGAACAATTGCAAATGAAAAATAAAATGCACAAACAACAAAAGATAGAAAAATACTTTTTTATTTTGAATTTATTAACTGGAATATGTCAGCTCTGGGAAATGTGCATCGTCAACGTCTTTGCATTTTGTTTAGTACAAGAGGAAATTAATATATAGTTTTATTTCTCCAGGGTTATTGTATATTCCAAGTTTGGCTTTTGGGGTTCCCAGTTTAATTATTGTCCTCTAGAGCCTTGGGCAAATGTTTCTGGTGGGGCCCCTACCTGTTTGCAGGGCCCACTCCTCCTGCCACCACTGCTGCCCATCTCCGGGGCATGCTGTGGCGGCAATACATTTAAAAAGGTATTGTGGCACAGGAATTACCTTCTTTTCCGGCACCATTCACGCTTCCACCCTCATCCAATTCCTCTTTAACAGGAAGTCGAAACGGAGGGGCGGCACGGAAGAGAAAGTAACTCTGGTGCCACGGTGCCTTTATAAATCTATTGCCACTGCTTCATGTCCCTTAGAGAAGTGGAAGTAATAAGCGCGAGGGCAGGAGCAGGGCCGCTGTTACCTATGGGCAGCTGGGCTCCTGTTGTGCAAGTGCCTGGGGCAGTTGCCCCTTTTGCCCATAGGTAACAGCAGCCCTGAATCTGTTCAAAACTCAGCTGCACAGCTATGCTCATGTAACCTCTGATCTCAGGTCACTTCATTGGCTCCCTATCCATTTCCGCATTCAAACTTCTCTTTCTCACCTACAAGTGCATTCATTCTGCAGCTCATCATTACCTCTCATTTCTTATCTGTCCCTAAACCCCTTCTCGGCAGCTCTGCTCATCAAGCACATCACTTTTATCCGTGCCCTTTTCTTCTAGTGCCAATGTTAGACTCCGTTCATTCCACCTTGCTGCACCATTTGCCTGGAACAGACAAACCGAGCTGGTATGTCAGGCTCTGTACAATTCATATCCAGGCCAAACACTCATCTTTTTGAGGCTGCTTTATGGATTCTGACCCTCTTCATCTCCTGTCCACACCCATATACTTTTCAGTCATTTCCCTTAAGAATTACCCTAGTCCCCTGTTGTCTTTCTTAAACAGATTCTAAGCTCTGTGGGGCAGAGACTGTCTCTTATGTGTCTATGTACAGTGCTGTGTATGCCTAATAGCTCTTTAGAATGATGAATAGTAGTAGTAGTAGTTGTACGAGGTAGTAGTAGTATTAGCTTCTTACCTGGTATAAGTGTGGACGGCTGCATATTAGACACAATTTCAGTAGGCATGTGAGATAAGTTTTATAGACACATAGGCAGGCGCCTATGGGTTTTTATTAAATTGCCTCTCTTAACCTAGACCACCTGTTATAAGATTACTTTTATATTTTATGAATTGAATTCTTTGTGGGCCTACCGGATTTCTCTTAGGAAAAGTAGAAAGGGATATTATGCCCATGTCATTTGTGATAGTGAACATCAGGTCCATCAGCTATTTAAATTAGTATGGGATTTGGCCCTGAGTTGGCAAATGGTTCTAAAAAGGGATTCTATTCCTTTCTCAGCTAAGCAGTTTAGCTTATTTCTTTTCCATAAGGTTAGGGGACTTCAGTCTTCTTTTTCTGGTGTCGGAGGTCTTTTTGACCCTTCTGCTTTGTAAGGATTGGAATCTGAAAGTTTATAGTCTGGTTATAGGGATTGACAGTTTTTCCTCCTATTACTGGGGTGCGGCTTCAAAGGTTCACTACTTCTTTGAACATTAAATCTATAGTTCCAGACTCTTTACCAGCAAGGGTGATTTATTTAACAGGTTGCAGTTTACATTGCTACTTAAACTTGGTAATGTACACTAAACAGGGACATTGATAACTTGGATTTTTCCTGAGACAATGGAGGGTTAAGTGACTTGCCCAAGGCCATAAGGAGTGCTAGTGGGAATCAAACACTGGTTTTTGGGTTCCCAGGTCAGTGCTCTTAACCATTAGGCTACTCCTCCACTCTGAATCAAGGATTATTTACTGGCCTTTATGAAGTATCTTTTAGAGTTGGTTAACTTGAGTCTAAGTCACGGTGTCCCTGATTCTTGGAAATTGTCCTTTATTAGGCCTTGTTTAAAGGATGTTAGTCTAGATTTAGCCCTTCCTTCAAATTATAGACCGATATAGAATCTGTCATTTTTAAGTAAATGCATTCTGGGCAGTTGAGTTTTAGGGCTGGAGACTCTTTTGATAGCTATGTATGATTGTATCCTTACTGCTATTAACAGGGGTAAATGCACTCTTTTGCTTCAACTTGATTTGTCATCAGCATTTGATTTGATTAACTACTCTTCATTATTGGCAAGGTTGGAGGAAATTGGGATGAGTGGTATCATGTTGTGTTGGTTCCATTCGTATTTTTCAGGTCGACCATTCAAGATCTGTATACAGAATGATGTTTCCCCCGCCTCATTATTAGCATATGGAGTGGCTCAGGGGTTCATTCTTTCCCCGGTCTTATTTAACATCTTTCTGGCCCCTTTAGAGTTATGTTTGAAGGATGGGGGTTAGAAGTGCATATGTATGCAGATGATATCCAGATAATTATATGCCATGATTCATGGGATGATTCTTTTCAAGCGCAGAATGGTTTAGGGTACGTCAATTACTGCTTCAACAATGTGGTTAGGTGGAGTCTTCAACAATGTGGTTAGGTCAGTCTTCAACAATGTGGTTAGGTGGAGGGGAATCTGTTCCTCCATTTATGCCTAGTATGAGAGTTTATCCTGTTCAGATTAAAGATAGTATTACCACTCTAGATATTATTTATGATAGTAAATTGTCATTTAAACCATAGGTTTCCACATTAGTTCAGAAATATTTTTATGTCTTGCCCCTGGTGCATTCATTAAAGCATTATTTTGATGTTAATTCCTTGCAGAACCTTATCCATGCATTGATCTTGAATCGTTTATGTAATTCATTGTGTCTGAGTCATCCTCTTTACACTATAAAGGATACCATTATAGCAGAATACGGTGGTGAAGGTTTTATGTGGGACTAAAAGAATGAATCATGTGATGCCCCTTTTGATGAAAGAGCATTGGCTTCTGATTATACATATTGTTTTCAAAATCGTGATGCTTTCTCATCATGCTTTTTATTCAGGTCTTCTGCTCTACATTGTTGGTTCCTTATGTTCCTGCTCGTCAGCTGAGGTAATCTCAGGCCCATTTTTAACTTATCCTCCATTCCAGCAATGGAGACATGAGAGGATTATGAAAGTTTTCTTTTCTTATAATGCACAGTTTGTTGGAATAATCTTCCTTTGGAGATCATGGCCGAAAGCTCATATAAGCCCTTTAAGAGACAGGTAAAGACCAGTTTGTTTCAACTGACTTTTGGGGAGTAGTTTGAGGTATTGGTATTTTTGTTTTCTTTTCTGTTTCTCTGTCTTTTGCACCGAGGAAGTTTCTCCAGGGCCATGTGCCCATGAGGGAAGGGTTAGGACAGCCATTATAGTTGGTGATTCGATCATTAGGCATGTAGATAGCTGGGTGGCTGGTGGACGTGAGGATCGCCTGATAACATGCCTGCCTGGTGCGAAGGTAGCGGACCTCACGCGCCACCTAGATAAGGTCTTAGATAGTGCTGGGGAGGAGTCTGCTGTCTTGTAACATGTTGGTACCAATGACATAGGAAAATGTGGTAGGGAGGTTCTGGAGGCTGAATTTAGGCTTTTAGGTAGGAAGTTGAAATCCAGAACTTCCAGGGTAGCGTTCTCCGAAATGCTTCCAGTTCCACGCGCAGGACCCAAAAGGTAGGCAGAGCTCCGGAGTCTCAATGCGTGGATCAGACAATGGTGCAGAGATGAGGGTTTTGGATTTGTTAGGAACTGGGGAACATTCTGGGGAAAGGAGGGGCTCTTCCAAAGGGATGGGCTTCACCTTAACCGGGATGGAACCAGGCTGCTGGCATTAACCTTTAAAAAGGAGATAGAGCAGCTTTTAAACTAGATAATAGGGGAAAGCTGACAGTCACCCAAGAGCGCATGGTTCGGAAGAATGTATCCTTGAAGGATACTGCCAAAAGCAGAGAGGTTCCAAAAAAGAGTAAAGTAGCCCAAATGCCCTCGAGTATGGAGCAGACAGAGCTTAAAGATCCCAAATTACCCATGTCTACCAATAGCCAGATTAATATGAATAAAATACAGTCTCTAAAATGCTTGTATGCAAATGCTAGAAGTCTAAAAAATAAGATGGGAGAGTTAGAATATATAGCACTAAATGAGAGGTTAGATATGATTGGAATATCAGAGACATGGTGGAAGAAAGACAACAAGTGAGACACTGTGATACCTGGGTACAAACTATATCGTAATGATAGAGCTGATCAAATTGGTGGAGGGGTTGCGCTCTATGTTAGAGAGGGCATTGAGTCAGAAAGGATTAAAGTTTTGCAGGAAACAAAATTTGCTGTTGAATCTCTGTGGATTGAAATTCCATATAAAAAGGGGAAGGCGATGGCAGTGGGGGTGTACTATCGACCGCCTGGGCAGAATGAACAAATGGATGATGAAATGCTCAAAGAAATCAGGGAAGCTAACAAAAGTTACAGCACAGTAATAATAATGGGTGATTTCAATTACCCCGGTATTGACTGGGTCAGTGTCACAGCAGGACATACTAGGGAGATAAAGTTCCTAGGTGAAATAAATGACTGTTTCTTGGAACAGCTGGTTCATGATCCGACCAGAGGGGAAGCCATATTAGACCTAGTCCTTAGTGAAACACCAGATCTAGTGCAAGAGATAAGGGTGTTGGAGCCACTTGGCAATAGTGATCATAGCATGATCGCCTTTGATTTAATTAGTGGAGGAGGGATAGTAAGGAAATCCACAGTACTACCTTTTAACTTTCGAAAGGGAGACTATGATAAAATGAGGAAAATAGTTAAGAAAAAACTAAAAGGAGCAGTTGCAAAGGTTAAAGACTTACATCAAGCTTGGGTGTTGTTGAAAAACACTATCTTAGAAGCCCAAACCAGCTGTATTCCACGCTTTAAGAAAAGTGGAAGGAAGTCCAAAAAACTGCCAGCATGGTTTAAAGGTGAGGTCAGAGAGGCTGTTGTTGCCAAAAAAGCATCTTTCAGCAAATGGAAAAAAGAGTCAAACGATGAAACCTGGAAACAGCACAAGCACTGGCAAGTCAAATGCAAGGCATTGATAAGGCAGGCAAATGAAGAATTTGAGAAGAAGCTTGCTGCGGAAGCAAAAACACAAAATAAAGAGTTTTTCAAGTACATTCTTAGCAAAAAACCTGTGATTGAGTCAGTTGGTCCATTAGATGATAGAGGGGTTAAAGGGGCACTAAGAGGCGACAAGGCGATAGCGGAGAGACTGAATGAATTCTTTGATTCGGTCTTTACTGCAGAAGATGTAGGGATGTTACCCATGACGGAAGTGGTATTTAAAGGTGTGGAAGAATTGAAGGAAATATCGATACATCGGGAAGATGTATTACAACTATTAGATAACCTGAAGAGTAGCAAATCACCTGGGCCGGATGGTATACATCCAAGAGTGTTGAAAGGAACTGAAATATGAGATTTGCAGACTTGCTATTAGTAATCTGTGAATTTTAATTAAAATCATCTGTAATACCTGAAAATTGGAGGATTGACAATGTAACGCCAATTTTTAAAAAGGGTTCCAGGGGTGATCCGGGAAACTATAGACCGGTGAGCCTGACGTCAGTACCGGGAAAAATGGTAGAAACCATCATAAAGAACAAAATTACTCAGCATGTAGATAGTCATGGCCTCTTTAGACAAGGAAGATCTTGTCTTACTAATCTATGTTTTTTTGAAGGCGTGAATAAACAGGTGGACAAAGGTGAGTCGGTTGATATAGTGTATCTGGACTTTCTGAAAGCCTTTGACAAGGTCCTTCATCAGAGACTTTTGGCAAAACTAAACAGTCATGGGATAGGAGGCAGTGTACTATTGTGGATCAGGAACTGGTTAAAAGATAGAAAGCAGAGGATAGGGCTAAATGGCCAATTTTCCCAATGGAGAAAGGTGAATAGTGGTGTACCCCAGGGATCTGTGCTGGGTCTGCTCTTTTTTGACATATTCATAAATGACCTGGAAAAGGGAATAACGAGTGAGGTTATCAAATATGCAGATGATACAAAGCTATTTAAAGTTGTTAAAACCCAAGAGGATTGTGCAAAATCGCAAGAGAACCTTGATAAATTGGAAGACTGGGCATCAAAATGGCAGATGAAATTTAATGTGGACAAGTGCAAAGTTATGCACCTAGGGAAGAACAACCCAAACTATGGTTACACAATGCAAGGTTCCACATTAGGAACCACCACCCAGGAAAAAGATTTAGGCGTCATTGTGGATAACATGTTAAAGCCCTCCGCCCAGTGTGCAGTGGCGGCCAAGAGAGCAAATAGAATGCTATGTATTATAAGGAAAGGAATGGAAAATAAAACAAAAATATTATAATCCCTCTGTATCGTTACATGGTGAGACTGCATCTTGAATATTGTGTGCAATTCTGGTCGCTGTATTTTAAAAAGTATATAGCATTATTAGAAAAGGTTCAGAGAAGAGCCACCAAAATGGCAAAGGGGATGGAAGGATACTCCTATGAAGAAAGGCTGAAAAGGTTAGGGCTCTTCAACCTGGAAAAGAGACGGCTGAGGGAAGATATAATAGAAGTCTATAAATTAATGAACGGAGTGAAACAGGTAAATGTAGATCAATTGTTTATGTTATCAGAATATAGAAAGACTAGGGGACATGCAATGAAGCTACAGGGTAAACTATTTAAGACTAATAAAAGAAAATATTTTTTCACTTAACGTGTAATCAAACTCTGGAATTTGTTACCGCAGGATGTAGTAAAGGCTGTTACATAGTAACATAGTAAATGACAGAAGATAAAGACCAGCATGGTCCATCTAGTCTGCCCAGCAAGATGGCAAGAGTAGGTGCATCTGTCACTCTGTGCAGGTCACCCCTCCCCATGTCTTTGTTTAGGGGTAAACCCACCACTCCATGTAGGACACCCCTATTTGATGAGACGTTATATGGTTCAGAAGTTAGATGGTACTGTTTATTTTGTTTTTATCCTATTGCTGTAAAGGGATCCACTGTGTTTGTCCCATGCTGTTTTGAATTCCGTCACCATGTTTGCCCCCACCACTTCCTTCGGGAGGGCATTCCAAGCATCCACCACCCTTTCAGTGAAACCTTTTTTTCCTGATATTGCCTTTCAATTTACCACCTTGCAGCTTCATGTTATGCCCTCTAGTTTTACAGCTTCCCCGTCTTTGGAAGAGGTTTGTTTGTTCATCATTTCTCTTTAAGTATTTAAAGGTTTGAATCATATCTCCCCTGTCCCTCCTCTCCTCCAAAGTGTACATATTTAGGTCTTCAAGTCTCTTCTCATAAGGCTTCTGACGCAGGCTTCAAATCATTTTGGTCGCTTTCCTCTGAACAGTTTCCAGTCTTTTTACATCTTTTGCAATATATGGTCTCCAAAACTGAACACAGTATTCCAAGTGAGGCCTCACCAGTGACTTATACAGTGGCATAAGTACCTCTTCTTTTCTGCTGGTAATCCCTCTCTGTATGCAGCCCAACATCCTCCTGGCTTTTGCCACCGCCTTGTCGCACTGTTTTGCCACCTTGAGATCATCAGAGATAATCACACCAAGGTCTTTCTCCTGAACCGTGCATACCAACCTCGCCCCCTATCTTGTACATTTCCCTTGGATTTCTGCTACCTAAGTGCATGACACTGCACTTTTTCGCATTAAATCGTAGTTGCCAAGCATTAGACCAGTCTTCCAGCTTTTGTAGATCTTTCCTCATGTTAATCACTCCCTCAGGGGAGTCCACTCTGTTGCAAATTTTTGTGTCGTCTGCAAAAAGACAGACTTTTCCATTCAGTCCGTCAGCAATATCACTCACAAATACATTGAACAGTGCTGGACCCAGGACCGAACCCTGGGGCACCCCGCTAATTACCTTCCTCTCATCCGAGTGAGCTCCATGTACAATCACCTTCTGTCGTCTGTCAGTCAACCAGTTTCTAATCCAGTTTACCATCTTGGGACCCATCCCCAAGCTACTGAGCTTGTTGACAAGCCTCCTATGAGGAACAGTATCAAAGGCTTTTCTGAAATCCAGGTAGATAACATCCATCGCATGCCCCTGATCTAGTTCCTTGATCACGCAGTCAAAGAACTCAATCAGATTTGTTTGGCAAGACCGTCCTTTGGTAAAACCATGTTGCCTCGGATCTTGCATCCTGTTGGTTTTGAGAAAGTTCACTATTCGCTGTTTCACGAGTGCCTCCATTACTTTTCCCGCCACCGAGGCTAGGCTCACGGGCCTGTAGTTTGACACTTCTTCCCTGTCACCACTTTTGTGTAGAGGTACGACATCAGCCATTCTCCAGTCCTGAGGAACCTCTCCTGTTTCCAAGTATCTGTTGAAGACATCCTTTAGCGGTCCTGCAAGAACCTCTCTGAGCTCTTTCAGTATCCTAGGATGTATCCCATCTGGTCCCATGGCTTTGTCCACTTTCAGTTTAGCAAGTTGTTCTAACACCTCGTCTTCTGTGAATGGTGTGGTATCTACTTCATTCCCATTTTTTTATTTGGGAGTCACAGGATCTTCTTTAGTAAAAACAGAGCAGAAGTATTTATTTAGCAATTCTGCTTTTTCAGTGTCACTTTCCACGAGTCCTTTCCCAGCACTTCTGAGTCCTGCAATTCCAACTCTGATCTTCTTCCTTTCCCGAATATACCTGAAGAAAGTTTTGTTGCTACCCTTAACATCTTTAGCCATCCTTTCCTCTGCCTTTGATTTTGCTATCCTTATTACTCTTTTAGACTCTTTCAGTTGGATCCTGTATTCATTTCTGTGTTCTTCTGTTTGCAAGCTTTTGAATTTTGCGAAAGTTGCGGTTTTTGCCTTTATTTGAGCAGCCACCTCTTTGGAAAACCAAATAGATTTCCTTCTCTTGTTTTTATTTACTTTTCCTACATATTTATCTGTTGCCCCATTTATTGCCTTCTTGAGTTTAGCCCATTGCAATTCCACTTCCTTTATCTCCTTCCACCCCGTCATCTCCTCCTTTAAGTACTCTGCCATTTTATTGAAGTCAGTGTATTTGAAGTTTAGGACTTTGAGCTTGCTATGATTGGCCTGTACCATGGCTTTTATCTCAAACCACACCGTGTGATGGTCGCTGTTGCTCACAGGGGCACTCACGCAGACATTCGACACACTATCACTGTTGGTGAGCACTACATCCAGTGCTGAGCTTTCCCTTGTTGGTTCCATCACCATTTGTCTAAATAATGCATCTTGGAGAGCATCCACAATCTTTTTGCTTCTTTCCAGATGTGCAGAAGGAGTAATCCAATCCGCATCAGGTAGATTAAAGTCACCCAATATGATCACTTCCCCCTTTGCTGCTATCTTGGCAATATCTTTAATCAATTCGTTATCTCTCTCTTCAATTTGAGTCGGAGGTCTGTAGACTACAGCAATATGGATGACAGCGCCATCTCCTCTTTCCAAGGCAATCCAGAGCGCTTCTTCTTTTCCCCATGTTCCCTGCATTTCAGTAGCTTTAATATTGCTTTTGACATACAAGGCTACTCCACCTCCTTTTCCATTTTCTCTGTCTCTTCTGAATAGATTATAGCCAGCTATGGCTACATCCCAATCGTGCGATTCATTAAACCATGTTTCTGTAATGGCCACAATGTCCAAATTCGTTTCCACCATTAAGGCTTCCAGGTCTGGAATTTTGTTGGCTAAGCTTCGAGCATTTGTGCTTATTGCTTTCCAGCATTTTCTTGGCTTGTGTGTATTTTGCATTGATTTTGTTCTGCCTACTTCTTCCCACATGCTTTTGATGTGTGGTTTAAAAGTGTGGCTGTTTCTGATGGTGTTCTGCTTTTGCTGGGGGTGGCATGCAGATGTTGATCTTCCACATCTGTCACCCCCTTTTCCTAGTTTAAATGCATATCCACATACTGTTAGTATAGCTGGGTTTAAAAAAGGTTTGGACAAGTTCCTGGAGGAAAGGTCCATAAACCATTTAAGAAGGGACCCAGGATATCAGTGTTTGACCTAGTACAAGCATTGTGGAACCTGTGTCTTTTGGGGAAACTGCTAGGCACATATGACCTAGATTTGCCACTGTTGGAAACCGGATACTGGGCTTGATGGACCTTGGTCTGACCCAATATGACATATCTTATGTTCTTATGTTGTTTATGTTTGTGATGTGCTGTGTTCTATGTTGGCATCGGTCTCTTAAATATTGTAAACCACTTAGATGTTGCCTTATGTGGGTGTGATGGACAGTATAATAAGTGTTTTTAAATCAAAAAAATCAATAAATAAAATGGATCAATAACATACTTACAAAAATCTTGTGTTATAATGAGCTTTTGGGCCCTTTTACTAAAGTATATTAAGCAATTAATGTGTGAATTTGGCAGCAAAGATTACTGCTGCTACTATTACTTATTTCTATTACAAATGATGGCAATAAATGCAGGACTTTTGATATGTACATTGTTTTGTCCATTTTGTATATTACCTCTCTCTTCTATTGTATGTATCTTTGCCTTTTCTATCTCTACTGATCCTTTTCTTCCCTGTCCTTTTTTTAAAAGATTTTATGGTATTCCTTTCCTTTATTTTTCGCAGCTTTTTTAACCTTTGTTTGTAAACCGCCCAGATGCTACTGTTTATGGGCGGTATATAAAGTTTTAAATAAAGATAAACATACTGTGCATCTGTGTGCTTCAAATACCTTGCTGGTCCCTTACTCCTCTGACACATATTTTTCATATCAGAGAAGGCAGGACAGCAGGGCATCTGAAGCACATGGACTTCTCAAAGACCTCAAATTTAGTGCAGATTTTATTGCTGTTCCCAAGCTTAGGAGATTACTACTACTACTACTATTACATATTTCTATAGCACATGGTCACGGTGACTGCTCCTCGTCTTTTTTGGCAAGTCACTTAATGCTCCATTGCCTCAGGTACAAAATTAGATTGTAAGCCCTCTGGGGACAGGAAAATGCCTACTGTAGCTGAATGTAACTAGCCTTAAGCTACTCCAGAAGTGTCAAGTTTCCACAGCTGACATTCACTGCATAGAGTGGAAAGGGGCAGGGAATGGGTATGGACGTCACCTTACAGTTAACGCATAGTAACTTACCACAAGTTACCTATTATTGCAGCAGATAATGCAGCTCACGCAGTGCTACCTCATTAAGTGATGTTAATTGCATTTCCATTATCTGCAGTGTACTCAATACATGATTATTAGGGGGTGGCTCTATCATTTAGCAGGGTAAGGTGGCCACCTCAGGCAGAAAATTCTGGGGGCATCAAGAAGTGCCTCCAAAACATTCCAGGAGCAGCTGCCTCACTTCTGCTTGTCCTCCTCCCCTGGCTGCCACCACTGTCACTTCCCATGGATGGCAGCGGTGGGGACAATAAAATCTGCTCTAAATGCAGGATCGTTGATATATTCAGGTGCTCGAAAGGCCTTCCTAGTCCCTTACTCGGCTGCATATTTTTTTCAGCAGAGAAGGCAGGACAGCAGGGCCTTTGAAGCAAAAGGATGTTTCAGGGGCCCCACGTTCCATGCAGATTTTATTGCTGCTCCCGAGCTTGGGAGAACTGATGGAAGAGATTACCACTACTACTACTACTGCTATTACTTATTTTATAGTGTGTAGCACGAGTGGGGAAATGGAAGATGCTGAGCACTTGCAGTGGTGATGGGTAGTGGAAGATAAGAAGTGCTGAGCTCTGGGGAAGGGCATAAAAGTGAAATGCTGAGTGCAGGGAGGGGGCAAGGACAAGAGATGCTTGGTGTGGACAGCCAATGAGATAGAGGGGATGCTGGAAATGGGGGAGTGGGGAAAAGGAGATGGAGAGGAGATGCTAGACACGGGGGGGGGGGGGGTGATAGGAGGAGAAGGAAGGGATATACTGGATATTGGGGGAGAGGGGGAGGAGAGATGTTGTACCCAGGGGAGAGGGAGAAGGAGGGGAGATGCTGGACACAGAAGGAGAGAGAAAGAGAAGAGAGGCATTGGGCACAAGAATGAGAGAGGGGAGATGCTGAATATGGTAGGGGAGGGGGGAGAGACAGAGGGAGGGGGGATGCTGGACTCAGAGGATTACGGAGAGGAAGAGAGAAGGAGAAGGCGACATGACATGGGATAGGGAGAGAGAAGCAGAGGAGATGTTGACATGAGGGGATATGGAGAGAGAGAAAGATGAGATGCTGGATACGGGGGCGGGGGGGGGGAGGAATGGGATGAAAAACTAGGGAGGAGGCACTGGACAGGGGAGAAGGAGGTGGCAGACATTGTAAGGGATTGGCCTGGATAGGGGAGAAGGAGAGAGATGTTGAACACAGAGGATGGGTAAAGAGGAGGGGGATAGTTAATCAAAGACTGGAAAATAAGAGGCTAGGGAAAGAGAGTTTGGGAAATGGGAGGGCTCTGTAATGAGTTGAAAACAGCTGCAGTAAAAAGGGAGAAATTGAGGACTGGGAGGTAAGAAGGGGGAGTGAAAACTGAATTAATAGAAAGAGAGAAAAATAAATGGAAGAAAGATGAAAGGAAACAGATCAATGTCAATGTCAGAGATAGAAGGAAATGAAGAAGACAGGAGGGGAGAGAAGTGGATTAGAGCTCCTAGAAAGTGAGTTAAGAGAAGTCAGAAGAGGGCAGAAATCAGAAACCAGAGACTGAGATCACCATGATTAGAGAATAAAATGGCGAGATAACAAAGGTAGAAAAAAGGAATTTTATTTTCAGTTTAGTGATTGGAACATGCCAGTCTTCATAACTTAGGGGCACAATATTCAGAACCCTTAGCTAATGGGAGGCTGTCTGGAAAAGGTACTGATCATAGTATTCAGTGATATTATCCAGGGAATGCCACAAAATATCCCCACAGACTGCCTGCTAGTGCAGAGGCGTTCTGTGGGTACAGCCAGGGTGGTACCACTGCTATCCAGATAAGTACCAACCTATCTGGATACCAGTGATTTTCAATCAGCACTTTTGTGGATATCCTGAGCGGTATATCAAATGTAACAATAAACAATAAACCTAGGCTGCATGCAAAGCAAGCCTAAGTTGCTATCTGGATAAGTGATAACTAAAAAATTGCCACTTATCGGGATAAGCCGGCACTTACACTAAGTTCAGATATTCAGTGGCACTCACTATCTAGATACTGTCGCTGAATATCCATATAATGTGGGCAGCACAGTGGTCACTGGACAGCCTGTTTATTGTTTTTTTTCTTTTAAATTGTCCTCCACATGTTCGGTCTTTATATTTTGCACAGTATAGGAGCATCTATACATCTTTTTTACAGTATTCCTCTGATGTACTGCATGCAAAATTTGGCTTTTTGAGGTTTCAGTTTAATTTTTGAGGGTGCTTTACTAATAGGCACTACCTGGTAGCAAGTGTTTTGGTGCACACTAAAGGCGTGCTGGGAAGCATGTTGCCAGGTGGTGCAGGGCCATGGCATTGCAGGATGATTCCCTTGCTAACTGTGTAAGCCGCATTAGAGGTGCAAGTGGGAGGGGAAGAGGTAGAGAGTGGTCATGGTGAGCTCTGCGCAGTTAGTACTGTGGCATGAGGTGCACCTGCAATAATGCAGCATGCCCTATGGGACAGGGCTGTGCATTAACTCCCAGGGTAATGCTTTCCATGCCACTGCAGGTAATGTGAGGGTATTGCACATAATGTGCCATGGTTTCGGTGCTATCGTGCATTAGGTGAACGCTTTAGTGCCTTTAGCAAAAGATCCCCTTTGTCTATATATGTCTTATTTTAGTTTGTGGTCACTTATTTTGTACTTGATAAGGGTCAATTTGTGTTCTGCATGTGTGACAGAGGCTAGTTGTTCTGTTAACATGGAGCTTCTATGTAGGGATCTGTACTGTAGTACTCCGGTTTGTTCAGTTTTCCAGCCAGGTATAAGGATGTTCTAAGGCTAACTGCAATACTTATGGTTCCGCTCTTTTCTGAATAGGATCGTTGTGTGAATTTTGTAAATTAATGCTGTTATGTTAAATGCTGATATGTTAAATTTTCTTTATAAGTCCTGAATGATTTTTTTGTAAGATTTTGTATTAATTAACAATATACCCATTGTTCAATAAGGCTTATATTGTGGTTACTGGGATCACACCAGTATCGGAAATTATTTTTGGTATGTTAAGTTCTATGGGGCAATGTCCTAGTTCTGCTGTGTACCAATTGTTGGGAGAGGGGGTTCTTTGGATGCACAATATATGTTCAAAAAGAAAAAGTGAGAACCACAGTGCAGTTTGGGGTTTGCTTTTAATTTTTGCTCCTTAGAACGTGATTACTTTGTGTTTTGCAGATTATATATTCTAGTCCAGATTGCAGTGTCAGGAGTCAGCATGGCATATTAGATTCCCAGGCTACACAATTAAATTGCTACATTTTTGCTCCATATAAACAACATTGCAAAGATTTTTTTTAAATGATATAGTCTAGGAATATGTTGCTTTCTTTTTTCTTTGCATAACTACCTGACCAGTGATCTGAGTGAGGAAATGCCCCTGTTCTCTGACTAGGACTCTCAGGAGCCCCTCTATTTAGGGTTATGGGGGAGGAGCACCAGCTCATCTCTTGCCTCAGATGGTACACTGTCTTGAGGTATGTTTACTAAACTGTGTTAGCCGCTACCACAGAACTAACGTGAAATTATTGCCCAGAGGTAGCAGCTAACGCAGCACTTTTCTGCGATATCTGCCCTTTGTGTGGTGGACCCGGGGGAGGAGGGTTTGGAACAGGGAGTAGACATTCCTATTCTTGGCAGCCACCACGACAAAAAAATTCCCCGCAATAGCTGCCAAAATTGGCCCAATCGTGACTGCACATAAACCACTTCAAGAGGTGATGTTAGCCGCAGCTGACACTGCTGTGGGCCTCTTCTCAGCCCAATGCCTCAATCGGGTCTCCCCCCAACCTAAGGACATTGTTGGTGCCTTGATGTACAGATCCTCTGTTCCTGGCCTCTTCACTACTGCTAACAAATATAGTGGCAATCTTGCAGTGCTGCCTCCCTAGTGTGAGGGCACTAGGGGTACCACCATGAGATCATGGCCATTTTGTGTAGCCACAATGTTGGGGGCAGGAATGGGGAGGGCCATTCCTGCCCCCAATAGCCACTAGACCACTGAGGAATTAAGCTAAGGTATGGTGGCAAGGCAGGGGGGGGGGGGCTCTACTAGCCTGACTGGCTAGCCAGGTGTATTGGTTTTGAAGGTGGAGAGGGATGGGGTTCGGGGGCCCGACTGACTAGCTGTGATTCTTAATTGGAGATGGGATATATGGGATGGAGGATGGGAGGGAGGGGCCCAACTGGCTAGCTGGGATTCTTGATCGGGGGGGGGGGGGAGGGAAGGGAGGGGTTCCCGACTGGCTAGCCAAGGTTTCAACTATGTCAAGGGGATGTGCAGATCCCCACCCTCCCAGAAAATTCACAATGGGGATCGGGAGTTTTCTGGGGGGGAATCGGTGATGAAGGTGGGGTGAAACTCACTCTGTTAAACCTGTTGGTGTTGTGGATCTGTACATCCATGGCATCGACAATGTTCTGGGGAGGGCCTGATCTGCGCTTGGGGGGGGTGAGTCGGCAACGATCCAGGGGAGAGAACTAGTTATAGCTCTGTCCCTCCTATCACTGTCTGTCCTCCCCTTGCACTTGTCACAGATCCTGCAATCCCTGCATCCGGTAGGCACTTCAGGACTTCCTGCGCTACCTTCCAATGCAGAGATCACGGGTCTCTGTGGTAAGGACAAACACTACACCTTGTAGCACTGTACGAATGATCAGTACTATGGTATCTGAAGGTGGCGTTTCCAGCCTAACTCCTGCAAATGCCACATGGCCCTTTTGCTGCTACCACAGACCTTTTGCAGCGCTGCACCATGATAGCTGCAAAACGTCTCTGCATTAACTATATGGAACAATGTTGGGCATGCCCTCAATAGTTACTGCAGCGGCTTTACATTTACTATGTATTACGTTTTGCAACAAACGAGCAGCAATTGCAAATATTATCACACTTTATTAATGGTACCCCTATGTAAATCACATCTTCAAATTTTTCATAGTTTTTAGTTTATTTTTGTTTCATTTGTTATATTTATAAACCACACATTGCAATTATATCTGTGTTGCTTATAGTAATCGATTATTTATTTTCATTTTTGCAATCCTACCTAGTGATCTATGGTTTGAAATTTTGGGATTGCAGCTAGACAAGGTTTCTGATTGAAATAGAGTGATTTGGCTCATCTCTAATAGCAGGTAAGTTAAAAGTAATTGCTCCACTAAATAATGTTGTTAATTTTGATAAACTTAATGAGAGAGTTAAGGGGATTTGCGGGAATAAAGAGAAAGAAATAATGAGAATATTAACTGCTGCAAAGATATGCACATCCTAGTTTTTTTGATATGGACTCTTGAAACTAAAGAAAGACTTTGAAGGAGATTTTCAAGGTGGGAATCCAATTGCATTTAATACATAGCTGCAGTTTTTGTTCTCACAATGTAATTCTTAACAGATATCTAAGTAAGTAATCAGTCTGTATAGTCTAAGGAATCATTGTAAATACTAACAAATATTTTAAGCTCAGCGAGTGACAACAGATTTATTTTACAAAATCTGCTCCTGTAGTTAACGCTGGCATGTTGACAGATTACTTTCCCGTTCCTCAGAACAAAAACAAACAGCATCAGATGCCTGGAGCAAATAACGCAGCAGCTTTATTTACCAAAATATTCAAACATGGCATTTCATACTTCGCCAAGATCAACCTCTTTATGAAAAGATAATACTTTGCTGCACCTGATGCCAAAGCATGATATCCATTTTCATTTGGTAAATTTAGAAATGGCTCCAAATTACCCAGGGAGATATCACAGCTACCAGTGTTAGATAATGTACCACAGCTATAACTTTATATCGCCTTTAGAGTGATCTGAGAAGACCAGGAAAGTTCATCTGTACTTGTAATATTCACTCCCAAAGACCGGGTCTCAATGGGAGTTTTTTTCATTAGTGACAGTAGTATAAGGCGTTAACCTGAAAAGGTGTTCAAATGCAGAAAACAGAAAAAAATCTGTTTCCTGGGCTAGCAAAATATCTGTATGGCTTGAAATCTAGAAATGATTTTCTATATAATGGATCAGAAGGCACTTCACCAATCAGGTTGATGAATTGTTTAAAACCATAGGAACATATCTCTGTAAGATACTCTAACTACGGTGTAAAATACTCACCAAAAAGCCTCATAAAGGGCAATGCATTTGTAATAATCTGATTATTAGATATGTCAAACTCTAATGCACTCTAAGAGGAAAACTTTGTACAGGATGTCTAGGCAGTAAAATGGATGCTTATGTCTATGCATTTTAAAATCCCTTAATTTTAAAATACTGTAGAAAAGGCTTGGTGATTGCAGAACCTTTTCTAAAATATACATAGCACCATCAAAGAAGCATGTGCATTTTGTGGGACACACATCAGAGGAAACAATTTTGCAAAATGAAACATTCAGAATAAACTGGCAAAACTCAGGCCTTGGCATATACAAAAGTGGCATATGTAAGCAGAAATGTTATATTTGTGGAGTTATTTTAAAAGCTATATGGTGACATTTTATTTACCAAATAATGTCCTTTCCTTGAGTCCCAGTCCAGACAAGTGGGTTGTATTCTCCTACCAGCAGATTGATGAGACAAAGATCTAATGAAAAGCCCAGATTTCAATATCACTCCCATGCCTCTGTTCACCTCAGCCACCAGAGATCTCTTTAGTATTCATCCCAAAACATATGGGAGAATATGGCAAGTCTCACACAACCTCAACATGAGCAACAATGAGTAATCAAACAGTAGAGAACTATGTACAGGAAAGTGTAAACAGAAGGCTGTCCATAGAAGATGGACCTGCAGAACCAAGTAAGAAATCATAGTGCAGGGGCAGGCCCTGGTCTGGTCTAGCAGGACTCAAGGAAAGGACATTATCTGGTAAGTAAACTGTCACCTTCCATATCGTCCTACTACACCAAGCCAGACAAGTGGGATGTACCAAAGCTATGCCTCGGTTGAGTGGGAAGAAGACACAGCAACTCGCAAAGCCAAAGGCCATGTCCATCTAAACATGGACATCCAAGCAGTAATAATTGACAAAAGTGGAAAGTTTTGCCCACCTTGCCACCCAACAAATGTCTGCTGGGGCTACTAAGCTCCGCTGTACCCACAAGGAAGCTTGCACTTGGGTTGAATGGGTGCTCAAACCCTCTAAAACCACCTGGTACTACAACAGATACACCTCAATGGCCTCTAATCCAGTGCCCCAATGTAAACTTAGCTGCCTTGTCACCTTTGCACGAGCCATAAAAAGCACAAAAAGATGGTCTGACGTTTGAAAATAATTTGTAGCCTCTGAGTACCAGAGAGACACCCTCCAGACATCCACAAGGTGGAGATCCTTATCCTTCCCCAGACACTGCTCCTTAGAGAAGGAGGGCAGGCAAACCACCTAGTTCACATGAAAGGGAGAAATTTCCTTAGGTAAGAAGGAAGACACAGGCTAAATGGAAATGGCTGCCTCAGAAAAAGATAGGTAAGGATCTCAGCAAGTAAAAGCCTGCAGTTCAGAAATCTGCCTTGTGGAACAAATTGCAACCATGTAGACTGTCTTGAGCGTCAAATCCTTCAGAATAGCATGCTTCAACTGCTCAAGGGGTTCTGACCTCAGGGCGCTGAGCACCAGGCACAGATCCTAGGAAGGGACCACAGACCGGAGGGGAGGACACAGATGCTGAAACGCTGAAGAAAATGGAAGACATCCTGGAGGAATACTAGAGACTTACCAGTCATTGGACCTCTGGAAAAGGCCAAAACTGCCACCTGAATCTTCAAGGAACTAAGGGAAAGGCCCTTCTTCAGACTGTCCTGCAGAAAAGGCCAACAGAGATGGCACCTTGACCGCCTCAGAAGCCAACTGCTGTGTGCCACACCATTGCTCAAAGAGGCAGCAGACCTGCACATATGCTAGGTTGGTAGACCTTCTCCAGGCTCTGAGCAGAGTGAAAACCACCACTGGAGAGTAGCCCATATGCACTAGCTGTCTCCTTTCAAGATCCATGCTGTAAGTGAGAAGGGAACCGGGTCTTCCAGGACAAGCAATCCCTGATGCAATAGTCCCCGAGATGGAGGCAAACGAAGAGGTGATGCTTGCAGGAGCCTCAACAGATCTCCGAACTACACTCTCTTCAGCCAATCCAGTGCCAATAGAATAATTCTTGCTGGATGGTGCTCTATATGATGAATTACACACCCCACCAGTGGCCACAGAGGAAATGCATACAGCAGGCTTTGACTTGGCCAAGTCTGAGCCAGGGTGTTGACACCCTTGAATCCAATCTCCTTGCGGCTACTGAAGAAGTGGTACACTTTGGCATTGGAGTGGGCCACCATCAGACCCATCTCAGGGTGACCGCAGTGGCATAGAATCAACTGATGCCTCCTGACAACTCCCACTCTCCTGGATCCAGAGAGCACCAGCTGAGAAAGTCCACGTCCACTTCCACATTGTTCATCCTGGCAATGTGCTGAGCCAACAAAGCTAGAAGGTTCTTCTTCACCTGGGAAAATAGGAGAGCTATCCCCAGGGCTACCCTGGTACTACTTGTGCCAACTTGTGGATTGGCATAAGCCACTGCCATGGCATTGTCCAAAAACACTCTAACTGCCCGGCTCTCGATCAGGGGCTGGAAATGCAGAAGAGCCAACCTGGTGGCCCTCACCTCGAGGCAGTTCATGGAGCACACTATTTCCCTGCAGTTCGAATGGCCCTGTGACAAAATGGTCTTAGCAGTGAGCTCCCCAGCCTGAGATACTGACATCTGTCATCAGAAGGATCCATGAGAAATCATCCAGCTGCACACCCTTCCTCAGATGACAGGGCTACCACCAACACCACATGCTGGCCTTCACCACCATCATTGTGAGCAGGACCCTGAGCTTGAACGCTTGAGAACTGTTAGATTACTGAGTCAGCAAGGACCATTGAAGTGGTCACATATGAGCATGCACCCATGGCACTATCTCAGTTGCTGTTGCCATCAGTCCGAGGAGCTGAAGACAATCCAAGACTCTGAGACCCTTCTGTGAACAGAACAGCGCCAGGCAATCCAACAACCTTTTGGATTTTTCCTCTGGCAGGAAGACTCTGCCCCCTTGAGTATCAAAATGTGCTCCCAGGAACTCCAGGGACTGGGAAGGAATCAACTGGCTCTTCCTCATTTGATGACCCAGCCGAGACTTTACAAAAAGGACACCACTCAGGTCACTACTTGAGATGCTTCTGAAAGAGAACAGGCTTAGATAAGCCAGCCATCCAGATTTGGTTCCACACTAATTCCTTGGTGCCGTAGCACAACAGCCATCACCACTATAACATTGGAGACCGACTTTAGGGCAGTGGAGAGTCCTAATAGGAGGGTGGTGAACTGAAAATGAGAGCCAAGCACGGCAAAACACAGACCCTTTGCTTATCCTTCCAGATTGGGATATGAAAATACGCTGCACTGTAAGCACTGATCTCAAAGTTTCCATCCAAAAACGCAGGCTACACCAGTGCGCATTGACACCCTTGAGGTCCAGAGTGGGACAAAATGATGCATCCGTTTCTTCTTTTTTTTTTGGGCCTTGCGAAATAGATGGAGTATCTGCCCTTGCCCCGATCATCCAGGGAAACGGGCACCACTGCCAACTAAAGTAGCAACTTGCCCAAAGTGACTTGAACAGCTGCCTTTTGTTTGCAGGCCCATAGGGGGAGATGACAGATGGGTTCGGGAGCAGCTCTTGGCATTCCAAGACACATATGTACTAAATAGCGTCTAGCACCCAAAAATTCTTGGTGACCCAGGTCCATCCCTGAGAGAAGAGGTGAAACCTGCACACAACTAGAGAAACCAGGGAATGGGCCCCCAAACATTCACTGCGCAGCCCGAGAGGGACCTTCTCTGGAGGGGACTCAGTCCCCGGACCCACATTCTCCCCAGAAGGGCTGAAAACAAACCCAACATCCAGGAGCAGAGGGGAAGAAAACCTTCCAGACTAGAAGAGCCCCAGGAATCCGACCAGCATGTCCACAGGGAGGGAACAGAGGCTGACACAAAAGGGTTCCTGCGCACTTCACAGGCCCCTTGGACCTGTCCTCCAGTAGGTGGTAAGGTTTTGTCTTGCCCAGGTCCTTCCCCAGCTACTCCAAATACCCCAGTTGGCTAACTGGGTTTGGAAGATGTGTTTGCTGCTCAATATCGGAGCCAAATTGAACGCCCTGTCACAGTCGACAGGACACTATCTCTGGCCACTAGATATACCAGGTCATACATGGCATCAGAAGGAAGGCTGCAGCTGACTCCAAAAGAGTGTCAGTATTGTCCAGCAGGAGAGACTAAATCCACACAAGCAGGAATCAAGACGTCAGGCCTGTATAGACCACCAACTGAAGAGTAGTAGCTGCCGTGGCAAACTGGTTCTTCAACGCCGAATTTAACTTTCAGTCCAGAGTATCCTTTAAGACTGATCCGCCTTCCCACAGGAATGGTGGTCCATCTGGTAACCGCCATGACCTGCTCATCCACCTTAGGAATATCAAACCACACAATGCACTCCTCTGGGAGAGCGTATATCTTCTTATGCACCTTTAGCACCTTAGGCGGGGAGTTCGTAGAACCCCACTTTGACCAGATATCTTGATCACCTCTGGGACCTGAAAGAATGTAGTATACTTTGTAGCCCTTTTCTTGAGCACTTGTCAAGTGCAAAGTGGGTAAGACCCTGGTAATCAATGACACCAGTTCCTCCTTCTATAACAGGCGGATAACACTAGTCTCTTCATAAGTCTCTGAGGCGATAACACTTTGCGGTAACAGTTTGAGAGCTTATCAAATTGGTGGAGGGGTTGCACTCTTTGTTAAAGAGGGCATTGAGTCAGAAAGGATTAAAGTTTTGCAGGAAACAAAATTTGCTGTAGAATCTCTATGGATTGAAATTCCATGTAAAAAGGGGAAGGCGATGGCAGTGGGGGTGTACTATTGACCGCCTGGCCAGAATGAAAAAATGGATGATGAAATGCTCAAAGAAATCAAGGAAGCTAACAAAAGTTACAGCACAGTAATAATAATGGGTGATTTCAATTACCCCAGTATCGACTGGGTCAGTGTCATGGCAGGACATGCTAGGGAGATAAAGTTTCTAGATGAAATAAATGACTGCTTCTTGGAGCAGCTGGTTCATGAACCTACCAGAGGGGAAGCCATATTGGACCTAGTACTTAGTGGAACACATAAGAACATAACATAAGATATGCCATACTGGGTCAGACCAAGGTCCATCAAGACCAGTATCCTGTTTCCAATAGTGGCCAATCTAGGTCATACGTACCTAGCAGTTTCCCCAAAAGACACAAGTTCCACAATGCTTGTACTGGGTCAAGCATTGATATCCTGGGTCCCTTCTTAATAATGGTTTATGGACCTTTCCTCCAGGAACTTGTCCAAACCTTTTTTAAACCCAGCTACACTAACAGCCTTTAGTATTCATCCCAAAACATATTCCAGAATTTGATTACACATTGAGTGAAAAAATATTTTCTTTTATTAGTCTTAAATAGTTTACCCTGTAGCTTCATTGCATGTCCCCTAGTCTTTCTGTATTCTGATAACATATCGATCTACGTTTACCCGTTCCTCTCCGTTCATTAATTTGTAGACTTCTATCATATCTCCCCTCAGTCGTCTCTTTTCCAGGGTAAAGAGCCCTAACCTTTTTAGCCTTTCTTCATAGGAGTACCTTCCATCCCCTTTACCATTTTGGTGTCTCTTCTCTGAACCTTTTCTAATATCACTATATCCTTTTTAAGATACGGCGACTAGAATCTCACACAATATTCAAGGTGCGGTCTCACCATGGAACGATATGTTGTTGTTGTTGTTGTTAAGTGCCGTCGAGTCGAAGTCGACTCATGGCGACCCTCTGGATAGCTATCCTAAATTGTGTTCGGTCTTGAGTCAGGCGGCTCATTGTTTACAGACTGGTACCTGTAGCTGCTGTTATTGTCTCTATCCATCTCATTGCTGGCCTTCCTCTTTTGCGTTGACCTTCTATCTTGCCAAGCATGATGTCTTTCTCTAATGATCTCTCTCTTCGCATGATATGTCCAAAGTATGAAAGGCAAAGTCTTGTCAACTGAGCTTCTAAAGAAAGCTTAGGTTTGATCTCCTCTAGTACCGACTGGTTTGTTCTTCGGGCAGTCCATGGTATACACAGTATTCACCGCCAGCACAATTCAAAGGCATCAATTTTCTTCCTGTCTATCTTTTTTCACTGTCCATCTTTCACATCCATATGATATTGAAAATACCATGGCTTGGGGGGCGGAGCTAGCTGCGAAGCGAGATGGCTGCTTGAAAGTGTAGCTCCTACCCTGACTGCAGAATCCTGTGCCTCTCCCCTGGCTTTAAATAACTCTTGCTGCACATTTTGCGGGTAAAGCACAAAGACGATGTCGTCGTTGAAACCGGCCAGGTTAGAATTCCAACCAGCGGCTGGTCAGGCGAGCAAACGGGCAAAGCAAGAAGTATCCTCCCCTCAAAAAATGGCGTCGGAGAAAGAAACAACGGAAGGGGTGAGGGAGATACTGCAGGAACTCAGAATGGTTAAAGAGATGATAGCTACTAATGCTGGGACACTCACGCAACTACAAGAGGACCTACAGGAGGTTAAAGAACGGATGTCAGATGTAGCGGGGCATCTGGACAAAGTGGAAGGAGAGGTTGGAAAGCATGCGGTCCTACTGGCGCAGATGGGCCCACTGATCAAGTGAGTGACGGCGCTGGAAAATCAAGTGGAGGACCAGAATAATCGCGCTCAACGAAACAACGTAAGAATTGTTGGTATACCAGAGGGGCGAGAGGGATAAGACCCCATTGTATATTTAGAGAAGTTAATACCGGATTTACTGCAAATAACCTTTGGGCATCCATTTGAGCTGGAGCGGGCACACCGTGTTCCTTCCCATGTGACTAATCGTACACAGCAGCCTCGCCCTATTGTAGTTAAGGTCTTGAGGTACCCGCAAGCCTTGAAAATATTACAAGTGGCCAAGCAGAGACCGTCGATACAGATTGAGGGTCACAAGATATCATTCTATCCGGATCTGAGTAAGCAGATGGTAGAACGCCGTAAGGAGCTGTTGGCCTGTAGACCCCTGATGCAGAGGCTTCAAGCACGATATGGCCTTTTCTACCCAGCGCGGATGCGGGTGACCTTTGATAATACCATGAGAACATTTGATAATGGGGCAGCACTACGATCCTTTCTCCAGGAGCACGCATGCATGGAGGTCGGGACATAGCCCAGAACAATGCCATCGCGGTGGATTTGGATACAACGTCAGTTGGATTAATGATCATGGGGTGCACTGGACTAACTGCAATCAGGAGGGTTGGTCATCCTACTGCTGGGTTATTGTAGTAGCTATCCTTTGAATATGATGGATAATATGAATGTTCCAAAGTGGGGTGTGAAGTTTTAATGTCTTGCATGTAGATGAGAGTAGCTGTGGATATAGGGGAGAGGCAAGCAGTATGTTGTGTGCGTTCTGTTATTCGGGTGGGGGATGGTTTGGGTATTCGGTTCGTTTTAGGGGCGGTTGGGACTTCACCATGCAAGTTATAATAGCTTATGTTGAGAGACAGACATGGAGTTACCAAGATGTTAAAGAATGTATATTGTATATGATAAGTATAAGGATGATGATGAATGTTACAATCACAAGGGTCAATGCTACTGGTTATGGCTAGTTATAAATTAAGGGTGTTATTCCTAAATGTACAGGGTATCAATAATCCCGTCAAGCGCAAGAAAAATTTGACCTATTGTAAGCAGCAGCGCGCAGATATAGTGTACATGCAGGAAACCCATCTTTCTCTCTCAGAATCTCACAAAGTGGCTGGCGACGTCTATCAAAACATACTGTCAGCTCCCGCTTTTAATAAGAAGGGAGGTGTAATCATATTGCTCAGGAGAGCTCTTGCACCAATAATAGAGAAGACCAAGATTGACCCAGCGGGTAGGTGGGCCCAGGTGAAAGTGCGGATCCGTGATGAAATATTCACCTTGATGACACTATATGGTCCGAATCAGGATGATCCACAGTTCTTTGATCAGGTCATGTTGGAGCTATTGGAAGCCGGGTCAACACATATAATCCTAGGTGGAGACTTTAACCTCATACAAGATCCGCTTCTGGATCGCACTCCATATAGACAACAGCATAAGCCTCTGTCTAGCAAAGCTCTACTAAATATGAAAGAATCGCTAGGACTGATTGACCCGTGGAGACTCTTGTTTCCAACAGACAGAGAATATTCATTCTACTCTCTGCCCCATAACACGCAAACTCGTATTGACTATTTTCTAGTGTCTAAGACGCTGATGCCAAAGATCACAGCTGCTGGTTTGCTGGCTAGAACTGTTTCAGACCATGGGGCAGTTGTATTGGAATTGGACGCGGGGGTGCCTAAGAGAACCCAGTCAAGATGGTCTTTTGATAAAGTCTGGTTGGCAGACGAAGAATTTCTCAAATCCATACGACAGGCCACCACGGAATACTTTCTGAATAATCAGGTAGGGGAGACCCCGGCGTGGGCCTGGTGGGAAGCATATAAAGCAAATATCAGGGGGCATATAACATCATTTTGTATTCAAAAGAAGTGAGCTGATCAGCGAAGATTAGCTGAACTGGATCTTGAGATTCGTGCGGGTGAGAGGCTCCTATCTAAACGATTAGACTCGCTGGTTTTGCTTCGGCTGCAGAAACTGAGGTACCAATACAACTCAATTTTGAATGCTGAAGCGTGTAAACAAATTAAGGCTCAACAGGGAATGTATTATCATGAGAGTAATCGAGCTGGTGCGTTACTTGCCTGTACTCTGAAAACTAAAAGGGCAGTGACGCGGATAGTGGGTCTGAAAGATCCTTCGGGAACGTTAAGGGTGAAGGACGAAGAGATACTGGCGCTGTGTGAAGAATTCTAAGCTAAACTCTATCAATCTGAAATAGAATTTGATGAAGCGGCCTTTCTCAATTTCGTTTCCACGATGGCAGGCCCTAAACTTACGAAGCAACAGATACTCTTACTAGAGGAAGATTTTACCTGTAAGGAGATACAGTCGACCTTGATTCAGTTAGCGAAAGGGAAGGCGAGTGGACCTGATGGGCTGCCTGTGGAATTTTACGTGGCCTTCTCCAAGCAGTTAGTACCAGAATTGCAGTTGTACTACAGTAAAATCAAAGAAGAATGCCCGTCTGTAGGCGCGATCGCGGCCGCCACGATAGTCATACATCCTAAGCCGGAGAGAGACCCCCAGAAAGTAGAGAACTACCGGCCCATATCGCTGTTGAACGCTGACTATAAGATCTATGCCAAGATGCTCGCTAACCGGTTGTCTAAAGTTCTTGCGACGCTAATTCATCCGGATCAATGCGGGTTCATGCCCGGAAGATCGACAGCTGATAATGGACGTCTACTAGCGCATGTGCTGCTGAGAGCTCAACAAGTCAAGGAGCCGGTGGTGGGACTGGCATTAGATGCCGAAAAAGCATTTGATAGGGTGGAGCTCCCCTATCTCTTTCAAACGATGCGCTGGTTTGGAATACCGGAGAATTTTCTGATGAGCGTAGAACTGCTCTACACTAAACCGGTGGCGCGGGTGGCTGCGAATGGAGAGACTTCAGCGGAGTTTCAGCTAACTAGAGGTACGAGGCAAGGCTGTCCGTTATCACCATTATTGTTTAATCTTGCCCTTGAGCCATTAATCATGAAAATTCGACAACAGAGGAGCATTCAGGGTATAAATTTAGAGGGCTGCCACTGTAAACTGTCAGCCTATGCTGATGACCTCCTTTTGTTCCTGGAACCCAGTTCAATAGATGCTGCTCTGGAGGTCATTGCTGAGTACTTCAATATCTCTGGATATAAATTGAATTTGTCTAAAACGATTAATATCCCCCTAAATTCTCATGTCTCGGAATCAGTTCTACAGAAATACCCATTTATTGTTAAGAAATCTTATTTTAAATACTTGGGTGTTACTTATGGGATCACCTTGCAAGACACTCTGAGACAGAACATGGTATGGTGTGAAAAGACGATACAGGATTGTGTGAGCAAATGGTCTCCTTTGAATCTCACCTGGTGGGGTAGGTTGGAAACCCTCAAAATGGTCATTGTATCCAAGATAAATTATATTCTCAGCATGTTGCCGCTTCTATTTGACCGTAAATTCTACATCAAGATGGAAAAAGCTTTATTGTCCTTTTTATGGTTTCGCAAAACACCTAGAATAGCAGCGTGGAAGCTTAAGTCACCCAAAAATCGGGGTGGAGTGCATTTTCTGGATTTTTATCGGTATCACGTTGCCGCTTTATTGAAGCAAGGAACCTGGTGGAGTGAAGAGGTGGTGACGCTGGGAGACCCGACATGGGTGTGGGTAGAGGCGGCATCCAGTGATCCCATTCCATTATGGATGCGTATTGGGGCGGAGGTAACCCCATCAGGTCCCAGTAATGAGATTATTAGCGCTACCCAGCTAGCATACAAGAACCTGGTGCTGTATATTGTAGAGGACCAGGAGTACACTGACACTACCCCTATTTGGCTAAATTCGAAATTCAAGATTGATGGCCGTAGTTTCCTCTGGGTTATATGGATGAAACGGGCATATTCAACTTGGGCCACTTAATCAAAAATAAGGAGTATAAGTCCTTCCAAATTCTTCAGCACGAGTACAGCTTGCCTAAAGGATGTCAGTGGGGAGTCTTGCCAATGTTGATTGGCTCTGGTCGGCCACTACATCACAAGATCCTAGAGATCAAGATGGGTACACAATTAATATCCAAGCTGGTTGCAATAATCCGGAATGGAGAAAAGAGAAGGCCTACGGGAGTGCAATTAGTATGGGAGTCGGAAGCGGGCGAGCTCGAATCTCCCAAAATGTGGGAGGATTTTTGGAACACACAGATAAGGATAACGAGAGCTGCCTCGCTAACGCAGATGCTGTACTTTCTTGCCCATCGTGCTTATATGACGCCAGTGAGAATGTCTAAGTGGCAAGTCCGGGGTGGGAATAACTGTTGGTCGTGCGGAACAGATCCCGGTACACTAGCTCATATGTTATATCACTGCTGCAAACTGAAGATGTTCTGGAAGCAGGTCTGGCAACGACTGGCCAATTTATTGAAGATATCGACGCCGCTGACATACCAAATTGTGATATACAAGTCGCAGGCTGGAATCCCGGAACTGGAGAAAAGAGATTTTGCGATATTTGATTTGATGCTAAGTTTGGCACTAAAGACAATTCTGAGTCATTGGAAGAGTTTTGAGAGTCTGAACGTGGAGAACTGGTCGAACTTGGTGTGCTACCATCACGCTTGTGAAAAAGTATACGTGACTCAGAATCCTGCATTTCGAAAAGTGCTGAAAAAATGGGATACCTTGGATCTGCTGTTGAATAATAAATAATGGGGGTGGTGTGGCTTCGTGTGATGTAGCATTCGTCATTGGGGATAGGCATAATGTTTGATCAGAAAATCCTGGATGGGCTATAATGTCTGTGGACTTATTTATATCTTTCCATTTATTTAGGATATAAGCCCTTACTCATGTCTGCTATAATGTATACTGTTACTTCTCTGGATTTTATTTTGTTGTTGGATAATTCTCTGTACTCTGTATTTTTTTTTATTATTACTCTTATTGTTGATTGTTTGGATTTTGGTGTTTGGAAAATTAAAATAAAGATGTTAAAAAAAAAAAAAAGAAAATACCATGGCTTGAACAAGTCAAATCTTTGTATGGAGAGAGACATCTCTGCACTTGAGAATCTTATCTAGGTCTTTCATAGCCATTCTGCCAAGAGCAATGCGTCGTCTGATTTCTTGACTGCTTGTTGCTTCTTTATTGATAGTTGATCCAAGTAGGTTAAAGCTGTTCACGATTTCAATTTCTTCTCCTTCAACGATGAACCTGTTGATTATGCCAGTTGTCATGATCTTTGTCTTCTTTACATTTAGGTGCAGGCCCATTTTGAGACTATGGGGTATGTTTACTAAACCGGGCTAACGGTTAACCCGGGCTATCTGCAACTAGGTCCCATTGAATAATATGGGACCTAGTGGCAGATAGCCCGGGTTAACCGTTAGCCCGGTTTAGTAAACATACCCCTATGTTTTTTGATTGTGAGAAGCAAATGTTTCATATCATCTTCACTTTCAGCCAGTAATGTGGTATCATCAGCATAGCAAAGGTTGTTGATGAGTCTTCCACCAATCTTCACACCTCTGTTGTCTTCATAGAATCCTGCTTCTCTGATGATTTGTTCTGCATATAAATTAAACAGGTAGGGGGAAAGTATACAGCCTTGTCTTACACCTTTGCTTATTTTAAACCATTCTGTTTCTCCTTGTTCCATTCGAACTGTTGCTTCTTGATCAATGTGCAGATTGTGCAAGAGTACGATCAGGTGTTCTGGTATACCCATGCTTCTTAATGTGGCCCAGAGTTTCTCATGGCTTACACAGTCAAAAGCCTTGCTATAGTCGATAAAGCACAAATAGATATCCTTTTGGTATTCTTTAGTCTTTTCAAGGATCCATCTCACATCTGCAGTGATGTCTCTCGTTCCTCGCCCTTTCCTGAACCCTGCTTGCACTTCAGGTAGTTCTTGTTCCAGGTATGGTTGTAGTCTCTTTTGAATAATCTTCAGTAGAATCTTGCTGGAATGTGGGATCAGAGCGATTGTGCGATAATTTTCACAGTCAGTTGGATCACCTTTCTTTAGTATTGGTATAAACACAGATCTTTTCCAGTCAGTTGGCCATGATGTTGTCTTCCATATTTCTTGGCAGAGCCTTGTAAGTATGGTAACAGCTGCATCAGATTGCTGTAATACTTGTAATGGAATGCTATCAATGCCTGGTGCTTTGTTCTTTGATAAGGCTTTCAATGCTGCTTCAACTTCTTCTTTCATCACCAATGGTTCCCGATCATAAGGTACAGGTTGAAACGGCTTTTGGTCCATTTAATCTTTATCATATAAAAACTCTGTATATTCCTTCCACCTTTTCTTGATCTTCTCAGCATCATTCAACATAGAACCTTGAGCATCTTGTAACATTCCAATTCGAGGCTGGAACTTTTTCTTTAACTCTCGTAGCTTTAGGAAAGCCGATCTTGTTCTTCCTCTAACAATTTCTGCTTCTATTTCCTTGCATGCGTCGTTGTAGTACTTTTCCTTGTCCTGTCTTGCTGCACTTGGAAATCTCTGTTGAGTTCTGTTATTGTCTTTCTTTCTCCTCTGGCTTTAGCTTCTCTGCGTTTCTGGGCAATTTTCAGAGTTTCTTCCGTCATCCATTTTGGCTGTTTTTGCTTTTTCACCTTTTGTAGAGACTTCTCGCTTTCTTCCAACACAACCTTCTTGATGTCATTCCATAACTCTTCTGGAGCTCTGTCGTTTGTATCTAAAGCAGCAAATCGATTTTGCAGGCAGTCTTTAAATTCCAGTGGTATATTCTCAAGGTCATATTTTGCTGCATTCATGAGTAGTTTGCTCTTTTTAAACTTTAGCTTGAGTTTGCATACTAGTAGTTGATGATCTGTACCACAGTCAGCTCCAGGTTTTGTCTTTATTGATGTTATAGAACTTTTCCATCGTTGACTTCCACAGATGTAGTCAGTTTGATTTTTATACAATCCATTGGGTGAAGTCCATGTGTACAGTCGCCGCTTGTGTTGATGGAAGATACGGCGACCAGAATCGCACACAATATTCAAGGTGCGGTCTCACCATGGAACGATATAGAGGCATTATAATATCTTTTGTTTTATTTTCCATTCCTTTCCTTATGATACCTAGCATTCTATTTGCTCTCTTGGCTGCCGCTGCACACTGGGCCGAGGGTTTTAACATGTTATCCACCAGGGGCGGCCCAAGGGGTGTGCGGGGCCATATGCGGAGACTCAGTGCGGGGCCTCATTTGCATAAAGTGCCTCATTTGCATAAATATTTGCATACTGTTACCATACACTAACTTTTAGTAAACATGCCTCTTAATGAGTGTATGGATAAAGAAAGACTAAAAGATTTCTACATTACTATAATCCTGTGCCAACCGCCAGGCACATTAGGAACTACTACAAACACTGCCCATTTAGAACCCATAGCAAATCCGCCGTATCCTAACAGCAGTACCAGGGCTCACAAAGCACCATACCCTACCTATCAAAAGGCAACACTGCAACTATTAAACCAATACATTTCAGAGAATAACAATACATGACCTACTGGGGAAAGAGAAGTGGCAATGTCAAATACGAATTACATAAACAGAATACCTCAGCTCAGTTACACATGCAGAACATAGACCATCACCAAACAAGGAATCACAATTTAGAAACAGGAAGACAATAATTAAACTGGGAACCCCAAAAGCCAAGCTTGGAATGTACAACACTGTAGAAATAAAACTATAAATTAATTTCCTCTTATACTAAACAAAGTGCAGACATTAATGATGCACATTTCCTAGAGCTGACATATTCCAGTTAATAAATTCAAAATAAAGATATATTTTTCTACCTTTTGTGCATTTTTTTTCAGTTGCAATTGCTCCAGCTACTTTCTTTTGGTTTCTTCGTGTTTTCTGCTAACTCTCCATCGTCTGCTGTCCATTTGTCCTTTCTTCTCTCTTCTAGTTTTTTTCCATCCTCTCTCTACTTCTGCTTTAACATACTAATCTTTCTCCTTTTGCTCTTTCCTCATTCCTATTTCATCCACTCAAATGTTACCCCTCCATCCTCAATCCCCACTTACTCTCCCAATATCCAGCCAATTGTAGATTTGTCTTCCCTCCCACACAAAATATTTTTCCCTCTCTATTTCACTCTCCCAGCTCCATCCCATTCTAATCCTCCTCCAACATCAGCTCCCTTCTAGTTCCAGCCCCACCCAGCATCCGCTCCTTTCTAGTCCCTGCATCAGCCCATTTCCAGTCCTAGCCCCACCATCAGCCCATTTCCAATCCTATCCTAGCTCCACCATCAGCCCATTTCCAGTCCTAGCTCCCCCATCCATTTCCAGTCCTATCCGAGTCCCTCCATCAGCTCATTTCCAATCCCAGCCCCCCATCAGCTCATTTCTAGTCCTTTCCTAGCCCCACCATCAGCCCATGTCAAATCCTAGCTCTCCTCCACTCAGCCCATTTCCAATCCAAGCCCCCCATGAGCCTACTTCCAGTTCTAGCCCCTCCATGAGTCCATTTCAATTCAAGCCCCCACTGCAGCCCATTTCCAATCTTAGCACCCCCAACAGCCCATTTCCAAACCTATCCTAGCCCCTCCAACAGCCCATTTCCTGTCCTAGCCCCCCCACTCAGCCCATTTCCAGTCCTAGCTCCCTCCCCTCACAGCCCATTTTCATTCCAAGCCCCCGTCCCCATCAGCTATTTGCAGTTTAAGCCCCCCTTCCACTCGGCCCATTTTCATTCCAAGCCCCCGTCCCCATCAGCTATTTGCAGTTCAAGCCCCCCTTCCACTCAGCCCATTACCAGTCCTAAGCCCCCCACAACCCATTACCAGTCCTAATCCCCCCATCAGCCCACTTCCAGTCCTAACCTCCCATCAGCTCATTTCCAGTCTTAGCCCCCCTATAGCCCATTACCAGTCCAAATCCTCCCATCAGCCCACTTCCAGTCCTAACACCCATCACCCCATTTTCAGTCTTAGCGCCCCATAGCCCATTACCAATCCTAACCCCCATCAGCCCATTTCCAGTCTTAGCCCCTTGCCCCCATAGCCCATTACCAGTCCTAACCCCCCATCAGTCCACGTCCAGTCCTACCCCCCATAACTCCATTTCCAGTCCTAGCCCTCCCATAGCCTATTACCTGTCCTAACCCCCCCCATAGCCCATTACCAGTCCTAACCCCCCCATCAGCCCATTTCCAGTCTTTGCCCCCCCTTAGCCCATTACCTGTCCTAACCCCCCATAGCCTATTACATCCTAACCCCCCCATCAGCCCACTTACAGTCTTAGCCCCCCTATAGCCCATTACCAGTCCTAATCCCCCATCAGCCGACGTCCAGTCCTAACCCCCCCATAACCCCATTTCCAGTCCTAGCCCCCCATGGCCCATTACCTGTCCTAACCCCCCCATCAGCCCACTTCCAGTCTTAGCCCCCCCACATAGCCCATTACCTGTCCTAACCCCCATAGCCTATTACCAGTCCTAACCCCCCCAGCCCATTTACAGTCTTAGCCCCCCCATAGCCCATTACAAGTCCTAACCCACCTCCCTCCCGTCAGCCCATTACCAGTCCTAACCCTCCTCCCCCATCAGCCCAGCTAGATAATAAAAAAACACAAACTGGCTGCTGCTGCCACTGGCGGGATTAACAGAGCCGCGAGAGGAGAAGCTCTCCCTTTCGTGGCTCTGGCAGCCGACGCTGAGGGAGTTGATGCTGAAGGGAGGATTCTGCAGGGCAGGGGGGGGGGCACTGCAGGGTGCTCGATTCTGCTGTTGCCACGGCGGCAGCGGCAGCAGCAGCCAGTTTGTGTTTTTTTTTTAATCTAGCTGGGCTGATCGCTGATGCAAGATGTTTTTTGCGTGGGGCCCCCTGAAACACGTGGCCCTGTGCAAAAAACATTCTTGCTCAATGGACGGGCCTGCCCTGTTATCCACAATGATGCCTAAATCTTTTTCCTGGGTGGTGGTTCCTAATGTGGAACCTTGCATCGTGTAACCATAGTTTGGGTTGTTCTTCCCTAAGTGCATAACTTTGCACTTGTCCACATTAAATTTCATCTGCCATTTTGATGCCCAGTCTTCCAATTTATCAAGATCCTCTTGCAATTTTCCACAATTCTCTTGGGTTTTAACAACTTTAAATAGTTTTGTGTCATCTGCAAATTTGATAACCTCACTCGTTATTCCTCTATCTCCAGGAACAAGCAAAAATGTAGTCTTCACATATGGGTATCGTTGTTACCGACGGAGCCTGCGCGGGAACGCTCCCCAGTGTCCAATAGGAAAGCTTTTGGGAGCATCCCACAGAGCTTGCGTGCTGCCTTCCCGCCTTTCCCAACTGTCCCTCTCCAGTTCTTCGTTTTCCACGGAGACAACAGGTCACACATCCTGTCACCACAGAAAAAAAATCCCTTCTATTCTTCTTTTTTGTGGTCACGTCTGCCTTCCCTCGATGCTATACCGGTACCGCCGGTGGTTCTTCTTTCTTTTCTTCAAAAAAAAAAACAAAAAAACTTTTTTCTGGAGTCTTTCCAGTAATTTTCTCTCAGGTGCCATGCGCCATTTTGGGCACTAGGCCCAACTTTTCCTTCAGAATGGAAAAACCCTTTTCGGGTTTTAAAGTGTTCTAAGTGTGGCGGTACCATCTCCGTCACCGACACCCTTGAGTGGTGCCTCAAATGTTTAGGTCCTGACCACTCTATTTCAGAGTGTGTTGCCTGTGGGATGATGTTGAAAAGAGGCCAGCAGAACCGAGCTGCTAAGCTTAGCACCCTTTTTTCCCTCCAATGCAGCCTCCGTGGCATCAAAGTCATCCAGGGTTTCGTCTTCCTCCCATGGATCTCAGGTAACTAAACATAAATCTAGCCGGTCCTCAAAGGGTAGATCTCCTTCTAGACAGCGAGATGCCTCTGGCGTTGCCCTTGAGGGACTTTCACCAGCAAAATTGCCCTGGCGGTAGGCTTCGGCTTCCAAAGCACTAACGGGACTCCAGGATGTTCTCGAGGCTTCAACCTCAAATTACTGGTGCCATGCTCTGGGGTACCGGCTGCTTTTTCCAGTACCGATACCCAAGCATCGGCAGCATCTATAGACCAGAGATTCTTGGCTATTGAACGCAGTCTGGCGGCTCTTCTCACGGCCTCAATGCCCTTGAAACCGCTTCAAAGAATTCAACCGGTGCCGGCACCGACTGCATTGACATCGGCAGGTATTCTACCGGGACCGAGTCATGCGTATCCATCTGGTATCGACAGGTCGGTAGCAGACCACTCCAATGCCGACTTCGATCGGTACCGGTACCGTGCCTTGCACGATCACCCGAGTTTGAATCCTTGGATGAGTCTGAAGACTCTGAAAGCACTAGCGATACCAGAGTTCTTCTTCCTGAGGATTCTTCTTCTCCTCAACGTAGGATGTCTCCACCAGCAGATATGTCCTTTCAGGATTTTATCCGAGATGTGGCTCGAGGTCTTTCCATCAGAGTGGCTCCTGAAAAAGAGCCTAGGGCAAAGGAATTAGAAATCCTGCAATACCCTAAAGCTTCCAAGGAGGCTGCTACCTTACCTATTCATGAGATCTTGCCTGATCTCATGTTAAGGATGTGGGAAACACATCTAACCACATCTCCTCACTCTTGAAGGCTCGACACCATGTATCGAGTTCCTCCTTGTCCTGGGTTTCAGAAGACTCAATTACCACACCATTCCATGGTGGTAGAGTCAGCAATGAGAAGGATAAAGAGTGCAAAAAGGCATGCATCTAATCCTCAAGGACATGAGTGTAGGACTCTTGACGCCTTTGGACGTCGAACCTTCCAGGCTTCCATGCTTTCTACTAGGATCAGTTCCTATATCTTATATATGGGAATGTTCCTTAAGGAGGTCACAGAAGATTTAGAGCTTATGAGCCCTCTCCTTCCTGATGATAAGAGGCAAGATTATCTCGCCCTTGTCAAACATGCTCAGGATATTTCCAAGTTTGTGAATCATGCATCTTTTGACTGCTTTGAGTGCATAAGCAGAACCTCTGCCATTGCCATAGGTGCACGTTGGATTGCCTGGCTCCATGTATCTGACTTGGAAATTTGGGTACAGGATAAACTAGGGAATATTCCTTGCACAGGAAAGAATCTCTTTGGCAAGAATTGGCAGGAAAAATCTAATGAGATAGATGCTGACAATATCACTTTGCATAGATTGTCTAAATCTACAGCTGATCCTGCGAGGAAAAAATCCTCTAAGAAACCATTCTTCAGTAAGAAGAACAAGTTTTATCCCTCCTATACCCAACAGGGGCATCGTTTAGGTCAGTCTGCCCAAAAGGGACAGCAACAACAACCTAGACAAAGAAAGACAAAAGCAGCTAAGCCTCAACCGGCTCAGCAGATTCAGCCTCCACAGGGGCTTTGACTCCTATCTAGAGAACTTTGCCTTCCTGGCCCTGAACGGCCCAGAACCCTTCACCAGACCAGGAAGGTTATGTCATTTTGCCCCAGATAGGGTCAGATAACAGCAGAAAATTGGACTCTGTCTATTGTAAGAGAGGGGTACAAGCTTCATTTCCTCAGCATGCCCCCTCCTACAATGGTAAGACAGTTCAATTCTCAGACCTCTCTCAACGAGCAGTTAGGTCAAGAGGTCACTGTGCTTCTTGCCCAAGGGGCAATAGAAGAGGTACCCATTCCCCAATGGGGTACAGGGTTTTACTCCCCCTATTTCCTTATTCCAAAGAAAACAGGAGGACACAGACTCATTTTAGACCTCAGAGAATTGAACAAATTCCTGTTCAAAGAGAAGTTCAAAATGATTTCTCTAGGAACTCTGTTGCCATACCTTCAGAGTCAGGATTGGCTTTGTTCTCTAGATCTCAAGGATGCGTACACTCATGTTCTCATCCATCCAACTCATCAAAAGTTCCTTCGCTTTCTGTTTCAAGGGAAGCACTACCAATGCAGGGTTCTTCCTTTTGGCCTGGCCTCTGCACCAATGGTGTTCACAAAATGCATGGCTGTGGTGGCAGCATTTCTCCGCACCCTAGGAATATTTGTCTTCCCTTACTTAGACGACTGGCTCATTCAAGCCCCTTCAGAACCAGTGGCCAGGGTTGCTCTCTCTCGCACAATGCGCATCCTTCAGTATTTGGGACTTGTCATAAACTTCCCAAAATCCAATCTTGCTCCCACTATGTCCCTAGAGTTTATAGGAGCTCTGCTGGATACCAGACCGACAAGGGCCTACCTTCCACAGCCCCGCTGCCTTCGCATTATGCAGTTAGTTTCCCAAGCAGTGCTAAACCTTCACCTCACTGCTCGGGAAATGTTACAGTTGCTAGGCCACATGGCATCCACCGTGCATGTGGTTCCTTATGCTCGCCTCCATATGAGGGCAGCCCAGTGGACTTTATCCACTCAGTGGACTCAGGCGTCAGGTTGCCTGTCAGACAAAATAGCAAACTCAGATCGCCTTATTTTGTCCCTCCAATGGTGGCAGTCACCCCAAAACCTTTTGGTGGTAGGGTTGCCAACCGGCCGGTTTTCAGCCAGCCTGGCTGGTTTTTCCATGGCCAGACCGGCTGCCGGCACAGATGTAAAACCGGCCGTTGAAAAGCCGTTTTTTTTGCTCTGGCTGCAAGATCGGGAGCGGCCAGAACAAAAAAATGGCTTTTCTCCCGACTCCCGAAGTCCGCGGCGCAGACGCGATTCCCCATGGCAGTGCAGCCGCTGCTTCTGCTTTGTGCAGAGCAGCGCCTGCAATACACTTACTTTGAAAAGTAAAGACAAACTGTGTGAGGAGCCCTCCGGTCATCGCAGCGCCCGAGGAAGTGATGTCATAGGGGGCAAGCTCCTCACAGGTTGTCTTTCCTTTTCAAATTAACTTTAGCTGCAATAAAGTTAATTTGAAAAGGAAAGACAACCTGTGAGGAGCCCGCCCCCAAAGACATCACTTCCTCGGGCGTTGCGATAACCGGAGGGCTCCTCACAGGTTGTCTTTACTTTTCAAAGTAAGTGTATTGCAGCTGCTGCTCTGTACAAAGCAGAAGCAGCGGCTTGGGCGGGGGTGGAGGGGGGGGTGGTGTGAGTGAACCAGCAGTAGAGGGGGGTGGTGGTGTGAGTGAACCAGCAGGGGAGGGGGGTTGGTGTGAGTGACCAGCAGGGGAGGGGGGGGTGAGTGAGTGACACAGCAGGGGGGGGTGAGTGAGGGACAGGGGGGTGGGTGAGTGAACCAGCAGTGGAGGGGGTTGGTGTGAGTGAACCAGCAGGGGAGGGGGGGTGAGTGAGTGACCCAGCAGGAGGGGGTGAGTGAGTGACAGGGGGGGGTGGGTGAGTGAACCAGCAGGGAGGGGAGGGGGTGAGTGAGTGAACCAGCAGGGGAGGGGGAGCAAGTGAGTGACCCATCAGGGGAGGGGGGCAAGTGAGTGATCCAGCAGGGGAGGGGGGGGCGAGTGAACCAGCAGGGAGGGGGGCGAGTGAGTGAACCAGCACTGAGGGGAGGGGGTGAGTGAACCAGCACTAAGAGGGGGGGGGGTGAGTGAATCCTCGGTAATTTTTGTGGGTGGGGTGGGGCACGGGTGGGACTGGGGGCGGAGAATGGGTGGAGCATGGCGAGCCACAGGTGTCGGGTTTTTCTCTATGAAAATGTTAGCAACCCTATTTGGTGGGGCCTCCTTTTCAGCAACCCCCACCCCAAGCCACTTTAACAACAGATGCCTCATAGGTGGGTTGGGGAGGCCACCTGCAAGGCCTCTCTACCCAGGTACCTGGACTCCACAGGAGGCCTATCTGCAGATCAATCTCCTGGAACTCAGAGCAATCTTCCTTGCTCTTCGAGTATTTCATACCCAGCTCAGCTACAAGACAGTCCTAGTTCAAACGGACAATCAGGTAGCCATGTTCTATGTGAACAAGCAGAGCAGAACAGGCTCTCTGTCGCTATGCAATGAAGCTTTGCGACTATGGGCCCTCTCCAGAGAGCATCAGATTCATCTCCTTGTGGTGTATCTTCCAGGCATTCAAAACTCTTGGGCAGACAGATTCAGTCGCGTTCTGCTTCCACACGAATGGTCTCTCCATGCAGACCCGTTGGCTAAAATTTGGGGAACCCCGGACATAGACCTCTTTGCAAGTCCGCTGAATGCTAAACATCCCCGGTTCTGTTCCAGAATTCCAGCTCAGGGTTGTCATTCCAGGAATGCTTTCCTCCTCCATTGGGGCCAGGACTTCCTGTATGCTTTTCCACCCATTCCCCTAATTCCCAAAACCCTGTTCAAGCTTCAGAGAGACAGAGGTCATATGATTCTCATAGCTCCACATTGGCCACGGCAAATGTGGTACCCTCTGCTCCTACATCTCTCTCAAGCTCCGCCTCTGGATTTAGGATCTGCTCCAAATCTCCTTTCTCAGGAGGACGGGATGCTGTGGCATTCCAATCCCCAATCTCTGCATCTCAGGGCCTGGTTGCTGAAAGCCTAGAACTTCACGGTCTTAACCTTTCTCAGCAGGTAAAGGATATACTTTATGCTTCCAGGCAGCCTTCCAAAAGATGCTCTTGTGCATTCCAGTGGAAAAGGTATACCATATGGTGCTCGCAGAAGGGTCTTAACCCTCTTGCGATACTTCTGGAATCATTACTGGAGTATCTCCTTCATTTAGCTAATGTGGGGCTTAAAACCAATTCAGTGAGAGTTCATTTGAGTACTATTGCAGCTTCTTTCAAGTCTCTAAATGGACAACCTATTTCCTCTCATCCTCTCATAGCGAGATTTATGAGAGGCCTTCTTTTAACTAAGCCTCCCATTAAGCCACTACCGGTGGCATGGGACTTAAATCTGGTTCTTGGGCAGCTCATGAAGCCGCCTTTTGAACCATTAGCTACTACCTCTTTGAAATTCCTTTCCTGGAAGGTCATCTTTCTTATTGCAATCACATCAGCACGTCGCATCAATGAATTGCAAGAGTTGGTGGCTGATCCTCCTTATACAAGGTTCCATCATGACAAGGTAGTCCTTAGGACTCATCCACACTTTATGCCAAAGGTGGTGTCACCTTTTCATTTAAACCAAGCGGTTCACTTTCCTGTATTCTTCCGAAGGCCTCACGCCTCAAATACAGAAAGGAATCTTCATACTTTGGAATGTAAAAGGGCTTTGGCCTTTTACTTGCAAAGGACACAGCAACATAGAAAGTCCTCTCAACTCTTTGTTGGTTTTGATCCAGTCATTTGGGACTTCCAGTCTCCAAAAGAACACTGTCCAGCTGGATTGCACGGTGTATTTCTTTTGCGTATGAGAGTAAGAACCTTTCTCTTGAAGGCCATGTCACAGCTCACAATGTGAGAGCCATGGCAGCCTCTATGGCTCATCTTCACTCTGTGTCTATTGACGACATCTGTCGAGCAGCTACTTGGGCTTCGGTTGATACCTTCACAGCCCATTACTGCTTAGACAAGGACTCCCGCCGGGATGCCTTGTTTGGTCAGGCTGTTCTTCAACACCTGTTCCATACTTAATCAACTCCTACCCACCATCCCTTTTAGGATGCCAGAGATCCATGGGGGGAAGTGGAACCCTTTGATAGGGGCACAAAACATCTGGGGCCTTCTCCTTGGCATCTGAAGCTAGAGAGTCCCCATTTGTGAAGACTACATTCCTGCTTGTTCCTGGAGATAGCATAGTTACTCACCTGTAACAGGTGATCTCTGGGAACAGCAGGAATTTAGTCTTCACAACCCACCCACCTCCCCTAGGAGTTGTGTCTCTCTATCTCTCTCTCTTTCTTTCTCTCTTTCCCTCTCTCTTGTCTAAGCTTTAAACTCAACTGGAGAGAGACAGTTGGGAAAGGTGGAAAGGCAGCATGGAGGCACTGTGGGATGCTCCCAAAAGCTTTCCTATTGGACGCTGGGGAGCGTTTCCGCGCAGGCTCCGTCGGTACCGATGATACCCATATGTGAAGACTAAATTCCTGCTGTTCCCAGAGATCACCTGTTACAGGTGAGTAACTATGCTTTCCAGGTCATTTATGAATATGTCAAAAAGCAGCGGACCCAGCACAGATCCCTAGGGTACACCACCATTCACCTTTCTCCATTGGGAAAATTGGCCATTTAGCCCTACCCTCTTCTTTCTATCTTTTAACCGGTTCTTGATCCACAATAGTACACTGCCTCCTATCCCATGACTCTTTAGTTTTGCCAAACATCTCTGATGAGGGACCTTGTCAAAGGCTTTCTGAAAGTCCAGATACACTATATCAACCGACTCACCTTTGTCTACCTGTTTATTCACTCCTTCAAAAAAACATAACAGATTAGTAAGACAAGATCTTCCTTGTCTAAAGCCATGTTGGCTGTCTCCCTTTAGGCCATGACTATCTATATGCTGAGTAATTTTGTTCTTTATGATGGTTTCTACCATTTTTCCCGGTACTGACGTCAGGCTTACCAGTCTGTAGTTTCCCGGATCACACCTGGAACCCTTTCTAAAAATTGGCGTTACATTGGCGATCCTCCAATCTTCAGGTATTACAGATGATTTTAATGAAAATTTACAGATTACTAATAGCAGGTCTGCAATCTCATATTGCAGTTCTTTCAACACCCTTGGATGTATACCATCCGGCCCAGGTGATTTGCTACTCTTCAGTTTATCTAATAGTTGTAATACATCTTCCTGATGTATCAATATTTCCTTCAATTCTTCCGCACCTTTAAATACCACTTCAGTCATGGGTAACATCCCTACACCTTCCTCAGTAAAGACCGAATCAAAGAATTCATTCAGTCTCTCCGCTATCGCCTTGTCGCCTCTTAGTGCCCCTTTAACCCTTTTATCATCTAATGGACCAACTGACTCTCTCACAGGTTTTTTGCTACGAATGTACTTGAAAAAGTCTTTATTTTGCATTTTTGCTTCCGCAGCAAGCTTCTTCTCAAATTCTCCCTTTGCCTGCCTTATCAATGCCTTGCATTTGACTTGCCAGTGTTTGTGCTGTTTCCAGGTTTTGTCGTTTGGCTCTTTTTTCCATTTTCTGAAAGATGCTTTTTTGGCAACAGCAGCCTCTCTGACCTCACCTTTAAACAATGCTGGCAGATTTTTGGACTTCCTTCCACTTTTCTTAAAGCGTGGCATACAGCTGGTCTGGGCTTCCAAGATAGTATTTTTCAACAACACCCAAGCTTGATGTAAGTCTTTAACCTTTGCAACTGCTCCTTTTAGTTTTTTTCTTAACTATTTTCCTCATTTTATCATAGTCTCCTTATCGAAAGTTAAAAGGTAGTACTGTGGATTTCCTTACTATCCCTCCTCCACTAATTAAATCTAACGCGATCATGCTATGATAACTATTGCCAAGTGGCCCCAAAACCCTTATCTCTTGCACCAGATCTGGTGTTCCACTAAGGACTAGGTCTAATATGGCTTCCCCTCTGGTCAGTTCATGAACCAGCTGCTCCAAGAAGCAGTCATTTATTTCATCTAGGAACTTTATCTTCCTAGCATGTCCTGCCGTCACACTGACCCATTCGATACCGGGGTAATTGAAATCACCCATTATTATTACTGCGCTGTAACTTTTGTTAGCTTCCTTGATTTCTTTGAGCATTTCATCATCCATTTGTTCTTTCTGGCCAGGCGGTCGATAGTACACCCCCACCACCATCGCCTTCCCCTTTTTACATGGAATTTCAATCCATACAGATTCTACAGCAAATTTTGTTTCCTGCAAAACTTTAATCCTTTGTGACTCAATGCCCTCTCTAACACAGAGCGAAACCCTTCCACCATTTTTGATTAGGTCTATCATTACGATATAGTTTGTACCCAGGTATCACAGTGTCCCACTGGTTGTCTGCCTTCTACCATTTCTCTGATAGATCATATCTAACCTCTCATTTACTGCTATATATTCTAACTCTCCCATCTTATTTTTTAGACTTCTAGCATTTGCATAGAAGCATTTTAGAGGCTGTATTTTATTCATATTAATCTGGCTATTGGTAGACATGGGTAATTTGGGATCTTTAAGCTCTGCTCCATATTCGAGGGCATTTGGGCTACTTTACTCTTTTTTGGAATATCTCTGCTTTTGGTAGTATCCTTCAAGGATACATTCTTCCGAACCATGCGCTCTTGGGCGACTGTCGGCTTTCCCCTATTATCTAGTTTAAAAGCTGCTCTATCTCCTTTTTAAAGGTTAATGCCAGCAGCCTGGTTCCATCCCGTTTAAAGTGAAGCCCATCCCTTCAGAAGAGCACCTCCTTTCCCCAGAATGTTCCCCAGTTCCTAACAAATCCAAAATCCTCATCTCTGCACCATTGTCTCATCCATGCATTGAGACTTTGGAGCTCTACCTGCCTTTTGGGTCCTGCGCGTGGAACGGAAAGCATTTTGTAGAATGTTACCCTGGAAGTTCTGGATTTCAACTTCCTACCTAAAAGCCTAAATTTAGCCTCCAGAACCTCCCTACCACATTTTTCTATGTCATTGGTACTGACATGTACCAAGACAGCAGACTCCTCCCCCAGATCTGGGGCAAGAGATAAGGGTGTTGGGGCCACTTGGCAATAGTGATTATAGCATGATCGCGTTTGATTTAATTAGTGGAGGAGTGATAGTAAGGAAATCCACAGTACTACCTTTTAACTTTCGAAAGGGATACTATGATAAAATAAGGAAAAAAGTTAGGAAAAAACTAAAAGGAGCAGTTGCAAAGTTTAAAGACTTACATCAAGCTTGAGTGTTGTTGAAAAATACTATCTTGGAAGCCCAGACCGGCTGTATTCCACGCTTTAACAAAAGTGAAAGGAAGTCCAAAAAACTGCCAGCATGGCTTAAAGGTGAGGTCAGAGAGGCTGTTGCTGCCAAAAAAGCATCTTTCAGGAAATGGAAAAAAGTGTCAAACGATGAAACTTGGATACAGCACAAGCACTGTCAAGTTAAATGCAGGATTATTATCTTTCTATTAAAGTCAAATTGCCCTTATGGGGGGGGGGGGGAGGAGGTTTGATTCCCTGGGTCCTGCTGTGAGTCAGAATTTAACACGTTTTGGAAGACTCCACAGTTAATATTGCCACACGGAATACCTTAATTGTTACTTTCTTAAATGAATTGGATAAAATTAGAATCCTTAAGCTGTTTTTCAAAATAATTCTATGGTATTCTGTGGTCAACCTATGCTGATGTTTCCTGATGTCGGCAGAGCTGCTCTGGCTCGTAGGAAACAATTTCTTCAGCTGAAACCTAGAGTACTGGAATTGGGCGCTACTTTCTTTTTGAAGTTTCCCTGCAAGTGTCTTGTTACCTTGCAGGAACAAACTTTTGTATTATGTTGATGTGTCTCATATGGAAAGATTTCTTGTGGAAAGACATAAATGAGGTAGTGATGGGTGGTGGGTTAGTATAGGTATCTCTCCAATATGGGCATTTTTGTTACCTTTATTTCCTTTTTTTATTTTCCTTGTTTGACTTACCCCTTGATGTGGGCTTGACCTAGGTTGGATGTATTAAGTTTCTTAAAATTTCTTTGTTCCTTTTGAGCAGATTTGCTTCTTTATTGTCTGGGATTGTAATTATAATTTTATGGTATTGTAATAATTTAAGATGATTTTCTTGTTCTTTGTTATATTGTAATGGATAAAAATGCAATAAACATAATTGATTTAAAAATGATAGGCATTCTCATGACACCTTCATGTCCTAGGAGCACACTCTGGTCCTCGAGGACCTCCAGTAACCTGGAGTTCCACCTCAGCATGGCAAAGGTTGGCCTGTCTGGTGAGTGCCTTTTGTTTCGGTGCTATGACCTGGCCAGAGATAGCACTAATCACAGCATTTCTAAAATGGGAATGCATATATGTATCTCCTGGTTTTATAGACATACATAGGGATGGTGCCTTCACATCCCCAATTTACGTGTGTCCTTCTGAAATGAGCTGCAGGTGGAATATAAACGTGCGTGTCAGCCATTTCAGAAATGGAGTAAAGTCATGTAGCTAACCTGCATGTTACTCATTGCAAAATAGCTAGCTCATGAACAGCAAGTGAAATGCTATTTTACTTCTAATCTAGCTATGGGATTTATATTGGGAGCAGAGCCTCTGGCAAGGACTCACATTATGAGGGATGCACACTGTGTATTCTGGGCTGGTTTGTCACCTAAATGTTTCAAACCTGCTTGTATCCAATAGGAGGCTGGCCCCTTCACAATGGATATCTGTGTGCTAGGGGAGGAGAGAGAGGCAGTGGGTGAAACAGTTCTGTGTTGCGATGTCAGATGCTTACAATGGTTTCTCGATATCCTTGCAGGTGGCAAGCTGCAACAGGGGAGAGTAAAAATCAAGGGAGGGGTGGGGAATGGTTTTTAACTGTGTTTTAACAATGTACAGTATATGTATGATCTTCAGGGCCCCCACAGCTCACCTTAACATGTACACGGAGTAGGGGGCTAAAGTTTTTAATTGTATATATGTGCACATCAGAGCCCCCACAGCAACATGTGCACATCAGAGCCCCCACAGCAACATGTACACAGGATCAGGGGACAGTCTCTACATTGTTGCCTGACTAATACCATGTATGCTGTGAACACGTCAGACATTGTCATGTGGACCTGTCAGTCTCTTTGGTGTGGTTCTACTGTACACAGACCTTCCAGAAACATGCTGCCTACATTGAGATACCATGCCCTGCCTCCCTTGTTTATGTGTGTATATGCGGTACATGGTACATTGCCAATCCCCCCTACAGTATATGATGTGCTTGTGCATCCCTCTGCACATGCTGTGGGCACAGAGGCTGCCAGATGGAGTTGAAGTGGCTGTGAGCTGCTGCAGGGTGCATCGAGCAGCCAGTGGGAGTCCAATGATATGTTGACACCTGTGTAGATGTTGAGGCCCCTCGACTCACACCATTGTCAGCTGTGGTTGTGCATGGATGACCCCTATCATTGGAATCATGTGTTGCATTGTACTGCGTGGCAGTAACAGATCTGTGGTCTGGAGATATGGTGTACAGCACCAGACATAGTGTGCATGCTGGCGTGGGTATAGGTAGGCCCCCAGCAGACCTGTGTCTGCCTATCAGTGTCATTTCCCACAGGCAGCTCTTTATTTATTTATTTATTTATGTGCACTTATATACCGCTTTTCCAGCATTAAAGCGGTTTACATTGAACTCAATATCAAAAACATGAACTTACATGGAACAAAGTTAACAGAGTGTGCCAGATAACAGTTTAAACATAAACTTAATCACAATATTTACAATTGTTGAACGTATTTACATTTAGTATAGAATTACTTCTGGTTGTTCCAGTTAACAGTACTGAACTGGGAACTGAGATAGGCCTTAAGTGTTTTGGATCAAGTTACCGAGTCCCCAAAGTGCTCTTTGAAAAGGATGGTGGCAGTAATTCTGTACTACAGGGAAAGGGGTCTTTAAGTAAGGTTCTTTGTGCATGGGCTGTGTCCCTGGAAGGCATTTAGGAACCATGAAGCTCAGTGTAAAGGGGGACTGCTACAGATGGAGTGGCTAACTGCTTGGACAGGTGTCTGCAAGTTGCATGGGGTGGCTGGGACTGATGTTGTCATCTGGGCTCATATGACCCAGAACAGAGTCAAATTGTACATGTGGTCATGGGACGATGGAGAGCCTGCTGAATAGTAAGTCTAAATCTAAATGCATAATATCAGCCTAATCACCACTGAATATGGTGTTGGTATATTAAGGGCCACTACTTACATGGAGAGTGGAGCTGAATATACCTAGAATGCAATGATGCAACTCAGTGTTGGGCTCTCTATGTTTATAAAGCACATACGAGAGAATAAAATAGAAGGCAGCGATGAAATTTATAACAGTCCTGATTCCGTTCTCTCTCTTTCATATGTTGTTTGTTTGCAATTTGGGGACTGATATTTATCTTATGGATCCCTGTCGTCGTAGTGTTTGTTTCTACACACAGTTAATATATGCCTAATTGGGCCCATTTGAAAGTACATAGTCAGTTAAGCATTCTAAAAAGAAATGATGACTATGAGCTAGTAGTTGAAAGTACAGTCTCTAGCAGGTGACAGCAGTATGATTACAGTATTGACTTTGGAAGTTATTGTGTTTTTTTACAAGTGCAGTAAGAGTGGCAAAAAGAATTACAGTTTCAGATTCACTATCTCCTGATAGCAAAACCCATGGGATCTAGGGTTGCCAACCGGCCGGTGTTCAGCCGGCCTGGCCGGTTTTATATGGCCAGGCCGGCTGCAGACAGCAAGCTAAAACAGACCATTGAAAAGCCACTTTTTTTGCTCTGGCTGCAGGACCGGGAGCAGCCAGAGCAGAAAACCAGCTTTACATTTCCCTCCTTGTCTCTCCTGCTGCAGCCTCGCCCTCCCTCCCTCCCTCTCTCCCTCCCTCTGATCCAGCCATGGCTCCTGTGTCATACAGAGCCATAATACTTTAAAATAAAAGCAAAACCAGTGCGGAGTCTTCTGGCCTCTGCCATGCAATCCCTGCTGTTGCGTCCTGCTCACTCTATTGTTACTTCCTTTTGGGGGCAGGACACAGCAGCAGCATTTGCAAAGCAGAGGCTGGAAGGCTTCACATCAGTTTTGCTTTTATTTTAAAGTATTAGCGCTATCACAGCCGCATCGCTGTAAGACACAGGAGACACAGCTACTAGGGTAAGGAGGGGTCAGGAAGAGAGCTGACAGAGGGAGGAAGGAGGGGGCTGGAAGGGATCTGATACCTGAGGATGGTACTGGAGGGGAACTGGAAGGGGGATGACACTAGGGAAGGGAGGATGGGGATGGAAGGGAGCTGACATCTGGGGATGGTACTGGAGGGGGACTGGAAGGGAACTGACTCCTGGGGGTGGGATTGGAGGGAGATGGCACTTGGGGATGGGGCTGGTAAGTGGCTGGGTAATGGGAAAGAGGCTGGGAGTGGACACTGGGACTGGAAGGGAGCTGACATGCGGAGATGGCACTGGAAGGGGGATGGACAGAGGGTAGGGTGACTGGAAAGGGGTGGACTTAGGGGGTGGCACCAGGAGTGGAAGTGAGCTGATATCTGGGATGGTATTTGGACTAGAAGGGGCTGGACAGTGGGGAAGAAGGGGGACTGAAAGCGAATGGACACCAGTGGCAGTCCTGGGAATGCAAGGGGGTTGACATTGGAAGGTATTGGAAGGGGAGGACTGGAAAGGGGGGCTGATACTGGGGAGGGTTACTGGGATTGGAAATAGGCTGATGGAAAAAAGTTAAGAAAACAAAAGAAGAGATAAGAAATGGATTATGGACTATAGACCATAGAAAGAGAGCTACCATAGACCACAGAAAGAGAGCGGTGACTTTTATATTAGTTCATTTATGTGCCTGGTACTGGAGAATGTGTATGTTGTTGTTAGTGAGATGACCAGAATCAGATTTGTTTTTTTGGACTATCACAGCTGTTTGAATGATGCTAAGTATTACTTCTAAGTACGGTAGTTACTTTTATTCTGGCTATGCATTTGCTCTTTCACTACAATTTTCATACAACATTGGATTTATGAAGAGTTCACAAAGGAGGGTGGGGTATAGCCAACATTAATAATAATGAGGAAGGGGCGCCGATTTATAGGTTGCAGGGGAGCGCCAGAAACACTAGCAGGGCCCTGCTGGGACTGGCCGTACGCATGCAGCAGGGCAGCTTTGGGCTGCGATTAGGGCTGTCAGAAGCCATGGTGAGCCCGAGTCAGCCCTGAGCAGAAGCAGCAGAATTTAAAAAGAAAAGTGAAGCCGCGGGGCTGGGCTCAGGCAGCATATGGGGTCATGCAGGTATCGGGGAGAGCCACGTTCACTGTGGCTGTTCCCATTTAAGGCCTGCGGTGCTTGTGGCTACTCCCGGCACTGCTGCCGCAATCCTGATAGCAGTACAGCACTCTAGAGTAGCCACAAGCACCGTAGACCTTGAACGGGAGCAACCACAATGATCGCGGTTCTCTCCGACGTCTACATGACCCCATATCTTGCCTGAACCCAGCCCCACACATTGCATTGCCTAAAGCCCACTAGCAAGTTGTGCCTTTTTCAGTCTCAGACAGATCTGAGGCCCTCTCTGGCTTGTGGGTCCAGGGCAATTGCCAGATTGCATCCCTCCTAATGCCAATCCTGACATCTGCTGTCTTTTATTTTGTACAGTACAGGGGAAATGCATTTTGTATTTTTTCTTGTGTTGCACTAAATGCAGTGTCTGGCTTTTTGAGGTTTTAGTTTAATTTTTGTCTATATATTTCTCTTTTCATTTTGTGCTCATTTATTGATGAAGGCCTAACAGTAGTGTGTGTGTGTGTGTGTATACAACCAATGCTGGGTATTCTGTTAGTATGGAATTTCTTTTTAAGAATGTATAGCAATATTGCTTGTTCAGTTTTCACATTCCCCTCTCTGCAATTATTTTTTGGGGGCAGGGGGTGGGGCAGAGGGCAGGGCAAGAGCGGGGCAGGGGTAGGCTTGGACAGAGCATGGCGGGTTTTTCTCTTTCAAAAAGTTGGCAACCCTAATGAGATCATAACACGTCCAAATATTGAACAGATCTGCACTGTATTCAAGACAACTAACAGCCAGAAATGGATGGAGGGAACTCCTCTCCAGTCATTCCAGCTGGTATCTCTTTCTCTCTAACTCTTTGCCTTGCAGCCCTTATCTATCTGTTATCAGCAGCAGTGCTGACAACCTTTCTACCCTCTGCCCCAAAATGGGAACTGGACTTTTCTTTAGAAGGCTCATCCTTTTCCTCGGAGGGCATTTCTCAAAATGGCTTAGTTTTGTGAACACCAAGACAGTCATGAACCTTACTCGTAAGCCAAAGTACGTAGAATATGATCTCAGTCTCATATTCACTGCTAACACTCACCATAATACTTACATCGAGTCAAAGAGAACTTCCTTCTGGGGTTCATAAGATATAACATGTATAGGCAACTTGTCAAAATTGGAAATTTCTCTTAATCAGGCCTGTGGCTCCCAATATGATGGGAAATATTTCTGTATCTTTCTGCCACTTTTTCTTTGTCTCCGACTGCATTTCGTGGTATTTCAAGACCTTTTCCCCCTCTCCACACGATTCACAGAATAATCGCTTGGAACCGACACCTCTATTATCAATGCTGTTCTGGTGTTTTCTCCTTTACCACTAGCTCGCTTTTTCCCAGACTTGTTCCCTGCTGGTTTGAAAAAAACTGTCCTTTCCTGCTCCTGAATGAACACATGTCTCAATTTGGCTCTCATAGACCTTTGATAAAGGGCAGGGTGTTCAGTGACAAATATAAGCAAGCATTTTTAGTAGGTCTATAAGGGGTAAGTTGATTAAGGATTTCTCATGTGTAAAGGCCTTTTATCATGCAAAAGGGCCTTTATAAAATAGCACATGGATTTGTGAGGATAAAGTATACGCAGTGACAAGATGACATACTTTTACGTGACTTGCATGTAGGCATGTTTGGGACAGACTTCGAACGGAGCATAGGCGAAGTTGCAGTTTATGCTTATGTTTTATAAAATACCCACTTATACATGTATTTTACATGCTAATACTTACACTTGCTCCTGATCAGGCATTAATATCAATAACTTAAAGTTAGTCACAATTACTGATGGTTTCCTCTTAACATTTTATAAAGACACTTCTGCATCTATGTGTCTTTATCAAATAGGCACCCACAAGGGAGGTTATTTTGGAAGCCCTAATCACGCTTTGGACATCTGAAAACGGGCATAGAGATGTCCAAAACACAGAGACTTCTCCAGAACCATTTAGAAGCCGGTTCTGTGTGTGTCCAAGTCTGAAAGGGGGTGTGGCGGAGGTGTGACCATGCCATTCCTAAGAAACTGGACATCCCTGCCTGCTACAGGCACATCCAGAGTCACGTCTAAATTTAGACCTGCTCCAGGCATCTGAAAAGTTCTCATTTTGGCTGGAAAACATCCAGAAGGTATATAGCACTCCACCATCCCTAGTACTCGGCACTCTCAGTGATAGCAGCAGTGGGATTTGAACATTGGCTTCTCAGTTCCTAGCTCACTACTTAACCATTAGGCTATTCCTAGACATCCAGGTTCTGAAATACTATTCTGGGGATGTCGATGTAGATGTTTCTGCAGACGTCTATATCTGACATGTCCACGTTTGTGAAACTGTTTCTGCACCTGGACGTGCCTTCTTTTTGTTCAGAAGTTCTAGATTAGACATGCTTTCTAAAATTCCCCTCTAGGCTTGTACATCTAGGCAACCTGTTATAATATTACCCTCCACGTTCTCCTGGGGCTACGGCTCAAAAATATTTTGGCTGCACCCATTTGACAGGGAGATACTATACAGGTGCAAGATAGGACACTACAGTAGGTTAACATTTTTTCACAGCAAGAGATGTTTTGTTTAATGTGCACTCATTACTAATATTTCTATATGCAATATATCATTAGTGTGATATTGTTATTTCAAATCTGAAAAATTATATATTCATTTAATTCTTCATGAATTTTTCTGCATAGCAAAATTGCTTTTGGTGTCAAAAGAAGATAAGTCTAATTTAAACTCCATTGCTAATGAGATTTATTGCCTATGGCACAATACATACAGAAATATTTTTTTTAAAGAATTATTGAAAAGAGGAGGGAAAGATGCAGCAGCGGTGACAGCTTTCTAGGCTGATGTAAAAGAACCTCAAAGAAAATAACTGATTGACAAAAGGAGATAGCTGAGAAGGCAGAAGTGCAGAAAGAGTGGAGCTCCTGCTGCCTGTTGCCCCATCATCACACTCTGGGTTTGGTGTTTAGTTATCTGACTTTAATGAAACTAGGATCTTTTCAGTTTGTTTCTCCTAAGGAGGTACTGTGGTCAGACTATAGATAATGAAATTTAGATTTGTACAAAAAGGGTCAGGCTGCCAAATGGAGAGCCTCTTGTAAGATAGCAAAGTATCTATGTGCAGACCTGCACCTTTGACCAGAAGGAGCAGCAGTTTTAAAAAGCTGCATGTGGGCACACAAAATATGTTACAGTAGTACACGTACCTAGAAGCAACTTTTTTAATTTGCTGCTTCCTCTCTGCACACACACTTTAATTCTGCTATACCAGTCCCCCGCCCGATCACCTTCCCCCCCAAAGGCATCTGATCTTGCCTCAAAGTCAAACTGTCCCAACAGCCCCCACATCATCCATCCCCCAGGCATCCAATTCCTACCACAGAATCTTCCCCCAATACAAAAACCCTGCAGCAATAAGAATTCCAAACCCCCCCCCCCCCCCCGCCCCCAATCTCAGGTCTCCTTAACACCATCTACCCCCTGATCCCCATCCCCAGCCTTAGCAGGCTTCCTAGTGCCTAGTGGGAGCAGGAATGATCTCCAGTTGTTCCTGCTATTATGACCCTGGGTTCCAAAGTGGACATCATGAATCCCAATGGTAATGTCCTGGTACGACTGCTAGGGGATCAGACTGCCAAATGAGGAGAGCCTGACCAGGGGCGTCCTAGGGTGAATTGAAAGGGTTTTCATATCAGAGGAGTTTGGATGACTGGGGTTAGGGGATCAACAGTCAGGGGTGATCAGGATGGGGCGTCCTTGGCCTTTATAGTTGTCCCTTCAAGCAGCACTTACTCATACCTTGGGGCAGCTCTAAATGCCAATGTTTGCTTTTTTCTAATCAATGTGGATTCCCCTTATAAGATATGGAATCAACATTGATATTGTAGGCCTACCCTAACCACTCCTTCTCCATGCACTCTCCATGCATCCTGGAAATCTAAATGGGGTAGGAAGCCCCACGATAAAATAGCCCCTGTTCTAAAATGGTATTTACATATGTAGGGCAATATACATGTTTAAATGCTGCTATTTACAGTACATGTGGATAAATAGGCTTCTAAAAGGAGAGAACTGATCTCAGATAATTTAGATGTCAAACTTTTTCACTCTTTTGCAGATAGAAGGTTAAGGGTTTGAGAAGGGGAGTGACTTAACAATTGAAGTACTCCATGATTACTGCTTTGCTGAAAAAGGAAGTTTACATGTAAATTTGGATCAAAGTTATTGACCATATGTGTTCAGAATAAAAGCAGACAAAAAATACTTGAAGCAAACCTTTTCTCTTACTCTTATGAACGTGAAACAACTCACATCATGACCGTAAGAAAATTATAGAGAATGAAGAGGTTATCACCTGGGATACTCCCATTTCAACAGATAAAAAGCTGGATGCAAGGAAGCCAGACAAAGTGGTAAAGGAGAAGAACACCATAACAGCATTGATTATAGAGATATCAGTCCCAAGCAACTACTCTGTAAATCATGTTGAGCGGGAGAAGATCTTCAAGTATCAAGAGACCAAGAAAATGTGACAGAAAGATACAAAGTTATTTCCCATCGTGTTAAGTGCCATACACTTGATTAAGAAGAATTTCCAAGCACACTTTGATAAATTATCCATATATGCTACATCTTACCGAGCATTAGCAGTAAATTTGAGAAGCTGAGATCATATTCCATACACCTTGGCTTAGAAGTGAGGTTCATGGTATGCACGAAACTAACCCATTCAGAGAAATTGCCCCAAGAAAACAATACAGATACGTACCAAAGCAAACCAAAGATAGAAATAGAATCATTAAATAATAGTATCTCCCAAAATAAAATCTGCAATTAAGGTCAACTGGTAGAATATGTAAATTAAATGTTCTCCGGGAACAAGCAGGAAGTCTCTCCTCACATATGGGTAATGGCGCTGATGGAGCACTCGCAGTAACCTCTCCCCAGATTTCAAAGAAAACCTTTGGGAGATGTACCACACCTGCGTGATCCCCTTCTTGCCTAAGGGTGCCATCTTGCCTCAGTCCCCTTTTTTCCGCGGACCCATTAGATGTGTGTTTGTCTTCCCCAGAAAAAATGGTTTTTTTTGTTATCTTTTGTCCTCTTTCTCCAGTCGCGTTTTGGTTCCCTCCCGTCTCCTGATTCCGCTTGCCTCCAGAGTCGCATCTTTTCGGGTTCCTTTTTCTCCTTCATGAATTTTTTTTCCTGGTGCACAAATTTTCATGCGCTTTCTGGCCGGACCTAGAGAGTTTGACCTCAAGGGGACTCTCTTCCCCGCCATGGCCTTGGTCAGTGACTTCAAGCCGTGCGACTGCTGCTCTCACAATATGTCGCACATGGACCTGCACAATTGTTCCCTTCAATGCCTCAGGCTGAATCATGATGCCTTGGTGTGTGGTCTCTGCCAGCAGATGATCCTCAAGGCCCTACAAGGCCACAAGAAGAAGAATTAGTTGATCTTTCAGAAGACTGACTCAGGCCCAGAGTCATCTGCAGGGTCAGCACCCTCGAGAGCCACCATGGAGGCTCCCTCCTCACGCAGTAACCACATTGCCTCAAGGACACGAAGTACTAAACTGAGGCTCCCTCAAGCAAGGACACCCTTGGAAGAGCCTGACATCCTCAGTGGTCTCCTTTGGTGATGAATCCAGGACCATGGGGAAATCCCATGGCACCTGGCCCCAGAGCCCTTGATGCGAGGCCAATGCCAATGACTGGGAGTGGCCCTCAAAACTGCCCTGGCGGGAGAAGGCAGCATTGGCATCTGGGGATTATTCTCAGTCCTCACAGGCCATCCTCGTCAAGGCCACCCTCTCGACAGCATCGGGACTGAAGTCCTTGGTACCCGTGCCAGTGGCTGCGGAGCCATCAAGCATCGAGGCCAGGATGGTGGCCTTAGAATGCAGTCTGTCTGCCTTCATGGCCCAACAGCAGGTTCTTATGCCCAGTTTCTCTGGGTCTTCACTCCTGACCACAAGCCCATCCACAGCGAGGGCTTCCCCAGAGGTGGAACCGATCCTCGAGTGCCATTGGCCTTGAGTGGCTCCTCGGGCTCAGTCCCAGTCCCAGTCAGGGCTGAGGCCTTCCCTTCACAGCACACCAAATTTGAGGTGCAGGAGCATTGGGACCCCAAGGCCATCGGGACTGGGGCTCCAGCCTGAGGAACCTTCAAAGTCTTCTTGGACTGTGGTTCAGACTGGGAGACTGAGGACAACGAGTCCCCAAACACCTGACTCCATAAGGATGTGCCCTCAGACCCTTCCCCTCTGGAGACCTAGCACCAGTCCCCACCCGAGGATCTGATCTTCCTGGACTTTGTGAGGGTTCACAGCTGGACTCTCCAAGGAACCTCTTCTGTGGTTCTGGACTCTTGTCTCCACAGTCAGGGAGTGCTCCAAGTTTATGACTCAGATGGCCTATGATGGCTTTGAGTCGGTGGCTAGAGTAGCAGCGGTGGGCATTAGTGTCTGCCCCCATGCCTGTCTACAGTCTTCCAACCTGGAGCATTGGGTACAGGACAAGTTGGTTGATGTCTCTTGCTGGGGAGAGAATCTCTTTGGCAAACCCATGACAGAAAAGGCTGCCGAGCTGGAGTCAGAATTCATGACCAGGACCAGGCTCTCCAAGAAGACTGCTGACCCTTCCCGATTGAAGGCTCTGGACAAAAAGCTCTTCTACCTGAAAAAAAGAGGATGGTTTATGGAAACTACCCTCAGCACTCAGCCTTCCTAGCAGACCAAGGGACAACAGGGCCAGCAGACCAAGGGACAAGAGCATGGCCCTCATAAGCCTAAGGCCCCCAAACACCTGCCTGCACCTCCGGTGCAACCTGGGGTGGGGGGTTTGACTCCTGGAGCATAGCCTCTCTTTCCCTGGGAGGGCCTCTCCCGTAGCACACAGGGGGGCATCTGGTATTTTTTGCCAACCGCTGGCCTGCCTATCACCACAGATGGGTGGGCCTTGCAGGTGGTGAGGGAGGGGTACCTACTCCACCTCATATAGACGCCCCCGCCATTCTTTCCGGGAGAGCTCCCGATGCATCCACTTCACCGGACCCTACCTCAGCAGGAACTCGCCATCTCCCTGGACAGGACAATCTTTATCTTTATTATCATTTGATATACCGCCCTAGGATGTGAGGCATCAGAGCAATGTCCTGGGGGCCCGGCTCAGCCGAGTCCTCCAACCACAAGAGTGGTGGCTGGACCCCAGTGTGGTCAGTTGGCCATTCTGCCTCTGGGGGCTCCTGCAGGAGGACCTCTTTGCCAGCTCAGCCAATATTCAGCTAGTCTGCTTCTGCTCCATGCAGCCACATCTCTTGCAGGTGGCAGCGGATGCATTCCTCATCCTGTGGATGGAGGGCCTCTTCTATGCCTTCCCGCCCACACCGCTGATCACAAAGACCCTGTTCAAGGTCCAGCTCGACAGAGCCACATTTATACTGGTGGCTCCAAGGTGGACCCAGCAGCCATGGTTCCTGCTGCTCTTCTGTTTGTCCAAGACACCTCCGGGACAAACCTGGGGTCCCTATTCCTGATAGCTTGGCTGCTGAAAGGGTAGCTTTGGCCCACCTTGATCTCTCTAGCAAGCCTTCTACCCACCAAGCCTACACCATCAGGTGGTGAAGGTTCTCAGTTTGGTGCATGGAGAGGTGTATTAACCCCTTCTCCTGTTCGGTCCAGCTAGTATGCCAATACTTAAGAACATAAGAACATAACATAAGAACATAAGATATGCCATACTGGGTCAGACCAAGGTCCATCAAGTCCAGTATCCTGTTTCCAACAGTGGCCAATCTAGGTCATACGTACCTAGCAGTTTCCCCAAAAGACACAGATTCCATAATGCTTGTACTGGGTCAAGCATTGATATCCTGGGTCCCTTCTTAATAATGGTTTATGGACCTTTCCTCCAGGAACTTGTCCAAACCTTTTTTAAACCCAGCTACACTAACAGCCTTTACTACATCCTCCAGTAACAAATTCCAGAGTTTGATTACACATTGAGTGAAAAAATATTTTCTTTTATTAGTCTTAAATAGTTTACCCTGTAGCTTCATTGCATGTCCCCTAGTCTTTCTATATTCTGATAACGTAAACAATCGATCTACGTTTACCCGTTCCACTCCGTTCATTAATTTATAGACTTCTATCATATCTCCCCTCAGCCGTCTCTTTTCTAGGTTAAAGAGCCCTAACCTTTTTAGCCTTTCTTCATAGGAGTATCTTTCCATACACTTTACCATTTTGGTGGCTCTTTTCTGAACCTTTTCTAATATCGCTATATCCTTTTTAAGATATGGCGACCAGAATTGCACACAATATTCAAGGTGCGGTCTCACCATGAAACGATATAGAGGCATTATAATATCTTTTGTTTTATTTTCCAGTCCTTTCCTTATGATACCTAGCATTCTATTTGCTCTCTTGGCCGCCGCTGCACACTGAGCCTAGGGTTTTAACATGTTATCCACAATGATGCCTAAATCTTTTTCCTGGGTGGTGGTTCCTAATGTGGAACCTTGCTTCGTGTAACCATAGTTTGGGTTGTTCTTCCCTAGGTGCATAACTTTGCACTTGTCCACATTAAATTTCATCTGCCATTTTGATGCCCAGTCTTCCAATTTATCAAGATCCTCTTTCAATTTTCCACAATCCTCTTGGTTTTTAACAACTTTAAATAGTTTTGTGTCATCTGCAAATTTGATAACCTCACTCATTATTCCCCTTTCCAGGTCATTTATGAATATGTCAAAAAGCAGCAGACCCAGCACAGATCCCTGGGGTACACCACTATTCACCTTTCTCCATTGGGAAAATTGGCCATTTAGCCCTACACTCTGCTTTCTATCTTTTAATCAGTTCCTGATCCACAGTAGTACACTGCTTCCTATCCCATGACTCTTTAGTTTTGCCAAACGTCTCTGATGAGGGACCTTGTCAAAGACTATCTGAAAGTCCAGATACACTATATCAACCGATTCACCTTTGTCCACCTGTTTATTCACACCTTCAAAAAAACATAACAGATTAGTAAGACAAGATCTTCCTTCTCTAAAGCCATGTTGGCTGTCTCCCATTAGGCCATGACTATCTACATGCTGAGTAATTTTATTCTTTATGATGGTTTCTACCATTTTTCCCGGTACTGATGTAGTTTCCCGGATCACCCCTGAAACCCTTTTTAAAAATTGATGTTGCATTGGCGATCCTCCAATCTTCAGGTATTAAAGATGAGTTTAATGATAGTTCACAGATTACTAGTAGCAGGTCTGAAATCTCATATTTCAGTTTTTCAACACCCTTTGGAAGTATACCATCCGGCCCAGGTGATTTGCTACTTGCTCCACCTGTCTCAGGCAGGGCTAAAGTACAACTCAGTCAGTGTTCACCTCTGTGCGCTTTCAGTGCACCATCACCTGGTCAAGGGCAAGCCCCTTTCCACTCCTCATAAGTTGATTCCTGAGGGGCCTATTATTTCTAAGCTACCCATCCACCCCCTGGCAGCAGAATGGCACCTCAATGTAGTCCTTTTGTAACTTACTGTGCCACCGTTCGAGCCTCTCAGCTCATACCACCTCAAGTATCTATCCTGGAAGGTAGTCTTGCTCGTGGCGCTCACCTCAGCTCGCAGGATCAGCAAGCTCAAGGCCCTGGTGGGTTACCTTATATGAAGTTCTACTATAACAGGGTTGTGCTTCACATGCACGTCAAGTTTCTCCCAAAGATGATGTCTCCATTCCATCTCAAGCAGGAGGTTGAACTTCCCACATTCTTCCCGTAGCTCCATGCCAGCAGGGCAGAGGCACCTCTTCACACTCTGGACTGCAAGCAGGCCCTAGTTTTCTACCTGGAGCGTACCCAGGTCCACCACCACTTCCCACCGTTCTTCATCTCCTATGACCCGAATCAGCTGGGGACAGTGGTCTCAAAGCATACACTATCCACTTGGGTTGCAGACTGCATTGCCTTCGCTTATGAACAGGCTGGTCTTTTGCTGGAGTGCCCAGTCATGGCATATAGCATCCAGGCCATGGCAACCTTTGTGGCAAACCTTTGCTTCGTTCTCTTGACGGAGATCTGCCAGGCTGCCACCTGGTCCTCTGTTCATAGCTTCACTGCTCATTACTGCCGTGTGAGGGAGTCCCGCTGGGACATCGCCTTTGGCCAGGCAGTACTCTGTCATATGTTTGGTATGTAAGGCAATTCCTGCCCTCCAGCCCTTCAGTGTGTTCAGGATACTGGAGAACTGGTTCCTCACTTGACACTTGGGCCGCTCATGCATCTGGTGTTCCTTGACTCAGTTGCTGCTTCTAATGGTTTGCCTTTTTCTGTTCACCCATGGCTTTTTACAGGTTTTTTCGGTAGCCTATAGCTAGGGAGTCCCATATGTGAGGATTGACTTCCTGCTTATTCCCAGAGAAAGTGTAGTAACTCACCTGTAACAGGTGTTCTCCAGGAACAGCAAAAATCAGTTCTCACCCCCGCTCCCCGTGGAGTTGCTTTTCTTTTTGCTGTCTTGTACTATGTTATAATATTGAGGCAAGATGACGCCTTTAGGCGGGAAGGGGACCACATCTCCCAAAGGCTTTCTTTGAAAGTGGGGAGAGGTTACTTCGAGGGCTCCGTCAGCACCGATGTCACCCATATGTGAGGGGTGATTCCTCCTGTCCCCGAAGAACACCTGTTACAGGTGAGTTACTACACTTTTGTGCAGCTGGCTGACAACAGAAACCAAGGCAGTATTTTCTAACCCAGCTAAAATAGTCAGTTTGGTAATTGAAACCCAATGATATTTGAGAACGTTACACAAGCGCTATAAATTCTGTTTGGATCTGGATACAAGCCCAGTAGTATTTTGCTTACTGCTTGGGCGGGCCTCCCACTTTTCCTATACCTCTCATGTATTTTCATAGTGCCAGACTAGAGTCAAGCTCAATAGGCCAGTAATCGACTCACTCATTTCAAAAACTCTCAGTAGGTTTCAACCAATCACAGAGGGCTGCAGTCTGATGCAAGAGCCGAGCCAAACCTCCCCCTCCTATTGATGACTTAAAAGGTCATTCCAACACTTTCTGGCAGTATTAAAAAAGTTTGCTCATTGTAATCCATTTTGGCGTTTGCTGTTAGCAATCTGTATGCTTAGATTTGTAATTCCCAAAGCTGGCAACAAGCATCCATGCTAGGATTTGTGTCCTTAAAGGAATAAATCTCTGGGAGGTGGTACATCTTTATCAGTCAAATTCTGAATATACACGGGCTAGAGCCTCTATTTTAGTGAGGTCCTCGCACCTTTGAGGTGGTACTGATTCTTAGAAAAGGAAAAATGAAATTAGCTAAAGTGAGTGTTTGTGAGAGTTACTGTGCCTTTCTGGTGAAATTGCTTGTCTGTGAGAGAAGTAACATTTCATTTAGATTCCCTGGAGTGGGATAACTCCAGTTGGATTTATTGGCTTTTTAAAGATGTTTTTAGTCTGCAGTGAATTTGTTTAAAAGTAAGGAGAGACTAGCTGTTGTCCTGCACAGGCCCCCAAAGAGTGCTGCTGTAACCCTTTCTCGGGGGAATTGATATTTCCTTATCCAAAAGCTAAAAGAACATAGACATTTAAATTTTGTTGAAGGGAACTGCCTTCTAAAGTGATCACAGAAGCCTGTGCAGTCGAAACTGCATCTGTGGAAAATTCTTTCTGCGTTGCTGTCTGGGACAATGAGAGTGAATGTAGTTCATGTGTGAGTGAGTCTGGCAAATGGTATGAAAAGTGTAGGAATGAATGTGAGAGAGTGTGAGTGAATAGCTGAGTTTAGTGAGAGACTTATGATTATTCTTTTATTTGATTTAGAATAGGGAAACTATCCAAGAAGCTATTCAACTGAAATTCCTTAGTCTGAGTTTTAACTTCCATAGACTGAGAGGAATCAGCCCCTGGCTTTAGTGCTAGTTTTTTTTCCTTGAGTTATTCATGTTAGGGAGTAGGGAGACTCAGCTCTCGATGAAGGGATCTGACCAGCACCCTGACTGAGATCAAAACTTAGGCAGAAGATGGACCAAAAGAGAAGCAATGGGTCCCTACGCAAGACAGTACTAGGAAGAGAGGTGGGACTACTACTACTAATATTAGTCATTTATATAGCACTACAAGACGTACGCAGCGCTATACAAATATATAAAGAAGACAGCCCCTGCTTGCAGAGCTTACAATCTAATCAAGACAGAACAATACAAGAGAAACAAGGGGGTTCAAATAGGGAACATAAGAACATAAGATATGCCATACTGGGTCAGACCAAGGTCCATCAAGCCCAGTATCCTGTTTCCAACAGTGGCCAATCTAGGTCATAAGTACCTAGCAGTTTCCCCAAAAGACACAGGTTCCACAATGCTTGTATTGGGTCAAGCAATGAGATCTCACATTAGGCCAACCTCTTATTTGGTCCTTTCAGAGCAAAATTAAATGACTCTATAATGAAATTGTGCTTAGCTTCAAATATTCAACTTGAGTATTCCCCAACGCCTCCTTCAGGCGCCAGTCATGCATTTCACTTGAAAAAGAGTTTCCTCAGGGGGATCGTGATGCTGCCAACATTAACTCCTAAAAGGTTCTCAAATAATGTGACTTCCAAAAAACGCCGCGCGTTGGGGAATACTCAAGTTGAATATTTGAAGCTAAGCACAATTTCATTTTGTTTTGAGTTGAAAGTCTTGGTGGTGAAAATTTTCTATAAAAGTGAAAAATTATGTGCTGGATTGCCCGAACAGTCCTTGATGCTATTAGGCGCTAAAGCATGATATGAAATACGTCATTTGTTAAAGCGCTGCTCAGTCTGAGACATTCTGGGCATACTTAGTATAGTTAACATTTCTATTTCTTGTTTTTTAAAAAATATTTTTTTTTCTACCAGACAAGTATGTACTACGTTGGATGTAGGTTAATATAGAGCAATCAGCATTATAGAGTCACATTAGGCCATGACTATCTACATGCTGAGTAATTTTGTTCTTTATGATGGTTTCTACTATTTTTCCCGGTACTGACGTCAGGATCACCGGTCTGTAGTTTTGCGGATCACTCCTGGAAACCTTTTTAAAATTTGGCGTTACATTGGTGATCCTCCAATTTTCAGATGATTTTAATGAAAGTTCACAGATTACTAATTGCAGGTCTGCAATCTCATATTTCAGGTCTTTCAACACCCTTTGATGCATACCATAGGATCCAGGTGATTTGATACTCCTCGGTTTATCAAATAGTTGTAATACATCTTCCCGGTGTAGCGATATTTCTTTCAATTCCTCTGCAGTATCACCTTTAAATACCACTTCAATCATGGGTAACATCCCTACATCTTCCTCAGTAAAGACCAAAGCAAAGAATTCATTCAGTCTCTCTGCTATAGCCTTGTCCCCTTTTACTGACCCTTTTATCCCCCTATCATCTAACGGTCCAATTGACTCTCTCACAGGTTTTTTGCTATGAATGTACTTGAGAAAGTCTTTATTATGCATTTTTGCTTCCGTAGCATGTTTCTTCTCAGATTCTCGCTTTGCCTGCCGTATCAATGCCTTGCATTTAACTTGCCAATGCTTGTGCTGTTTCCAGTTTTCGTCATTTGGCTCTTTTTTCCATTTCCTGAAAGATGCTTTTTTGGCAACAACAGCCTCTCTGACCTCACCTTTAAACCATACTGGCAGTTTTTTGGACTTCCTTCCACTTTTCTTAAAGCGTGGAATACAGCCGGTCTGGGCTTCCAAGATAGTATTTTTAAACAACACCCAAGCTTGATGTAAGTCTTTAACCTTTGCAACTGCTCCTTTTAGTTTTTTCTTAACTATTTTCCTCATTTTATCATAGTCTCTCTTTCGAAAGTTAAAAGGTAGTACTGTGGATTTCCTTACCATCCCTCCTCTACTAATTAAATCAAACGCGATCATGTTATGATCACTATTGCCAAGTGGTCCCAACACCCTTATCTCTTGCACCAGATCCTTGCACTAAGGACTAGGTCCAATATAGGCTTCCCCTCTGGTTGGTTCATGAACCAGCTGCTCCAAGAAGCAGTCATTTATTTCATCTAGGAACTTTATCTCCCTAGCATGTCCTGCCGTGACACTGACCCAGTCAATACTGGGGTAATTGAAATCACCCATTATTATTACTGTGCTGTAACTTTTGTTAGCTTCCTTGATTTCTTTGAGAAATTCATCATCCATTTGTTCATTCTGGCCAGGCGGTCGATAGAACACCCCCACTGCCATTGCCTTCCCCTTCTTACATGGAATTTCAATCCATAGAGATTCTACAGCAAATTTTGTTTCCTGCAAAACTTTAATCCTTTGTGACTCAATGCCCTCTCTAACAGAGTGCAATCCCTCCACCAATTTGATCAGTTCTTCTTTTTTTTAATATCTTTATTTAACTTTTCAACCAAACACATCAAAAACAATCTTCATGCAACAATAAGTACAATTAGAAAGTACAAAAGAACCCCTCCTTCCCTCCCCACCCTCCGTCGTCCACATGGGTCTGAACTGTTGCAAACTAAATTTGCTAACATTTTGGCTATGTACAGCAAATGGGCCTCTACCGTTTACGTGCATTCTAACTGTTTAACACTTTAATCATTGTAACAATGTGCCTCTGCCCTAAACTCCATCAGAGCTTTCCACTTTAGCTTACTAAGAGGGGTTTGTGATGACCCTTTGCGGGGCATTTTCTCAAATTTACTACATAATCCCACCTGGTTCCACCATGTTTGCCAGTGAAGATCTATGTTTTGTTTCCAGTTATGGACCAAGAGATATAAAGCCACCCCTACCATGAAGTTTAGTAAGAAACAATGATTCCTGTTCAGCCCAGGAATATCTATAGCTGAGCAGAAAACTAATATTTCCCAGGTAAGGGGGGTTCTGAAGCCCAAGATTGCCTGAATTTGGGTCCATACCTGTGACCAAAAGGTCTGCACATTGGGACAGTCAAAGGCTATGTGTTTGAGAGTACCAACTTGTCCTTGGCAAGCCCAACATCTATTGTTGACTGCGCTATCCCATTTCGCTACTCTCACCGGTGTTAGATAAGCTCTATGTGCAAAAAAGAATAAGGTCTGGGTGATCGAGGCTGATTTGGCTATTCTTGTTTGTTTTGTCCAAAATTTCTCCCAGCTTTGTTGTGATAACCTTATTGCTGTGTCTTGTTCCCACACACGCTGTAGTCCAATTAACTTAGTGAGTGACCTCTGCTTTAGTTCTCTATAGAAGAAAGACGCCATCCCCAATGCTGACTCTGCCTGCTGAATTTTTACCTTTATCACCCACTCTGCCTGTAGGGAGGTAAGGTCACCAATTACCTTTCCCACACAATGTTTCAATTGCAGCCATTGGAAATATGCTGATCCCAGGAGGTCAAATTCTTGTTGCAACTTATCAAAATTCTTCCATTTACTCCTTTCTATTAACTGTCTTATGGTCCAAATGCCGCTGCCATACCATTGTTTCCAAGCAAATGTTTTCTGCTGGATTTTAAAGAGGGGATTGTACCACAGCGGGAGACATAAAGATTTTTCACCCTCCATGCCAGGGACATGAATTAAACCCTGAAAAGTTCTTTGTGTATCTGTCATCATCTGTGGTCTCCCAGAGTTCTCCCTGAAAAGCATATCTGGGAGATGTTTTATGGGGAAGGGAGCCGCAGCCCTTTCCTCTAGGACTAGCCAAACCGGACTCTGATCGGACAGCTGATCCATCCATCTCGACCCTTGCTTCATCAAAAATGCGCTGTGATAATCCAGCAAGTCCGGAAAACTTACTCCCCCATTCTCTTTGCCAGCTCTGAGCTTTTTTTAGCGTTACTCTGGGCGGTTTGTTGTTCCACAAAAACAATGTTAGTAGTCTTTCCATCTGCCGATAGAGTTGTTTTGGGAAATACAATGGCACCATTTCCAGTACATACTTAATTTTTGGAACGATGGTCATTTTAATTGTCTCCAATCGGCCCCACCATGATAAAAACAGAGGGGACCATTTGCTGGTCATCTTCTGTATTGTAATTAAAAGTCCCTCTGCGTTATATTTAATTGTCTCCTCCAGCGAGTAACAGTAATGCACCCCTAAATATTTAACCATTTTTGGCTCCCAGACGAAGGGAGAATCCTGTAAGTTGGCTTTATGGACTCGTAAGTTAAGGGGAAAGGCTATTGATTTTATATATCCCAATAGCGACGAGTAATAATCTATTTGTCCCAAGATTTACGTACCGATTCTGGAGTGGCAAACAATAAAAGATTGCGTATGCTGATAGTTTAATCTCTCTTCCCGCTAAATGTATACCGTGAATCCTGGCATTTTGGCGCACCAATAGGGCGAGAGTTTCAAGCGCAAAGTTAAATAAGATTGGGGATAGAGGGCAACCTTGCCGCATGCCGCAGCCCAAAAGGAGGTCCCATGATTGTGTATTGTTAACGCATATATTGGCAAGAGGATGAGCATACATTAATTTAATTAGCTTGACAAAGCCCTTTCCAAAGCCAAACCATTCAAGAGCGGAGTACAGGAATGCCCACTCCAGGCAATCAAAGGCCTTTTCAGCGTCCAACGATAGGCCCACTAATGGGCCATCCATATTCTCCGCCCCAGACAAGACATGGCACAGAAGTCTGGCATTGTTCGCTGTTGATCTACCCTCTACAAAACCACACTGATCTGGATGGATTAGATAGGGAACCACCCCGGACAGGCAACGCGCCAGCACAGTTGCATAAATTTTGTAGTTTACATTTAGTAGAGAAATTGGTCGATAGTTACTTACCCTCTGTGGGTCCCTTCCTGCTTTTTCTAACACTATTACATTTGCCAAAGCAAACATCCCTACTTGGGGGCTCTCCTCCATTCATGTTTGATAATACTGCAGTAAGTGGTCCAATTTCCCCCGCAAAGGCCCTAAAAAATTCTGAAGGGAGGCCATCCGGTCCCGTGGCCTTTCCTGGTGCTAAGAAATGTATTGCTTGGTAAATTTCCTCCAGGGAAGTTGGGCGATTTAATGCCTCTGCCGTCTCGTTATCCAGCGTAGGCCTCTTAGTCCCATCCATCAGTTTTGTGAAAGCGTCCTGCGAGCATTCCTTTTCGGAAGTGTGTAGCTGTTCAAAAAATGACCTGAAGGCCTCGGCTATTTCTGAGTCTTTCACCAGCACAGCTGAGCTCCCAGGATCAGAAATAGCCGTGATTCTGCCAGCCACCTTTTGCACTTTCAAGGTGTTAGCTAACAACCGACCTGCTTTATTATTTTCCCTATAGTATGTGCCTTCCTGTGCTTTGATATTCTGGGAAACCTGTCGTTAGGATCTGGTTATGTTTAAACCTTAGCCGCTGAAGGCGTAATAGGATACATGGGTCTTTATGTTTAACCAGAACGCGCTCTTCCGCTTTTATCTGCAAGTCCAGCTCCTGTGTTTGCTCTTTCTTTTGTCTTGCTCGGTGTATGCTAAAACTAGTGATAACAGCTCTTATACAGGCTTTAAAGCCTTCCCATCTGACCCATCCTGTGGTCTCTTGCGGTGGGTTGAAATGCAAATATTCCACTATTGCCACCTGGATTTTTTCCTGGAATTCCGCACTATCCACAAGGGATCTGTCAAAAAACCATTTAGGTGGAGATAGGTTTAATCTGTCGCTCTTCAGCAGAATGGAAATAGCCGCATGATCCGAAATATGAGCCGTGTGTATGTCCGCCGCCACTATATTGGGTATTAGGGTTTTAGATATCAATATGACATCTATTCTGGATAACGATTGATGCGGGGGGAGTAGAAAGTATTTTCCTGTTCCAAGGGGTGTAGTAGTCGCCATATATCTACCAAACCCCCCTCCTGCAACATGGAGTCCAGGACTAGTTGGGCCTAGCTGTTCTAAGGGGCTTTCTGTCTAGTAATGTATCTAAGACAAGATTAAAGTCCCCACCTAGAATTGTTGGTACTGTATAGTCCATGTGCATTTCCTCAGCAAGGTTCCTGAAGAACTCAGGATTGTCACCATTGGGGGCGTAGACATTCACTAGGTTTAATTCTAACATCCCTAACTTGAGATGGACTTTAACCCATCTTCCTTCTTGATCTGAACGGGATTGCATTACAGTTGGGGTCAGAGATTTCTTTATTAATATAGCCACTCCATTATGCTTCTGTTCTGCTGCCGAAAATGCTACCACAATAAAGGGCTTTATATTCAGTTTCAGGGACTCCCTTATATTAAGGTGGGTTTCTTGTAAGAATAAGATATCTACTTTTTCCTGCTGGCCGTAAAGGATTATTTTTTTTCTCTTTATAGGATTATTAATTCTTTACATTTAGTGACAGAATTTTAATTGGTGCCATTGTAATGCCTCAACAGATTTCTCCCTATATCTTTTTGTGAACATTTGCCACAAATACACATAGCCTTAGCCTCCTCCAATATATTACTTATCACATGTGCAAACCCATTGATATACTTATTTCCATTGCCCGCCGTAGCTCTCATCTGTAATCTCCAACCCAAACATCCAAAAGCACAAAAGAAATCTTTTCTATTAGGCCCCGTGGACCCTGGGGGGGGGGGGGGGGGTATCTGCAACAAACCTAATAGGTAAGCCCACGTAGGACAGAATGAACACCGAGGGACAGTGCCATTCTTTTATCTTGTCAACGCTTTCATATTTATTCAGCCGTTACTCTTACTTTTTTAAGCCCAACTATACCAAATTTCGGCAGCCACCGCCAAACATATCAGCCCTTTATTGTGTTATTGTTCAAATCTTTCATCACAGTGACTCTACCCATATTACCCGGCTACCTCATTGGGAGCCATATTTTGTGAGCTCTACTAGAGCACCTCAAGTCATCTGTTCCGCTTCTTTTTCTTCGAGGAAGGCAAGCAAGGCCTCTGGGTCTTCAAATGTTCTTGTCTGATAATGAAGGGTAATCCTCATTCTCGCCGGATAGAATAACCCATACCTTGCTTGAAGCTGCTGAAGCCTCAGTCTCATTGCAAGGAAACTTCTTCTCCTATCCACCGTGCTCTTCGCAAAATCGGGGAAGATCATAAGCCTGTGCCCCTCAAAGTCCAGTGGCGAGTGTGCACGTACTGCCTCCATGATTCTGGATACTTGTTGAAATCGGAGCACTTTGAAGATGATCGGGCGTGCTCTTTTGCTATTTGGCATGACCTGTGAGGGTACTCGGTGTGCTCTTTCTATTTCGAATGCCATTTCAAAAGTTACTTTTAGTACTGATGGAATTAACTTGCTCAGGAAGGCATAAATATCTTTCCCTTCCGTGCCTTCTGGGACCCCCACGATCCTCACGTTGTTTCTGTGGAATTGATTATTGTTATCCTCCAACTCCCTCTGCAAAGCTTTTATTTGCTTGGTATGTTTGGTAATCTCCCGCAGTCGCTCCTTGTGCACCGCCATTTTTTGGTCCGTCTTGTCTTGCCGCAAGGTAAGCGCCTCCATGCTCTTTTTTAGTGCGCCCATATCTCCCTGCATAGTAATCAGCGAGTCACTGTTTAGTGTTATGGTTTCCTTGACTGTCTGTATTTCTGCCAGCAGTTCTTGCATAGCCTCCGGGTATTCGCGCACCACTGCCGCCGCCATTTTCTGAGGCGACGGGGGTTCTGTTTTTGATCTTTTCTCGCTTACATTTTGTCCCATGGCAAATTCTAGTCTCGTCGGTTTGGGCCCGGACATCTTCCGCCAGCTAATCTACTGGGTATTGTCTCTTTCTCTACTCCGTGAACAGCACAGACAACGGATCCATCAGGAGTCCCTCTAGAGCGCTGTTCTAAGCGTCCATTCTGCCCTGCTCCAGGCTCCGCCTCCAATTTGATCAATTCTATCATTACGATATAGTTTGTACCCAGGTTTTACCGTCTCCCACTGGTTGTCCTCCTTCCACCATGTCTCTGAGATTCTAATCATATCTAACCTCTCATTTAGCCCTATATATTCTAACTCTCCCATCTTATTTTCTAGATTGCTAGCATTTGCATACAAACATTTTAGAGACTGTATTTTATTCATATTAATCTGGCTATTGGTAGGCATGGGTAATTTGGAATCTTTAAGCTCTGTCTGCACCATACTCAAGGGCATTTGGGCTACTTTACTCTTTTTTTGGAACCTCTCTGCTTTTGGTAGTATCCTTCAAGGATACCTTCTTCCAAACCATGCGCTCTTAGGCGACTGTCGGCTTTCCGCTATTATCTAGTTTAAAAGCTGCTCTTTCTCCTTTTTAAAGGTTAATGCCAGCAGCCTGGTTCCATCCCGGTTAAGGTGAAGGAGAAGGACCAAGGAGATACCGAACGAATGCCATGCTATGTAGTTTTAATTGAGCTCAAATAATAAGACAATGGGGAATCACACTACCTGAATCCTGACACTAAGAGGCATATTTAACAATGGGATATCCAAGTGCAAGTTCTTGTATGTCAAAGCCAGAACGTCTGAAAGTTCAGGCACGATTTTGGAAATGTGTATGTGCACGAAATGCATGTGTATCAAACCTCTACAGTGTCTTGCGAAAGTATTCATCCCCTGTTTTGTCCTGTTTTGTCACATTACAACCTGGAATGAAAATGGAGGCTCATTTGGATGTTAGGTAATGGACCTAACAATATAGTCCAAATTAGTGAAGTGGAATGACAATAAAATACCTTGTATATATAAAAAACACATAACACATACTCATCTCACTTCCTAGACACCGCTACTAACATGGACTTCAACCAAATTATATCGGATCAAACACACACCAAAGGTAAAACACTAGATCTTGTTTTCCTACCAACCTCCCTCTACAATCTATTTGACTCTGCAACTCTTAAATACCTACCTGTCCCTTGGTCAGATCATTACCTCCTCAAATTTGTAATAAAGTACACTGACAACATCCAAACAAATAGTCCACGACCCTCACTAATAAATAGATTCAGAAAATTTAATGAAGAGGAATTTCTCGATAACATAATCCCTCAATTATCCCCAATAACAACAAACCTTGAAGAATCAGTGGATAACTGGAACAATATAATCTCTAAGGCAGCAGAACGCAAACCAACCGCAACACAACGTAATAATAAAAACAATAAGACCAAAAATGGCAACGCACCATGGTATAATAACACAATCAAAAAATTAAAAGAAAACTGAGAAAGTACGAACGAGAATGGAGAAATTCCAAAACGATACCTAACCATGAAAAATATTTAAACACACTCAACAATTACAGAAAAGCAATTGACACAGCTAAGAGAAACCATTACTCTAACATACTAGCTAATTCTATGAATCGTCCAAGAGAACTGTTTAGTATAGTTCAGAATTTGACCAACAAAACCCATAACACACATGAAACATCTATTGACATTTCCCCACAAGAACTAGCACAATACTATATAAACAAAACTAAACCACAAATGGCGCCTCCAAAATTATACACTGAGTTGATCCCTAACATCTCCGATACCTGGTCAAACTTCAACCTAGTAACAAAATCCACTCTCAAAACCATCATATCTAATATAAATACAACAACCTCTCATCTCGATTCTTGCCCAGTAAAATGGATAAAAAAGACTCTCCCTACACTCTCATCCTTCATCCTCCCCATAGTTAACTTTTCATTAGAAAAAGGCTATCTACCTCCTTCCCTAAAGCATGTCCAAATAAGACCAATTCTCAAAAATAAGACCCTTGACAAGACATCCCCAACCTCTTACAGACCCATTTCAAGTATCCCTTCCATGGCCAAACTCATTGAAAAAATAATCCAAACCCAATTACAAGATTTCGTTGATACAATAGATCTCCTTGATGAACATCAATATGGTTTCCGTCCATATCATGGAGTGGAAACTCTACTGACAGTACTCATCGACACTAATAAGAGGAATTGACGACCCAAAACAAGCATTTATATTAATCTTTCTAGACATCTCCGCAGCGTTTGACAGTGTTAACCACGCAACAATGCTAAGCAGACTCCAACAAATTGGAATAACATCCACCATATATAATTGGTTTAAATCTTACCTAACAAACAGAACCCAAACAGTGAGGATTGACAATCAAACATCAAATATCTTTAACCAAACCCAAGGCCTTCCACAAGGATCTGCGCTATCAGCACTTCTATTTAATATTTACCTCCAACCAGTCTGCAACATCTTTAAACGTCACGGCGTACGTTACCACATTTATGCAGATGATATGTTTTCCCTACCATTTAAAATCCCACACCCACCAATACAACAAATAAAAGATTGCTTTAATGACCTAACATCATGCCTCATTGACCACAACCTATACATTAATTTTACAAAAACTGATATCCTCTATGTCACAAAAAAACAAACATATACACCTCCAAACTCCATCACCCTAAATAACCACGAGATTAAAGCAAAAAAGAAATAAAATACCTAGGCGTAATACTTGATGATAAACTTAATATGGACTCACACATAAAAAACCTTACAAAAACTATACATTTCAAAATCAAGACACTGAAACAAATACGCCCATTAATTCATTTACATGACTTCATATCGACAAGCAATCATCACCCCACACTTCGATTTTGCAAACTTAATTCTCCAGGGAATCATGCGGCAAAACATTAAAAAGATCCAATTAACTCAAAATATTGCGGCAAGAATTATAATGAAAGTAAGTCCAAAAGAACACATTACACCAATTCTTGCTAAACTCCATTGGCTACCTATTCACGAAAGAATACACTACAAAATACTAGTTACCACCTTCAAACTGATGAATAAACTTGCACCATCCGTATTTAATAACCTAATCAACATAGAACCAAATAAGAGATCTCAAAGAAGTAGAAATACAAACACAATATCATTACCTAAAGATTATAAAAAAGCTAGAAAACTAACCAATAACAGGGCCTTCTCTCACTGTGCACCGTCTCTCTGGAATAACCTACCTGACAATATTCGCCTCCTAACTGAACTTAAAGAATTTAGAAAAAAACTAAAACCACATCTATTTACCTTACATTATACACCTCTGGCTTGCCAAACCATACAAGTTGACACAGAATAATAATCTCTACAAGGCATACACCCACTTGATCAAAATAAACGCATAATCTGATACTAAAAGGTTCTTCTCATGTAATTCAAATTGTATAAAATTAATGTAAATATGTAAAAAGTTTGATTACATCCACTCAATACCACTGGATGAAATCACTGTGTGTATGTCTTTAATTATACTGTTAAATGTAAAAAGTTAAATCTGTTCCCTGTAAAACGACTAGGACATGATTAACCATGTACCTTGAATTTTTTCTGTTCACTGTAAACCACACTTGATATTTGGGAAAGAGCGGTATATAAATGTGTGCTAAATAAAATAAATAAGTAAATAAATAAAAACTGAAAAGTTGTGAATGTATATGTATTCATCCATTTTGCTATGAAACCCCTAAATAAGATCCGGTCCAACCAATTAACCTCAGAAGTCACATAATTAGTTGATTAGGGTCCACCTGTGTTCAGTCAGTGTCACATGATCTGTCACATGATGCCTGTAAAAATATACCTGTTCTGAAAGGCCACTGACTCTCCAACACCACCAGGAAACAACATGAAGACCAAGGAGCATGCCAAACATGTCAGAGACAAAGTTGTAGAGAAGTATAGATCAGGGTTGAGTTATAAAAAGATATCCCAAATTCTCAATATCCCACGGAGCACTATTAAATCCATTATAACAAAATTGAAAGAATATGATACCTCTACAAACCTGACAAGAGAAGGCTGCCCACCAAAACTCACAGACTGGGCAAGGAGGGCATTAATCAGAGATGCCGCAAAGACACCAAGGATAACACTGAAGGAGCTGCAAAGATCCACAGCAGAGATGGAAGTATCTGTCCACAGGACCACTTTAAGTCATACACTCCACAGAGCGGGGCTTTATGGAAGAGTGGCCAGAAACAAACTATTGCTTAAAGAAAGAAATAAGAAAACACATTTGGAGTTTGCACAACAGCATGTGGCGGACCCCTCAAATGCATGGAAGAAGGTTCTCTGGTCAGATGAGATGCAAATTTAACTTTTTGGTCATCATGGGAAATGCCATGTGTGGCGCAAACCCAACACTTCCCATCACCCCAAGAACACTATTCCCACAATGAAACATGGTGGTGGAACAATAAAGGATATATTGCACCTTCAAAGTGGTAGGCATGTTATGTAAATCACATGGTGCTAACACCCAAATCTCCATTTTAATTCCAGGTTGTAATGCGACAAAACAGGACAAACACCAAGGGGATGAATACTTTCACAAGGCACTGTATATAGATGCTCCCAGGATAGTATTTCAGGACCTAGATGTCTGATAGCATAATGGCTAGAAGTAATGACTTAGGAGCAGAGTGGTCAGGGTTCAAATCTCAGTGTGGGCCTTTGTGATCTAAGGCTAGTCACTTAATTCTACACTCTCTGGATGTTTTAAGGTGAAAACAAGCATTTTCCTGATGTCTATTCGTGCCTGGAGTAGGTAAAAACATTGATGTGCCTGCAAGACAAAAGCACACATAAGAGTTTAAAGTAAAACAGAGAGAACATCATATTTATCTAAGCAATTCGAGCTTTGGAGAGTTTTGAGTTTCCTGGGAAAAGAAGGAAAAGAAAAATTTGAGAAAAGAATCTAGTCTTGGATAAAATGGTAATATATAGAAAGTATTTTCTTAAACTTCAGATACTTATCTGATTATCTGGAATCAGCTCTAAAATTCCATCGTGGAGTTTTTGCTATAAAATACAAAAAGAACTCCATTAGGCATATTTTGGCATCTTTCAGCTTTTTGCAGTTGTGTTTACAAACACCTTTCTAAAGAACTGTTTTTTTTTAAATTAGCCAATTTAATTACTGAAATTTCAGTTTTAAATATTTAACACTTAACTTATTTATCTTAAATAACTACATCTAAAAATTCCAACTCACTGGTATGAGCTATTTTATTGTGTCATCCTGAATTACTGGGATGCTGGGGACTATTTAAATATAGTACCACATTGTTCATGGTTAACAAAATTACTATTTTAACTTTTTTCTCTCTCCTATTCTTCTCTCTATATATTCAAGTGGCGAAGAATAGGATGAGGTCATTTTGTTTCTTGTAAGATTTTTCCTGGTTCAGTCTGAGGTTTCCCCTTGTTTTTTGACTACAGCTATTTCATCTTCAGGGTATTAGTAGGACTGATTCATTCTCCATGAGGAGGGGACTACACTAAGAGGTAAAAATGTAGGAATACTTTTTGGAGAGATATTTGATTTAAATGCTCAGATTTTAATAGGGATTCAAAACACTTTCCTGAAGGTTAGGGAAATGAAAAGGCTAAGACCTTTTTGGACCATCAAATGTTTTGGTTAGTAGTGCAGGTGTACTACTTGAATTTTTCTAATGCAGGGGTTTTCAACCCAGTCCTTGGGGAACCCTAGGCCAGTCAGGTTTTCAGGATTCCCAGGCTGAATATGCATGAGAAAGATTTGCATGTTCTGCCTTCATTGTATGCAAATCTATCTTATGCATATTCTTTGTGGGAATCCTGAAAACCTGACTGGCCTAGAGTTCCCCGAGGACTGGGTTATATCAGAGACTACCACAAAAATTGATTCAGCGACTGCAAGTTGTATAGAATATGGCAGAAAGGATGGGTGTTCAAGGAGACAGAGTGCTAAACCATTATATTATGAAATGCGTCGGTTATCACTTAAGACCTGTATTCTATTTAAGGTCCTTATAATGCTGTTTTGTGTGTTGAGAGATGGTCCAGAGTATTTGCATAATAAAGTTTGTTCAGTGGTGTCAGGCAGTGAGGAGGCTGAGATCAACTCAAGGGGCCTTACTGGATGCTTCATGCTTAAGGGTGATGTAGAAGACTGTAATTATGGAATGCTATACCTTCAGAGATCATGTTAGAATGTAGTTACTTGAACTTCAGGAAAACACTGAAGACATGGCATTTTTATAGGGAGTAAGGATAACTGATATATAGGTTGAGAACTAAGATCTCTGCATAAATGAAGTGGAGGACACTTGTTTTTTTTGTTGGATTTGTAATATAGGGTTTCATATTGCTTTATATGTCTATTATTTTAATGTGCAGAATAAAATTTGTTGATAATATTAACAGAGATTGTGATCTGTACACCACAGTGAGCAATCGTGTTTTACTGCTCTGCAGTACAGAAGAAATAAATGACATAAAATATGTCTCGTATATAATTCTTGGCATCTTTGTTGAGAAAACCAGGTGGAGTGTCACGTATAATCGATCTGACAAATACCTTTTTTATGCTATGATACAATTATACTAAATAGCACTTAATAGAACAAGGTCAGGAAAACGTGTGCAGCTCAGACATTTGAAAGTTTAAAGATTTCATTCTACTTTGGTTACCTCTTTTTTATGAAATCAATCTTGATTTCATCGTTTATCTTCACATCTGTCTGCCTATGAATATACTTGTACGGAAACCTTCTCAGCTGAATGTAAATGGTTTTCAAGATAGTACTGTGCAGCTTGTGTACTGAGGACATTAATGGAACCTGCCCAAATTGGGGGAGGCGATAAAAGGTGGGGATTGTCCTAAAGAAAAAGATAAGTTTAAATATATTTATGATTCTGTTTTAAAGTCAGTGAATCTGTTTTTGTACTTTGAACAATAGTTAATGTTCAGTTGCAAACTAGGTATGTTTGTTATCCATTTACACTTCCGTGGTTTTGCAATTCACTTTATTGTAGGCAGAGACTGTTCAGCAAAGATTATATTCTTCATTTGCTTTTATAGTTTATATGATACAATTTTACTTCAGTCATAATTTTAGCAGAGCAGTTCTTATGAGCACATCTGTTCTAACTATTCCCAAGTAACAGGAAATCATTCATCCCAAGTCAATCTGAACCTCTGTTTGGCCAGAAGCTTCAAAATCTGGAGCTTTTGCTGGTTAAGGACCAGACACTGTTTCTGGAGCTGCTGCTCATTTAATCATCTCTTTCTCACTCACATTGGTATGCAGGCTCTTATCTATACCTTTCAGACTGGGCAGAGGCCCCTTCTTTGATCTTGGTTTATACAGCATGCAAGTTATATGGTGGGTAGGGTTGCACTACTCAGATGGTATGTACTTGAATCTCTGGCCACGGGGGTATACCTCTCCTTGAGTCAATTCCTGTTTTTCTCAGACAGGGCACCTTGTGAGCTCTTTCCATACATACTCTTGCAGTAATCTTCATCAGAGAATTTCCTCAATTTCTGTAAGCCATGCTTTTTTTCCATTTGGTGCAAGGAGCGATTCCGGTGAACATCCAGGTGGGGGTGGGGAGATAGTCAAAGCAATTTAGGCAAACCACCTGAATGACACTGGTATGAAGAGGCACTAAGGTGGTTAGTGCTGCTGAATATCCCAGGGTGCTGCCATTGAATGCCAAAGACATCTTTTTTTATAACTAAGGCTATCCTGTCCTGTCCAGAGATGCACTGTGGTGTATGCCCAGAATCGCATGGCAGCTTTGCAAAGCACTTCCAGCAGCCCTTCCTGCTTTAAGGATTTATTTCTTAATAAAATGTTATATTGGTATACATTGCTAGTGGTCAGTCTGCCAAATAAGGGAGTGCATCCCTTATATGCAGACTGACCCTTAGCAGTGCATCTTGATGCACTGCCACATTACAAGACAATGGCAGAAGGACCAGGATGACATTGGATGCATCCCAGAACAAAGAATGCATTATCGATGCAGGGTGTGCTGCAGCACAGAGGCTCTTTAGTTGAGGGTCTCCTTATGCTGAGTTTCTGCTCCAGGTTTACCCTAACCCAGGGTGCCCAAGCCAAAGGGTCCTGATCTAGAATACCTTAGCTAGAAGTACCCTGCCCCATGTTGCTTTGGCCAGGGGTGCTCAGGTTTCGGTGCCCTGACCAGGGATGCCAGGGCCAGCAGTGCCATGGCCTACATTTACCAAGCCAGGAATGCCCTGGCTTGGAGTGCTTGGGCCAAAAGTTACCTAGACCAGATAGCCTCAGAGGGTTCAGATGAACTGGGAGGACTGGGGGATCTGGGGCCCGCTGAGCAACACTCTGGGAAAAGGAGAGGCTTTTTTGAAGGGATGGGCTTAACCTTAACTGGGATGGAACCCAGCTGCTGGCATTAACCATTAGAAAGGTTAATGCCAGCAGCTGGGTTCCATCCCAATAATTACTGATCTACTCAAGGACAAAAAACCATACATCCTATGTGCCACTGAGACATGACTCTCATTTGCTGATAACATTTTAATAAACCAATTACAAATTCGGGGATATGACCTATTTAACTGCCACCGGGAATCAAAAAGAGGAAGGGGGGTATTCGTACTAAGCAAAAAAGAATTCAAACTTACCCCTACAACATCAAGCAACTTAGATGGAATGGATTTCCTTGAAATATGTTCTTGTTCCCTATCGCTTTGTCTCATATACAGACCACCATCACCCAACCACAACAATCTGACCCCCATACTAGAATCAGCATGTGAAGCCTCACCGAGGAAACCCCACATCATCCTAGGAGACCTTAATCTCCCATCCCTCAATCCGACTAATACCTCCACCTTCTTAGAATCAATGACAAACATGGTATTCCACCTAATTATACACTCTCCAACACACACAAAGGGGAACTCACTTGACCTTGTCTTCCTACCACACCAAACCATAAACCACGACATGTTCCTTCCCCCTGTAATAACTGAAGTCCCATGGTCTGACCATCATCTTTTAACCTTTCATATACCATTAAACACCTCTCTTTACACAACGATGGACACAAAACCACTAACTAGGCATTGTACCCACTTCAATAGAGACACCTTTCTAGAAAACATCCTACCCCAGCTTATAATTGATTCAACTGACTCCCCTGACATCAACACTGCTCTAAACATATGTAGCCACTCTATTCAAAAAGCTGCTTCCTCCATCACACTCCCTAAGAAAACCTCTAAAAGCAATGAAAAATGGTACACACATGAGCTATCTAAACTAAAGAGACAATTAAGAAAACAAGAAAAAAAGTGGAGGCTAACCAAAACTCTAGAAAACAAACAAACAACGCTACCTTAATATACTCGCTATCTACAAAGACACAATTAACAAAACAAAAAGAGATGACCACACAAGAATCCTAAACTGCTCTCTCAACCATCCTAGAGAGCTCTTTGCCATCGTTAGATCTCTAACCAAGACAAGTCATATTGAATCAGAAGTATATAACATAAACCCACAAACACTAGCTATTTTGCATCCAAGCTTAAAAATAAAAACCCTAGCCATACTGCCACTTCCCTAGATCACCCAATAAACCTCATCAAGTGGGATAGCTTCTACCCAGTAGACCAAAAAATATCTACTAAACATTATAACAAACATCAACACCACAACTTCCCTGTTGGATCCATGCCCAGTATCATTGATAAAATCCACAAAAAAAGAACTTGCCCTACATATCCTCCATATTGTTAATCAATGACTCTCTCAAGGAATCATGCTCGCTGACCTTAAAACTACGTCCATGTGTCCTCTACTTAAGAACAAGACACTTGATGAAAAAGACCCAAACACATAGAGACCTATAGCCAGTATATCATTTGTTGCCAAAATAATATAAAAAGTCATTCAATTACAACTCCAAGATTACGTTGACCGCAGTGCACCAGCAGACACCCACCAATTTGGTTTTTGACCATTCCATAGAGTCAAAACCTTGCTGCTAATGCTAATGGACCACCTCATCAGAGGCATAGACAATCCTAATCGTGCATTCATTCTCCTCTTTATTGACATTGTGTCAGCATTTGACATCCTTAGCCATGACACCCTCATCTTGAGATTAGCACAAATAGGATTAGGAGGTACAGTGGTTCAAATCATACATATCAAACCATAAACTTTGCATCCAAATAGGCCAAAACTCATCTGAGACATTCCCCCAAGAACAAGGAATACCCAAAGGTTCCGCCATCTCAGCCCTCCTTTTCAACCTATGCCTGCAACCAATCACCAACATCTTCAGAAAATTCAACATTGGGTATGACATCTATCTGTACGGCATTATGTTGTCTCTCTCCCCATAGACATAAACAACCAAACCTATCATAATCTATTAGACTGCATTATTGAAACGGAATCATGGTTAAAGTCCGACAACCTTAATATTAACTACAAGAAAACAGAGGTCCTATACATATTAAGAAATCAAAACCGTACCCCCTTTCAAACCATCAAGATCAATAATATTGTACTCTCTGTTAAGCAAGAGGTGAAATACCTCAGCATAATACTAGATCAATCCCTCAGCATGCTCCCAAATATAAAACAAAAACAGTAAGGACCATCTTCTTCAAACTGAAAACTGTTCAACAACTTAGACCCCTGCTAGACATCAACAATTTCAAATCAGTAGTCCAGGCCCTTATCCAACATTTTGACTACTGTAATAGTCTGTTACAGGGTCTACGAATCAAAAACATAAACTTACTACAGAGAGCACAAAATATCACCAGTAGAATTGTCTGTAAGGCCCTTCTAACTGATCATATAACCCCCATCCTATATGAGCTCCACTGGCTACCAGTTCTAAGCCGAATAAAATCTAAGTTACTAACAGTAACTTTCAAACTTATCAATAACATCTCCCTGTCCTTCTTATCAAGCCTCATTCGTACTTAACCAGATACTAGGTCCTGCAGGCAAAATGCTATCAACTCGCTTGTAACCCCCCACTCTATCCGCAAGACAAAACAGACCACGAGCTCCAGACCTTCACATATCTCGCACCGTCTCTGGAACTCCCTCCCACTACTGCTACGATCGATCAAAGACCTCCAAACATTTAGGAGAGAATTCAAAACTTACCTCTTCCTTGCACACTATGGAAACACAAACAGACTCCTGCTTACAAGCTACATCACAACACACCTCCTGAGAGACACGCACATTCTGCACCCTCAAACAAAGAAAATCATCATAATCAGAGATTATGTACATAATTTATTAGCTTCTTCTTTTAAGCAAAATGTAAATTGTAAATAGTTATGTTAACTGTAATTACAAAATTTACTATGTAAAAAGTTATACCACAGTTCTATGTAAAATGTTCTGTTCTTTGTAAACTGTCCCTGATCTTTGGAAGGGCAGTATAGAAGAATCTAATAAATAAGTAGGAGATAGAGCAGCTTTTAAACTAGATAACAGGGGAAAGCTGACAGTCATACAAGATTACTTTGTTTGGAAAGATGTATCCTTGAAGGATACTAGCAAAAGAGGGAAGTTAGGGCATCCTGATAGAGATGGTTCCAATAAAGAATCAGGGAAGCTAACAAAAGTTATAACACTGTAATAATAATGGGTGATTTCAATAACCTCAGTATCGACTGTGTCTTTGTCATGGCAGGACATGCTAAAGAGCTAAAGTTTCTAGATGAAATAAATGACTGCTTCTTAAAGCAACTGGTTCATGAACTGACAAGAGGGGAAGCCATTTTAAATCTAGTCCTTAGTGGAACAAAAGATCTGGTGCAAGAGATAAGGGTGTTGGGGTACTTTGGCAATAGTGATCATATAAATAGTGATCATATAAAAGAAACTGTAAATAAATAAATAGTATGATCGTGTTCGATTAATAAATGGAGGAAGGACAGCAAGAAAGTCCACAGTACTACTCTTTTAACTTTCAAAAGGTAGACTATGATAAAATTAGGAAAACAGTTAAGAAAAAACTAAAAGGAGCAGCTGCAAAGTTTAAAGATGTATATCAAGCATGGGGGTTGTTTAAAAATACTGTCTTGGAAGTCCAGACCAGCTGTATTCCACGCATTAAGAAAAGTGGAAGAAAATCCGAAAAACTGCCAGCATGGTTTAAAGGTGAGGTCAGAGAGGGTGTTGTAGCCAAAAAAGCATCTTTCAGGAAATGGAAAAAGGAGCCAAATGATGAAAACTGTAAACAACATAAGCACTGGCAAGTTAGATGCAAGGCATTGATAAAGCAGGTAAAGAGAGAATTTGAAAAAAAGCTTGCCATGGAAGCAAAAACTTGTGAAGGCCAATTCTGATCTGGGTGTCTCCAGCCTGTCTAGGCGCCCAGAATCTGGAAGTGGCCTGGTTGTACCAGGTTCTAATTCCATGGGTCTAGATGTGCCTGCGGGATCAGAATTGGGTGCAACTGGCTGCACATGCAGTCCGTGCCTCAATTCTGGGCACCTGGACATCCAATCCATTACCTGGCTAGCCCAGCCTGGCTCCTGTATGGAGCTGCTGTGCCAAGGCATCATGTTGCCATGGCACTGTGGCTCCATGCAGGAACCACAATCCCCGGCCGAATGTCAAAATAGTCTTTCCCCACAGCACAACTCACAATTGGGCCTACCATGACCAAGGTTGGATTGCGGGGAACCCCCTGCACCCCCTCACCTTGCTTCTCCACATCGGCTGCTGCAAGTGTCTCTGTCTATGGGATTTTTTCCACCTTCATGGTGGAATAAGTCCCCCGTCCACATGGCCAGCCCTGGACGTACAAGGCTAATCTCAGGATCGGCCCTGTATATTCAGGGTCAGGTACCTGCCCACTTCCTGCCCTCACTGGTCCTCAGAAGCACCCCTTCCCGCTCACAAACAGAGCTTTCCACACAAGCTGCATATACGCACAGGGAGCTCTGTCAGCAGAACAGCCACCCCGGCATTTAACGGGTCTGAACATCCATATCGGACATCCAGACCCACTAAACATGGTTCAGAATGACCGCCATAATAAAATCTTTTTCAAGTACATACATAGCAAAAACCCTGTGAGAGATTCAGTCAGATCATTAGATGATAGAGGGGTAAAAGAGGCTCTAAGAGGAGTTAAGGTCATAATGGAAAGACTGAATGAATTCTTTGCTTAGGTCTTTACTGAAGAAGATATAGGGAAGTTTCCCTTGAATGAAATGGTATTTAAAGGTGATGCATAAGAAGAATTGAAGGAAATATCAATAAACCGGGAAGATGTATCATAACTATGTGTTAAACTAAAGAGTAGCAAATCACCTGGACCGGATGGTATACATCCATGGGTGTTGAAGGAAAAGAAATATGAGATTACAGACCTGCGATTAGTAATCTATGAACTATCATTAAAATCATCTGTAATACCTGAAGACTGGCAAATGGCCACTGTAACGCCAATTTTTAAAAAGGGTTCCAGGGCTGATCCGGAAAACTACAGACTGGTGAGCCTGATGTCAGTACCGAGCAAAATGGTAGAAACCATTATAAAGAACAAAATTACTGAATGTATAGATAGATAGTCATGGTTTATGGGAGAAAGCCAACATGACTTTTGCCAAGGAAGGTCTTGTCTTACTAATCTGTTATATTTTTTTGAAGGTGTGAATAAATAGGTAGACAAAAGGTGAGCCTGTCGATATAGTGTATCTGCATTTTCAGAAAACCTTTGACAAGGTCCCTCATGAGAGACTCTTGGCGAAATTTAAAAAATCATTGGATAGGAGACAGTGTACTACTGTGGTTAAAAGATAGAAAGCATAGGATAGGGCTAAATGGTCAATTTTTCCAATGGAGAAAGGCAAATAGTGAAGTACCCCAGGGATCAGTGTTGGGTCCATAGCTTTTTAACATATTCATAAATGACCTGTAAATTGGAATAGCGAGTGAGGTAATCAAATCTGCAGATGACACAAAATTATTCGTTAAAATCTAAGAGGATCGTGAAAAATTGCAAGAGGACATTGATAAATTGGAAGACTGGACATTCAAATGGTAGATGAAATTTAATGTAGAGAAGTGTAAAGTTATGCACCTAGGAAAGAACAACCCAAACTATGGTTACACGATGCAAGGTTCCACATTAGGAGCCACCACCCAGGAAAAAGATTTAGGCGTCATCATGGATAACATGTTGAAACCCTTTGCCCAGTGTGCAGTGCAGCCAAGAAAGCAAATAGGATGCTAGGAATTATAATGAAAGGAATGGAGAGTAAAACAAAGACTATTATAATTTCTCTAGGAACAAGCAGGAAGTCAGTCCTCACATATGGGTAACTTTGGCGCCGATGGAGCTCACGCAGAGCATTTCCCCAGCTTTCAAAGAAAGCCTTTGGGAATGCTACCACACATGCATGGTCCCCTTCCCGCCCAGGGGTGCCATCTTGCTCAGTCTTCTTTTTTCCGCACAGCCCAATGAATGCATGTCCTGTGTCCCCAGAAAAATTCCTTAAAAATTATCCTTTGACCTGTTTGCGTACTGGTTCCTCTTCCCGCCTCGAGCCGGCACCATCCCCGGAGCTGTTCTCGGCTCCTTTCTGGTTTTTCATCGAGGCTCGCCTTGACTGGCATCCGCACCCTTTTTCACCCGGGGAATTGTCAACCCCATCCGGGTGTGATCCACATGTCTCCTGATAACTTTAAAAGGTGTGATCGTTGTAGTCAAACTATGTCTGTCACAGACACCACGACTGCTGTTTGCACTGCCTTGGCCCGGACCACGACAGTACCTCCTGCGACCTGTATCAAATCACGACACCTCGGACCAACAAGAAATGGTCAGAGTTACAGGAGAAGATGTTCCTGTGATCTCACTCTGCTCCGGCTTCCCCGACTCTGAGCCCGAAGCCGAGGACCTCCTGTGAGGCCTGGGCGTTTTTGGCAGCACCTCCAGAATGATGCCGGACCCTGGCAAGAAAAAGAAAAAATCCTTGAAGCCAGTCAAGATTCCACCGGGAAATCCGATAAGGTCCCATGGTGGGACACGGGCGACTCCGAGCAGCGCCCTCCTAAGGTCTCTAGGATGGAGTCGTCGGCTGGCGGTGACCATGCAAGGCTCCCTGAGGCCATGGTCCATGTAGAGGACGCGGACTCCAGAGCGCCCACACTGTGCCTGAAAACCTCGGTGCCAGTGCCGAAAACTGCGGAGCCTTCTGGCATCGAGGCCAGAATGATGGTCCTGGAACAGAGTATCTCTGTAATCCTGACCATGCAGCAGGCGATGATGTCAGGTTTGTCGCATCATCTGCCCCAACAACTGGGCCCCCAACTCCAGTGGTGTCCCCGGGCGTCGAGCCAGGCCCTAGCACTATCGGCCTCGGGCCAGCCCTTGGCACCGATCGAGGTCCCGGTCCCGATCCTTGGGTGTCCAGTCCTCCCCAGCTAGTTTCCGGAAGTCTGACCTGAGACCATTCAGGGTGGGGGGGGGGGGCGGTCTTGATTCCCCAATACAGGCCTTGAGGCATGGGAGCTCAGAGCCTCGGACTCCTCGAAACCCTTGGAGTCAGACTGGGAGACCGACATTGAGGCTTCCCCCGAGACCTCTCGACACCGAGACGTCCCCTCGGAGTAATCTTCCTTGGAACTCCAACGCCATTCCCCAACCCGAGGATGTGACATTCCACGACTTCGTCCAGGACATGGCCCGTGCCCTCTCGGTCCCCACCAGGTCTGAGGAGGACCTGCTCACCAGAGATCCTCCAGTATGAGTCTCCCCCAGAGGAGGCTCTATCGGTGCCGGTGCAACCCATCCTCGAACGGCTGCTCCTACGAATGTGGGAGACCTTGGCCTTGGTGCCAGTGGTCAGCTGATGCCTCAACGCCATCTACTGCACCAAGAGGAGTCCAGGCTTCCAGAAGGCCCAACTTCCCCACATTTCCATGGTGGTGGAGTCCTCGATGCAAAAAGCTCAAGAGCCAGAAGACTTATTCTTCTGTACCCTTGGGTAGAGAGGCCAGGGCCCTCGATGCCCTGGGGCTTCTTCCAAGGGTCCATGCTTGGCTGCCAAATGTAAACCTATGAGCTCTACATAGGGATGTATCTTAAGAGCCTCATCCAGGAGCTCGCTGGCTTCTCAGCAGGACTCATCGGGGAATCACTGCGACGGTTCCAGACCTTGGTAGTCACCATCTGTGACTGCTTCAAGTTCCTGTCCCAGGCCGCCTACGATGGGTTCGAGGCTGCAGCCCGGGCAGCAGCCGCAGGCATCGGTGCTTGCTGCCAGGCCTGGCTGCAGACTTTGGACCTCGAGCAATGATTGGTCCAGGAAAAACTGCTGGATGTCCACTGCACCGAGGAGAATCTATTTCGAAAACCTATGGCCAACAAGGCGGCCAAGATCGAGGCCGAGGTGGTGACCAGGCAGAGGCTCTCAAAGAAGACCTCTACTCTTCCCCGTAAGAAACCCTCGGGGAAAAGGCCATCTTTCTCGAGGATGAAGGGCCCTATCCATCAGAGTCACCACTACCAGGCCTTTCCAAGTCAGCAGCACCAGGAATCCCAGCACAAGGGCCGGGGACACGGACCCAGGAAGCCAAAGGCTCCCAAGCTGCAGACAGCAGCTCCGGCTTAACCTGGCAGGAGCTTTTGACTCCCAGAGCAGGGCCTCCCTCCCCCTGGGAGACCCTCACCAGCCCACAGGGGGCCGCTTGGCACTCTTCACCCACAGGTGGCCTGAGGTCACCTCAGACCAGTGGGCACTCTGAGTGGTGAAGGAAGGTTACCACCTCCACTTCCAACTACCACCTCCAGGGCATTTTCCAGGAGAGCCAATACATCCTCTCCTTCACTAGGCCCTCTTGCTCTCAGAGCTAGCAGGTCTACTAAGGGATAGGGCGTTAGAGCCAGTGCCCCAGCAGCTCTGGGGCAAGGGCTTCTAATCAAGGTACTTTCTTGCCCCAAAAGAACCGGGGGTCTCAGGCCCATCCTGGACCTCCGAGACATGAACAAATTCCTGGTGAGGGAGAAGTTCAAAATGCTCTCCCTTGGGACACTGCTGCCCTACCTCCACCAGGAAGACTGGCTTTGCTCCTTGGACCTAAAGGATACCTACACACACATTCTGGTCCACCAATCTCACCAGCAATACCTAAGATTCATGGTAGGAGGAGGCCATTACCAATACAGTGTACTTCCCTTCAGCCTGGCCTCCTTGCCAAGAGTGTTCACAAAGTGTCTCGCAGTGGTAGCCGCCCATCTGCGCCTACAAGGGGTGTTCGTCTTCTCCTACTTAGACGACTGGCTTATCAAGGGTGGCACAGCCGCAGAGGCCAGTCAGGGCATAGAACCATCCTCCTCCTACAGCACCTGGGGTTTGTCCAAAATCACATCTCCCTCCAGTGCAAGACCTAGAGTTCATCAATACTCAGCTGGATACGGTGTGGGCCAGAGCCCTCCTTCCTCGGGACAGGGCAGAACGCCTCAAACAGCTGGCAGGGGAGGTCCAGCACCACACAACGGTGCCGGCTCACCTTCTCCTCTGCCTGCTGGGACACATGGCCTCCACAGTCCATGTCACATCCCTAGCCTGCCTGCACATGCTGACAGCCCAGTGGTGCCTGCATTCTCAGTAGACCCAGGCCATAGGCCAACTCCAGGACAGGGTCAGAGTCTCCCGCTAGCTGGCGAGATCTTTCGACTGGTGGTAGAATCAGGACCTCCTTTGGGCAGGGATACCCTTCCAGGCGCCCCCACCGCAGTATACTCTGACCACAGATGCCTCTCTCCAGGGCTGGGGAGCTCACTGCGGAGTTCACCACACTCAGGGTTGCTGGTCCAGGGAGGAGTCTCTACTGCAGATCAACCTTCTGGAACTCTGGGCGGTAGCCCTCGCCCTCTTGTGGAACAGACCTGTGCTGGTCCAGATGGACAACCAGGTTGCGATGTTCTATATAAACAAGCAGGGGGGCATGGGTTCATACTCTCTCTGCCAGGAGGCTGTAGCTCACCTCAGCTTTGCAGTGTGCAGTGGCATGCTCCTGCAAGCGGTCTATCTCCTGGGCCAGGACAACTACCTGGCAGACAGACTCAGCAGAGTCCTCCACCCTCATAAGTGGCGTCTTAACCCTGCAGTGGTGAAGAAGCTCTTCTAACTTTGGAGCTGGCCTGAGATGGACCTCTTCACCTCTACCAACAATGCACAGCTGGCTCACTTCTGCTCCAGGCAAATGCATCCACAGAGGGTAGTGGCAGACGTGTTCCTTATCTCATGGTCCGAGGAACTGCTGTATGCATTCCCACTGACTCTCCTAGTCACCAAAACTCTGTTCAAAATTCAGAACGAGAGGGCATCAGTGATACTGATTACCCCCAGGTGGCCCAGGCAACCCTGGTTCCCACTACTGCTCTCACTGGCGGCGGCACTCCTAGTACCCCTGGGCCAAGCCCCAGACCTCCTGACGTAGGAGGAGGGCTCCCTTCTGCACCTCAATGTGGGGTCATTGACCCTAACGGCCTGGCTGCTGAGAGGCTAGTCTTGGCCCCTCTCAACCTTCCAGAAGAGGTTAAGGAAATCCTGATAGCCTCCAGGAAGCCCTCCAGGAGTAGGGCTTATGCCTTTAAATGGCGTAGGTTTGTTCTGTGGTGCACAGATAGGAAGGAGAACCCGTTCTCCTGCCACATCCAGCTGGTACTCCAGTACCTAGTGCATCTGTCACACACAGGGCTGAAATCTAACTCAGTCCGGGTGCATCTGAGCGTCATAACCCCTCATCACCACCCAGTGGGGGGAAAGCCCTTATCTAGCTAGCCCCTTGTTTCCCATTTCCTATTGGGCCTTCTGTTTTCCAAGCTCCCTGTCCGCCCTCCGGCAACAGAATGGGACCTCAATGTGGTGCTCTCCCAGCTCACTAGACCACCGTTTGAGTCACTGGCCACCTGCCACCTTAGATACCTATCCTGGAAGGCGGCCTTCCTGGTGGCCCTGACTTCAGCTCGCAGAATCAGTGAGCTTCAAGTGCTGGTGGCATATTCTACTCTGTACACCAGGTTCTTCAAGTACAGGGTGGTGCTCCGCACTCACCCTCAAAGGTGGCATACCCATTTCTCCTGAACCAGTAGGTGGTGCTCGCCTCCTTCTACCCGCAGCCTCATGATGGCAGGGAGGAGCTCATATTCCACACATTGAACTCTAAACAGGCCCTGTCCTATCTGCAGCAGACTCAGGACCACTGCAAGGCACCTCAGCTTTTCGTGTGCTATGACCCCAGCAGACTAGGACTCCCTGTAACCAAACATACCCTATCCTCTTGGGTGACGGACTGCACTGCCCTCGCCTATAAGCGGGCGGGCCTCTCCCTGGAGCACTGGATCTCAGCACATCGCGTGAGGGCGATGACCATGTCGGTGGCCCACCTCCATTCTGTGCCGGTGACAGAAATTTGCAGAGCCGCCACTTGGTCATCTATTCACACGTTTGCAGCACATTACTGCCTGGAAAGCAAATACCATAGGGACAGTGCCTTTGGTCAGGCAGTGCTGGTCCTTCATAGTCTCTCAGTGGGGACTCACCTTCTGTAACTCAGGGCCACCTGACTGGTCGCCGTTGGTACTGTCGTGGTTTGATCCTTGGCAGCCTGGAGCTAGGGAGCCCCATATGTGAAGACTGACTTCCTGCTTGTTCCTGGAGAAAGCAAAATTACTCACCTGTAACAGGTATTCTCCGGGAACAGCAGGAATCAGTCCTCACAACCCTTCCTCTTCCCCTTGGAGATACCTTAGCTTTTGCCTGACTGCCATCTTAGCTATGTCATCTGACTGAGCAAGATGGCACCCTTGGGTGGTAAGGGGACCATGCATGCATGGTAGCATTCCCAGAGGCTTTCTTTGAAAGCTGGGGAAATGTTCTGCGTGGGCTCCATCAGTGCTGACATCACCCATATGTGAGGACTGATTCCTGCTGTTCCCAGAGAACACCTGTTACAGGTGAGTAACTACACTTTCTCTGTATTGTTCCATAGTGTGACCGCACCTTGAATATTGTGTGCAATTCTGGTTGTTGTATCTTTATTTATTTAATTTACATTCTCTTATATGCCACACTATTCTGCATCAGTGTGGTTTACATTGAACAAACTGAAATTACATTGAACAGGGCATTATAACTTGGAGATAACTATTTTACAGGGAACATGGGCTATGGAGGGTTAAGTGGCTTGCCCAAGACCACAAGGAGCACCTGTGGGACTAGAAACCCCAGTCCTTCCAGCCCAAGGTTGCTGTCCTCTAGTGGGATTTGAACCCCCAACCTTCCGGCCTGAAGTACCTTGTCCCAACCACTAGGCCACTCCTCCACTCCATCTTAAAAAAGGATATAGCAGAATTAGAAAAGGTACAGAGAAAAACCACCAAAATGGTAAAGGGATGAAAGGATACCTCTATGAAGGAAGGCTTTAAAGGTTAGGGCCCTTCAGCTTAGAAAAGAGATGGCTAAGGGGATATATGATAGAAGTCTATATATTAATGAATGGCGTGGAACGGGTAAACATAGATCAGATATTTACAGCATCAGAAAGTAGAAAGACTAGGGGACAAGCAATAAAGCTACAATGTAACCCATTTAAGTCTATAAAGAGAAAATATATTTTTACTCAATGCATAATCAAAGCTCTGGAATTCATTACCGGAGGATGTATTAAAGCTGTTAGTGTAGCTGGGTTTAAAAAAGGTTTGGGCAAGTTCCTGGAGAAAAGGTCCATAAACCATTGGAGGCCGATTCAGAACCCTGCATGTCCGGGCTGTCTAGAAGTCCAGAAAATGGATGGGCACATTTGTATCTGATACTGCAACTGCGAGAGCTGTACATTCCTACGGTTGCAGAATTGGACACTTGGACTACCCGTGTGCATGGCATTCTGAACGGTGAGACATACAGCAGGCTGTCCATCTCCATCGCTCAATGCTCCTGCTGGTGTGCCGGTGCCATGGTGTCCCATAGTCATGGCACCAGGACACCCAGCAGGAGCAAGCAAGGCCCGACAGCATAACATATCTCTTTTCCTCACCACCCAACCCTCGGCAAGGTCTGCCAGGACCGGGATCGGGCAGCAGTGATTGATCTGCATGCACTCCGTCTGTTTGTGGGGGCTGCTTTGCCCAATCGCTGCCACTTCCGGGACTTATTCCACCTCTGAGGTGAAATAAGTCAGACGCACATCCTGTCCCCAGTGGACGTACAGGGCCTTGACCAGAATAGGCCCTGTATGTCTGGGTGCTGTGGTCCACCTCTACTCTACCCACTCTCTGCCTCTGTCCCGCTCATTCCCATACCTGTCCAGCGCTCCCCGCACAGCAGCTCTTTGTGTGCGGGGAGCCAAGACAACAGAATATGATCCCTGCGAATAGCGGAGGTTGCACGTCCAACCCGGATGTACATCCCCACTATTTGGGGATCAGAATGACCTCCTTATTAAAGAGGACCCGGTAAATCCACTGCTTACCCCGAGACAGGCACAATAGAACCTGTGTGGCTTTTTGGGAACCTGCTAGGCAATGTTCCCTCTAATTTTCTGTAGGCTGTGTGCGCATAAAATATCAGCTGTGTGCAGCTTTTGAAGGAAGGTTAAATTTTTGTGCGCCACATAACGACACTCGGAGTTATATACTTTAAAATTTGACTACACGTCAGAATACAGTATGTACACCACATTGATTTTAATCAAATTAAATGAAAATAGACGATTACTAAATGAAGCGGGAAATTTCTAGTAATTACAATCATAACTTTTAAATTTTAAGACGTCTGTGTTGTTTTCTATCAGAATCAGAGCTGTAATTTTTGTGCGCTCTGTTGTAAAGTATGTGTGCTCGCTCGGCGAGGTGTGTGCGCGCGCACATGCGCACAGCTTAGAGGGAACAGTGCTGCTAGGTACTTGTGACCTGGATTAGTCATTTTTGGAAACAGGATATTGGGCTTGATGAACCTTGGTCTGACCCAGTATGGCATATCTTATGTTCTTATGATTGTTTGTGGGGTGAAGTGGCATGGGGTGAGTGTTTGCGGTTCGGGGGATCTGAAGCCCACTAGGCCACCAGGGATTTTTTTGGGGTCAGGAGGTCAGCAAACAGGGAGACCAGGGACCCTGGGCGGCCAGGGATTTTATACTGTGCTACATTTTTTGTGTTTGTCTCTCTTCCTGTCAGTGTGTGAGCCAATCTCATCTCATGCATTGATAGGGAGAAAAAACTCCCAGTGCAGCAAGCTATAGCATAAGATTACCACAGCGGTGTATGCTTTGCGGTAATTTGCATGCTATTCATTTACTGCACTGGGAAAAGGTTTATCTCCAGGAACAAGCAGGAATGAGTCTTCACATATGGGTATCGTCAGTACCGACGGAGCCTGCGCGGGAACGCTCCCCAGCGTCCAAAAGGAAAGCTTTTGGGAGCATCCCACAGCGCCTGCGCGCTGCCTTCCCGCCTTTCCCAACCGCCTCTCTCCAGTTCTTCTTTTCCGCGGAGCCAGCAGGTCGTGTTCCTGTCACCGCTGAAGAATTTCTTTATTTTCTTTTATTTCTTTAGTCGCGTGTCTGCCTTCTCGACGCCGGACCGGTACCGCCGGTCTTTTCTTTCTTTATTCTAAAAAAAAAAAAAAAACCTACTGTTTTTCTCACTTCAGTGCATTTTTTCTTTCTTTGGCCTTAGGCCTAGGAAAAGTTTCCTCATGGAAAAGCCCGCCTCCGGGTTTAAAAAGTGCACGAAGTGTAGCGGCACTATTTCTGTTACCGACACCCATGAATGGTGTCTAAAATGTTTAGATCCTGACCACTCCATTACGGATTGTGAGTCCTGTTCCATGATGTCTAAAAGAGGTCTACAGAATCGAGCAGCCAAGCTCAGTACCCTATTTCCCTCTGATGCAGCTTCGGTGGCATCGACGTCTTCCAGGGCTTCTTCTTCCTCCCATGGATCTCAGGTAACCAAACTTAAGTCCAGCCGGTCCTCGAAGGGTAGATCTCCCTCTAAGTATCGAGATGCCTCCGGGCTTGCTCTCGAGGAATCCGCACCGGCAAAATTACCCCGGCGGGAGGCTCCGGCTTCCAAAGCTTTATCTATGGGGTCAAAGGTTGACATCGATGGCACGGCCTCGACCGATCACCTGTTGCCATGTTCTGGGGTACCGGTGGTTCCCACTGGTACCGACATCCAGACATTGGTGGCATCCATGGATCAGAATATCCTGACCATGCAGCGTGTCATCACCGCATTCATACAAGTTGCGACGCCTTCGGTACCGCAACAAACTCCGTTGTTGGTACCGACTTCGGCACCAGTACCGATATCAGTTCCGGTGCCGGTACCGATTGCATCGACATCGGCTTCGGTGTCGACTGCAGCGGTACACTGTTCTGTGATGCCCATCGGTACCGATCACTCCCGATGTCGATACCACCCGGTACGCGTATCGGGCTCTGCAGGAGCATCCAGATAGACGATACTTCGATTCCTCTGAAGACTCTGATGAATCAGAGGCCTCTGTCGAAGCATCGGTGATCCTTCCTTAGGAGCCCTCTTCTCCAAAAAGGAGAATGTCTCCTCCAGAAGACTTGTCTTTTCAAGACTTCATTAGGGAAGTGACCAGGGGCCTTTCCATCTCAGTGGCCCCTGAGACAGAGCCTAGAGCCAAAAAATTAGATATTTTACAATATCCTAAGGCTCCTAAAGAGGCAGCCACTTTACCAATACATGAGATTCTTTATGATCACATGTTGGGCATATGGGAGACTCCTCTCACCACCTCCCCTGGGTTTCATAAGACTCAGCTTCCTCACCACTCCATTGTGGTGGAGTCTGCTATGAAAAAGATGAAGAGTACAAAAAGGCACTCTTCTACTCCTCCAGGAAGAGAATGCAGAACCTTAGATGCCTTTGGCAGGAGAATTTTCCAGGCCAATATGCTTATTTCCAGAATCAACTCCTATAGTCTCTATATGGGGATGTTTCTAAAAGAAGTTACAGATCATTTGCAAACTTTGTCTCCTTTTATTTCAGAAGATAAAAGGGAACAGTTTCTCACCTGGCTCAAACATGCCCAGGATGTTTCCAAGTTTTCCAACCGTGCAGCCTTTGACTCTTTTGAAGGTGCCAGAAGAGCCTCGGCTATTGCCATAGGTGCACGCAGAGTTGCTTGGTTACAAGCTTCTGATTTGGAACCCTGGGTTCAGGATGGGCTAGGAAACCTTCCTTGTACAGGTGAAAACCTTTTTGGCAAAGATTGGCAAGCAAAGGCCACCCAGATGGATGCTGAAAATTCTGCTTTAGATAGACTTTCAAAGTCTACTTCTGCTCCTTTTAAGAAAAGGTTGTTCAAAAAGGGATTTTTTCCCAAAAAAGGCAGATATTATTCTGCTTATGGTCAGCAGGCATCTTCTGCAGGTCGTTTTGCTACAAAGAGACAGCAACAACCGAAACAGGCCAAGCCTAAGGCTGCTAGGGCTGCTACGGCCCAACAGCCTCAGCCTCCTCAGGGCCTTTGACTTACAACTAGAGAACTTAGCCTTTCTGGCTCTAGAACATCCAGAGCCTCTCACCATTCCAGGAAGGTTAGCTCACTTTGCTCCCAGATGGGCACAAATCACAGCAGAGCAATGAACCCTCTCCATCATAAGGGAAGGGTACAAGCTTCATTTCTTAAACCTTCCCCCTCACACCATGGTGAGACAGTTCAATTCTCCAACATCTCTCCTCGACCTTCTGGGTCAGGAGATTGCTACCCTTCTTGCCCAAGGGGTGAAGAAGTACCCCTTCTTCAACAGGGCTCAGGGTTCTACTCCCCCTACTTTCTCATCCCAAAGAAAACAGGGGGCTACAGACCCATATTAGATCTCAGAGAGTTGAACAAGTTTCTATGCAAGGAGAAATTCAAGATGACTTCTCTCGGTACTCTCCTTCCATACCTCCAGAGTCAGGACTGGCTTTGTTCTCTAGATCTCAAGGATGCGTACACCCATGTTCTCATCCATCCAACACACAGAAGGTTCCTTCGGTTCCTTTTACAGGGAAAGCACTATCAATACAGAGTGCTTCCCTTCGGTCTGGCCTCTACCCCAAGGGTGTTCACAAAATGCATGGCAGTAGTAGCTGCATTTCTACGCACTCTAGGAATATTTGTATTCCCATATCTGGACAACTGGCTCATCCGAGCTCCATCCCAGTCAGAGGCCCAGGCTTCCCTGGCCTGCACAAGCCGTGTCCTTCAGTATCTGGGACTTGTAATAAACATCCCAAAATCCCATCTCACCCCTACTCAATCTCTGGAGTTCATAGGGGCCTTACTGGATACCACCACTGCAAGGGCCTATCTTCCCCAGGCCCGTTGCCTACGCTTGGTGCAGTTAGCCTCCCAGATTCAGTTAAAGTCCCATTTAACTGCTCGAGAGATGTTACAACTGTGCATGTGGTCCCTTATGCTCGCCTTCACATGAGGGCAGCTCAATGGACTCTGTCCACCCAATGGACTCAGGCATCAGGGTGCCTGTCAGACAAAATAGCAACCTCCAGTCGCCTTTTTTGCTCTCTCCAGTGGTGGAAGTCCACCCAAAATCTGTTGCTGGGGTCCCCCTTTCAACAGGTGTTACCCCAAGCAACCCTTACAACAGATGCCTCCCCAAGGGGGTGGGGAGCTCATTTACAAGATCTCTCCACCCAGGGCATCTGGTCTCCACAGGAGACATCTCTACATATCAACCTCTTAGAGCTCAGAGCAATATTTCTAGCTCTCAGAGTCTTCCACACCCTGCTCAGCTATAAGACAGTCCTCATCCACACGGACAACCAAGTAGCCATGTTCTACGTGAACAAGCAGGGGGGAACTGGCTCTCTGTCGCTTTGCAACGAAGCTCTGAGATTGTGGGCCTTCGCCAGAGAGCATTAAATTCATCTCATGGCAGTGTATCTTCCAGGGATTCAAAACTCTTGGGCAGACAGACTCAGTCGAGTTCTGCTTCCACACGAATGGTCCCTCCATGGGGACCAGATAGCCAGGATCTTTCAAATTTGGGGAACCCCAGACATAGACCTGTTTGCAAGTCCATGGAATGCCAAACTTCCCCGGTTCTGTTCCAGGATTCCCTGTCAGGGAGTTCAGGCCAGGGATGCCTTCCTCCTTCATTGGGGGCAAGACTTCCTCTATGCCTTTCCACCCATTCCCCTAATTCCCAAGACACTCTTCAAGCTTCAGAGAGACAAGGGGTCTATGATCCTCATAGCACCACATTGGCCACGCCAAGTGTGGTACCCTCTACTTCTGCATCTCTCTCAAGCACCCTCCCTGGACTTGGGATCTGCTCCAGACCTCCTATCCCAGGAGGAGGGAACGTTGTGGCACCCAAATCCCCAGTCTCTTCATCTCACGGCCTGGTTGCTGAAGGCCTAGACCTTCAAGATTTGCATCTTTCTCAGCAAGTGAAAGATATCCTTCATGCTTCCAGAAAGCCTTCCACTAGATGTTCCTATGCTTTTAAATGGAAAAGGTTTACCATTTGGTGTGCAGAGAAGGGTCTTAACCTTCTTGCAATACCTCTGAATTCTTTACTAGAGTATTTGCTGCATTTATCCCATGCAGGCCTTAAAACGAATTCAGTAAGAGTCCATTTGAGTGCTATTGCAGCATCCCTTAAGCCTCTCAATGGACAGCCTATTTCCTCTCATCCTCTTATAGCAAGATTCATGAGAGGCCTTCTTTTGACTAAACCTCCCATTAGACCACCTCCAGTGGCATGGGACTTGAATCTGGTTCTTGGCCAGCTTATGAAGCCACCCTTTGAACCCTTAGCCACTACCTCCTTGAAATTTCTTTCCTGGAAGGTTATTTTTCTCATTGCAGTCACTTCAGCTCGCCGCATCAGTGAGCTGCAAGCCTTGGTGGCTAATCCTCCTTATACAAGGTTCCATCATGACAAGGTAGTCCTCAGGACCAATCCACACTTTATGCCTAAAGTGGTTTCACCTTTTCATCTAAATCAGGAGGTATATTTACCTGTCTTTTTTCCAGGACCTCATGCATCAACTGCAGAGAGGAATCTCCATACCCTGGATTGTAAGAGAGCACTCGCTTTTTACTTACAAAGGACACAGCAACATAGAAAGTCCTCTCAACTCTTTGTTGCTTTTGATCCCTCTGATTTAGGACTTCCAGTCTCTAAGAGAACTCTGTCCAATTGGATTGCTCAGTGTATTTCTTTCATCTACCAGAGTAAGAACCTTTCTCTGGAGGGCCATGTCACAGCTCACAATGTGAGGGCCATGGCAGCCTCTATGGCTCATCTAAATTCTGTGTCCATCGACCAAATCTGTTGAGCGGCCACCTTAGCCTCGGTTCATACCTTTAGAGCCCATTACTGCTTGGACAAGGACTCCTGCCGGGATGCCTTGTTTGGTCAGGCTGTTCTCAAACAACTGTTCCATACTTAAACAACTCCTACCCCCCATCCCTGGTTGGATGCCCGAGATCCATGGAGGGAGGTAGAGCCCTTCTCAGGGACTCACAACCTTGGGGATCTCCCTGGCATCTCTAGCTGGGGAGTCCCCATATGTGAAGACTCATTCCTGCTTGTTCCTGGAGATAGCACAGTTACTTACCTGTAACAGGTGATCTCTGGGAACAGCAGGAATAAGTCTTCACAACCCACCCACCTCCCCTAGGAGTTGTATCTCTCTATCTATCTTTCCTTTCCTCTCTCTCTCTTTGTCTCAGCTTAAAACTTGAACAGGAGAGAGGCGGTTGGGAAAGGCGGGAAGGCAGCGCGCAGGCGCTGTGGGATGCTCCCAAAAGCTTTCCTTTTGGACGCTGGGGAGCGTTCCCGCGCAGGCTCCGTCGGTACCGACGATACCCATATGTGAAGACTTATTCCTGCTGTTCCCAGAGATCACCTGTTACAGGTAAGTAACTGTGCTTTCAGCGTAAACATTAGAATACTGTCCGCTGAAGTTCAGTACACCATTCTAATGCATGGCTTATTACGTCAGCTGCAAAGGCTTGGAAACCTTTTATCCATAGTCTTTGCACCAGCCTGTACATATTTTCATTTTGAAAATTGTCTTTGGGAAGGATACCCACAGAGATTTATTCTTGCTTTCTCTGCAGATGCTTTTTTAAGATGAAAGCTACGAGCATTTTTGCAGATCTCTCCTTCATCCCATCTCAAGAAACACCTGCATTGAATAAAGGTAAAGGCATGCTTGTTGTGCAACAATGAGTATATTTTCACTCACACACAGAATGGATAATTTTCAAACAGTCCTTTAACTTATGTAAATAGCTATTTACTTCAATATATTTAAGTATGATGTCCGCTTCTATGTTCTTACAGAACCATTCTTGAGCCATGAGAGTGAACTGATCATGATTTTTTGAATTGTTTTATTAAACATTAGTGGGGGGAAGGTTATTGGTTCATGTGCCGAGTCATTTAATTGCTTAGCAGTGTCTCCGATAAGACTTGTTGGCAAGATTAATGGTCTATGACATAGTGATTTACTGACATGAAAGGCAGGAGGTGGGGCCCTGAGCTAGCAGGAGTGAAGGATTTGGGAGTGGGTGAGCTTCATGGGTCCACCAGTCCCAACACAGTTCTGGAGGACTGGAGAGTGGCACATGTGGTCGCTTTACACAAAAGCGGAAGTAAGGATGTGGTTGAAAGCTACAGGCTGGTTAGTTTAACCTCGGTAGTGAGTAAATTATTGAAAACACTGTTGAAAGATAAAATAGTGAGGTTTCTGGAGTGCAATGGATTGCAGAATCTGAGGCAGCATGGATTCACCAGGGGAAGGTATTGTCAGACAAATCTGATTGATTTCTTTGGGTGACCAGGGAGTTGGAAAGAGGGAGAGCCCTAGATGCATCCTTGGGTTGGACCCTAAAATTACTGCTTGGTTTAGAAATTGATTGAGTGGGAAGTGACAAAGGGTACAGGTAAACTGAGTTCATTCTGAGGAGAAGGAGGTTACCAATGGAGTGCCGCAGGGATCTGTCCTTGGTCCAATTCTTTTTAACATCTTTGTTAGTGATATTGCGGAAGGGCTGTCAGGTAAGGTTTGCCTCTTTGCGGATGATGCTAAAATCCGCAACAGAGTAGACACCCAGGAAGGTGTAGATAACATGTAGCTAAGCTTGAAGAATGGTCTAGAATTTGGCAGCTGGGATTTAATGTTAAAAAATGCAAGGTCATGCATTTGGGCTGCAGCAATCCAAGGGAGCAATATAGTATAGGGAGTGAAGTACTTTTGTCCACTAAAGAACAGTGAGACCTCGATGTGGTTGAGTCTGATGATCTTAAAGTAGCTAAACAGGTAGAAAAGGCAACAGCAAAAGCTAGAAGGATGCTTGGGTGCATAGGGAGAGGAATGGCTAGCAGAAAAAAGGAGGTGATAGTGCCTCTGTATAAGTCTTTGATGCAACCTCATTTGGAGTATTCTGTGCAATTCTGGATACCGAACCTTCAAAAGGATTTAAACAGGATGGAGTCAGTACAGAGAGTGGCTACTAAAATGGTTAATAGTCTTCGTTATAAAGCACATGAGGATAGATTTATGGACTTTAATATGTATACTTTAGAGGAAAGGCAGGACTGAGGTGATATGATTGAGACAATTAAATACCTCCGTGGCATAAATGCACACGAGGAGAACCTCTTTCAATTGAAAGCAAGCTCTGCTATGAGGGGACATAGGATGAGGATGAAAGGGGATAGACTCAGGAGTAATATGCGGAAATATTTCTTTACAGAAAGAGTGGTAGATGCTTGGAATTGTCTCCTAGAGGAGGTGGTAGAGATGAGGACAGTATCTAAATTCAAAAAATCATGGGACAAACACAGAGGCTCTCTAAGTATACATAAAGGAAAAAGGGGGACTCTTGTAGTGGGTGATATGGAAGGGCAGACTAGATAAGCCATGTGGTCTTTTTATGCCATCATGTTTCTATGTTTCTGTGTTTCTAAATTTCCATATTGTCCTGCTAGACCAGTCCAGTCAAGTAGGTTGTGTTTCCCTACCAGCAGATTGGTGGAGACAGAAGCCAAGGAAATGCCTAGGTTTCAGTGGCATCACTCTCATGCCTCTATCAGTCTGAGCCTCAGTATTCTTCTGTCTCCAGCAGATGGTGGATGGATTTTACTCATCTCTGAAGAAAATCTGAACGGAGAGGAAAAAAGATTTATTTGTTTGTGAACGACCACCTTGAATGTGACTCTCACTTGAGTGCAATATGGGATGCTCCACTCAACCAAGGTCTTTTTGGTAGCCAAAGGAGAAGGGAAAATTTGTTCAGCTCCATGCTCTTATCCTGTAAGGACTTGTTGAGCAGCCAGAAAATTGGAAAGATTTGGAAGAATTCAACAGCCTCAAACAACCTTGATGCCTCCTCCCTCCTCCTCTCTCCTCCTTTGCTCTCCCCAAAGACTGACGACACCTTAGAGGTAGCCTGTTATGCAAGTATGTGAACGAAATAGACAGTAGCTGTGGAGTAGCTGTACCCATGCTCATCCATTGGAGTGGCAGTCGGCGTGGACCGCAGGTGACCGTTGACTCTGCGTCGGGGCTTCCCACCATCTTTTAGCACGTGCCTTTACCAGAAAATGTTAACATTTTCTGCATTTGTGCATCTTGTGCCCAAGCGGTCCCAGCGCGCATTCTGCCTGAGCAGTTACAATACACATTCCTGCCCAAGCATCCATAATACATGCTCTGTTAGTTAACACCTTTGTGCCTATGCAACCTTAGCACATGTAAATGTTTGCCTTACCTTAATTCTTCTGTCTTCTCCCAAAAAGCATTTGAACTGTGGCAAGCGAAGAACCTTCTCACTGGATTCATCCTGAATGGCAGCCTCTGACTCTTCACGGGGGGGAGGTGCGTCTCCCTTTTCTGCCTCAAGGTAGGAGGCAATTGATGGTGCTGTGGGTAAGAATCCTAGCCCAGACTCGAGTTCCGATGTCCACGCTGCTGGCTGCTCCCCTTCTGAGGGCTTGACTCCAGCTGTGTCCCCTGTGTTGTGAGTCCTTCTCAGGGTGGAGGACTCGTGGAGTTCACGTTGTCCTCTCCAGAATTCTTGTTCTTCTTCAGCAAACCTGGTCATTATTGCAGAAACTCAGACCCTACAGCCTTTGGATTCCCTCGAGCTCAGTTATGTGACAGAGAGGCGGAGTGTAGAAACCCAGCCTGAGTGCCTCCTACTAAGCGACCTGGATGGAGGATGCCTCCTGGAGATGTGGGTTGACTGGGGGTCTGTCCAAGCCTTGGACTTGAGTGCTGGTCCTGGCATCTCAGCTGAGGAGTCTTATGCAAAAAAAAAAAGAAGAAAGAAAGAAAGGGTGTTTTCTCTGCCAGAGGTTCCTGTGGTGGCTGACATTTTCTACCTATCCCAGAAGGGAGATATGGCGACTTTGATTACTGAAGTTTTCCTCCACCTGGTATGCAGCTGACTCCAGCAATGGAGCAGGGGGTGCAGGCTCCCCGCTTCTATAGGTGGTGCAGATATTTATGGCAGTCTTCCAGACTTAAACCAGAACATGTTCCGGTCAGAACAGATCCTGACTGATTTCCAGCTTGGGAGAAACAGGCTTGTTAAGGGATGTGAACCCTCCCTCAGGGAGTACGTTGCTTGGTCCAGCCCATCCAAGGTGAATGCTGAAGTTAAGGGGGTCGCGCAGTGGGCTTCTACTTCCATGGGGGTTGGCTTGGCCTTGATGGGCACTATTAATAGACAGATGGACTGTCTGCTGTGTGTAGGCTTGGCGCCGCAAGCTCTGTTCCTGTGGAGTCAGTCTCTCCTGCTGAATGATACTCCAATGCCACTCGACACTCTGCCTTCTTTTTCCTTCGCCCTTCCCTCTGGAACTCCCTCTCTACTACCCTCTGTCAAGAATCATTATTTGCAAACTTCAAGAACCTTTTGAAAACTCACCTATTTCAGACTGCTTTTGATCTGCGGTCATAGCACGGAGTCTGTTCTTCTTTCTCTCCTAAATGAATTGCACACTGCCCATGATCACGGTTCTTTCACCCTTGCTGTCTCCCTTGATCTTTCTGCTGCATTTGACCTTGTCGACCACCGTACTCTCATTTCACGTCTACACGATGCCGGCCTTGCTGGCACCGTTCTTCACTGGTGTCATTCTTTCCTTTCCAGCCGGTCCTTTTCCATTTCCTCTGGGTCCCTTTCTTTCCCCTCCACCCCACTCCCTTTTGGCGTCCCTCAAGGATCCGTCCTCACACCCCTTCTGTTTAATATTTTCCTAGCTCCCCTCACTCTCTTGGTTCAGCAACACGGCGTCTCTGCCCACTATTTTGCTGATAACATCTTTCTTCTCTATCACACTGATTCAGTTGCCCCCAATATCACTCCTTTCAATGATTGTCTCTCCTCTGTGACATCCTGGCTCTCCTCTAATTTCCTACACATTAACCTCTCCAGAACTTCAGCCATTTGGTTTACCGCCGGTAGTCCTGCTCCTCCTCTCAATCCCCTGCTTTCTTCCTCTCCCATTCCCATCGTAACCTCTCTGTGCTATCTCGGTGTGACCCTCGATTCCTCTCTGTCCTTCAAAGCCCATATCTCTTCCGTAGTTCAATGCTGTTTCTTCACTCTGAGACAACTTCATTCTGTTCGCCCCTTTCTTTCTCTCTCTTCTATGACCACCCTTCTTCTCTCTCTTGTCATTTCATGCTTGGACTACTGTAATGTTTCCCTGGCCGGCCTCCCCAAATCTCAGCTCCAACGTCTACAGTGAGTTCATAACACAGCCGCCCGTATCCTTACCTGCTCCTCCCACTTCGAACACATCACCCCCCTTCTTATTCGTCTGCATTGGCTCCCAATCCCCTTTTGAATCCAATACAAATTCCTCATCTTTGTTCACAAGTCTATTTACACCGGCACTCCCCTCTATCTTGCTGATTTGGTCCACCTCCACACTCCCCACCGCTCCCTTCGCACCATTCACGCAAATCGCATGACCCTCCCTTCCCCATCCCAAGCTCGTCTAGAATGTACCCATTCCTCCGACTTCTATTTCCTTGGCACCCGTCTCTGGAACTCTCTTCCCACGGACCTCCGCCTAGAGCCCTCCTTCAAAACTTTCAAATCAAATTTAAAAACCCACCTCTTCTGTCTAGCTTTTGACCTTCCCCCACCCCTCCCCTCTTTCTCCGCCCCCCAAGGTGATGCCCACTAACCTGTCTTTCTCCTGCTGTTTCTCCTATCTTTCTCTCTATAGTCTCTATCGTATTCTGTCCTATCCTATAATATAATGGCGTTCCCTTCCTTTTCTAGCAGCCTTTTTGTTGTACTTTGTAAACTGCTCAGATGCTGTAGTGATGGGCGGTATATTAAGCAACCCAATAAACAATCTACCCTCTACCTGCTCTTAATGCCTCTCTGCTCTCACCTCTCTTTTTCTACCTACCTGCTTTCCATTCCCTGTCCTGTCATGAAATGGAGCTCTTTTTCCTGGCCTTGAGCCATCTTGCTTTATTTTATTTTATTTTTGTTAATTTGTAAACCACCCTGATATAATAAGGTGTGGGATATCAAGAATCTTAATAAACATAAACATATATTCTAGCCCACTTGTGGCTAGTGTTATTGGTGGTGATGCGGAGTTGATCATGGCTTTGCTGCTGGGCAGTGGATATGTCCTCCAGAGCCTGGATAACTCAACTGACCTTAAAGGAAGTCTCCCTTCTGGGGTTGATTGGAGAAGTTGGTGTAGGATTTGGCTGAGGCAGAGTCTTCTCACCTTCCAGGGGATAGTCCAAAACAGCCTGGGAAACAAGCAAGGTCCTTCCCTCCTTGGCCTCTGCACATCCAGTATAGACCTACTGAACTGATTTCCGGGGGTCTTTGGACTCCTAGCACTTCATCCTGGAAAGCCCTTCTCAGCTTTTGGAATGAAGTTCTGTATTTAGTCCTTTCAAGAGGGCTTGTGGGCCCAGAGGCTCAATTCTTTCCAGTTGGGGTCCCTCCGTTCTTCACTATGTAGATTTTGGGGCCCATCCACACATATCACCAAGGATAGAAGGATGCTAGACACCATTCAGAGCGGCTATGTCCTGGACTGCAAGCAGCCGATCCCAGAGGCATTTGTCATCTCTCCATGTGGGTTGGCGGATATGAGAGCCACCGCATGGGCCATGTTGGATAAGTTACTAAGCCTATAGGCGGTGGTGACAGGGCCCTGGCCAAGTGGGGCAAGGACAACTGGAATGTCAAAGAAGGATGGCTCATTCCGAACCATGGCCTCTGGGTGGTCAGTGCTCCTTTGTGTGTGTTGCACTTCCAAATGGCAGCACTGAGATCAGTGATTTTAGCGATGCTCCAAAGGAAGTTCCTAGCCACTGAGACATGATGGCTTTTCTGCAAGTTGCATGACTTCTGACCCAGATTTCTGTTTCAAGACCAGCTTTTGACTTTAAAAAAAAAAAAAAAGTTTCCTGGCTTCTCTGGTTTTGGTAGAGTCTTGTGTTTATATCTCGATTCAGAAGGATCAGCAGAGATGTCTGCATTTTGCCATGTTTGTCTCATGCCTTCAGTTCGCCATAAGAACACAAGATATGCCATACTGGGTCAGACCAAGGTCCATCAAGCACAGTATCCTGTTTCCAACAGTGGCCAATCTAGGTCATAAGTACCTAGCAGTATCCCCAAAAGAGACAGGTTCCTCAATGCTTGTATTCGGTCAAGCAGTGATATCCTGGGTCCCTTTTAATAATGGTTTATGAACCTTTCCTCCAGGAACTTGTCCAAACCTTTTTTAAATCCAACTACACTAACAGCTTTTACTCTACCTTTGGCTTCCCCCCTACCCCAAGGATGCTCTTGGAGGTCATGGTGATGGTGGCTGGTATGCTATGGCACTAAGGACTATGCGGTATACCACAAAAAGCAAGGTACCATGTCAAATCACTAACCCAGTCTAAGACGTGATAATATGGAAAGACGGAGCAGATTCATACACAGAGGATCGTGTAAGAAGCTTTTTCAGTGTTTTTAAAGTTACAAGACCTCTTTATAGGATAACATACAACAGAGCTTGCCAGATTAACCCCTGATGAAGGTTTTCGAAACATGGCCTGTGTCAGGTTGTCCCTGGTTTATGATAAATAAAGCTCTGTATTTCCATATTATCACATCTTAGACTAAGGACTATGCGTACACTCATTCCTGAATGACTGGCTCATCTGGACCCATTCGCTGTCGGAGACCTCTTGGGTTTCAGTCAAGTAGTGCCCTTCTGGAAAGCCTCAGCTGGTAGTCAGTCAGGGAAAATGTTTGATGGGCCTCCCAGATCCCTGGATTTCCTGGGAGGTGAGAAGACTCTGCCTCAGCCAAGTCCTCCACCAACTTCTCCAATCAACCCCAGAAGTGAGACTTCCTTTAAGACCAGTTGAGTTATCCAGGTTCTGGAGGACGTTTCCACTGCCCAGCAGCAAAGCCATGATCAACTCCGCATCACCACCAATAATACTAGCCACAAGTGGGCTAGAATATATATGTTTGTGTTAATTAAGATTCTCAAGTGGGCACAGTCCTCCTGCAGGAAGAGAGAGTGCGGAGATGGTTTGAATGACTTGTATTGTGTGGTTATCGACAGGTTTCCAGGGTTTGGGATCATCTCCAGCTTTTCAGCTTGATGGTGGCAGCAATCAACTGGTGCCATAGGCATGCCCATATGAGGCTTCTCTGGCAGGCATTCCACATTGGAGCTCGAGCTCAGGCTCCCGCTCCAGCTGGGAGTGAGAGCCAGTTTGAGATGGTGGCTATACCCATGTTATCTGATGGAGGGCATACCATTGGATATCACTTGTGGATTCTTCTGGAGTTGGGCGCCTGTCTTACAGGTGAGGAAAAAATTGTCCAGACTGAATGGCCTAGGGCTGTTGGAGTCTCATGCAGGTGGCATGGTCCATCAACCGTCCAAAGCAAGGGCAATCTGACTGGTCTTCTTGTGTTTTCCCACCCTTGTTCAAAGGCAGGGTGGTGCGAGTGTTCAAGAGCAATGCCACGGCTGTGATATCTGTCAAACGCCAAGGTAGCACAAGCTGTGCAGGAATGGCCTGTGGGATGACTCTCTGGTTCACCTGGGTGGAAATGAGCCTCCTAGCTCTGTCGGCTTGGCACATTGCTGAGGTGGCCAATTTGGAAGTGGTTTTCTTCTGTCATCACTCTCTCGATTCCAGGGAGTGGGCGTTGAGTCAAAAATGTTTCAGATGCTTCTCCGCCATTGGGGTCGCACCAGTATGGAATTGAAGACATCCCGCTCCATCTCAAGTGTGCTGTTGCTTCACTCACCACATGGAAAATGGATTCAAAGGCTTGTCGCTGTGGTTTAGTCCTGGCCACATTTTCTTCAAGGGGTTCAGCAGCTGTATCTTCTCCTCTGGCCATTTGTCCCTTCCTTTTTTTTTTCTTTTTCTTTTTTTTTTTAATATTCAACATCCTTTATTAAAATAAAGTCAAGAATTACAATAAAGTCTTCGTCAAGAGGGAAGCTACTAATAATATAATAAACATAAACCAAAAAGTATATCAAGGAAACAATCCCAAAATGCTAGAATCACTATATTTATAACTGTTCAGTACCCACTTAACAAAATCAGGAACAGCAGAAAAGCTATAAAAAGAAACACAATTGGTTAATCCCTGCTGGACAAGAATGCCTCTAGTTGAAGTGGGTCAAAGTAAACATAATCAACAGATTTATAGGATACCAAACATTAACATGGGTATTTTAAGAAAAACGTTGCCCCTTGGGCCAGGACACGAGGCTTCAAAACAAGAAACTCCTTTCTACGTTTCTGAGTGAGTCTACACACATCGGGGAACATCGGAGAATATTTGTATAGAACTGCCACAGAGAGCCGCATTCATCTTAGGAAAATAAAGTTTAAGTATTAGATTTTTATAAGCTACAGATAAAAAAAGAAGCGACTAGAGTGACACGGTTAGAAATGAAATCAGTTGAAGACTCAAGGAAAGCAGAAATGTCTAAGGTCTCAGACTGAGAGGGCAATACACCATCAGCCACCAAAGAAGCCTCTGTCTTAGTCCTTTGGGGAATATAGTAAACAGCATAACATTTTATAGCATCAACATCTTGCAACATAAGAATTTCCCTAAAGTATTTCTGAAGCAAAATATTAGGGGCAAGGTAATATGTACATGTAAAATTAATAAAGCAAAGATTTTTTTGCTCTGGCGGTATTCTCCAAAGATTACATCTGATGATGAATAATAGGGCTTTCCCAAATAGTAGAGGAGAGAGCAGCTTGAGCAACTGTTACCTGGCCTTCCAATTTACGTACAGAAGACGTACAGGCATTCAAACGGCTATCCTGGTCCGACATTTTGGCTACCGCCTCAGATGAAAACTGAGCAACCTGATATCCCTATGTGCGGTCATTTCTTCCAGAGGAACAGAAAAATTTAAAGGCATAAGAATCTTAACGTGTTCAACTACTGTAGCACTACTGTCCAACTTGGGTGAACTCATCCAAGGCCGTGCATCCTCCCATTCTACAATCCCAGGAGGGGCTCCAGCCATTAGTGTCTCTTCCTTTTTTTTTTTTTTTTTAATAGTAGTTTTTATTCAGTTTTAACATATAATATAACAATACAAACGATCGTGATATAGCAGGATACAAGCAGATGCTATTGATCAAAATAGCAAAAGAATATAATAACTTGAACAAGACAGTACAATAACGTTAACAAGAACTAGTATCAGTCCATGCCAGCACGCCACCCTCCCTCTCTCCGTTCAATGTGGTTACAGCAGAGACCATTCCACAAGGCAGCCTCCAGCAATCACTTTCATCAAACATAATTTTGTAAAGCTGACCATTTCTTACTTAGTTTACCAGACCATAGGTTCTTGGCTATATAGATCTCTTCGTAGGTCTTATGTAGGATTAAGAGACTCCACCAATGCTCGAAACAAGCTTTGTCGAGATTCTTCCAGTGTATTAGAACTATTTTAAGCGCTATCCCGAGCATTAAGTCCAGCAGTTTACTATCCCATTTCATCAGAGTAGGTTCCAGAGCTATGGATTTATATATCACTATCCGATAAGTGATAGGAGTTTGTAAGTTGAGGATCTGTGATATGCGTTCCCAAACTCTGTTCCAATATATTTCCAGGGATTTACAATGGAACAACATATGTGCCAGTGTCCCAATTTCCATGTTACAGGACCAACATCGATTTCCCTCCTGTAGTGTCCATTTCATTTTCTTAGCCGGTGTAATATGCGCTCGATGTGCTATAAAGTACATAGATTGTGTGAGAGACGCTGCTCTCGTGGCACGTATTTGAGTTCCCCAAAAAGTGTCCCAATTTTCCGGAGGTAGATCTTGACCGGTTTCAGTAGCCCACACCGACTGTATCTTAGAACATGTCTTGTCACTTTTGGATCGGAGAATCGCAACACATCTCGAAACAGCTTTGGCATCTGTTTGTAATTCTTGAAGTTTCTGTCGCAGTGGCCATCCTGTACGTATCAAGACAGGTGACACACCCGCTTTGCTCATGCAGTATCGGAGCTGACACCATTGGAAATAGCATGTATTAGGCAATCGGAATTCCGTTCTTAATCTGTCAAAGGTTTTAAATGCACTTCCATTGATCAGTTGTCCAATGGTGATAAGATCATGTTCCACCCATTTTTTCCATAAGACAGGCTTCCCTCCGATGATAAGGCGCGGGTTCAGCCATATGGGCATATCTGCGGCGAAGTCATCCCCTCCATCGATACATGATGCCAATAATCGACAGGCATGCTGTGTTTCTCGGATAATAGCATTATGTGGTGCAGTCTGGTCTACTACTGTGCCTACCAGTAGCCATGTAGGTAGGGGGGAATGTAGGGCCCGCTCCACACTCAGCCATCTAGGTCCTTTATCCGTGTCGTCAGAGTCGACCCATTGAGCACCCTGCTTTAAAAGAGAGGCAGTGTGCAGCCAGCCGAGATCTGGGAAATGGACACCTCCTTGTGTATTAGGTAACTTCAGTTTCCAGGCAGCTATTCGAGGTACTCGGTTGTTCCATAGAAAGGCTATCAGTTGACTATTCATTTTCTTATAGAAGGCTGACGGGAAACGTAAGGGTATCATGCTTAATATATAGCTGAGTTTTGGTACCAACATCATTTTTATCGTTTCTAGCCTGCCCCACCAGCTCAAATGAAGGGGGGTCCACTTGCAGATGTTATCATGTACAATTTCTTGACACATCTTAATGTTGATTGCGACAGTCTCTTCCAAGGTGGTGCCATAGGTCACGCCCAGGTATCTAAAGGATGACTTCTCATATTGAAAGGGGTATCCACGCATCATTTCTTCGCTGACCTGTTCATTCAGAGGAATAATTGTTGTTTTATTCAGATTTACTTTATATCCGGATATCGCTGAGTATGCATCTATGAGTTGCAGTGTTTCAGGAAGGTCTGATGGTTGTAGAAAAGTGAGCAGGTCATCGGCATATGCTGACAATTTACAGGGACCATCAGCTAACTCAATTCCTTTTATGTCTTCCTTCTGTCGGAGCGCTATTAATAAGGGTTCCAGGGCTAAATTAAAAAGCATCGGTGACAGGGGGCAACCCTGTCTGGTCCCTCTTTGCAACTGAAAAGGGGCTGAGAGGTGTGAGTTGACCGCTATTCGAGCTGTGGGTTTGGTATATAACAATTCAACGCGTTTTAGGAACTTTTCTCCTATCCCAAACCACCGTAGGGATCGAAATAGAAAGGACCATTCCAGTCGATCGAAGGCTTTTTCGGCATCCAATGCTAGCCCTATCAGGGGCTCGGCCTTGGTCTTGGCAGATGCCAGTACATGTGCCAATAATCTTCCATTATCTGTAGTGGATCTGTTTTGTATAAATCCACATTGATCCTCATGTATCAAATCTTTTAAGATCCGTCCTAATCGGTTAGCAAGCACTTTAGCATAGATTTTATAATCAGAGTTTAGGAGAGAGATGGGTCTGTAATTCTCTATCTTTTGTGTATCCCTGCCCGGTTTCGGGTGAATTACCACCACAGCCTCTGCCAGGGCTCCAATCTCTGGAGATTCATCTTGCAGGCCACTGTAGTAGATCTGTAGCATGGGAGCCAATTGAATGCAATATTTAGTATAGAATTCCAGTGGGATACCATCTGGACCGGCGACTTTGCCACGAGCCATCTGTTTGATCGCATCTTGTATTTCAGTTACTGAGATCTCTTGTTCCAGCGTTCGACTTTGATGACTGGTTAATGTGGGTCCTACTATCTTGGAGACAAAATCTTCAAAGGCTCTGTCACTACATTGGGTATCTGAGCGATATAGTTCCTCATAGAATTCTTTGCAGCGGTCTAGTATTTTGTCAGATCTCATGAGAAGGCCCCCGGAATTGTCCTGCAACGCCGCTATAGCGGTCTTGCTGGTTTTTGGTCTGAGCTGCCGAGCTAAAAGGGATCCAGAGCGGTTGCTTTCATAGTAGTATATACTACGTTGGAGCTGGATACTACTCAGTGCTTCTTTGTTGAGGAGAGCATTATATTGGTATTGCAATTTTTGGAGTCTAATCAATATCATTGAGTCAGCTCTTTTGGCTAGTAACCTTTCCCCAGCTTTTATTTGGAGTTCCAATTCATCTTTTTCTTTTTTCCTGGCTTTACGCCGTCTAATGGTGTAGGTGGTAATATGAGCTCGTATGGTCGCTTTAAAACCTTCCCACCAGCTCCAGATGGAGGTATCAGTGGGTGTATTATATTTAAAATAGGTCTCAATTTCCCCTGACAGTAGCTGTACAAAGGAGTCATCTGCTAGTAGGGATTTATCAAATGTCCATCTTGGCGGAACATGCTGTGTAACGTTGGTATTCAACACTAGGGAGACAGCGGCGTGATCCGATACCGTTGTAGCATATATCTCTGCGGACAACACTTGGGGCATCAGCTCTGTGGACAGTAGGAAGAAATCGATCCTTGTTTGGGTATTATGTGGGATGGAATAAAATGTGTAGTCTCTTTCTTGGGGATGAAGTAGGCGCCATGGGTCTACCAAGTGTAGCTCTGTTATGATGCCTTTAAGAATCGCCTGCGATTTGACTTTGTCTACAGCCCGATAGGGCGTGCGATCTAACAGTGGATCCAAGATGACATTGAAATCGCCCCCTAATATGATATTGGTGTGAGCTGCGGCTGTAACTTCTTTAGCTATCAGTTTGAAAAAGTTAGGGTCATCGAGGTTGGGCGCGTAAATATTGAAGAATGTGTAGAGCTGTTGATTTATTTTCATCGTCACTCTGGCCCATCGACCTAGCGGATCAATCTGTGTGTCGGTAATGGCGGATTGCAGGAATTTGCGCACTAATATTATTACCCCCCCTTTGCGTTGAGTGGCAGAGGCCGAGGCCGCCACCAGGAAATATTTAGAGGTTACTTTCTGCGATTCAGTATCTGTTAAATGTGTCTCTTGTAAGAGGGCAATATCTGCTTTTTTTTGCTGGCAGTACGCTAAAATCTTCTTTCGCTTGACAGGGCCAGTAATACCTTTTACATTTAACGAAAGCATTAAAAGATCACTAGACATCAACGTTGGAATAAGCTGTCTTATAGGTGAAAGCTATCCTATGGATAGGCCTGCCGCGTACTTGCATTTTGCGTGTATGTGGAGGGTTTTGTACTGGACTGGACTGACACAAACAACTGCATAACTGGCAAACATTGTATCGCTAAGGTGAACACAATCCACTGAAACAGTAACCAACCCCGACCTCCCGTTGCCACCCCTACATTTCAAGCAGAAATATCTGTTTAATTAAAACTATTTAGAACAACAGAAATACAATCAATGAGGTGTTTAACAAGGCTTAAGGCGTTCTAAAATTTGTGAGAACGCACGGCCGCACCCCCTGAGTATATGCTGAGTTCTCTACACTGCGTGAGAGATCAGAATATTGACCTCAGGTTTCCATACCGCATTTTTCTTGTAGGAAAGTTTTCAGTTTTTCAGCTTCAACAAAATTCCTCGTTTCATTATGTAGCGTGACCCGCATGGTGCCTGGGTAGTATAGCCCGTATCTTGCCTGTGCACTTTGTAGCATGGGTCTACAGGCCAGCAACGCTTTTCTCCGATCTACCGTTTGCTTGCTCAAATCCGGATAGAGTGCCACTTTGTGTCCCTGGATTTGCAGTGATCCGGCCTTCCGTGCAGCTTGAAAGATCTGTAGGACCTGTGGGTATCTCAGTACCTTCATTATGAGTGGGCGCGGGTATCGTGTGTTTTCAGCTTTGTGTGTTGGGATTCGATGGGCCCGTTCTAGTTCAAAAGGCCTTGCAAAGACAAGCTGCAGCATCTCCGGTATGGTTTTTTCCAGAAATCCAATCGGATCGGTACCTTCAGCGCCTTCAGGGACTCCAACAAGGCGGATATTATTTCTACGGGTATGGTTATTTTGATCTTCAATCAGATTTTCTATGTGCCGGACTCGTTTGACCAAAGGGCCCAGCTGTTCTAATGCAACGCCATGCTGCTGGGTTTGTAATTCAATTGCATTAAGTCGAGTGGTGATGGTGAGGAGTTTCTCTTTTACCTCCAGCAAGTCTTCTTGAATCATGTTCAGTGAACTAGAATTGGCTGCAATCATTTCTTTAACGCATTTCAATTCCTGTAGCACTTCACGTAGGCCACCGGCAGTCACTCCCTCCTTCTCTCCCGTGGCCATTTTCTGCGGGGAACCCACTTCGGGTTTGGATCGTTTCGCTGCTGAGCCGGATCCCTGTGGAAATTCCAGCCGGACAGGCTTCAGGGATGCCATCCAGCTGTATTGCGGTGTTATTGATGTAGGTAGGGGGTACAAACTTCAATGTAATACCGGGATATGTTCAGGATTCTTGGGCAGCAACGGGAGCAAAAATTCAGGCGTCCATTCTGTTCAGTGGCTAGCTCCGCCCCCCCTTAGTGTCTCTTCCTGATTGGGCCAATAAAGGAGGGCAAACCACCGAGTCAGTACTCACAGTCCCAAATGAAGTGTCTAAATCAGGAGATGACACTCCAGCCATTGCCGCCTGCAAATGACGATCCATGGATTCCACAACTTTAACAGACTTTGCGGCAGCCTCTGAAGGGGCCCTCTTCTTCTATTTTTCCATACAGACCCAGTCACAAGCTCCCCCAGGCTCCGAAGGGGCTCCAAAGCGGCAGGACATGCCCCTTTGAGCACATGTCCCCGGGCTCGTGCCCCTGCTCTGTGACTTGGCAGAGATTTAAATTCCCTAGGAGATGATGTCAGGCACTCAGCTCCTCCTCCTACCACCAGTCTCGGGGAAATCCAAGCAACAATGAAGCAGCAAGGTAAGAAGGTAGCAGCCCTCAATCACAGCGGTGGGGTAGAGATTTAAATGCCCTAGGAGATGACATCAGGCTTCCACGACAGGCTTTTTTTCAAATTCTCTCTTTGCCTGCCTTATCAATGCCTCACATCTAACTTGCCAGTGCTTATGTTGTTTCCTATTTTCGTAATTTAGCTCCTTTTTCCATTTCCCGAAAGATGCTTTTTTGGCTACAACAGCCTCTCTGACCTCACCTTTAAAGCATGCTGTCAGTTCTTTGGCCTTTCTTCCAATTTTCTTAAAGCGTGGAATACATCTGATCTGGGCTTCCAATAGAGTATTTTTAAATAACGCCCATGCTTGATGTAACTCTTTAACCTTTGCAGCAGCTCCTTTTAGTTTTATCTTAACTGTTTTCCTCATTTTATCATAGTCTTCCTTTTGAAAGTTTCCTTGTCATCCTTCTTTCATTTATTAAATCAAATGTGATAGTGCTAGGATCACTATTGCCAGATGGCCCCAACACCCTTATCTCTTGCACCAAAGCCTGTATTCCACTAGGTGTTCACACTAGGTCCAAAATAGCTTCCCCTCTTGTCAGTTCATGAACCAGTTGCCCAACCCTGGAACTGTGTTTGGTCTGTTATTCTGCAGCAGTACCTTGGTCTGCTAGGATTTTTCTGCTTGGCTCTGCAGCGTCATTTCCTACTGACAGCCTTCTGGTCAGTTCCTAATATACATAGTTTTCCGCATGGTTTCTCGACTGTTTGATTCATCATTTTTGCCCACGTTGAGGTTGTGTGTGATTTGCCATGCTTTCCCATAGGTTTTGGAATGAATACTGAGATGCCCTCTAGTGGCTCAGGCTGATAGAGGCATGGAAGTGATGTCATTGAAACCTGTGCATTTCATTGGCTTCTGTCTCCACCAATATGCTGGAAGGGGAACACAACTCACTTGTCTGGACTGGCCTAGCAGGACTTAAGGAAAGAACATTATCTGGTAAGCAAAATGTCACCTTAAATTCCCTCCCTCCCGTCCTCCTGCAGTCATTGTGACTGTCAGCTGGCTAAGCCGGTGGCAGAGGTGTCACTACTTAAAACAAAATGAGCATTGTAGAGCCATCGTGCTCCTGTGCTCTCTGAAGCCTTGACACGTCCCATCCCCATGTCAATAGGAAGTAACATCAGAGGGGCAAAACAGAACAAGTCGTCAGAGAGCACAGGAGTATAATGGTTCCATAGCATTTATTTCATTTTTAGTGTTACCTCTGTCCCTGGTTCAGCTAGCAGGAAAATGGGAGGAAAAATGCTGAACTGCAGTGGTGCATAGGTAGGGAGGGATGGAGAACATGTTGGACTATGGCAGGAGGGGGGAGGGGGGAGGGGCTAAGCACAAGAAAAAAGGTGCTGGACCATGGTGGGGAGCTAAACACAAGAGGGAAGATGCTAGAGTGATGGAGGTGGAAAGAAAACAGGGAGATTTTCGGTCATGGAGTGGGAAGAGGGGGAAGAGAACAATGAGGTGCTGGATCATGGAGTGGCAAGAGAGAACACAGAGATTCTGGACCATGGAAAGGAGTGGAGCTAGGGGTATGGAGGGAAGAGAATGGGGAGGGAAGGGAAGAGAATTGCTGGACCAGGGAGTGGGATTGAGGTAGCAGGAGAGGGAAGAAAACAGGGAGAGGCTAGATTATTGAGTTTGTTGGGAGGAGGGATAGGCTGGACTATCGGTTTGAGGGAAGAAAAATGGGAGATGTTGGACCATGCAGTAGAGTGGGTTGGGCAAGAGGGAAAAGAGAGGGGAAATGATTGACCATGGGGGAGGGGGAAAGCATGGAAAATAGGGAGGGGGAATAGAGCAGATGCTGGGGATTGGGGTGAGTGAAGGTTGCTTATGCTGGCAGATGGTTGGTGTGGGGGAAGATTAACACAGGGGATGGGGATGGAGGCCAGGGAGAAGGTAAACAGGGAAATGAACTAGGAAAGGAGGTGAGAGAAATAAATGGGAAGCTGGTAGGTGGCGAAAGGTTACAAGAGGGACATTGAGGACTGGAGGTTGAGAAGGAAGGGTGAAATTTGAATTTATAGACAGCTAAATAAAGTGATGGAGGAAAGATCTTTCACAGAAAAAGCATTGTCAGAGAAAGATTTAGGGGAGGAATAGAAGATGGACAGAGAAACTTGGAAAGAGAAGACAAATAGAGGAAAGCATAAAATAGACCGGAACTAACAAAACTGAGAGAGAATAAAATGTGTAGATATCAAAAATAGTCAAAAGCATTTTATTGAACTAGTAAATTGTAACATGTCAGCATTGGGAAATGTGTATCTCTGATGTCTTTGTATTTAGGATAATAAATCCAGCTTTAAAAATGGCTTTCGGTATCGCAACCTGCCAAATAGCCTGAAAAAGGTTTTTAAAACTGATATTGAAAAATTGTATGGATATTACAGTTATGCATTTTTATGTGAAAAAATGTATAGACCTTGATGTGGTTGACTTTGTATTTTGCTCAGTACAAGAGGAAATGAATTTCTGTGTCTATACCTCCCAGTGTCTGACTGCTTGGGGGTTCCAGTTCAATTTTTGTCTGCATATTTCTATTTCTCTTTGTGGTCCCTTCTTATGAATTCATTGAGGGTCTGCCTGTGTTCCATGTATGACCAATGTAAGGGATTTCTGTGTAGAAATCTGTAGCAGTCCTGCTTGTTCTGTTTTCTTAGTAAGAAGTTTATTTGGGTTCTAATGCCAGGTATAATACTTGTAGTGCTGCCTTTTCATAGGTAGAATTGGTGCTGTGATGATATGGCTGGCTTACTGGAAGCTCTGAGTGGTCTTAATGAAATGCTCAAAGAAATCAAGGAAGCTAACAAAAGTTACAGCGCAGTAATAATAATGGGTGATTTCAATTACCCCGGTATCGACTGGATCAGTGTCACGCAGAACATGCTAGGGAGATAAAGTTCCTAGATGAAATAAATGACTGCTTCTTGGAGCAGCTGGTTCATGAACCAACCAGAGGGGAAGCCATATTAGACCTAGTCCTTAGTGGAACACCAGATCTAGTGCAAGAGATAAGGGTGTTGGGGCCACTTGGCAATAGTGATCATAGCATGATCGCCTTTGATTTAATTCGTGGAGGAGGGATAGTAAGGAAATCCACAGTACTACCTTTTAACTTTCGAAAGGGAGACTATGATAAAATGAGGAAAACAGTTAAGAAAAAACTAAAAGGAGCAGTTGCAAAGGTTAAAGACGTACATCAAGCTTGGGTTTTGTTGAAAATACTATCTTGGAAGCCCAGACCAGCTGTATTCCACGCTTTAAGAAAAGTGGAAGGAAGTCCAAAAAACTGCCAGCATGGTTTAAAGGTGAGGTCAGAGAGGCTGTTGTTGCCAAAAAAGCTTCTTTCAGGAAATGGAAAAAAGAGCCAAACGACGAAACCTGGAAACAGCACAAGCACTGGCAAGTCAAATGCAAGGCATTGATAAGGCAGGCAAAGAGAGAATTTGAGAAGAAGCTTGCTGCGGAAGCAAAAACGGGAAATAAAGACCTTTTCAAGTACATTCGTAGCAAAAAACCTGTGAGAGAGTCAGTTGGTCCATTAGATGATAAAGGGGTTAAAGGAGCACTAAGAGGCGACAAGGTGATAGCGGAGAGACTGAATGAATTCTTTGCTTCGGTCTTTACTGAGGAAGATGTAGGGATGTTACCCATGACTGAAGTGGTATTTAAAGGTGCGGAAGAATTGAAGGAAATATCGATACATCGGGAAGATAAACTGAAGAGTAGCAAATCACCTGGGCCAGATGGTATACATCCAAGGGTGTTGAAAGAACTGAAATATGAGATTGCAGACCTGCTATCAGTAATCTGTGAGCTATCATTAAAATCATCTCTAATACCTGAAGACTGGAGGATCGCCAATGTAACACCAATTTTTAAAAAGGGTTCCAGGGGTGATCTGGAAAACTACAGACCGGTGAGCCTGACGTCAGTACCAGGAAAAATGGTAGAAACCACCATAAAGAATAAAATTACTCAGCATGTAGATAGTCACAACCTAATGGGAGACAGCCAACATGGCTTTAGACAAGGAAGATCTTGTCTTACTAATCTGTTATGTTTTTTTGAAGGAGTGAATAAACAGGTGGACAAAGGTGAGTCGGTTGATATTGTGTATCTGGACTTTCAGAAAGCCTTTGACAAGGTCCCTCATCAGAGACTTTTGGCAAAACTAAAGAGTCATGGGATAGGAGGCAGTGTACTATTGTGGATCAGGAACTGGTTAAAAGATAGAAAGCAGAGGGTAGGGCTAAATGGCCAATTTTCCCAATGGAGAAAGGTGAATAGTGGTGTACCCCAGGGATCTGTGCTGGGTCCGCTGCTTTTTGACATATTCATAAATGACCTGGAAAGTGGAATAACGAGTGAGGTTATCAAATTTGCAGATGACACAAAACTATTTAAAGTTGTTAAAACCCAAGAGGATTGTGAAAATTGCAAGAGGATCTTGATAAATTGGAAGACTGGGCATCAAAATGGCAGATGAAATTTAATGTGGACAAGTGCAAGGTTATGCACCTAGGGAAGAACAACCCAAACTATGGTTACACGATGCAAGGTTCCACATTAGGAACCACCACCCAGGAAAAAGATTTAGGCGTCATTGTGGATACCGTGTTAAAACCCTCGGCCCAGTGTGCAGCGGCGGCCAAGAGAGCAAATAGAATGCTAGGTATGATAAGGAAAGGAATGGAAAATAAAACAAAAGATATTATAATGCCTCTATATCGTTCCATGGTGAGACCGCACCTTGAATATTGTGTGCAATTCTGGTCGCCGTATCTTAAAAAGGATATAGCGATTTTAGAAAAGGTTCAGAGAAGAGCCACCAAAATGGTAAAGGGGATGGAAGGATACTCCTATGAAGAAAGGCTAAAAAGGTTAGGGCTCTTTAACCTGGAAAAGAGACGGCTGAGGGGAGATATGATAGAAGTCTATAAATTAATGAACGGAGTGGAACGGGTAAACGTAAATCGATTGTTTACGTTATCAGAATATAGAAAGACTAGGGGACATGCAATGAAGCTACAGGGTAAACTATTTAAGACTAATAAAAGAAAATATTTTTTCACTCAACGTGTAATCAAACTCTGGAATTTGTTACCGGAGAATGTAGTAAAGGCTGTTAGTGTAGCTGGGTTTAAAAAAGGTTTGGACAAGTTCCTGGAGGAAAGGTCCATAAACCATTATTAAGAAGTGACCGAAGATATCAATGCTTGACCCAGTACAAGCATTGTGGAACTTGTGTCTCTTGGGGAAACTGCTAGGTACATATGACCTAGATTGGCCACTGTTGGAAACAGAATACTGGGCTTGATGGACCTTGGTCTGACCCAGTATGGCATATCTTATGTTCTTATGTTATGTTCTTATGTCTTTTTGCAGGGTTTTGTATTATTTCATAATGCACCTGAAAGTTGGCACTGGAGTGAAGTTGTCATGCTGTTATAGTGAAGTTGTCATGCTGTTATAAAATATTCACTAACAGTATGATGTCCAGTTACATATTTCTTCAGGAAAATTTTGATGAAGGTTGGGCGTAGGGTCATGATTATTGCTTGAGTAATCAAAATCTTGGGTGGAGGCTGTAGGGAACTGAACCGTGATTCTTAGAAATATCTAGTAATTGTTTTACTCCATGGTCATAGGCACTGTCCATAACTTCTTTTTCTCCCATGTCTCTAGTTTCCTCCTCATACCATTGCCCAGTCCTTGCTGACAGCAGGAGAGAGAGGAATTGGCATGGCAAGTCAGGTGCTTTTCTATCCCCTCCTTCCCACATTTCTCCCAGTGCACAGTAGAAATCTGTGGAACATCAAGCAGATCGAATGGCTGATTTGAGCTGTGAACAATGTGGGCAGGAGAGGCACCAGTGGCAGGAAGAGCAGGTTAGAGAAGTATTGGGCCTGTTGCATTGCCAGCTGCTCTCTCCCTCTGTCAGCTGGGATTGGGCCTCTAGGGAAGGGGGCAGAGGTTCAGAAGAAATATTTGTGAGGAGGTGGGCACAAATGTAAACATTGGCCCCTAGGCACTGGCGACCCATGGTGTGCCACTGAGTCCTAGTCTGTGACTCCTGGCTGTGGATTGTTCCTGCAAAGGCTGGACTAAAAAAGTGGGGGAAAGGAATATGATATGGGGGAAAACATCTCAGTATCTGGGAAGATTCATTTTTGTACTTACTGAGTTTTCAAAATTATACAAGGATAAACTTGATAAGAATAAGTCAATTACAACTGGAAAAAGAAATTATATTTCTGGTATTTTCCGTTTTTGTTAATTAAGCAAAAATAATAGAATGCGTTATAACTGCTTAGGTCCAGAGATAAGAAGAGGAGAAGCCCTAATCACAAAAGGAGCAAACCATACCAATTTTAAGAAAACATATTGAAAACAGGTAGCTTACGGAAGCATTCTAATCAGAGCAGAAAAACGCTCTCTAATATTGGATCAATTCTACTGGACTGAATTCACTTGGAGGGGATTTGTTCTCCAGGAAATTCTGAAGTCAAATTTGGTTGTAAAATATTTAAAAGCACATTTGACAATGATGTCCAAGCGCAATCTGGGACATTAAGCCAGAACGTCCAAAAAAAGAGCAAGCACATCCAAGTTCTGGCATGATTTCACAAACATGGACGTGCCCGATATGGATATCTGCAGGGCCATCTACATAGATGTCCCCAGAATAGCATTTAAGACTAGAGATGTCTAATAGCCTAATGGTTAGAGTAGTGGGATAGGACCAGGGGTTAAATCCACTGCTACTCCTTGTGATCTTGGGCAAGTCACTTAACCCTCTATTTTCTCTACACCCGCCAGATATAGCCCAAACTAGTACTTTCCCGATGCTAATTTGTGCCTGAAGCATATCTAAACTTGGACAAGATTTCAGACATCCCAGATATTTCTGAAATCCAGCAGAGACATCTAAGTCCATTGCACCAACCCAGACATGCCTCTGCCATACCCTCTGCCTAATTGGACGTCCCTGCATCGCAGACTTCTTTAAGAGCCACTTGTGATATGGCTCTTGGGACGTCTTCATGATTTGTATGTCGGCATGCTTGTTTTCAGATGTCCAAATTGCAAATAAAGCTTTTAAAATGATCACAATAATTATTACCTTGAAATACACCTTTACAAAGACAAGGCAACCTAAGGCTGAAAGTTGTACTCCAGGGACACCTATTCTTGCCTCTTGGCAAGAAATAATCTGTACTGGAATTGAGAGGCCTTACATATATCAGGAAAAATAGAAATGTTGTGACTCAATAGCAGGTATCCCTACACATTATTTATTTATTTATTTGAATGTATTTTTATACCGCACCTTCCAGAGATCAGGAGTGGTTTGCATTATAATATAACTGAACTTTTACATAGAACAGTATAACTGAGTTAAAAATTCTAGGTAATTACATAGAAAGGTATTGTAAAGGGATATAAGTCAGTTGGCATATAAGTCCATAGTTGGCATTCTTGATTGTGTGACCTGCAATTGAGGTCTATGAAGTATGTTCAAAGATTTGGGTATTATAACGTTGGGGGCTGTAGGGTGATTGGGCAGCAAGGGAAGGGATTAAGACAGAGGGAAGGGGGGATACTTTTGTGCTGTTGGTGCTGGGATTGGTGTAATGTTCTTTGAAAAGGTGGGGTTTTAATTCTATCTCCAGGAACAAGCAGGAATGAGTCTTCACATATGGGTACGTCGGTACCGACGGAGCCTGCGCGGGAACGCTCCCCAGCTTCCCAAAAAGGAAAGCTTTTGGGAGCATCCCACAGCGCCTGCGCGCTGCCTTCCCGCCTTTCCTAACCATCTCTCCTCAGTTCTTCTTTGCCGCGGAGCCAGCAGGTCGAGCCCTGTCACCGCTGAAGAAGTTCTTTATTTTAGTTTATTTCTTTGGTCGCGTGTCTGCCTTCCCCGACTCCGGACCGGTACCGCCGGTCTTTTTCTCTTTCTTTCTTTAAAAAAAAAAAAAAAATATATATATATATCTATTGTCTCTTCACTTAGTGTATTCTTCTTGGGCCTCCGGGCCTACAAGAAAATTTCCCTCATGGAAAAACCAGCCTCCGGGTTTAAAAAATGTACTAAGTGTAGCGGTACTATTTCTGTTACAGATACCCATGAATGGTGTCTTAAATGTTTGGGTCCTGAACACTCCATTCCGGATTGTCCATCCTGCTCTCTTATGTCTAAACGGGGGTTACAGAACCGAGCAGCCAAGCACCATGTGCTGTTTCCCGCTGATGCACCGTCGGTAGCATCGACATCTTCCAGGTCTTCTTCTCCTGATGGATCTCAGGTAACCAAACATAAACCTAGCAGGTCCTCGAAGGGTAGATCTCCCTCTAAGCATCGAGATGCCTCCGGGCTTGCCCTCGAGGATCCTGCGCCAGCAAAACAACCACAGCGGGAAGCTCCGGCTTCCAAAGCTCCTCCTATGGGGTTACAGGTTGACATCGAAGGCACGGCCTCGACCGATCACCTGTTAGAATGCTCTGGGGTACCGGCACAATCTCCCGGTACCGACTTCCAGGCATTCATGGCGTCGATAGATCACAATGTTCTCTCCATGCAGCAGGCTATTACGGCCTTCATTCAAGCTGCGACGCCGCTGGTACCGAAACAAACTCCGTTCTCGGTATCGGCTCCGGTACCGGCACCAGCACCGATACCAGTACCGACTGCATCTACATCGACCAGGATACCGGCTGCAGCAGTTCCTTGTCCAGGGCTGCTTACCGGTACCGATCCGGTACCGGGGACGCCCGATGTTGATACTGCTCGATACGCGTATCGAGCGTTGGAAGAGCACCCTGACAGGCGATACTTCGATTCCTCTGATGATTCTGATACATCAGACGAATCTCCTGAAGTATCCATAGCCCTTCCTGAAGAGCCTTCTTCTCCAAAAAGAAGAATGTCTCCTCCAGAAGACTTGTCCTTTCAAGACTTCATAAGAGAAGTAGCTAAAGGACTTTCTATTTCAGTAACTTCTGAATCAGAGCCTAGAGCTAAAAAATTGGATATTTTAGGCTATTCTAGAGCTCCTAAAGAGGGGTCACCTTATCAATTCATGAGATTCTTTATGAACACATGATTGATCTATGGGAGACTCCTCTCACTCTCTCTCCTCATTCTCGTAGATTGGACACTATGTATCGTGTCCCTCGTCCTGGATTTCAGAAAACTCAGCTTCCTCACCATTCCATTGTGGTGCAGTCAGCTATGAAGAGGATAAAGAGTACAAAGAGACACTCTTCTGCTCCTCCAGGAAGAGAATGCAGGACCTTGGATGCCTTGGTAGGAAAATCTTCCAAGCCAGTATGCTTATTGCCAGAATCAACTCATATAGCCTTTACATGGGTATGTTTCTAAAGGAAGTTGCACAAAAACTGCACACTTTCCTCCCTTTTCTTCCAGAGGATAAAAGGGAGGAATTCCTCATTTGGCTTAAGCATACCCAAGACATTTCAAAGTTTTCCAACAGGGCAGCCTTTGACTCCTTTGAAGGTGCCAGCAGAGCCTCAGGCATTGCCATAGCTGCTCGCAGAATTGCTTGGCTCCAGGCTTCTGATTTAGAGCCCTGGGTTCAAGATGGCTTAGGAAATCTTCCCTGTACAGGTGAAAACCTATTTGGCAAAGAATGGCAAATAAAAGCCACTCAAATGGATGCAGAAAACTCTGCTCTGGATAGACTTTCAAAGTCAACCTCCATTCCTGCCAAGAAAAAGCCTTTTAAAAAGTCTTTCTTTAAAAAGGGCAGATTTCCTTCTACTTCTGGCCAACAATCTTCTACAGGTCGCTTTGCCACTAAGCGTCAGCAACCTAAACAGGCCAGGCCTAAGCCTACAGGGGCTGCTGCAACTCAGCAGGCCCAACCTCCGCAGGGTTTTTGACTTGATGCTAGAGAACTTAGCCTTTCTGGCTCTAAAGCAGCCAGAGCCTCTCACCATTCCAGGAAGGTTGGCTCATTTTGCTCCCAGATGGGAGCAAATAACATCAGAGCAGTGGACCCTCCCCATCATAAGAGAGGGCTACAAGCTTCATTTTTCAGACCTTCCTCCCCACACCATGGTGAGACACTTCAATTCTCCCACATCTCTTCTCGACCTTCTAGGTCAAGAGGTAGCTACCCTTCTTGCCCAAGGGGCAATAGAAGAAGTTCCTCTTCTTCATCAAGGGTCAGGGTTCTACTCCCCCTATTTTCTCATTCCAAAGAAGACAGGGGGATACAGACCCATCTTAGATCTCAGAGAATTGAACAAATTTCTATGCAAGGAGAAGTTCAAGATGCTTTCTCTGGGCACTCTCCTTCCATACCTTCAAAGTCAGGATTGGCTTTGTTCTCTAGATCTCAAGGATGCGTACACCCATGTCCTCATCCATCCCTCTCACAGAAGATTCCTACGGTTTCTTTTCCAAGGAAAACATTACCAATACAGAGTTCTTCCTTTCAGTCTGGCCTCTGCTCCAAGAGTGTTCACCAAATGCATGGCAATAGTTGCTGCATTTCTATGAACTCTGGGAATATTTGTCTTCCCATACCTGGACGACTGACTCATTCGAGCTCCATCTCAGTCAGAGGCCCAGAATTCCTTGGACCGCACAAGGCGCATTCTGCAGTATCTGGTACTTGTGGTAAACCTCCCAAAGTCTCAGCTCACCCCTACTCAGTCCCAAGAATTCATAGGGGCCTGGTTGGATACCACTACTGCAAGGGCTTACCTTCCTCAGGCCCGTTGCCAACGTCTAGTGCAGTTAGCCTCCCAGATTCAGTCAAAGAGCCACTTAACTGCCCGGGAGATGCTACAACTGCTAGGCCACATGGCTTCCACAGTGCATGTGGTACCCTATGCTCGCCTACACATGAGAGCAGCTCAATGGACTTTGTCCACCCAGTGGACTCAAGCTTCAGGAGCTCTCTCAGACCAAATAGCAACCAACAAACGTCTCTTTTGGTCTCTCCAATGGTGGATGTCCACTCGAAATTTGTTGCTGGGGTCTCCCTCCCAACAGTTGTTGCCCCAAGCAACCCTCACAGCAGATGCCTCCCAAACAGGTTGGGGAGCCCATCTACAGGACCTCTCCACTCAAGGCACTTGGTCCCCACAGGAGACCTCCCTTCATATCAACCACTTGGAGCTTCGAGCAGTTTTTCTAGCTCTCAAGGTCTTTCATACCCTCCTCAGTTACAAGACAGTCCTCATTCATACGGACAATCAAGTAGCCATGTTTTACATAAACAAGCAAGGAGGAACTGGCTCTCTGTCGCTTTGTAACGAAGCTTTAAGATTGTGGGCCTTCGCCAGAGAGCATCAAATCCATCTCCTGGCAGTATACCTCCCAGGAGTCCAAAACTCTTGGGCAGACAGACTCAGTCGAGTTCTGCTTCCACACGAATGGTCCCTGCACATGGATCAGGTACTCAGAATCTTCCAAGAATGGGGAACCCCGGACATAGACCTCTTTGCAAGTCCGTGGAATGCCAAACTTCCCCGGTTCTGTTCCAGAATTCCGTGTCAGGGAGTTCAGGCCAAGGATGCCTTCCTCCTCCATTGGGGTCAGGGCTTCCTGTATGCATTTCCACCCATTCCCTTGATTCCCAAGACTCTGTTCAAACTCCAGAGGGATCAAGGATCTATGATCCTCATAGCTCCACGCTGGCCACGCCAAGTGTGGTACCCTCTACTTCTACATCTCTCCCAAGCCCTCTCTGGACTTGGGAGCTGCTCCAGACCTTCTGTCCCAGGAGGAAGGGACTTTGTGGCACCCAAACCCCAAGTCCCTACACCTCAGAGCTTGGTTACTGAAGGCCTAGACCTTCAAGACTGGAATCTTTCTCAACAAGTGAAGGATATCCTCCATGCTTCCAAAAAACCTTCCACCAGGCATTCTTATGCTTTTAAATGGAAAAGGTTTTTCATTTGTTGTGCTGAAAAGGGTCTTGACCCTCTAGCACTACCTCTAAATTCTCTGTTAGACTATCTCCTGCATCTTTCCAATGCAGGCCTTAAAACAAATTCAGTAAGAGTCCATTTGAGTGCTATTGCAGCATCCCTTAAGCCCATCAATGGACAACCTATTTCCTCTCATCCTCTCATTGCAAGATTCATGAGAGGCCTAACTTTAACTAAACCTCCCATTAGGCCTCCTCCGGTGGCATGGGACTTAAATTTGGTTCTTGGTCAGCTCATGAAGCCACCTTTTGAACCCTTAGCCACTACCTCCTTGAAGTTTCTTTCTTGGAAGGTTATTTTCCTCATTGCAGTTACTTCAGCTCGCTGCATCAGTGAACTGCAGGCATTAGTGGCTAATCCACCTTATACAAGGTTCCATCATGATAAGGTAGTCCTTAGGACAAATCCACACTTTATGCCTAAAGTGCTCTCACGTTTTCATCTTAATCAAGAGGTATATTTACCTGTCTTTTTTCCAGCTCCTCATGCATCCAGTGCAGAGAGGAATCTTCATACTCTGGATTGTAAAAGAGCTCTTGCTTTTTACTTTACATAGGACATAGCAACATCGAAAGTCTTCCCAGCTTTTTGTTGCTTTTGATCCCTCTCATTTGGGACTTCCAGTCTCTAAGAGAACACTGTCCAATTGGATTGCTCAGTGTATTTCTTTCGCCTACCAGAGTAAGAACCTTTCTCTGGAGAGCCATGTCACAACTCATAATGTGAGGGCCATGGCCACCTCTATGGCTCATCTAACTTCTGTGTCCATCGACCAGATCTGTCGAGCAGCCACCTGGGCCTCGGTTCATACCTTCACAGCCCATTACTGCTTGGACAAGGACTCCCGCCGGGATGCCTTGTTTGGTCAGGCTGTCCTCAAACACCTGTTCCATTCTTAAACAACTCCTACCCTTCTTTCCCTGGATGGATGCCTGAGATCCATAGGAGGAAGTAGACCCATCTCCAGGGTCTCATATCCTTGGGGATCTCCCAGGCATCTTAGCTAGGGAGTCCCCATATGTGAAGACTCATTCCTGCTTGTTCCTGGAGATAGCACAGTTACTTACCTGTAACAGGTGATCTCTGGGAACAGCAGGAATAAGTCTTCACAACCCTCCCACCTCCCCTAGGAGTTGTGTCTCTTTTTCTATCTTTCCTTTCCTCTCTCTCTCTCTATTGTCTCAGCTTTAAACTCGAACTGAGGAGAGATGGTTAGGAAAGGTGGGAAGGCAGCGCGCAGGCGCTGTGGGATGCTCCCAAAAGCTTTCCTTTTTGGGAAGCTGGGGAGCGTTCCCGCGCAGGCTCCGTCGGTACCGACGTACCCATATGTGAAGACTTATTCCTGCTGTTCCCAGAGATCACCTGTTAAGGTAAGTAACTGTGCTTTATGGAATGATTGGAGGTCTTTTATTCCTCTTAGTGCTTCAGGGAGGGTGTTCCATTATGTGGGGGCTATGTAAGTAAATGCCCTCTTACTAGTGAATTGTGTAGTTTTGCATATTGAAGGAGGCACCATGAGGGAGTTCTGGTTGAGCGTTCTTCTGGCTCTGTTGGTCGATTGGATTTGGATGAGGGAAGAGAGGTGGGAGGGGGCTATTTTATGTATCAGTTTGAATGTGGTCATTATTATTTTGTATTTTATTCTTGATGAAATTGGGAGCCAGTGGAGCTTGTACAGGATAGGTGTAATGTGGTCTGCGAATCGTGCTTGCATTATGACTCTGGCTGTGACATTTTCGGCCATTTGTAATATGTCCATTGTCTTTTTAGGTATTCCCTGCAGGAAGCTATTGCAGTAGTCGAAATGCGGTGTTATTAAGGCTTGGACTACTGTTCTAAAGTCATTGGGTTCAATGAGGTTTCTGAGTGGTTGTATGATCCTTAATATATCCTTGATATGGTTAACATGTCATTGACACAGGAAACCATGCCTAAACTACTAAAATGAGTGACAATACGTCTCATATTAAAAAAACAAATCTCTAGACAAATTATGCCCCATATCATAGAAGCCAATGTCCAGCCTACCATTTTTGGCTAAAATAATTGAAAAAAATGTCCACTCACAACTACAAGACCACATTGATACACATGCTCCACTGGACACACACCAATATGGTTTTAGACCATGCCATTGTGTTGAGACCCTTCTATTAGGACTCTGACAACCTTATAAAAGTTATTGATAATCCAAAGCATGCAGACATCCTAATATTTTTAGATATTGCTGCTGTTTTTGTCATGATTAACCATGCCATTCTTATTGAAAGACTTAAGGAAATTGAATTATATGGCACCGCATTAAAATTGTTCCAATCGTACCTTTCTGACCGTTCCCAGCAAGTTAAAATAGGACAACAAACCTCCTCGACATACTCACAGAAACAAGGCCTTCCTCAAGGTTCCGCCCTTTCTGCACTATTATTTAATGTATACTTTCAACCTATATGCAACATTATTCAATGATTCAAGGTTAGCTATTTCATCTATCCAGATGATACAATGCTATACTACCCATTTGATATAACAAAACCCAATTTCACTAGTATCACCTCATGCTTTAATGAAATCTCACAATGTTTAAACCGTCATAACCTCAAGATAAATTATAAAAAAACTGAAGTTCTATTTATCACAAGAAACTAAAATTTTACCCCACCTCCAAACCTGAAGGTCAATGACGCAACGCTAGAGATAAAGAATGAAATTAAATTCCTTGGTGTTACCCTTGATAGGACCCTAAGCTTAACAACCCACTTGAAAAAAATACTAGTCTAATCTATAATAAACTTTGTTTGATTAAACACTTGAGACCCCTATTGTTACATCATGATTTTAGATCTGTACTCAAAGCAATGATATTCCCCCATATAGACTTCTGCAATAGCATCCTTCAAGGGCTTTCAATACAAGCACTAAATCACCTTTGGATAGCTCAACATATTGCTGCCAGGATCACCATAAAAGCAAATCCTACAGAACACATTGCACCTATTCTATACTACTACTACTACTACTACTATTACTACTCAGCATTTAAATAGCGCTACCAGTTATACGCAGCACTGTACAGCACAGACATGTAAGAGACAATCCCTGCTCATCGTAGCTTACAATCTAGTCAAGACAAAAAAGATACAAAACACGGAAGATACAAAAAAGGAGATCAGGTGAGTCAAGATCCAAAAGCAGCAGCAAAGAGGTGAGCTTTCAACCTGGACTTGAAGAGGGTTAGAGAAGGTGCCTGGTGTACAGACACAGGTAATTTGTTCCAGGTGTAAGGTGCAGCAAGGTGAAAGGAGCAAAGTCTGGAGTTAGCAGTGGGAGAGCGGGGCATAGATAGAAGCAGTTTGCTAGAAGAGCGGAGTTCCCGAGGGGGGTTATAAGGAGAGATAAGAGATGAAAGGTACCGAGGAGCCGCAGAGTGGATGCATTTATAGGTCAGCAGGAGAAGTTTGAACTGGATGCGGAAGCGGATAGGGAACCAATGAAGTGACTTGAGAAGAGGAGTAATATGGGCATGACGAGGATAGCAGAAGATTAGCCGCACAGCAGAGTGTTGAACAGATTGAAGGCGAGAGAGATGACTCAAAGTGAGACCAGCAAGGAGTAGGTTACAGTAGTCAAAGCGGGAGGAGATTAAGGAGTGGATAAACGTTTTAGTAGTGTGTTCAGAAAGGAAGGGGCGGATTTTGCTAATGTTTCGAGTCCCACTAGCACTCCTTGTGGCCTTGGGCAAGTCACTTAACCCTCCATTGCCTCGGAAGAAAGGCCTGGCAATCTACTTCCGGTGACACTGCCAAGAAAACCCAGGAGCTTCTGGGTCGCCAGGAGTCAGGACTGACTCGAAGGCACACATTGCATTGCATAGAGAAAGAAATGGCAGATCTTAGCTACGAAATGGATGTGTGTGGAGAAAGAGAGAGAGGAGTCAAAGACAACCCCCAGATTGCGGGCAGAGGAAACAGGAAGGAGTACGGAGCTATCCACAGAGACTGAGAAAGGAGGAAGAGGAGGGGAGGTTAAAGGGGGAAAGATAAGAAGTTCAGTCTTGGCCATGTTCAGTTTCAAGCGGCGGTGAGACATCCAGGCAGCAATGTCAGAAAGGCAGGCAGAGATCCGGGTCTGGATTGCCGGAGAGAATTCAGGGAGTAATCAGCATACAGATGGTACTGAAATCCATGGGAAGAGATGAGCGCACCAAGCGACTGGGTATAGAGAGAGAAAAGGAGCGGACCCAAGACAGAACCTTGGGGTACACCAACTTGGAGCGGGGTAGTGGAGGAGGAGGAGGAGCCACCACAACACACACTGAAGGAGAGATGGGAGAGAGAGGAGGAGAACCAGGATAGTACAGAGCCCTTGAAGCCAAGCGAGGACAGGGTATTGAGGAGAAGGTTGTGGTCAACGGTGTTGAAAGCAGCAGAGAGGTCAAGAAGGATGAGGACAGAGTACAGGCCCTTGGATTTAGCCAGGAACAAGTCACTGGAGACTTTGACAAGAGCCGTTTCAGTAGAGTGTAAAGGACGAAAGCCAGACTGTAAGGGATCTAGGAGGGCATGAGAGGAGAGGAAGTCGAGGCAGCGGCAGTGAACCACATGTTCAAGTAGTTTAGCTACATTGTACAAGCTACATTGGCTAACAATCCAAAGCCGGATTAAATATAAAATACTAATGATCACATTTAAACTAATAAAGAACCTGGCACAATCATACCTAAATGACCTAATAAAAAATCTCTCAAATAACAGAATAAGAAGAGAATGGACACAAAACACACTACTTGTACTCCCAGCGTATCCTAAATCCATCTGCTCAACAACCAACATACCCTTTAGCTTTACTGCACCAATGCTATGGAACTCCCTCCCAGACAAACTTAGATCCACTAATGAGCTGATAACATTCAGGAAAGAGCTGAAGACACACCTATTTATTGAGCATTTCGGTTCAAGTGAACCAATGCATGATCTCTTCCTCACGTAACTCCCACTTAACTACTCAACACTATCCCAATAATCAGCCCCCCTCTTTTACTGACTATAGCCATGGCAAAATAACTAAACTGATGACAGTTTCCACATGTAAATATGTTCATCTTTATAAATAAGTTCTTTTCCTATTTTGCAAAGTTAAGCTACAAACCACCTTATGCAACCTCCTTGCTGTATGCTGTAACCTGTTGTTGAAATGTAATGGTTTTGTTTGGTTATCTGTAAACCGCTTTTTATTTTTCCTGAAAGGTAGCATATAAAACCTTTAAGTAATTAAATAAATATCATACACTTACTGCTAGTCGGCTGCTATTCTGCCACTGTAATGAAGATTCCAGGCCAGGGGGCAGCTCCCGCAGATCAAGGCTAAAGGAGACCTTAGCATCTGATGGGAGAGTGGCTCCTATGTCAAGTCCCTCCTTGGACCTATGTCTCTCCTTACTCACTGAGAACCCTGGTTACCACAGTGAAGACAGCTAACTCAATGACAGGACCTAGGAAGACACAATATGTAAAAATTTAGAATGTCCCTTCTGTTTGCCTGTCCGGCAAGCCAGAAATCACTGGTATGCTGCTATCTTGATAACATCTAGGTTCCTCTCTTCCAGAGAAGACCAATAGAGATAATTTCTAAGGCAGCTGGAAGTTCATGGAGCAAGAGAAAACTGCCAGTCAAAAAATCCCATTCCTAAGAACCAACCTTTTCATATTTAAAGGAACACTAAGGGTGCCATTCTGGTCTCTGTTTAGCATGTCTGGATGTCCGATCCGGACGTCCAGACCCGCTAAACAGCTGGAGCCCTCCGGTGGCAGCAGAGCTCCCTGTTCGAAAAGGGCAGTTGCACGGAGAGGTCATTCTGTGGGCGGGAGGGGGTGAGCCGTGGGGAGGAGCAAGGGTGGGCAGCAGGCGGGACTGCGACCCCGGGCGTATAGGGCCGATTCTGAGGTTGGCCCTGTACATCCGGGGTAACACAGTTAGATAGGGGACTTATTCCATCTCGAAGGTAGAATAGGTCCCCTTGGATGCAGGTGGACAGCAAAGGCTAATGGAGACAGAAAGGTGAGGGGTGCAGGGGATTCACCGTAGCCTGACCCTAGCCATGGAAGGCCAGATCGGGGATCAGGCTGTAGGGAAATAATCTTCAGGAGCCTGGCTGAGTTAGCCAGGTAGGTGCCAGACGTGCAGCCAATCAACATCAGGGCCCATCCTGTACATCCAGGTCGGTAGACCCGATTCTGATCCTGTGGGCATGTTTAGCCCCTGCGGGATCAGAATCGAGTGCTACCGCTACACGCCCCGATGTTGACCGGCCATACAGGGGCAGAACATATACATCTGAATTGGCCCCTAAAGGGAAAAGAATTCTTAGCAAGTGTTCTTTTCCCAAATTACATGGAAAATTGCTATAGCTGCAGGTACCAGTCTGTCAACAATGAGCTGCCTGACTGAAGACCGAAGACAATTTAGGACAACTATCCAGAGGGCTGCCATGAGTCAACACTGACTCAATGACACTTAACTATAACAGCAATGTCTTTTCTCCTGCAAAGGCTGTTTTATGCTATTTTTTAGTGTTATAAAAACAATGGCAGAACATTTCAACCTACTTGACCTTGGTGATTGCCAAACTGAATTACTGATTTAGTAGGTGGATAAATGTACTGTACATTGAAAGGATATTGTCTGCAGTAGCAAGCATAAGGAATTTGTCATACACCAGGTCTGGATGACATTGGTTCCACTTGTGGTAGCTTTCAAAACACTTTTTCACCTATTATTCATGTTTTTTTATACAAAAGAAATGTCTCCCATTATACCAAAAAAGTATATCTGTACTCCAAGGCTCCTAACTCAATCGAGATTAATTCTTTGTCTTGAATAGGTGATTATAATTTACAACTCTAGATCAGTGAACAGTAGATTTGTGTTTGGTTCTTTTTCATTAATATGCAATACACAAATATAGTGCCAATGGCATATTTACTGTTCGGTATCAATGGGGAGAAATATATAAAGTTCTCCAGGACCAAGCAGGAACTCAGTCCTCACAAATGGGTGACATCGGCGCCGATGGAGTACCCGTGCGGAGCATTTCCCCAACTTTCAAAGAAAGCCTTTGGGAATGCAGCGCACCTGCGCGGTCTCTTCCCACCCAAGGGTGCCATCTTGCTCAGTCTTTCTTTTTCTGCGGAGCCCAACGGACGTGAGTTGATTTTTTTCTGCGATCTTTGCATTGTCTTATCTGGTTCAACACCGGTTCCCCTTCCTGCCTGGGCGCGGTACACCGGTATTGAATCCGGACTTATGATTTTCTGTTTTTGTCCTTCGTGACTAGCGTTCGCGCTCTTTTTGTGTTTTCACTGGCAGCCCAGTCTTTTGACCTTGCAGGGGCCCTTTTTCCCCCGATGGCTGCCAGTGGGTTCAAAAAGTGTGATCGGTGCAAGAAACGTTTGTCTCTCACCGACACGCATGACTGCTGCTCCGATGCCTCGGGCCCAACCATGACCCACTGGCCTGTGGCCCGTGCGTCAAAATGTTGTTGAAGGTGCTTCGGAGCCGTCAGCATCAACGTGAGAGAATTTTCTCTGACTCCGCATCCGGCCGGGCCCGGACTTCGTCAGAGGCCTCGACATCTCGAGAGTCCGACCCCGAGCGCCGTCGGGGTTCCTCTGAAAGAGAATCTCCATCCCGGGAGCACCGAAGGAAGAAAAAGCTCATGAGGGCGGCGTTGGTGGAGGCTCCTGGTTCCTCGAGGGCCAGGTCGCGTAGCCCTGACCGCTACCCCGGGCTCTCGGAGTTCGAGAGGCATTCCAAGCTACCTTGTGTGGAGCCAGAGTCCCCGAGTCACGTAAGTGCAGTTGTCCTCGTAGACTCTCCTCCGGGGGAGCCGACGTCGGGCCCGACGCTGTCGGGGCCTGAGTCAGGGGCTGCTGAGTCTCCTGAGCTTGGACTCAGGTTGACGGCCTTGGAGAGCAGCTTGGCTGCCTTCATGGAACAGCAGCGGGTGCTGTTCGCCGGTCTGACCGGTGCATCTGCCCCGACCACCGGGACCTCGACATCTAAGTCGACCTCGGAGACCGAGCCGATCCTCGAGTCGATGAAATCTCGAGTCAATCCTCGGTCCAGGTCCCCCTCGACCTCCCGTGCGGGGCCAAGGTCGCAACGCCGATACCCTCGGCATCGTGGCGAGTGGCACCGCAGCCCACACGGCCGGAGCCGCTCGATTCCTCCTCGGAGGAGTTGGAGTGGGAGACGGAGGACGAGGAGTCCCCGGACACCTTCTGGACCCAGTGCGTCCCTTCGGACTCACTGGAGTCCAAGCCTCGTAGATGGTCCCCCCCCCCCCCAGAGGATACCCGGTTCTCGGACTTTGTGAGGGACATGGCCAAGGCCTTGGCCTTCCCTGCGGATGCCAAGGAGGAGCCTCGAACCGAGGAGCTCGATGCCCTCCAGTATGATTTTCCTCCGAAGGAAGCCTTTACTGTACCGGTTCCTCCGATGCTGGAACGGCTGCTCTTCCGTATGTGGGAGGCACCGGCCTCAACACCGGTTCTTAGCAAACGGGTCGATTCCATTTATCGAGTCCGTAAGAGCCCTGGGTTCCAAAAGGCGCAGCTACCGCACCACTCCATGGTTGTGGAATCGGCCATGCACCGTCTGAAGAGTCAGAAGATGCACTCCTCGGTGCCCCTCGGCTGGGAGGCCCGGAACCTGGATACCCTCGGTAGAAAGTGCTTCCAGGGCTCTATGCTGTCTTGCCATGTCCAGACCTACCAGCTGTACATGGGCATGTACCTACGAGACCTGGCAAAGGAGATTTATTTATTTATTTATTTATTTATTTACATTTCTTATATACCGCACTATTTGCGATCAGCGCGGTTTACATAAAACTAACAGTATCCGACAATAAACAGGAGTCAGGTCATTACAATAAACAGGAGAAATCAACTTGGATAACAGGGGAAACTATCTACATGTGTGAAACATTGAAATAGGTAACTGTATGCATGTGGGATGGAGTTATTGTGAGATGGTCATACCTGGTGGAGATTGTTGGGTTCTCAGCTGGCCTCTCCAAGGAACCTTTGCAGAGGTTCAAGGCTTTGTCAACAGGGATTTGAGAGTGTTCGAAGTTTATCTCTCGAGCAGCCTATGATGGCTTCAAGGCTTTGGCCCGGGTAACCGTGGCCGGCATCGGTGCACGCCGTCAAGCCTGGCTACAGTCATCAGACCTGGAGCCATGGGTGCAGGACAAGTTGGTCGATGTCCCTTGCCGAGGTGAAAACCTCTTTGGTAAGCCCATGACTGAAAAAGCTGCAGAAATCGAGACTGAGACTCTCACCAGGACAAGGCTGTCCAGGAAGACTTCTGCCCCTTCTCAGAAAAAGAAGGGCTCGGGGAAGAAGCACTTTTTCCCGAGGAAGTGTGCTGCCTACAAACCTACCCTCAATATCAGGCCTCTCCAGCTCCCCAACAGGGCCAGCATCCAAGGGGCAGGGGCATGGGCCCCGTAGGCAGAAGACCCCCAAGCCGCCAGCTCTGGCTCCTGCACAGCAGGGAGCGGGGTTTTGACTCTCACAGCATAGCCTTTTCTCCACAGCTGGCTCCACTCAGCACAGGAGGTCGGCTGACCCTGTACGCCTACAGGTGGCCAGCCATCACAGGGGATACCTGGGTCCTCAGCATAGTCCAAAAGGGCTACATGCTCCACTTGCACCAGATACCCCCCTCCTACTTTCCAGGGGTGCCTCCAAGACTCCCTCTGCACAGAAACCTCCTCCTTCAGGAGTTGGCAAGTCTTCTAAAGGACTATATTAGGTCTAATTTTCAGAGGGTTAAAGATCCTTATCACAACAAGTGCCCTCGAAAAGTGATAAGAAATTCAGCTAGATAGGGTCTCTACTGTAATATTGCCACCTTCAATCCAAGTTTTTTTCTTTTTTTCTTTTTTTATATGCTTTTTTTATCTTTTTTTGTAGTTATTTGAAAGTTTTTGCTTAAGCTCCAATGTTCTATGAATATAGATAAAGTGCAGGTCTCAGACTAACACTGGCAGTGCTTTTTGCATAAATCAAAAGCAGCATACCTTCACGCATCAATGACCTGTTAAGCACTTATCCATTCATTGAAGAATTACAGTATTTCAAAACTCCCTACTAGACTTTTTCTTCAATCATTACCATCGTTTACTTCTTCTAAAGGAACAGGTGGTGGAACCGGTGCCTCACCACCTGAAATGGCAAGACTTCTACTCCAGATACTTTTTGGTACCAAAAAGGACAGGGGGCCTCCGGCCTATCCTAGACTTGCGAAACCTAAACAAGTTTCTGGAGAGGGAAAAGTTCAAGATGCTTACCCTTTGGATACTGCTGCCCTACCTCCAGCAGGGAGATTGGCTATGCTCCTTAGACCTAAAGGATGCTTATACTCACATTCTCATCCATCCAGACCACAGACAATATCTCAGATTTGTGGTGGGAGGAAACCATTTCCAGTACAGAGTACTTCCCTTTGGCCTAACTTCCGCCCCCAGGCTTTCACCAAATGCCGGGCGGTGGTGGTGGCCTATCTCGGAAATCAGGGAATTTTTGTCTTCCCATACCTGGATTTATTTTATTTATTTTTATTTACATTCTCTTATATACCGTGCTATTCTGCATCAGTGCGGTTTACATTGAACAAACTGAAATTACATTGAACAGGGCATTATAACTTGGAGATAAACTATTTTACAGGGAACATGGGCTATGGAGGGTTAAGTGGCTTGCCCAAGACCACAAGGAGCACCTGCAGGACTAGAAACCCCAGTCCTTCCGGCCCAAGGTTGTTGTCCTCTAGTGGGATTTGAACCCCCGACCTTCCGGCCTGAAATACCTTGCCCCAACCACTAGGCCACTCCTCCACTCCACTGGATGACTGGCTCATCAGAGGTCAGTCTCTCCAGGAGGCCAGACAAGCCACTCTTCACACTGTCTCTCTTCTTCAGCATCTGGGCTTTGTCATAAACTACGCAAAGTTCACTTTGCTCCCCTCACAGAACCTAGAGTTTATAGGGGCAAGATTAGACACCATGCAGGCAAGAGCTTACTTGCCCGAGGACAGGGCCCACAGGCCCACTTGGCCAACCAGTTCCAAAGCAATTCTCAGGTCTCCGCCAGACACTTCCTGAGGCTTCTGGGCCACATGGCATCCACGGTACATGTGACCCCAAATGCCCGTCTGCACATGCGGGCGGCTCAGTGGTGCCTCAGAGCTCAGTGGGCACAAGCCACAGGCGACCTCCGAGACAGAGTAAAGGTGTCCAAACCACTCTTGGACTCCTTGCAGTGGTGGCTACATCTCCCAAACCTTCTCAGGGGGGTACCCTTTCAGGCCCCAGCACACACCAAAGTGCCGACGACCGATGCTTCCTTAAGGGGCTGGGGTGCACATTGCCAGGGCACGTGCACTCAAGACCTCTGGTCTCCTCGGGAGGCCAAACAGCAGATCAATCTTTTGGAGCTGCGAGCAATCCGCTTGGCTCTACAGACTTTTTCTTATGCCCTCTCTCACCAGTCTGTCTTAGTTCAGACAGACAATCAGGTAGCAATGTTCTGTGTGAACAAGCAAAGGGGCACAGGGTCCAGACTCCTATGTCAGGAGGCACAGGCCCTTTGCTCCTTTGCAGTCAAACAAGGCATGTTTCTCAAAGCAGTTTATCTACCTAGTCAGGGGAACTTTTTGGCAGACAAACTAAGCAGGATTCTCCAGCCTCACGAATGGCAGTTGAATCCACTGGTGGTTCAGCAGATCTTTCTACGATGGGGACTTCCATCCATCGATCTCTTTGCAAGTCCACTGAATCATCAGCTGCCAAGGTTTTGCTCCAGACAGCCGCATCTCCTGAGAATTGCAGCAGATGCTTTTCTGATCTCTTGGTCTATGGGCCTCCTGTATGCGTTTCCTCCCACGCCTCTGGTGGCCCGAACTCTGTTCAAGATTCTATGGGACAAGGCCTTGGTGATTCTGGTAGCCCCCAGATGGCCGAGGCAACCGTGGTTTCCACTTCTTCTGCAGTTGGCAGTGGAAACTCCATTCCCTCTGGGGTTGCAACCCGATCTCCTGTCTCAGGATCAGGGTTCCCTTCTGCACCCCAATCTCAGATCCCTTAATCTGGCTGCTGAAAGGATAGTGCTAGCTCCCTTGCTTCTACCTAGGGAAGTTGAGGAGGTGGTCTTGGCCTCGAGGAGGCAATCCACCAGAAAGTCCTATGCACTCAAGTGGCGCAGGTTCTCAGTGTGGTGTGCTCAGCACAATGAAGATCCTTTCTCATGCCTGGTGCAGGTAATACTACAATACCTACTTCACCTGTCAGACCTAGGCCTTAAGTCCATCTCTGTTCGGGTCCACCTCAGTGCTCTTTCAGCACACCACTCACCGGTGGAGGGAAAGTCGCTGTCGGTTCACCCCTTGGTGTCCCGCTTCCTCAGAGGCCTGCTTTTGCTCAAGCCTCCGATTTGTCCACCTGCCACTGAGTGGAACTTGAACGTGGTCTTGCAACAACTTACTCGCCCACCATTTGAGCCGATGGCTACTTGCCATTTACGCTTCCTTTCTTGGAAGGCACTCTTCCTGGTAGCTCTTACCTCGGCCAGACGTGTGAGTGAACTACAAGCTCTGGTTTCTGATAGACCGTACACACGGTTCTATAGGAACAGGGTGGTCCTTTGGACTCATCCGAAGTTCCTTCCAAAAGTTGTCTCCTCTTTCCACCTCAACCAGGAGGTGGTTCTTCCGACATTCTTTCCCAGGCCGCATACCAGCCGGGCTGAGAAAGTCTTGCATACTCTGGACTGTAAGAGGGCATTGTCCTTTTACATTGAACGTACGCGGGGGCATCGAAGGGCTACTCAGCTCTTCGTCTCTTTTGACCCTAATAAATTGGGGTTACCTGTCTCCAAGCGTACGTTGTCCACTTGGGTAGCAGATTGTATCACCTGGACGTACAAGGCAGCCAACCTTCCCTTGCAGGGTCGAGTCACGTCCCACCGTGTCAGGGCGAAAGCCGCGTCAGTAGCTCATCTCCGCTCTGTTCCGTTGGCAGACATCTGCTGGGCCGCTACTTGGTCTTCAAGCCAGACTTTTTCAGCCCACTACTGCCTCGAGAGAGAGTCATGAAGGGACAGTGCTTTCGGACAGGCAGTACTCCGTAATCTCTTTGAGGTTTAGGCAACTCCTACCCTCCGGCCCTTGTGTTGGGCTACCATACGGTGGCGTTCTCAGAGGATATTCTTATCACAGATGCTGAGGCTCTTGAGAGGGAGCCATTTTTTCAGCTTTGGGTTCCCGGTAGCCTAGAGCTGGGGAGTCACATATGTGAGGACTGACTTCCTGCGTGGTCCTAGAGAAAGAGTATTTACTCACCTGTAACAGGTGTTCTCCAGGAGCAGCAGGAATCAGTCCTCATGATCCTCCCTCCTCCCCTGGAGTTGCAGTCATATACTTTATTTTGGTTTTTGCTGTCTTTTAGCTATGTCATCAGACTGAGCAAGATGGCACCCTTGGGCGGGAAGGGGACTGCGCAGGCGCGCTGCATTCCCAAAGGCTTTCTTTGAAAGCTGGGGAATGCCCCGCATGGGGACTCCGTCGGCACCGATGTCACCAATATGTGAGGACTGATTCTTGCTGCTCCTGGAGAACACCTGTTACAGGTGAGTATCTACTCTGTCTGAGTCACTAAGATTTTTTTTCTTCCATTCTATATCTGTGGGAGGAAAGCTTACTGAAGTAGAAACATAGAAACATGATGACAGAAAAAGACCACATGGCCTATCTAGTCTGTCCTTCCATAACAACAACTACAACAGTCCACTTTTTACCTTTAGAGATCCTCTGTGTTGGTCCCATGCTTTTTTGAATTAAGTTACTGTCCTCATCTCTACCACCTCCACTGGGAGACTATTCCATGGATCCACTACTCTTTCCTTAAAGAAATATTTCCGCATATCACTCCTGAATCTATCTCCCTTCACCCTCATCCCATGTCCCCTCGTAGCAGAACTTGCTTTCAATTGAAAGAGGCTCTCTCCATGAACATTTATGCCACGGAGGTATTTAAACATCTCAATCATATCACCTCTATCCCGCCTTTCCTCTAAGGTGTACATATTAAGATCCTTAAGTCTGTCCTCATATGCTTTATAATGAAGCCCATTAATCATTTTAGTAGCAACCCTCTGCACCGACTCCATCCTGTTCACATCCTTTTGAAGGTGCGGTCTCCAGAATTGCACACCATACTCCAAATGAGGTCGCACCAAAGACTTATACAGAGGCATTATCACCTCCTTTTTTCTGCTAGCCATTCCTCTCCGTATGCACCCAAGCATCCTTCTAGCTTTTGCTGTCACCTTTTCTACCTGTTTAGCTACTTTAAGATCATCAGGCACAACCACGCCTAGGTCCCGCTCTTCTTTAGTGGACAAAAGTACTTCACCTCCTATACTGTATTGCTCCCTTGGATTGCTGCAGCCCAAATGCATGACCTTACATTTTTTAACATTAAATCCCAGCTGCCAAATTCTAGACCATTCTTCAAGCTTAGCTAGATCCCTCCTCATGTTATCTACACCTTCCTGGGTGTCTACTCTATTGCAGATTTTGGTATCATCCGCAAAGAGGCAAACCTTACCCGACAGCCCTTCCGCTATATCACTAACAAAGATGTTAAAAAGAATCGGACCAAGGACAGATCCCTGGGGCACACCACTGGTAACATCCTTCTCCTCAGAGTGAGCTCCATTTACTTGTACTCTTTGTCGCCTCCCACCCAACCAATTTCTAACCCAAGCTGTAACTTTAGGGTCCATCCCTAGGGTGCTCAGTTTGTTTATAAGTCGCCTGTGAGGAACAGTGTCAAAGGCTTTACGGAAATCTAAATACACCACATCTAGAGCTCTCCCTCGGTCCAACTCCCTGGTTACCCAGTCAAAGAAATCAATCAGATTTGTATGACAAGACCTGCCTCTGGTGAATCCATGCTGCCTCGGATCCTGTAATCCGCTGGACTCCAGAAACCTCACTATTTTCTCTTTCAGCAGCGTTTCCAATAATTTACTCACCACCGAAGTTAAACTAACCGGCCTGTAGTTTTCAACCACATCCTTACTACAGCTTTTGTGTAAAGGCACCACATGAGCCTCTCTCCAGTCCTTTGGCACCACTCCCGACTCCAATGAGGCATTGAAAAGGTTAGTCAGTGGAGTTGCTAGAACGTCCCCAAGTTCCCTCAGTATTCTAGGGTGTATCCCATCCGGTCCCATCGCTTTGTCTACTTTAAGTTGAGCTAGTTTCTCACGAACACAGTCTTCTGAAAATAGTTCAAGATGCCCCTCGCTTCTGTTCTTATTTGTGGGTGTTTTCTGAGGTCCTGCTCCTGGTTCTTCATCTGTGAACACAGAACAAAAATATTTGTTAAGCAATTCCGCTTTATCCTTATCAGCTTCTATATATTCCCCCCCTGCACCCTTGAGTCTGACAATACCACTTTTGCCCTTCCTCTTCTCACTAATATATCTGAAAAATGTCTTATCCCCCCATTTTATTGCATTGGCTATTTCCTCCTCCTTTTGAATCTTTGCCTTCTTGACTACTTTGCTAGCTTCTCTAAGTTTTTCCAAATACAGATGCCTGTCTTCCTCTCTCTGTGATCTCTTGTATTTCATGAAGGCCTCCCTCTTTTTCTTCACTTGTTCAGCTACTTCCTTCGAAAACCATAGCGGTCTCCTGTTCCTTTTGCCTTTATTTACCATTTTAACAAAAAGGTTGGTTGCCTTTAAAATACCCCCTTTCAGCCCTAGTCCTAATACTGAACCACACCATCTGGTGATCACTGGATGCAAAATGATCTCCCACTACAACATCAGAAACACTTTCACCATTGGTAAGCACCAAGTCCAGTATGGCCCCTTCACGTGTGGGGTCTGTTACCAATTGCCTGAATAGTTCTCCCTGTAGAGAATCCAGGATCTCCTTACTTCTAGATGATACTGCAGCAGCAATGTGCCAATCAACATCTGGCATATTGAAATCTCCTATCAGTAGCAATGCTGCGTATTTCTTCAATTAACTCTCTGTCCACCTCTTCCTCTTGTGAGGGAGGTCTGTATATCACTCCAATGCAAATAGATTTCTCTTTCCCTCTTTCTAGTTTAACCCACAATGCCTCCTCTCTCCCTTTTAAGCTCTGTAATTCCAAAGCTTTAATAGTAGTTTTTACATATAGTGCCACTCCTCCTCCCCTTCTTCCTACCCTGTCCTTTCTGAATAAAGTATAGCCAGGTATAGTTACATCCCAGTCATGGTTTTCTGTGAACCACGTTTCTGTAACTGCCACTAAATCCAAGTCACACTCCCACCAAAGCTTGAACTTCAGGGATCTTATTTCCCATGCTACGGGCATTAATACACACTGCTTTCCATATGTTACCCCTGTTACCCATTTCCATAAAGGTATTTAATGTACAGTATCACCTACCTGGGGGCTTTCTTCACCCATCCCCAACGAATCTAGTTTAAAGCCCTCTTCAGTAGATTAGCCAGTCTACTACCAAAGATGCATTGACCTCTCTTTGACAGATGGATGCCATCTCTGCTTTGCAACCCTTGGAACAGCATCCCATGGTCTAGGAAACCAAAACGCTCTCGATGACACCATCCACGCAGCCATGTATTCATCTCCAGGATGCGAGCCTCTCTGCCTTGGCCTTTACCCTCAACAGGGAGGATTGAAGAGTACACCACCTGTGCACCTAACTGCTTCACCCTCTGTCCCAGAGCCATGAAGTCACTTTTGATACGTTCCGAGGTATACCTGGCAGTATCATTTGTTCCAACATGGATTAGCAACATTGGGTAATAGTCAGTGGGCCTAAGTTAAAAAAATGAAAACAGTCATCATGCGTTTAGCAGACATGTGAAATGTAATTTTATAACAGGGTACCTAGAGTAAGGCAGACAGAACATGCCTGTCTTAAGCCTACTTGCCTTTATAAAATACTAGCATAAATCCTACATAAATTGCAGCTGCAGTCCAGGCGTGGACGTTATGACTGTTCAAGAACAAGTGTAAATGCCTGCGCCTAGATTATATAAGTATACATGCAAATTAAAGTATTTTATAATCTATGCGTGTAATTGTGATTTCCCCTCATGTTCTACCCAGTCTATGCCCCTGGTTTTGCCTACCGGCAAAGTATTCACCTTTATAATAACATGTAATATTTTACAAAAGGCCTTTTACATAAATAGTTGCCACAAACTTGCAAAAAAACATTATAACATTAACCCCTTTAAGTACTTATTTAATTCAGTAACGTTTTACTGTACTTTACTTATGATGCATTGATTTACCCTGCAGAGCTAATAGTTCTGTGAGGCAATAGGCTTGTATGTCATTAACATGGAGAAATAAGCCCTACTCTTAATCAAATGGAATTTTTTAAACTTTTCCAATATATTATCTTTTAATTTATACTATCATCAGGATTAATCATTTCTAGTTTTTATTTAAATATTTATCAACCAGATTCCCGCCCTAACAAGAAAGGCCATCCAAAGCAATATATTATGATTGAAAAAGTATAAATCAAAACCATACCTACTGTATAAACATTACTAAATCCAAAATATAATTTACATTCAACAAAAAAATAAAAACCTGACCATCTTTAGGGTCAGTAAGACTTCCCAAACCATCAGTCTCATCTTGCATCAAATTCAGGCTTCAAGGCTTTATATTGAAAGGAATAAAAAATGTTGTCAAAAATTATAGTGCATCACATTGAAGCAAATTCATCACTGAAGCGTATCATTCTTCTGGCCTCAAAAATTGGCTATAGGAAAAAGCCACAACTTCACTTTGTTTCTGAAAGCAGAGCAGTTTTGCTCCAGCCCAGTAACCCATGGGAGGCTATTTCATAGCAGAGGGGCTGCTATGGAAAAGCCTGTGTTTTAGCAAAGATTTCTAAGCTTTTATAACAAATGACATAAATTAAAAAGGCACCCTTGGTCAACTGCAGCTTTCATTCTTGGATGTACCACTTCAGATACATGAGGCCAGAGTTCCTCGTAACATTGAAGCTTAACAGAAATCATTTTGGGGCGGATATTCAGAACACTTAGCTGGTCAGCTAGTTAAAGGTTCTGACTGCAGTATTCAGAAGCACTATCCAGATAGTGTTCCTAAATATCTCCTCGGACTGCCCTATCTGGTTAGTGCAGGAGTAGTTTGGGGACAGACCATAGGCAGAGTTAGTGCTAACCAAATAATGACTGACACCTATAAGATTAGCGGATTTTCAGTCAGCACCTTTCCAGCCAACTTAGGCTGCATGACAAGCTAGGTAAGCGCTGACTGAAAATCTGCTAACTGAATAGGTTTCGGCATTTATCCGGTTAGCACAGCTCAGCCCCGATATTCAGCAGAAATTTCTATCCAAATACTGCCACTGAATATTCTGCTGATGTTTAAGCACCATGGCTGGCTGCCATGGTATGTAAATATCGACCATTTTGCAAATTGACCCCTTTAAACTTTGTTAGCCCGAACACAAATTGATGACCAGTGCAGTGAGCGAAGCAGCAGGCTGGCAGAAGCACAGATAAGCCACCTCAACACAACCTATGCCATGCATTTACTATATGTGTGTCATATGGGAAGGCCTATGAACAAGTCATGATAGTACACAAGTTATAAAACCAGTAGAGAGTACATTACTATTTTAAATGATTTGATCTTGAGATAGAGACAAAAATTTCTCACAGGACATAATTTCACACAAGCAGACCAATATGTGATTCCAGGCTAAACAAAGCATTAAATGTTTACCCCAGATCCTTAACAGGTATCAGAAAAACTAGTTCATAGCCACATGAAGAGTAGAGAAGTGATCAAAAAATTACTCAGACACTCACAAAATTTGTCTTCTGTGCATTCAATAATTAATCTGCTCTACAAACGCTGTTATGATATTTTCATTAATCCATTAAGCTTTTGAACTGCTGCCAACCCATCTTTATGCCATGGAACTAATATCTCAATGTCATCTGCATAAACTTAGGCTAGAAACTTGCTGAGAAGTAGAAGAGGGATTTCACTTTGAGAAAAAAGGATTAATGGAGAGGCCTTATGGATCAGTTCTGGGGCTATTTATTATTTTTGAATGATATTGTGGAAGAGTTAGAAGAAAAGCTGGTCTGTCTTTTAATTCTTTACTAATCAAATGTACTGACCACCTGTCTAACACAGTTCAAAGTGGTTCACAGAACATATCAGAACAAAATATAAACAGTCAATAAAAATACCATCAAAAAACCTAAGCATACATAAAAACATCAAATCATAAGACAACAAAAGAATAAAATTAATGAAAAACAGCAAACTAATGCACTTTTAAAAAAGTGAAAAATAATCTTTATTAAAAAGTTTAAAAACACAGTTTTGAATTTGGCATCGTAGGTAGAAAAAGGGAAGAGTTGTAGTCTCTACAAAGTTAAGATGGAAGAAAGTTCCAAAGAGAGGGAAGGGAGCAAGGAAATAGAAGGTAGAATGGCAAGTGGATTTGTAATTTTCCTGATTTGCTAGCTGAAGGACCAAAAGATTCTCATACTGAAAGCAGATAGGGCAACTGGAAGAGAGGATGGGGTAGTTGGAAAGATAGAAAGGAGGTACAATTTAAAAAGCTCTGTGTGCGATATGGAAGATTTTAAAGTTGTTAGCTGACAAACCTGCCTCAGAGCAGATGTAAGTGCTAACATTCAGATGTTTAAACTGTGCATGTATTGCTGTTGTAAAATTGGAACTACATGCCTGTTTTCCCAGCCCACCCAAATCACACCCACAACATGTCTCTTTCCAAAGTGTGTGTACTGCAGATCTAAACTTATAAATAGAAGTGTGGTAGGCGAAGGCCTATGATCCATGCTGATTGAACTAAACAGGCAGGCCCAAGTAGCTTGACTAGTTTCATTAGTGATGAGTTCAACTACTGCTTGCAAGCGTATAATTCTATTCAACATATAAATTGGGGTATGATATCCCCACATGCCATCTTGCTCCCAAGTGGCAGGTCCATAATAGGCAATGATTCGCTCAGGTGGCCAATCGTCACCATCCCATTTCTCCCATTTGCCTATCTGCAAGGCTGCTCTCTTTTGCCTCTTTGAGTATACTGGGTAGCCTAATTGTTCTCCGTGTTCTGTGGGCAATAGAAAGAAAGAGGGTCGGATAGTCCCTAAGACACATGCCCCTCCCCAATGAATAAGAAGTCGAGCATATGCTCGGGTTCCACAAATCCAATATAGGCCAGGTGGGGCTTGCCAGACATGAGGTTGGGCAAGGTCAGTCCATAAAGGGGCAAGCTCGGGGAATTTCACCAATGGATTGGTGGGCTCGGATTCATTAACTCCTGACCACCAGGACGTCTGTTTTGTAGTGTCATTATAAAACTTCTGGCTGAGACAGACCAGCTGTCCCACCTGCAAATTGAACTGAGGTCCAGTTCGAGCATAGCACAGACGTCCAACTATCGGGTGTGCTAATACCCATTCACTTGTGGTTTTATGCAATTCAGTGTGATTATAGGCTACTGAGTAATTCAATTCTTGGGCCTCCCAAGGCCACTGATCACCCATTCTAGTTCCACCACAAAAGTAACAATCTGAAATGTGAAGACTGGAGACCACTGCTCCAGCTAACTCTAGGAGCAAATTCTGAGAAGGGTGAGGGATATCAAACTTATTTACATGCATAGTCTCATAAAAAGTATTATGTATAATACTGTCTTGAAAGACTGGTAAGAGGGACTGTTGCTTCTGGAGGGAGATCTGCAACTGTGAGTATTTACTTCTGGTAATTTTCTAAAAGGAATTCTTTGTATTAAAGCTAATTAATCTGTGATCCACTATTTTTGTTAAATCAGTCAGGACCTAGTAGCAGCAGTTTAAGTTTACATTTAAAACACAGAGGAGAACTCTCTGGTTACATTTCATACCCAGCAGAGAGCTTGTACTTTAAATTTAATTGTCACTCAGGGCCTAGTAACAGCAAAGTACTTTTAGTTTAAATTTAAAACACAGAAGAGAGCTTTCTGGTTACATTTGGAACCCAGCAGAGAGCTTGTAGTTTACATTTAATAGTCACTCAGGGCCTAGCATCAGCAAAGTTCTTTTAGCTTAAATTTACAACACAGAAAAGAGCTTTCTGGTTAAATTTAGAACCCAGCAGAGAGCTTGTACTTTAAATTTCATAAGAAGTTAGAGCCTAGCAGCAGCTAAGAGCTATAATTTAAATCAAATCAGAATATAGCTTACCTCAGCAGCACAAGACAGGGTACTGTGTAGCAGCCCTCTTTTAATAAGTGTTAATTCCCTCCCACCCTCCCCACACCCACCCACCCCTGGGATAATCGTAGCTTTATAGGTACTTACACATCTTAAAAGACAGGAGGTGCTCTCAGGTGAAGCTCATTACCCAAATCAGTCATACACTAAGGACCTGAGATTAGTTAAGCTTCAGGTGAACAAGGTATATTACACGTATTAGGTTCAGTTTTATTAGTATAAATATCCATAGCAACCCTTAGTAAGTAAAGAACTTAGATCTAAACACAAACTTAAAACTAAGATGCAGACAACAGTTCAGCAGCAGGATGGGGGCTTTCCAGTCTTTTGCATTGAGTGTCACATGTATGATTTTCTCCCAGTTGGTGAGAGGTCTTACGTGTGCACTAGGTGCAAGGAGCTCTTTGCTCTCAGGGAACGAGTCCGTTCTCTAGAGGCTAAAGTAGCAGACTTGGAAAGCATAAGACAGACAGAGAGGTACATAGACGAGACCTACAGGGATATAGTCCTGAAGTCCCACCTCCAGTCTGGCAGCATCCCTGTTGCCATGGAGGAGAGAGGTCACGTGACAGGAGAGCCATCACCCTGGTGTGGCAGGAAGTGATCCTGTAACTAGGACCTGTCCTCCAGGTGATGTAAAACCCTCTCGCACCGAGGAAGTTTCTCCAGGGCCATGTGCCCATGAGGGAAGGGTTAGGACAGCCGTTATAGTTGGTGATTCGATCATTAGGCATGTAGATAGCTGGGTGGCTGGTGGACGTGAGGATCGCCTGGTAACATGCCTGCCTGGTGCGAAGGTAGCGGACCTCACGCGCCACCTAGATAAGGTCTTAGATAGTGCTGGGGAGGAGTCTGCTGTCTTGGTACATGTTGGTACCAATGACATAGGAAAATGTGGTAGGGAGGTTCTGGAGGCTAAATTTAGGCTTTTAGGTAGGAAGTTGAAATCCAGAACTTCCAGGGTAGCATTCTCCGAAATGCTTCCTGTTCCACGCGCAGGACCCAAAAGGCAGACAGAGCTCCGGAGTCTCAATGCGTGGATGAGACAATGGTGCAGAGATGAGGGGTTTGGATTTGTTAGGAACTGGGGAACATTCTGGGGAAAGGAGGGGCTCTTCTGAAGGGATGGGCTTCACCTTAACCGGGATGGAACCAGGCTGCTGGCATTAACCTTTAAAAAGGAGATAGAGCAGCTTTTAAACTAGATATTAGGGGAAAGCCGACAGTCGCCCAAGAGCAGATGGTTCGGAAGAATGTATCTTTGAAGGATACTACCAAAAGCAGAGAGGTTCCACAAAAGAGTAAAGTAGCCCAAATGCCCTCAAGTATGGAGCAGACAGGGCTTAAAGATCCCAAATTACTCATGTCTAACAGACAAATTAATATGGATAAAATACATTCTCTAAAATGCTTGTATGCAAATGCTAGAAGTCTAAAAAATAAGATGGGAGAGTTAGAATATATAGCACTAAATGAAAGGTTAGGTATGATTGGAATATCAGAGACATGGTGGAAGGACGACAACCAGTGGGACACTGTGATACCTGGGTACAAACTATATCGTAATGATAGAGCTGATCAAATTGGTGGAGGGTTGCTCTCTATGTTAGAGAGGGCATTGAGTCAGAAAGGATTAAAGTTTTGCAGGAAACAAAATCTGCTGTAGAATCTATATGGATTGAAATTCCATGTAAAAGGGGGAAGGCAATGGCAGTGGGGGTGTACTATCGAGCGCCTGGCCAGAATGACCAAATGGATGATGAAATGCTCAAAGAAATCAAGGAAGCTAACAAAAGTTACAGCACAGTAATAATAATGGGTGATTTCAACTGTCCTCCTAAATTACATATGCGGTTTTGAAGGAAAGACTTAGTGGCTTTGGCACCCGTTGCTCCCACAATGGTAACTGCTCTTGTAGACAAAGGAGCTATTTGCTTATCTACTACAGAATGTTCTGTTCCAGTATCAACCATAAAGTCCATGAATTGGTCTCCTATCTGTATACTGACCATAGGCTCCTGGAGACCTAAAGCGAATTCGGAGCCCGGTCTGTCCTAATCTGCTTCATCTAGGTCATAGGCCGTTGCGGCTGCAACTCCCTCTATGGCCTCTGCTCTTTCTCGTTGAAAATGTACTCGATTGGTTCCTCTGCGGTTCTGGGGTCGGCCTCTTTCTCTCTCTCTCGAAGGGGCGTTTTCCCCTTCATCCTGGGAGGCGTCTTCGAGTTGCGGGCATGCATTTCTCCAATGTCCTTCTTCCTTGCAATAAGCGCATTGATTCGCGCCTAGTGTGGGCCGGCCGTCTCCTCGGCCCCGCCCTCTTCCTCGGCTCCTTCGACTAGGGATACCTCCCCTTCTCTGTTCAACTATGGCCGCAGCCAAAAAATCAGCTTTCTTCTTCATCTTTCGATCACTTTCTTTCTGTCTTTCATTATCACGATTCACAAACACTTTATGAGCGACTTCCAGTAACTGAGTTGCATTCATGCCCGCAAACCCTTCTAATTTCTGTAGTTTACGTCTAATGTCTGGTTGTGACTGGCTTACAAAAGCGGCATTCACCATGCATAGGCTTCCTGGTGCATCTGGGTCATAGGGAGTATACATCCTGTATGCTTCAGATAATCTTTCATAGAATACTTCTGGGCTTTCATCTATGCTCTGAATAACTTTGGTTGTCTTAGAAAGATTCATGGCTTTCTGACCCCCCTTTCGCAGACCTTGCATAAGGCCTTGGCGAAACCGTGATAGAGCTCTGGATCCTCTATCGGTATTCGGATCCCACTTGGGGTCCTCATTAGGGAATTCTCTCTTGGCTGCCTCGCGATTATCTATTCCTGCTCCTTCTCCTCCCTCAGCCAGGGGATTATCTGCTAGCCAATCGATAGCTGCTCGCTTAATTCGTGTCCGCTCCTCAGTAGTAAATAAAGTAGACAGGATCTGACGGCAATCTGACCAAGTGGGTTGATGGGTCTGCATAATGGTATTCATTAATTCTGTTAACTCTTGGGGCTTGTCAGTGTAGGAAGCATAATGCAATTTCCAATTTAGCAAATCAGTAGTGGAGGATGGCACATATACTAAACTTATGGGTCCCGCTACTATCTGATCATCCTCATTTCTCACGGGCATTCCCGGGACCTGCCGCAGTGGCATCATTTTCTTGACAGGAGCTTTCTGTATCTTAATAGGGACTTTCTTGGCAGGGACTTTCTGTCTCACAGTGCGCTTAGTCTGGGACGCCTCGCTTGTAACAGATGAGCTTGCACTGATAGTTGATTTTACACTGTCAGTCTCGCCCTGAGAAGACACTTCCTCGTCTTCTGGCTCTGACTCAACTTTGTCCTCTCTCTCAGGTGGATCGTTATCCTCGTCAAGAGGTGGATCCTCTATCTGATCTTCTGGTGGTGGGTCTCGCGGTTCCCGGGGCACTGCCGCAGGACGCGGTGGTACCTTCACTGGGCACTGGGCTCGGGGCTGTCTAATTACAACTCCCGGGGACTCAGGGTCAACAAGAACAGGTTTATGAATAGGTTCCTTAACTGTCCCTGTCTTCTGTGTCTGGTCTGTTAATGCTAACATTATTCTGCACTGTTCTTCATAACAGCGCCGTGCCCAAGGGGGTGGGTTCTCACAAATACTTAACCAGGAATCTATATAAGGATACTGGTCGGGGTGCGCTACTCGCACCTTTGGGTGAACTGACTGAATAATTCCTATAGTGAAGGTTCCCTCTCGGGGCCACATAGGATCTAATGCAGGCCACTCCCTAGTACACAAAACTTGCAATCGTGTCACAGTCATTTTTATTCCATAATCTCCATAATCTCCTTTATTAAAATACTTGATCATACATTCTAACGGAGTGTGCCTGGTAGACCCCGCCCCTCCCATATCGATGTGTGCGCACAACAACAAACAGAAGGGAAAAGGAGGGCGGACCGTGGGTGAGGGGTCCTCACGGCTCTAGAAACATTCAAGGGAAACAAATAACAAGACAAGACGACGGTCGCTTCCTCCTTTTTACGACCTGAACGCGGTCGCCCGGTCAGGAAATGCGTTACTCAGGAGTCCGCCTTCGCTTGGTCCGTGCTGCCAGACCTCTCACTCACACTTCATTCACACAATCATGCTAGCAACGTATCCCAAAATAGCCCAATCCTGTATCTTCTGACTAGGCTATAACAAGTTCAAAATCAAAGTCAAAATCAAGAAGACGATAGTTTCACCCCGCGAATACACTATGCAAGGTTAATCGGACCGTCTTGAGAGGTGATCAAGCTCATTAACCAAGTTACAAGTTCCAAGTTTCAAACAGCAGTTCTGCTCTGACTCATCTGCCTAGACATATCAAAAACTATACTCACCGGATCCGGTTCCCGTTCCCAAGCAAGCGCATGAGTTGGACCTCGGACTCCCCTCACGGGTTCAAGGTGTTGGTTCCGTCCGGGTCCAGCACCCGCCGAGGCCTGGCCCAACTCCCTCCGATGCAACTGGACCGGTGGCGCCTGGGAGCCGAGCCCACGTCGGGAGGGCACGATCCCGGCAGGACCAAACCTGTAGAGGCGGAAAGTCGTGGTATATTGTCCTGTATACCCTCTACTAACCACGCATTCCCGGCCAACGCACCAAGAATATGTAGCAGCAGAGCGCAAACAATCCAATAATACCAGGAGTCTGTTCAGAAGGTCCAAATCATTTATTTGTGCACAAGACTCAAGCAGAATCACATTCAAAATGGCTGAGCCCCGGTTTCAAGTAAAACAACAACTTTTATACCTTTCTTTCCCATTCTAGACATAGGCAAACTTTTCATTGGTCCCGGTAACCCCTTCTATCCCATCTATTGGTTCCGGTACCACTACGTAGTCATCCAATGAGGACTTTGGTCTGGGCTCAACACCTGCTTGCCCCCCTTACAATCCCCATTACAATGGACAGTTCTTAGACTCTTGATACAATTCTCTCCAAGGTCACTTAGCTGACTAGAACATGTGGGAAAGCAGGGCACTGTAACCCTTCTCTCAGCAGAATTAATTCATTCACAGAAGCTTCACACATCTTATCAGTACCAATTAAAGCTGTTTTTCTGTCTTTTCTAAGTTTCGTTTCTGCTTAGCTATGCTCAGTTAAGCTTAGTTAGGTTTCAATATGGAGGCAATATTGGGGGGGGGGGGGGTTTCATTCTTCTGGGCCTAACCATGAGCTTCATTTACAGGTCAAGCTACTTGGGCCTGCCTGTTTAGTTCAATCAGCATGGATCATAGGCCTTCGCCTACCACAGAAGCTTTCTAAGCTAACTAATAAGAACTATAAAAACTGCTATAAATAGATAAATACCATGGGTCTGATTCCGTTTTGGACGTGCCGGCCCTCTGCGCCTGGTTGGAACCAGATGCACAGGCTGAGCCGGGATTCTGATCCCGCAGGGTATGTCTAGCCGCGCAGAATCAGAATAACATTCAGACCTGTATGTGCAGGCCGGGGCCCCGATTCAGGTCAGCCTGCACATACAGGCCTTCCCCAGCTAACTCAGTCAGGGTTTTTGAATGGAGCCGCGTCGCCATGGTTTCCGGTTGCCATGACACTGCAGCTCCATTCAAAAGCCACAATCTCTAGCTGCCGGACCAAAATGTCTATTCCCCACAGCCCGACCCCCGATCTGGCCTCCCAAGGCCAGGGTCGGGCTGCGGGGAATTTCCTCTTCCCTCTCCTGCCTCTTTTGAGCCTCGGGCCTGCTCAATCCACCCGACTACGGGAACTTATTCCACCTCAGAGGTGGAATAAGTTCCCCTTTCAGGTCGCCGGCCGACATTGGAATCGGTCCTGTACATCTGGGGCCACCAACCGCCCACTGACCTCCCTAATTCCACTCCCGCATCTCCCCTTTCCCACCCCCGTCTAACTTCCCATACAATGTGTGAGGAAGTTAGTCGGGGTCCAAAGAGGGGCCGAATAGCGGGGACGGCATCTGGTTGGGACATCCATTCACGCTATTCATACCTCGGAATGTAAAACCTAATATGTGTGATTAAACAGAGGCCCTCAAGAAACCTAAAGAGGGAGAAAAAATTGATTAGGATTGGCCAGACCACAGACCACCTAAAGAATCCCAGGGTGTGTCATGGGTCAGGCCCCTTAAAAAGGGAAAAAGAAATGTAAGAAGAACTGTGTTGCTATGAGAAGTAAAAACAATGGAAGCAGTGTGCAAGGCATAAGTGGTGCGTGTGCTCAAGAGAGCAAAGACAGCTCTCAGAGCACTATGACTTAAAAATGTGTGCAGCTGGAATAATAAACGGAGACCCCCATGCCAAATCTTAAAATCAGCTGGGAAGAGCTAAAAAAAGAGCCATCTCAGTAATATGTAGAATCTGCAGTACAAGGGTGAGTATGGCTGGATTGGACAAACCTTCAAATCCCATAAAAATAAATAATAAAAGTAGAAATAAAGTTAAAAATCTTAAAAATAAAAGCCTTAATGGACCATAAAAAGCAAATAAAGGGATAAAAGATAAAAAAAACCTGTCATTTAGCATATAAAAGGGCCAAATAAAACCAGTATTAAGAGAGAAAGAAGAAAAAGAAGGAGAGCGGAAAGGGGCAGGGAAGGGGGAGAGAAGGGGGAGGGGGAGAGGGAAAGGGAGAGGGGGAAGGGAAAGAGAGGAGGGGGAAGGAAGGGGAAGAGGGAAGGAAGCAAGGGGGAAGGAAGGGGAGGGGGAAAAAGAGGGGGAAGAGGGTAAAAAGGAAAAGGAAAGGGAAAGGGAAGAAGGGAGGGGGAGGATGGAGGAGGGAAGGCAGGAGGGGAGGGGGGGAAGGGAAGTGGGAAGGTGGAGAAAAGGCAAAGGGAAGAAGGGGAAGGGGAAGGGATGCCAGAATAGCCTCTGGGCCCATGGCTGCTCCCCGACACTCCCTTTCCTTCCCCAAGCCCCTCCCCTTTTCCCACACATGACAGACCACTCTTATTACAAAACACACTTTATTAGTGGGTTTCAAGACTATAGCTTGCGGCTATCCCCCAATTACATAAATAACAAGATAACTGCAATAACCATAGCTCGACTGTTGACAACAGACAACCATGTACACAAAATATACAATTGATAACCCTTTACATGCGGGTGGGGACACCACCTTCTTTCCAGTCTGGTCGAGGCCTTGGTCTGCACCGTGGTCTAGGGCTCGCCTTCTCCCCCGTCGCGGACTGCTCTGTGTTGTCGTGCAAGGGCACCCTATGTTCTCTGGTGCCTGGCCCCCTCCCCCATCACCAAGCTCAGACACCCCCCATCAGTACCAGGGCTCCCGTTCCCTTTTTGGTGGTGCTCTCCCCCCCCTTTGCGCTCATCGGTGAGGTCCTGTCACAAGGAGGGACTGCAGCCTGAGTCACCCCACCGTGAGCGCTGAACCGATGGCCCTCCCAGTCTTGTTCAGATGCACCCCAGCACCCTCATACATCATGGAGCCTCCCGCTAGAATGTCCTCATGCCCCATGATCACCCCCCCCCAAAGCCTGCACAAACCTCCCCACTTCTGAATTCAGCTTCCTCTGGCTCCTCTCGATGCCCCTATGCTGTCTCACCCCCTGCTATTTCTGTTAGGAAATGATCTGGGAACAGATGACCCCCGACCCCAGCTCAACATGAATACATGCCAGGTCAGCCTTCATCCAGATGATAAGATCCACACCCTTTACAGCCAACAGATCATTGCCACCCAGATGAAGGACCCCAAAGCCAGGCGGCAGGCTTTGCTGGCACTGGCCGGCGAGTGTGGGGTGCAACTGGCCCCACTGCATCCTCTTTTGCCCATCCACTGTATGTGTGCGATGTCCGGGTGAAAACAGAGTTGCTTGCCGAATCTGCTCCCCGCAGCCCATCTTCTTGCGTGGTATATATAGCAGTGCCCCACTATCCAGAATGATAACCGTCTGCGACCTAATTGGAAAAAAGGCAGGGAAGGGAGAATAACATTAGTAGTGTGTGCAGTTCCGTGCTCAGTAGTAAATGTACAACTGGTATCTGTCAGACGCCCATCTCCCTATGGCCTATATCCCGCCCCCAAGGCTTAAATCTTGCGCTGCTGTCACCACCCCTAAACTAAAGGAGTGCAAGGTCAAACCCGTGCGTTCGAAACCCGCCAGCTCCACTACCCGTAGGCACATGGCCATACATGAATACTGAGACAGACAAGATCCATCTTGATGAAGCAAGAGGGGGCCCCCTATGGGCAGGTGCACCAAAAGGTAATCGCGCAGGGCCCTTACCAGGCAGAGCTCGCATACTGAGGTGGGGTTCAACCAGATGATGCGCTCCTTCTTTAGCTGGTCCATTTTGGATTGTGCTAGTAACAGCCGGACTCTGCCTCCTACTATGGAAACATCCTCTACCCACATGGCTGTGTCCGATGTATCTGAGGTGGATCGGGATATAGCCTCACTCCTCTGGAAAGCTCTGAAGAGCATCAGCAATGCAGCCAACCTGAACAGCTTCTCCTCAAACCCATCCCTGGTCACTTCAGCAGCCCTCTGTATCACCCTTGTTAGCATGGGCAGGTAGATCAGCCTCAGGCTGTCCCGGTGTGGCACTTCTTCCCTGGTCCAGCCCTGCACTGCCTTCCTGACAATAAACTCTATGGTCATGTTTCTCTGCTCTCCTAGCTTCAAGAAGACAGCCATCCCAGCCAGCAGTAGACGGGCCTCTCACACCGAAGTCCTTTTACTCCGGAGGCTCATCAAGAACTCTAGTAGAAGCCCGGTAGTTATCCCCTGATGGAGGTCACTGCCCCTATGCCTGGCAAATGCCCACAGGTGTTCCCATGCTCCCAGTATGCTTTCAATGTCCTGGCCGACAGCAATGCCATCAGCATTCCACTGACGCTCCGCATCCAAGGTGCCACATCTCCATGTCGCACTGGGTACTTCAGTCAGGTCGAGCTGCTTGAAGTGCTGGAGCTGGAAACAAGGGGCATTAGCAATCTCATTGGACTCCCCCGGCATGTGGCTGGCTGTGATATTCGCATTCACCTCCAGGCTCAGCAGTACCAACTTCCTGAACAGCCTCATCAATTTGCCTGCCCTGGCTGACTGCTTATTGATAGCGTAGACCATTGCCACATTGTCAGACCTGAATAGCAGCCACCTGTTCATGAGCTGGCACTTCCATAGGACCAAGGCAACCACTATTAGAAACATCTCAAGGAACATAATATCCTTGGTGACCCCTGGCGGTGCCACCTCTCTGGCCACCTTTCCTGGCCCCATTGGCCCCCAAAATAGATTACAAAACTATACCCCCAGCCGTGTCCATGAACAGCTCCAGGTCCCTGTTACTGGCAGGAGTCCTCCTTCAAATATTCCTCCCATTATAACTCACCAGAAACTGTTGCCACACTGCTAGATCCTCCTGCATAGCTGAACTGACCCTGATGAAGTGGTGCCACTTGAGGACTCCCTTTATGGCATCCGCCAGCCACCTGATGAAAGCCCTGCCCATTGGCAACACCTGGCAGGTGAAATTCAGGTGCCCCATTAAGATCTGAACCGCCTGTAGCATAACTTTTTCATGCAGGCCATAGCGAGTACTGCCTCCTTGCCTGCCGAGAGCCGGGTTGCTATCTCCTTTGTATCAATCTCAATACCAAGGATGGACAGCCATTGGGCCAGCCCTTCCATTTTCTTCTCCACAAGGGTAAACGCCCAGCTCATCCGCCTTGCGTTGGAAGCTCACTAGGTTGTGTCGGCAGCCTGCCCTGTCTTTCATCATGAATAGAAAGTCATCCAGGTAGTAGATCGCTTTTCCTTCTCCGATGTCCTGCTCCACTATCCATTGGATGGTGGAACTAAACTCCTCAAAGTAGGCACATGACACTGCACATCCCATCAGGAGGCACTTGTCAATGTAAAACTGGCTCCCAAAGTGGAACCCCAGCCGATGGAAGCTGTCCGAGTGGATCGGCAATAACCAGAAAGCTGATTCCACATCTGTTTTGGTTAACCATACTTCCTCGCCCAGGCCCCAGAGGATTTCACCGAGTAGATTGATTGGTAAAGGTGGTCATTTACTGATTCCCCGTCTGGGTATGAGAGATGGTGTATCAAAGAAACATAGAAAACTGATGACAGAAAAAGACCACATGGCCTATCTAGTCTGTCCTTTCATATCAACCACTACAACAGTCCCCTTTTTACCATCAGAGATCCTCTGTGTTTGTCCTATGCTTCCTTACATTAAGATACTGTCCTCATCTCTACCACCTCTACTGGGAGACCATTCCACAGATCCACCACTCTTTCCGTAAAGAAATATTTCCACATATCACTCCTGAATCTATTTCCTTTCACCCTCATCCCATGTCCCCTCATAGCAGAGCTTGCTTTCAAACGAAAGAGGCTCTCCTCCTGTGCATTTATGCCACGGTGGTATTTAAACATCTCAATCATATCACCTCTATCCCGCCTTTCCTCTAAGGTGTACATATTAAGATATGAAGACCACTAACCACTTTAGTAGCTACCCTCTGTACTGACTCCAGTCTGTTTATATCGTTTTGAAGGTGCGGTCTCCAGAATTGCACACAATACTCCAAATGAGGTCGCACCAAAGACTTATAGAGGCATTATCACCTCCTTTCTTCTGCTGGCCATTCCTCTCCCTATGTACCCAAGCATCCTTCTAGCTTTTGCTGTCACATTTTCTACCTGTTTAGCTACTTTAAGATCATTAGACACAATCATACCTAGGCCCCGCTCTTCTTTAGTGGAGAAAAGTACTTCACCCCCTATACTATATCGCTCCCTTGGATTGCTGCAGCCCAAATGCATGACCTTACATTTTTTAACATTAAATCTCAGCTGCAAAATTCTAGACCATTCTTCAAGCTTAGCTAGATCCCTCCTCATGTTATCTACACTTTCCTGGGTGTCTACTCTATTGCAGATTTTGGTGTCATCTGCAAAGAGGCAAACCTACCCGACAGCCCTTCCGCTATATCACTAACAAAAATGTAAAAAATAATCGGACCAAGGACAAATCCCTGGGACACACCACTGTTAACCTCCTTCTCCTCAGAGTGAGCTCCATTTACCTGTATCCTTTGACGCCTCCCACTCAACCAATTTCTAACTCAAGCAGTAACTTTAGGGTCCATCCCTAGGGTGCTCAGTTTGTTTATAAGTCGATTTACTGAAATCTAAATACACCACATTGGGGCTTTCCCTTGGTCCAACTCCCTGGTCACCCAGTCAAAGAAATCAATCAGATTTGTCTGACAAGACCTGCCTCTGGTGAATCCATGCTGCCTTGCATCCTGTAATCCGTTGGACTCCAGAAACCTCATTATTTTCTCTTTCAGCAGTGCTTCCAATAATTTACTCACCACAGAGGTTAGACTACTGACCTGTAGTTTTCAACCACATCCTTACTTCTGCTTTTGTGTAAAGGGACCACATGTGCCTCTCTCCAGTCCTTTGGCACCACTCCCGACTCCAACGAGGCATTGAAAAGGTAAGTGACTGGAGCTGCTAGAATCTCCCCACATTCCCTCAGTATTCTAGGGTGTATCCCATCCGGTTCCATCGCTTTGTCTACTTTTAAGTTTAGCTAGTTTCTCATGATCATAGTCTTCTGAAAATTGTTCAAGATGCCCCTCGCTTCTATTCCTGTTTGTGGGGTTTTTCTGAGGTCCTGTTCCT